>JAPZLL010000001.1:1008693-1641326 GCA_036250225.1 Cercophora sp. LCS_1 | reverse complement strand
TAAATTTTTTTTACAAAAAAAACCCCCCCCCCCCCCCCCCAAAAAAAAAAAAAACGCCACCGGTGCTTGGAATCGCTTTCTCTTTGTCTTTCTTTGCCTTCCTCCAAATGTTCGCTTTGCCGTTCCCTGATCCAGACCCAGACCCAATGGACGTTCGCTTGCAGTGCCAAAAAAAGACAAAACCAAAACCAAAACAAAACCCAAAAAAGCAAAACAAATAGAAATTAGAAGGCCGCCCATAAAAAAAAAACAAGCCAGGGTATCTGCCGTTTGAACATGTATGTACTTGTCCGCCCACACGTGCATCGCCTTCACCTTTTTACTCGACTCTTCACGCAACTGCCACGTACTCGGTTTGGACATCCCAGCTCGAGTTCAGGCCTCCCAGCTTCCGGAACATCATGATACATATCCCGTCCTCTTTGTCCGGCCCAATGATCGACTCTCTGACTCTGAATCGCTCCGGGACGTCAAACGGCGCGTCTGGGCTGCGCACCCCCAAGCTTAGAGATCCAAACCCTCCAGACTCTTCCGACGACAAGGACGAGGAAACGCCCGAGTTGGGCCGCGAGTCAAACATCCACGAGTCCTCCCTTCCAATCGGTGTTGGCGGCGCTAGAGTAAGTTCCGGCGCGCTGTGGTGCTGTCGGCGGGAATGTTGCGAATGCTGCGAATGCTGCGAATGCTGCGAATGTTGCGACTGCGACTGCTGGGAACCATACGGCGCTCCCCACCCTGGTGCCGATGATGACGTGATATCCGCTGCCATGTTGGCTGTGCCTGATGCACCGCTGCCGCCAACATAGATGGTGGGGGCCGTGAGGTCGTCAAATGAAGACGCGATGGACGGCGCGGCGCTAAATGAGTGGACCGACGATGCCCTCACTTCTGAAGCATCAAAGAGGAGGGATGGATCGATGGGTAATTGGCCAAGTCCGCTGAGGCTGCTGAGGTCCATGTCGCCCGACGTCGTCGTGGGAATGGGGGCCGACTCAAAGCCAAACGTTCGTGGTGTTGGTTGTGTTGGTGTGACTTCGGTCTGGAACATGGCGTGAAGCGGGTCGTCGCGCATTTCCGTGTCCCATATGTCGTTGGGGACGAAGCTGGCGATAAAGGGCGGCAATGTTGGTGCTAGAGCTATGTTTGGAGAGTTGGAGCGGGAAACGCTGAGGTGCTTCTCCTCAAGCCGAATCGTATGCTCGGCAATCGAGGCCATGACGTTGGCGCGCCAGAGGTTTTCGCGGCGGGCAGGATTGCGACGCAGGAGGTCGAGAGCCGCTCGCCGTATCATCGGGTGTCTGCACTTGGTTGCGACATAGTATAAAGGTGCAATGACGTGCATTTCGAATGTGAAAAGGGACGGGAATTGGCGCACGTCCGTCGGTGCCGGCGTGCTACTTTTGCTGTGCGGATAAGTCTGGGCCGCCGGGCTCGACATCGTTTCGATGAAGGTGGCGGCAAGGGGCACGATGCTGGAGAAGGTCGAAACGTAATCGTCGAACACGGTCTCGTTGTTGCTGAGAGCGGTTGATATCCAGATGTATGTTGTCTGGACGTGAACCTGGATCAGTGGGATGGCGCCTGGTGGCGCATCCTTTGCTTTTGTGGACTGGTACAGAGCAAAGGCAACGTTGAACTTGGAGAGTTTCCGGAGCAGGAATTCTTGCTCCTTCTCAAACGCACGCATGTCATCCTGCGAGACCTCGTCAAACTTGGCCTCGTGCGTCCGTTTCGCAAATCGCAGGCACTCGTCCATAAGGTCGTACAGGGCATACCGGGTATCGTCGATCGAGTCAAACATCATGGGGACGTCGCTGAGCAGCTTGAGCGGCGGCGGAATGGCGACAGGGTCGCAGCCGATGAGCCACGACGTGAGGCTCAGCCTCGTGTACATGGGGACGAGATGCTGTTTGATGATGTCGACCTCGGGGCTCCGGCATGCCTGCTTTCTCCCCAGCTGGCTGAGTATCTGCCGGCCCTGCTCGAGGTGGAGCAGCGACTCCTTGTCCTTGTTCTGCATGAGCTCGATGCACACGAAGAGCACACAGGTCAGGAGGGGCACCAGCGGCCTGGCGTCGACATTGCGCATCTGGTCCAACAGACACGCAATGGCCTTGTTGTACTGCGACAAGGCAAACGAATGCCGGTCTTCGGCGTCCATGAAGGACGCAGCCATGCCCTCGTGCAGACTGCTGACGGCGAGGACGGCATGCTTGACGGCTGGTTCACTCTGACATATCTGGAGGACAAGCACCCGCCAGAAGACACCGTCAAAGTCACCCGAGAGACACGGGGCCGTAACGTCCTGGAAGAAGTGGAACGACCGTTTCTCGTCGGCCGATGCCCACTGGAAGAACAAGGTCGATGGCGACCGGGGATCGCACCCAGCGGTTCCGGACAGCGTCCCCGTCCGGCGGCGACGCTGGGCCATTGTTTTGGCGTCGAGATAGCCATCACACCGACGGCCTGTTTTTGTGCACCGAGTGCAGAACGGCTTGGCTTCGTCGCATTTAACCTTGCGAATTCTGAGCACCAGCGAGGTCAGCACCCAATCCCGGTCCAGCCCAGTCCCATCCCCACTGATGACAACGACGGGCGCCTCGCACAGGGAAACAAATGGGCCCGCGGCCTTGTGAGGCTGCGTGGTGGAGTCTGTCGGAGTTGGCTCGCACTCACTTGCATGTTATACACCCTGTCCTGACCTTCTTGGACCCCTTCCGTCCCGAGGGCCCGGGTCGGGATGCCGACGGTGTTGGTGATTCCGACTCGTGTCCCATTGTCATGTTCGGGATTGGGAACCCGTGGCCGGCTGCCGGCTGGCGCGGTTCTGGCGTGTAGGCGTGGCGCGTTGGTTCGACTGTTGAGTCCGTGAGGAGGCAGGAGGTGTTATACCGGCGCAGGGCGGCCGTGCTGGGCATATAAGTCCGGGCGTAGTAGGGCTGGGTATGGCCGAGGGCCATTGGGTCATTGACGAACACGTCGCGGGCCACCACCGACCCAGGCCGTCTTCTTTTTTAAGAGAAGGGCTTCCAGGATCATTCTGGAGCTCCGTCCTGGGCGCGGAGCTACCCCCTCTTCAAGCCACAGCCATCTGCAGCCCACTCGCACCCGCGTGTGGGAAGATAAGCCCTACGATCCCTGCGAGGTACCGGGGCATCCACGACGGCTCTGGGGCGCCATCTGCCGCGAGAGACTGGATTGACTGCATGGCGGCATACATTGAATCACTGCGTAGCCCTCTCGCCGGTACTCTCGGCTGGATCACGTCCCGTCGAAGGATTCTGGCCTGACCAGTGCCCGCGCTGCAACCTGTCAGACTGTCCGAGCTGGACCACGCAACCCAGAGTCACACAGGCCCGGGGAGCGGTGGACAGTCGAGTCGCGCGGGATCCGGTTGGCATTGGCCTTGCAGGCCTGCCATACGAGCTGGGGAACGTCCCAGTTCCTTTGCCTGCATGAAATCAACCCAAACGTTGCACGGGAACAGGGTTGCCCGCCAAGCAGCATCCAAGCGGTCCATCTCGTGGGGAGCAGGGGACGCCGGCGGTTTTCCGCCCACCACAACCCCCCCTATAATTGCCGTGGGGCCCTTTGAAAGTTTGTTGCGCCGCCTTTCTGCAACCGTGTAGAGTGCGGCGCGCTCGTTGAACGACCAGGAAATGGCGGTCTTGAAACACCGGCTAGGACAGGCGGCATGCCTTCATGTGCCACACCTCGGCGTTTAGCTGGCACATATCAAGACACCGCTCCCACCAAAGCCCAAGCGCCCCTGGAATTAGCGTTGCCCTCAGCCTTGTAAGGAGCCGGCCAGGGGTGCGTGCTTCCAGGCTCAAACAAGCGCATTGCGGGCGTGGCGTGCGGGCGTCAAAAATCCCTTTCCCTCCGCAAAATCCCCTCCGCGGGCAAGACGCGAAGGCGGGGATGGCACGAGCTCCGACCCCTTTTGGACACATCACAAGTGTCGTTGGCGCCGATGGGCAGGCAATGCAGCGCGCTTCTGCACTACCACGATAGCTTGCTTTCGATTATTCGATATCTTGCTCAGATCATCTCCTCCCCAACGCACAACCCGTCTTTGGAATCTTCGGCTTCCCATCCCGGATAGTTGCGCGTAGCCCGACCTATCAGTTGGCAGCCTATGGCACATCGAGACACGGCTCCAAAGATGTGCAATTCGTTCCCGGTCGCTGCCTGGAATCCTGATCGGTAGCCACAACAGACACCCATGCAAGGTCCTTGCAGCGCCCGGTGGAACAACCGAATAGGGAGGACAAAAGTACTGCAAAATGCTAGATTAATAATCTTCGAGAAGGCGAAGGTGAAGGGCGTTTTCTGCTCTGGCACATTGAAGCTCGCCAGGGCCAATCATGCAGCGGTCGCGGCGGTTGGTAATCCATTGGTAGTGCCGTTGAGTGCTACCATGCTCACGGGGAGCAGGGGCGGGCCTGTCCGCCTCCTCGGTCCACGTCAAGCAACCGCCGTGACTGGTTGGTTGGTCCTTCTCCCCCCATATCGGATACCACTTTCCCGTCCTTGCACCGGCGAGAAAGAAACGAAATGGCGTTCGGCTTTCGGATGAACAAGCCGTTTATCGCCGTGCTGGCGCCCGAATCCCATCCTCGGCCGGATACTTTCTGCCTCAGCGACTGACGTGAAGGTCTACTCAGGCACTCTGGCGCCGTTTCAACATTGTGGCTCGGTGGAAATAAGGTTCATACGTGAGTTGTCAACAACCTAGTGTAGGCCCCTACCTGGTCTGGATGACAGGAAAACGAGGGGGTGGGGACTGAAGGAGCCGCGACCGTTGTGGCCTGGATGAGGGCAAACCGCTGGCTGCCATGATTGGACGAGTCTGATGAGGGGGCCGTCTTGACAAACACAAAGATGATGGTGGTGAGGCCTCAGCCTCTGGTATAACAGTCCTCCTCGCCCCCGATTTTCACCGTTATCATTTTCCCACAAAGGTTCCGTGATGCCTACCACCTTGCGCCATGTCGACCGTCGCCAGCTGGACACAGCTCGACAGGCAACAGCCCGGAAGCAATCCGGTACGGATTCGACACCGTGTCAGCATTCTACGCCAGGAGCCACCAGACGAAACCACGATTGACCGCAGCGCCGCCTAGGAATTCATGGCTCCGGATCGAACTCGAGCTTGACTTCATTCGTCCGCACATCTCCTTCGACCTCCGTTGACTCCGCTTTCGCTTCTGACAAATTCATGATGAGAAGCGACAATCTTCGAGGCTGAGCACGCCACAAGAAAAAGGTCCTCCAAATTTAGACAGCCAACCAGCCTCCCACCAAGACAATTATAACTATGGATTGCCCGTTACCGTATGGTTTGGGAGGTGAGTCGACGCCGGGCCTAAGTTATTATCGAGTCCCTGGAAGGAAAATGACGCCCCCAGATCGTCATTGGTCGGCTCGAAAGTGCACTTATGGCACGATTTCGGCGACACAACTCATCCCCGAATCCGTGTCACTGCGCACTGCGTTAGTTCAAGGCAACGAGAGACGCCAATACTTGCCTCGGTGGCTAACCATGTCGAAGTCCTCAGGTCACGCATTCGAGTTCTTGGATGCCAGGATTCGAATTAGCTACGAGATCACTCTCGATGATGACTGTGTCCTAGAATATTGAGCCTCCAAAGCACCAGCTCAGTGTTCGCCGTAAGGTATAGACTAGATTCGACCGAACGGACGAGGAACCTTTAAAGGTCACGTAAAAACAGGGTCGCCTGGCTTCTCGACCAAGTGACAAGTGTACGTGTATACCGCTCGAATTACTCGAGCACATTAGCAGTGCTGGATTGGCCTTGGAGGGATATTGAAGGCAAGTCGGTAACAGAAAAAAAAACCCGAGCCATACAATTCGGCTGCTGGCGCTTGAACTAGTTCTGCCCAGTTGCCGTCTACCAAAAAAAAAAAAAAAAAACTGAGCGAAAAGACCCTATGCCTTCAGAATGGCACATAAGGCCCCTGAATAATGCTAGACGACCTCCAGTTTGCATCTTGACGGCTCATCAAGAGAGAGAAATGACATTTTGACGCCTTGTCAAGAATCAGCGGTGGGACAACAAACCCGGAAGCAAGCTCTCCCGAGGCTCCCCATCGGGCCGAGTGCAACAATCCGACGTCTTGAGGGACGCCGAGCATGGCAAGGCTCGCCGGCAAGGCTGGGGGATGTGGTGGGGTTGCTTGCCGGCCGTTCTGGGAGCTGCATCTCACCCCTCCCATCGACTACAAACGACCGTCAAACGCGGCGTTTGCTGGGGTAGGTAGATGGGTAGATCAGTGTGGATGACACCGCATCAGGTTGTGGCCGTACACAATTGACTGTCGGCATGTTGGAAAGGCGATAAGGCGGTGCCCGACGGCTGAAGGCAAACGCCTAAGGTGCATCCTCCCCCAGCGCCCCGGATTTTGGGTTGCTGGCTCGGATGCAAGATGGGAGCCAGATCAACGAGACCCCACTGGAACCATTTGGCGTAGCAGCCTCTAGAAAGTGATTTCGCATCATGTCCTGTCTTTCCTCAACGGCCTGAACTACCTGTAGAGTTAGCCTTTCGACTTTGCGATTGAAGCAAAGGTTTCAGATGTGTAGTCAGCTCGGAGTAGAAGGCATTGGAAGATTCTACTCTAAAAGACAGCTCTCCAGAATTTTGAGGTCTAGCAGGTGGTGCCTAGCAGCGAGGTGGCTGAAAAGTTCGTACATTAAATTCAGTAATCTAGCATTTGGCAATCTCAAGGCAATTCTGAGTTCTTCAAGTTCGAAAGCAAATTGTGAGCGCAAAGATAATATAAAACATTAGAAAACTTTGAGTTTCACCTGAAAAAAAAAAAAAAAAAAGCTCCTGGTACCGATTTGATGTCTTTTTCGCTTGGAGAGAGAGGTGCTGAATGTGTCAATTTTTGCCTCTTTCTGTTCAAGACGGTTTGGCTGGATTGTTGAGAGGCGAGTCGTGCACGGGCTTTGCCGCCCAAGGCTCCGCAAGTCGTCATCCGAGTGGTCGCCTAGCCACTGCCCTCTCCGCTGTTGTCCTTCTTGAAACCAAGCTTCACGCTGGCCAACCTTCGCCAGCTCATTCCATTTCAAGGGAAGGCTATTCAACTTTCCGTCCCAATCCACCCGACCCGCGAACCTTCCTGCACAATTTTCCCTCACAAAACCTTGTCCCCAGTGCAATACAAAAAGCACCTCTCTAATTTCTGGACTGGGAGCTTTCTTCCCCAAACATCTTACTCCTTCCTCGGCGCCCGCAGCCTGCCACTCCCATCACCTTCACGACCCAACACCCGCAAACGTCGGTATCCAGACAAGCAAAATGGCTCCCGAGCCCTCATCCTCCGACCATGATCACAAGAAGAAGGTCAACTTGACGTACGTTCCTGCATCCTGATGCGAGCGCTGCTTTGCGGCGTCTCCGCGGGGTATCAGCTAACTTGATTTCGCAGCGATCCTTCTGGCGCTGAGCGCAAAGATGTTTGTGCCCAACAAAACATGTCTCCGAATGTTACACCTAACCCATATTGTAGGATGATGACACCGCTACCGCCATTCTCAAGAAGAAGAAGAAGCCGAACCAGTTGATGTAAGTATACCTTGAAGGTTGGGCGAGCAGGACGAGCACTGACCCAACCAGGGTTACCGATGCCGTTAACGATGACAACTCGATCATCGCCCTCTCAAATAACACAATGGAGACGCTCCAGCTTTTCCGCGGCGACACCGTGCTCGTTCGAGGCAAGAAGAGAAAGGACACCGTCCTCATCGTGCTGGCGGATGACGATCTTGATGATGGCAGCGTGCGCCTGAACCGTGTGGTGCGCCACAACCTCAGAGTCAAGCACGGCGACATCGTCACCATTCACCCCTGCCCTGACATCAAATATGTGAGCACTCCTCAAGCTTGCTTGGTTCGCTAAAGTTGCTGATCCCCCGCACAGGCCAAGCGCATCGCGGTCCTTCCTATCGCCGATACTGTCGAGGGCATCACCGGATCCCTCTTTGATGTCTTCCTCGCCCCTTACTTCAGGGAAGCGTACCGACCTGTCAGGCAAGGCGATCTTTTTATCGTCCGCGGTGGTATGCGCCAAGTTGAATTCAAGGTCGTCGAGGTCGACCCCCCGGAGTACGGCATCGTTGCCCAGGACACAGTTATTCACTGCGAGGGTGAGCCCATCCAGCGCGACGAGGAGGAAAACAACTTGAACGAAGTTGGTTATGACGACATTGGCGGCTGCCGCAAGCAGATGGCCCAGATCCGAGAAATGGTTGAGCTGCCCCTGCGTCACCCTCAGCTGTTCAAGTCGATCGGCATCAAGCCTCCCCGCGGTGTTCTTCTCTACGGTCCCCCCGGTACCGGTAAGACACTCATGGCTCGTGCCGTCGCCAACGAGACCGGCGCTTTCTTCTTCTTGATCAATGGGCCGGAGATCATGTCCAAGATGGCCGGTGAATCCGAGTCCAACCTGAGAAAGGCTTTCGAGGAGGCGGAAAAGAATTCGCCCGCCATTATCTTCATCGATGAGATCGACTCGATCGCCCCCAAGCGTGAGAAGACCAACGGCGAGGTTGAGCGTCGCGTTGTTTCGCAGTTGCTCACTCTCATGGACGGCATGAAGGCCCGCTCCAACGTTGTCGTCATGGCGGCCACCAACCGTCCCAACTCGATCGACCCTGCCCTTCGTCGTTTCGGTCGCTTCGATCGTGAGGTTGACATCGGTATTCCGGACCCGACTGGCCGTCTTGAGATTCTTCAAATCCACACTAAGAACATGAAGCTGGGTGATGACGTTGATCTGGAGCAGATCGCAGCCGAGACGCACGGTTATGTCGGCTCGGATATTGCTGCCCTCTGCTCAGAGGCTGCTATGCAGCAGATCCGTGAGAAGATGGATCTCATCGATCTCGATGAGGACACCATCGATGCCGAGGTTCTTGATTCCCTCGGTGTTACCATGGAGAACTTCCGTTTCGCTCTTGGCGTCTCCAACCCCTCGGCTCTTCGCGAGGTTGCCGTTGTCGAGGTTCCCAACGTTCGCTGGGAGGATATCGGCGGTCTCGAGACCGTCAAGCAGGAGCTCAAGGAGAGCGTGCAGTACCCAGTCGACCACCCCGAGAAGTTCCTCAAGTTCGGCCTTTCGCCTTCTCGAGGTGTCCTCTTCTACGGGCCCCCTGGTACCGGTAAAACTATGTTGGCCAAGGCCGTTGCCAACGAATGTGCCGCCAACTTCATCTCTGTCAAGGGCCCCGAACTCCTTTCCATGTGGTTCGGTGAGTCTGAGAGCAACATTCGCGACATTTTCGACAAGGCTCGTGCGGCTGCTCCTTGCGTCGTCTTCCTGGACGAGCTGGATTCCATTGCCAAGGCTCGTGGTGGCTCTGTCGGCGATGCTGGCGGCGCCTCCGACCGTGTTGTCAACCAGCTCCTGACTGGTAAGTTCGCTGCTACCAAGTCCATTTGAATCAAGATCACTAACGAACTTTGCAGAGATGGATGGCATGACTTCCAAGAAGAACGTCTTCGTCATCGGCGCGACCAACAGACCCGAGCAGCTTGACCCCGCTCTTTGCCGTCCAGGTCGTCTGGACTCGCTGATCTACGTGCCACTGCCAGATGAGGAGGGCCGTCTTGGTATCCTCAAGGCCCAGCTCCGCAAGACCCCGGTTGCTGACGATGTTGACCTTAACTACATCGCTTCCAAGACCCACGGGTTCTCCGGTGCCGATCTTGGCTTCATCACCCAGCGTGCCGTCAAGATTGCCATTAAGGAGTCCATTAGCCTTGATATCCAGCGCTCCAAGGAACGTGAAGCCGCTGGCGAGGATGTTGATATGGAGGATGATGCCGAGGATCCTGTCCCCGAGTTGACCAAGCGCCACTTCGAGGAGGCCATGCAGATGGCTCGTCGCTCCGTTAGCGACGTCGAGATCCGTCGCTACGAGGCGTTCGCTCAGCAGATGAAGAATGCCGGTCCGGGTGCCTACTTCAAGTTCCCCGAGGGCGGTGCTGAGGGCACTGGTGGCAATGGTGGCAACGGCTTCGGTGATGCCGGCAACGACGACGGCCTCTACGACTAAACAATGAATTTCGGAGTTTGGTCTTTAGGACCCACGGGCCAGTAGATTTTCACGGGTCATGATGTATTCTAGACAGTTTCTGACTTTCCGTCACATGGGCCGCTTTGCATCATCTAGTCGTCTTCACATAACGAGGGAGGCAACGGAGTCTGGGGAAGAAGGAAATGATGGGCGGCTTAACGGCGATCTTCGAGATTAGAAGAGAAGACCTGCTGCTTTGTTTTTATGCGCAGACTTGGCAAGAGCCGCGGATAGAGGGCGTCTTTTCGAAGATAGCTAGCTACGTTAGCTTCCTGCCAATAACCTTTTCTTCTGACCAAGTGGTTTGATGCATGACGTGATATGACAGCTACGACAACATTTTAGGTTTTGAAAATATAGAATGGGGGGGAAGTTGAGGAAAATGGGAAGAATAGAACATCGATCCAAGTCTCCAACGCTTGCTGCTCTTGGTTCCGTTGCGACGAATGATGGTATCTTTTGACACTGACGGATGCAACTGGGAAAACTGGGCGTTATATACAGACCGAGCAGCTCGGTCATGACAATATGATCCGGTGTATTCTACAATGGGGCCCTGTTCCCGAAACTTTTCCTGGTCCTTGTCTCCCTGTTGACTAGTTATGTAAGGCGGGAGTAACAGATACATGTGTTTTTTTCCTTTTTTTTTTTTTTTCTTTTTCATTTCGAGACGTTATTCGGAAGTCCCAATCCCAAGTCGACATTAGCCGTCCCCCTCTTGCTCCGCATCGTGTCTTGACGGCATGCCAAAATTCCAATCGTACAGTCCGGCCCTCCGTAACGCCTCTGCCAGATTCCCACGCTCGCTTGTAGCGCTTTGGGGTTCGAAATCCTCTCCTTCTGTGGTCATTTCCTCGTCCATGTCTATATCCTTGCCCGTATAAAAGTGGTTCGTGTCGGTTGATGTTGTTCGTTGGTGGTGGTAGCCTCGGGAGGAGTCTTCCACTTGGTCATCATGATGACCACCCTGTTGGCTCATGGGTGCGGCGGCGATGATGGCTGACCCCTACAATATCGGAATAGCACATCGCAAGAGGTCAGCGCGAAATTGTGTCCTCTCTGAGATATGTCCGTGATTTGTGAATATTGTAAAAAAGGAAAACGCCCGCAGGGGAGAGTTCGAGGCTCACGCCGCCCCATTTTGGTCGATTTCACACACCGTCTCCAGACCCTCGCGCGTCACTCGGAGCGCTTCCGCGACTACCTCCTGGGGTACCGCCAGACTGTGCGGTGTCCCTGACACGCCATTGCTGCCGTCGGCGGCTGGTGTGCTGTTGGCGCTCTTTTTGCCGTTCACCTCGGCGCCGTTGGTGGCTGGGGCAAGGGCAGTGTCGTGTCGTACGTCTTCGATGACGCGTTTGAGGAGGGCGGGGAAGTTTGTGATTTCGCCGGAGCGGAGGAGAGCGAGGGCATGGTTTTGGACGAGCGTCGGCCAGTTGGCGCCGTTCGAATTGAGGGAGTGGAGCAGTTGCTCTTGGATTCTGGTTTGGGGACAGCGATGGTCAGCGGCGTTTCGGTGCGAGCCAGAGACGGAGGGGGTTTGAGCAAAGTGTTTTTTGAGGGGGGATTTTGCTGCGACTCACTTGAGAACGATGCCCTCTTTGATCAGGACCATGTTGATTTGTGACCGCAGGTCTGGATCCAGAGTAGCGGGTGTGTAATTCGCGGCAACCCCCGGCACCTTGACCGGCGTTGGCGGGTTTTGACTCGCCATGGCGATGGTTGGTGCCGCTTCGCGCGGCGGTTTAGAATGCGAAGAGGTCTCGTGGGGCTGCGAGATCTTGTAACCGCCGTGAAAGGCAGAGAGGAGCAGCCGCTTCAATTGGACGACGAGTGTGGCGAGCGCCGAGCAGCAAAAGCAAGCAGGCAACCACTCGCGCTGACGCTTTCTTGCTGGGGATCCTCCGCCAAGTGCAGGTCGCTGAGGGTAGGCGGGGAAGCCTTGAGGAACAAAGCAACGACTTGGATTTCTTGAAGAGTATGAGGTCAAGTCGGCGCGAAAGCTTCCCGCAAGAAACTCTGATGGACAAGGCTGAGGAAGGCCGAACAAGGCTGAGGGCAGCATTTGAGGCTTGTGAGCTGAAGCAGTGGCTTGGCATTCCAAAGCAAGCACGTGAGGGCGACGAAGAAGCGAGCAGGGGTGGTCCCGCACTAGATGACTAACCAAACACCAAGAACACAAACGCCAAGCATCACCACCTTCCTAGAATACCAACAACCCAGGCAAGTACCTGACACAAACAACTGCAAGCCGACAAATTCGAATGAACACCATCCTGAGAATAATTGCTTATCCCATGTTCTGAAACATCAAATACCTTCCAGAGGCGCTAACATATCACTTTCGGCCTGGGTATCTTATCTATCTGATCGCTGGAAAACATGCCTGCCAGTCGATGCCATTTCGAGCGGCGTCGGCCGAGTTCACAGCGCGTTCTTTTTTTTCTACCTTTGAAAAATGCACAGTGTCGACTTTGAGTCAACGATTTGCCGCGGAAACAACCAATAGGACAAGATTCCTGATATAAAGGGTCTTGAAATGACACTGGTACAACATCTAATCCACGATGAAGATATCTAGCTCCAAGAGAGAAGATTTGTCCAAGGTGAAACAATGGAAGGTGGTAATCGGATTCCTCCATCGGCATCCACGTCGGCCCAAAGACTGTGACGGATCATCTACCCCCCCGCTCCAAGTCGGGGACGAGACGCCGCATCAAAGTTTGGGAAGCCACAATCCACAGTTGGTTCAGACTCAACTTGAATATTCCAGGACACATCCGTCGTTCCACACCACGGGCACGCCGCCGCTTGTCAGTGCCGAGTCGTCAACGGGGACTAGGAGCCCGAAATGCCGCTCGTTCCAACCTCGACTCATTTCTTGCTGCCAAACTCGCGTTTCCGTCGAGAAAGGCTTTTAGGAACATAGGTCTATCGGGAACTACGGGGCGCCTCGTCCACGCCTCTTTCACATGGATGCTGTGTTGCGGGGTCTGGCTTGAGGATGGCTTGATCCAGCCCGTCGAACGGAGGGTCATAGTGCCCGATCCTGGCAGCTCGTCCGCATCTGCCACTCTAGTTTGCTGAGGTGGCGTTGCCAGGCCGGTCCGAGACTCCATTGGGTGAACGACTCGATGATGCTGACACTGACAACGCTATCCACATCCCGAAAAAACCAGTGCCTCTCCTCAAGCGTATAAGAATTGCTTATCTCGGAAGTCCAAGGGTTCTTGAAACGTTCCTCCTTCATCACACATTCGCTCTCAGTTTTACATCCTCTCCCATTCTCACCATACCCTCTGCCAGCTACTCCTGATTCCCTGGGAAGCTCTCAACCACTGGCACAGCTTGGTGACAATGTCTACCAGCACCCTCCGCACCGGCCTGGCGGCCCTGGCCCTCGTGGCTGGTGCCGCCGCCGCTCCGGCCGCCAACCTTACGGCCCTCGAGACGCAACACGGGTATGAGTACGAGTACAAGGACATCAGCGTCTATGACACTTGCGATTGGTATGAAAATTCTCACACAGCCTCGTCCAGCGTGTCTCGTCTAACAGCCCGATAGCAAAGAATACTATGGAAACAAGGAGCGTGTCTCGTTCGACTGCGATATTCGCATCGGCGAGTACAGGAAGTCTCTGTACACCGAGGGCTATGCCGCTGCCTTCTCAGACTGGACCAAGGACAGCTACGGCAGCTTGACCTGCACAGGCGAGTTCCTCGGCTACCTCGGCTACGGGTGCCACGACCTCGAGTATGGTTACTCTAAGCGCGTCCGCTGCTTGCGTCCAGTCCCCAAGGGCTACCTCGATGGCTACAGCGGCCACGGTGGCTATGGCGAGTCCAAGAGCTACGGTGAGGGCAAGGGTTACGGTGAGACGAAGAGCTACAGCGGCAGCTACGGTGAGGCCAGCAAGGACTATGGCAACAGCTACGGCGAGGGCAACAGCTACGGCAACAACAACAACTACTATGACTCCGATTCTGATTCCGACTCCGACTCCGACGATGATGACTACTGCGGCAAGAACGACTACAGCCACGAGTATACCCACTGCGTCAAGTACCGCCACCGCGGGTACGGTGGCCACGGCTATGGCGGTTATGGCGGATACGGACACAACGGTTATCGCAACGGCGAGTACGGTAGCCACGGATATCCCATCCACGGATATGGAAGCCACTTCGGTCACGGTTACGGTCGGGAGCACGGCTACGGTGGTCACGGCTATGGCGGCGAGCACTACGGCAAGGAGCACGGCTACAATGGTGAGCACTACGGCCGGGACCACGGCTTCGGCGGCGAGCACGGCTACGGCAAGGAGCACGGCTATGGTGGCGAGAACTACGGCCGCGACCACGGCTACGGCGGTGTCGCTCGCGGTGTCTATGGCGGCAACTACGGCCACGACAACTACGGACACGGCGGCGAGTATGGCCACGACGGCAAGTTCGGCGGCTACAACAACGGCCTCGACAGCTATGATCACAATGGCAAGTTTGGCGGCGAGTACGGCCGCGATGGCAAGCACTTCGGCGGCGAGTACGGCAATGAGAATCGCTATGGTGGTTTCGGTCACGGTGGTGAGTACGGCCACGAGGGTCGCTACGGCGGTTTCGGTCACGGTGTCGACAACTACGGCCACGATGGCAAGTACGATGGCAGGTTTGGCGGCGAGTACGGTCATGACGGCAAGTTCGGCGGCTATGGCGGCTTCGGCCACGGCGGCGAGTATGGTCACGATGGCAAGCACTTCGGCGGCGAGTATGGCAATGAGGGTCGCTATGGCTTCGGTCACGGCGGCGAGTATGGCCACGATGGCCGCTTCGGTGGCTATGGCGGCCGTGACAACTACGACGGCAAGTTCGGCGGCTATGAGGGCCGGAACTATGGCGGCGAGAACTATGGTGGCTCCCGCAAGTTTGGCGGCTACGGTAACGACTACACCAAGCTCACCGTCGGCACCCAGGTCGAGGAGCCCGTCGCTTCTGCTGCCCCTGTCGTCGCCTCTGCTTAAACACGGGTTGATATTTGTGCATAGCTAACGGGTACATGTAACTAATCAGCGGGTGGAATGATGGAAAGAGAGAAGGTAGTCTTGGGGAAGAGACGATCCTCCCGATTTTTACGGTTCTCTGATGGAAAATAGGGGGGAAAAGTTTTGTCAATCTTGGTCGTCCCCTCTTCCTTCGCCCTTCCCTCGGGATTTATGATGGGTCTAATCAATGTTATGGGATGAGGGGAGCCTCCTGTTATTTAGACCAGATAGATTTTGCTTTTGCTTACAAACGCGTTGTCTTCCTTGCTTTTGACAGTTCCCTCTTCTTGCTGCATGCGTGAATCCAAAGTGAGTGGCGATGAAATAACAACGGAATGACATAAACCCCTGTTGTTTACTGGAATTCCTGCTGCGGCCTATGAGGAATCGAGCCCCTGAGACGGTGCGGGGGGGGGGGTTGGTTCGATTCGTCAGGGGCTGGTGACAGGCTTGTGGGGTGCAGCCAATTGTGTGTTGAGCCAACTCAGATTTGCTGATTGACCGTCTATCCAGACAACTCAAATTTCTCGTTCTATAGCCACTACATAAAGTCCAGAGATACGACGGATACCGACGAGGTCACCATCAAAAAGCACCAACTTCCTTTATCAATTAAATATCACTTGACAACCACGACGATGCCACGCAAATACACACGATACGTGGGTATACAGCCCAGCGACCAAAAATCGGGAAACCCGACCCCGTCGCACAATTGAATTGTCCACGCGTCGCACTGCATACCCCCATCCGTCGGCACCCACTCCCATTCACTCATCTTGCGTTTCTAGAAGGCGAAATAAATCCAGCCTGCTGCACACGTCCGAGGGGGCCATGTGCCGGTTTGTGTTGCTCAGATGGGAAACCAGCTAGCTGCGCCGTGGCTGGCGGCTGAGCCGGAATCCTGCCCTCGGCGTCGGATCTGGAGCTGTTTAGTCCCCGCGCAATTAGGAACTGGTGTGGGCTCGGAGTCGAGATTTCGGCCCAACCCCCAGCCACGGCCCTCTTTGCTGGTTTCTCATTTAGATGATAAAAGGGCGGTAGCCATACGACAGCCAGGCTAGGTACCTAGCCAAGACAACGGGTAAGCGGGTGAGTGTGAGCGGTAACACAAAAGACCGTTGGGACGCGTTACCCCAAGTGGTGTGCATCGATGGCAGGCATGGCATGGAATCTGCTGTGCTTCCTGGCTACGAGCAATGATGCCCAGCGGAGCGCACAAAGGCTCAATACGAGTTTTGCAATAATAAAAGGCATTGGCTACTCTGATGGCATGACGTATGATGTACAGTAGGCTTGGATGTACCAGGGACTCAGGGCTCGGTTATTCTAGGCTTTTGGTCGTCGTCGTCCAGTGACAATGTGTGTGTGTGTGTGTGTGTGTGTGTGTGTGTGTGCGCGCGCGTGTCGACAACCACTTCACTGCACATGTATCGTATATTGCAACGCCGTACTCGGCTACGAGGGTTGATGTTGTTGGCTAGAATATGCCGCAGCGTAATGACAGGGTAGATAGAAAGAGAGAGAGCGATCTAATCGTTGACTGGTTCGTTCAACAACCATGAGCGGCTTTGGGAATGTGTGCAAGGGAGGCCTCGTGTATGCGTAGGGATTGGTCGAGTGATTGTGGTGATTCAATCAAGCGCGGTGCATACTGTCGGTGTTAGTGTTACCACCATGACCCAGAAAAACACAGCCCCTTTTGAGTGAGAATAAACAGGACAACCCACTCTGAGCCGGTGATTGGGCCGAGTCATGGATGGCAGCAGTTGTGTGTCGGCTGCTTTATTGGCCACGAAGGTCTCTTGGCTGGTGTGGCCCCTTTCTACCTCTGAACTGCTTCTGCATGTGATATATCAGTTTTGACACCACCACTGCAGCTGAGCACACATAAGACACCGGCCAAACAATGTAAGCATTTCCTGTTTTGTTTTATTTTATTTTATTTTATTTTCTTGCTCGCTCACGAAGGACCCTCGCAATCCCGTCTGTGCTTTAGCCATATAAATTCCCCACCGGCTAAGGCAGCCGGATGCTCTAGGTCGACAGCAGAGGCTGCGATGGACAGTGTCTCGCGCGGAAAGGGCCGGAAGCGCAGACGACATCGGTTAGGGCCCGGGGATGTGAGCAGCCCTCCGCAGCGGCAGGGTCTTCTCGTTTATCACAGGGTGTGATAAGTGCTCCTCCATCGGCACGTATATGCAAGATGGGAGACAGCGCTGGCTAGCGTCCAGTGATCTCATGGAGATGCCGACCATTGCTTCAGCCTGTGGCGAGCCGTCAAGAGGAGGGAGGGGTGGGCCTTTTTGCCATGACGTCTCAGTCAGTCGGCAGCATCGCCCACCCCCTCCCCGTCGCTCGTCCCGAGACCTGTGATATTTGCTGCAGGTCGCCACCGATCAGGAAGATCGAAATGCGAGCCATCCGTCGATTAGCGAGCAAAACCAGGTTGGTGGGATCGTGCCGGCGAGGGGCGCGAGCGAGCGAGCGAGCGATGTGGATGCCGGAGCTGAGACTGCAGAGAGGGGTGCTGTGTGAGTGCGTGCGTGCGTGTGTGTGTGTGTGTGTGTGTGGTGTGTGTGTGTGTGTGTGTCCATACGACGTGTGGGTAGCCGGTACATGATGCTGGGTGGTCGCCGTTGGCCAGACCAGTAGTCCATGAGACGCAGCTGGCCTGCCGCCGGCATCAAGCAGCCGCCGGCTGCATCTGCAAAGCGCTCGATTCGGAAGACTCAGGGCCTAAACTGGACAGAGCGACAGAGACCACTGGCGTCAGCGTCCGTCTATTTCGCCATTCAGCGCTCTTCGTACGGTGCCCGCCTGTCTTCCGGCCCGCCTGATTAGCTCAGTGTCATAGAGGAGGATGGAGAGAGAATCTCACACGCAGGGTTGGCGCGCTGGACTTTGGGGTCGTGGCGTGGATAGGTTCCGCGCCAAGAAATCGCTGTGCTGCAACATCAGATCTGTCCGATCCATCAGATCGCCGACGCCTCGACCAGGCCCGTCTCGCCGGGAGTATCAAACTGTGGCTGAAGCCAAGTCGATTCTGTTCTGCAGCCGATATTGCTCTAGTGTTTCAACATCTCCATGTCGCAGACTTGCTCTTGTGTGAGGGGCTGTCTCGGCTCTCCTTGGGTTGGAAGAGCTATCAGCGGTGCAGACTACGGGATGCGTAATTGTTAATGTAACAAAATGCTCTGATTCCAGAAGCAACCAACCCACCACGAAAGTAAACTTTAGACAAGCCAAGTTGCGTGTCAAAGCCAGACCATAGGTCCTGGGGATGGACACGAGCGTCAGAACACATTCCGCATGGGTGGGGGGCTTTGTTTCCCTGGGGGTCTCACCTGCCTGTTCAGCACACAATATCTGTGTCTCAGAGTCAGCACATGGTCAAGTCGCTGTTTGGCAAACACTGACAACTCCAAGCGCTGTTGGTTGTGCCTGAAAAATTGGCCACATGAGCTGGATTTGCGATGACCAACTCTCACATTTTTTCTAGGTTGACAATACAGACGGGAGTGCGGGATGGAGGGAGGAAGTAGACGAAGAATGAGAATGCCTTTCTTGGGGGGTCACGCACCCAACATAGTGCCTTTGTCGTCCTGTGCTCCTTTCAATGCCTAAGCCACCATACAGCTCCGGAAAGAGCTTATTTCCAAGCGCCACGAGACCTTGCTAGCCGGTTGGACACGCAAGAGTCTGCACAGTGCCCCCAATATGACCATTCCTCGTAAGCTTGTCAGGGGCTCCTTCCGGAACTGTCTGGTCTCTTAAGACGCTCCTGTCGTTCCCATCCACTATAAGCCTGTGACAGGCAAGGCTTGCCCGATTCCAGCTGTCAGCCGGGTTGTCAGAACAAAAGTGGCCTCACCTGGCCCTCTGACTGTTCGTATGTTGATGTGCGTGGTTGGCTCTTGCCGTCAAAGTTGATAAACGCCCATGTTTACACCCATCTTTCCGCGCCGAGAGAAAGGGAGCCCCTGGTTAACCTTTCTGTGCTCGCGCACAACCTAACATTTCTCCTTTCTTGAGCCAGCACCAGCAAGTGGCGATCCTGTTCCTCTTCCCCAACATCTTCTAGCACCAGCACAACCAGCACCAAGCACCCGGCAACGCCTCTTCACAGCGGCGATCTCCCTTGGCTCTGGCAACCCTTCTCGGCTCCGGAAACCCCCTCTCACTGCGGTGAGACGTCCGCTCCTGTGACTAGGGAACAGCGTAGTGAGGTGATTCCGGTCACCTCAAGCACCAGCAATGCGGCTGGCGGCAACGGCGGCACCACTCCGGCCTCCGGCTCCCAACCCGGCCAGAGCAGCCAACCACAGGCTCCGGCCCAATCCACGTCCTGTAAGTCGTAAATTCCCAAACTGTCCGCATTGGCAAATGAAAACCGATTGTATGACCCTCGACCGCAGCTAGCTGACTATGCCTGGCATAGCACACAACTGGACCAAAGGGTCGCCAGGAGCGACGTCGAACCCCCATCCGCATCCCTGTTCCCGGGGATGGGGTCCCAACAGTCTCCCCTCACCCAGGTAAGGAAAAAAAGACCCAGTCATCTACCTCGCTTGAGGTATGCTAAGAAACAAATTGAAACAGGAGGACATAGCCACCGAGTTCGATGATATCAACCGGCGCGAGGATGAGAGACTGCGCCGCCGCCGCGGCGGGGCACCGTCGCACGCAGCACTGGTCCGCCCGTGGGCCACGGGCAGCGGGACGGATAGGCCCGCCATGGCGCAATAAACCCTCGTCCCGCCATGCCAAAGAATAGGACAGGGAGAAGAAAACGGGATGCCGTGGGGGATCGGCTGACCCCGACATGTCTCGACACCCGAGATCCCCAGATTCCCCGGATTACCAGCCCAACAGACTTAGACACCTTTGCGTTGCCTTTCTTGGGCGATCACGCCTTATTATCACCACTACCAGCCTTGTGGCGCCCGGCAGTCGTTTTGCGCAACGTCGAGCAGCGACAACCTGGCATTTCGATTGCCCGAAGGATGACTGGTTGGGCTGCTCGGCATCATCGATACCCCCACACAACCAAAACCCCCTTTCCCTTCGTTTCTTGTTTTGGTGACCTCATTTTTCAGGACGCCGCCCGCCTCGGTCAAGAAGGGGAATGTTCGGCAATCTTCCCGCCGCGCAAAGGATTTGAGGCATGACCGCATGGCCAGCAACTTTCCACTCGGGCAGCGCGGACCAACATACGACAATGAGATGACAGATCTGCCGACAGGGCAAACGGGCGGTCTTGGGCAGCAGCAAGCTAGTCATTCTGGATCTGGGCACCGGTCAGGACTTGCGGGATGCCGGAATGCATCTGTACCTAAGACCGCAACGATGGCGGCGAATAGGGGCACCTCCGGAGACGGAAGGATTCAAGGCACGTCGTGCTCGTAAAGCAGCGCCAGAGCGTGCAACAACGCCTCGGGAATATGGAGGACCTCTCGCCGTCGAGGCACGTAGTCACGGCGCTGTCCAGATGTGCGGTATGACACGTTGCTCGATTGAATATGCACGCACTTTGCTGCGTCGGCAAGGAAGAGAGGAGCTTGGTGTGCACCAGGGCTGCCGAAAAAAACTCCCAGCTGCAGCGCTTTGGTTGTTCCTATCGCGTGCTTGTGTCGAGCCGGACCCGGACACACAACGTCGAGATCGGCCAACAAGATTCCGGCAGCTGATTCGGGCGGGTTTGCGCTCTGCCGGCACGATTGGGCTCCACGTCTTGACCGGTCTGCTAGCTTGCATTATCGTGCATTATCGTTGTGTCGGTGAGGCTTCAAGAATTCTGGGGTCGGTGAGGTGTCGTGGCATCGCGGCATGGCACAGCGAGCACGCTGGCTGACATTCTGACCTGCCGGTGACGCGAGGACGCAATGGGGGTGGGCTGGCATGCCAGCCGAAGCAAGGGCCGCCCACCCGCACCACAAACGTGCCAAGCGAAGATCGGCTGCTGGACGACGGTTGACGGAAGAGGCGTACCAAGGCTCGAGCCTCGACGAGGGACCCGAACGGGCACCCTGGCAAAGGTCGCCGAGGGTGGCCGCATGGGAAGCAAACGTTCTGCTCTCAATGAGCCTTTCCGGATGCTGCTGCCCGGCTTTGGTCACGGGAATTGTCAAAGTTTTTTTTTAACTCGTTTCTTCTTCTGACAGCACCCTTTCCCCTCATCCTTCCTTTCTCACGACTCTCTACCGCTTGACTAAGGGGAGGTTACTCATTGGCCCGCTGCCGACCGCCTCGCACCGGGGAGACGCGGGAGGCCATGATGGCGACGGTGATGGGGATGACGCTGCGGCTGCCGGTGTTTGCTCGGTTTGTGCGAGAGAAGCGGAAGACACAGAATGATGGAGACGTGCTGCCCGGCCCGTGTCCTGACCTTGGGCATTCGAGCAGCAACGACCTGTCAGCAACATATGCGACAGAGCCCGCAAAGCAAGGAAAAGGGCAATCAGCGGACGACCAGCAGCATGCCCGACAGTCCGGTTCGACCATGACCAAGGCCAACTTAGCCCTCTTTTCCAAGCTCAGCTGTAGAATTGTCGGGCTGCGCTTACCTCGTGAACTATCACATCTCACATGAGAGCAGCGAGCGAGCCGAGAAAACAAAGTGACGGTGTCGGAGGCGGCAGCCAGTCGCAGGCGGCCGGAGCGCTTCCGGACGGGGTTTCTGATTGAGTTGTGGTTGTTTGACATCTGGGTGTGCAGCCCTTCGCCGATGCCCCACCACTACGGCACCCCTCCTCCCCGAGATCCCCTCCCCCTCTTTGACCCCCCCTCTCGGTTCTGCCCCGTACTGCGTACATATTCAGACTGCGTACGGCGTCCCAGCGGATGGCGTGGAGTGAGTGGATGGACAAGAGCAGGCGCAACACTACGCACGCTGCTGCCGGGTCCTTGCCAACCCTACCATGGCGCACGACGTGCAGCTTCTGCGGGAGCAAATCAGCTCGTGGGCGGACGGGCTTCTGCGGGCGACGGAGAGCGGGCTGTGGCTGCCCCCCTGCTAGGGATGTGGACAGCCGAGCAATGCTTGAAAAGCCATAGGTGGCCACGAGCCTCGAGAAAAGATGCCCCTAGACCCGACCGAGCGAGACACGCTTAATATGCACCTAGGTCCAGCACGTCAAGGTGTGGGATATTTGGCATGCATGCAGCAGCTTGGCTGCAATCACCTTTTGTCGGGCGAGACAAGGCGGTGAGCAAGTCCAATTTGGGACTTGAGACGATGGCCCGCGCTCGGGGGAGGGGCGGAGCCGTTTGGTTGACTGTTCGCTTCTGCTGCTTGGGCCGCATGTCGTGGTGCGGCAGGCCTCTCGCGATGCTCGGTTTTTGTTGATGTGCTCATGATGGCGCGCATTTGGCGGTTGGTGACAGTCTGCAATTGCTACCTTGCACGACCGATGCGGCCGCTCTTTGGGCTGCTCCAGCCGTCCGGCTACTGGCCAGGCGAACCAGAAGCCAGTGCTTCCTCATCGGGCGGACACAGGGCATCCAGCCGTCTGCGGACAGGCGATGGAAGCGACAGCATGGTTGGGGGCTTCAGGCAGACAAGAGCATGGTGGAGCAGGCCCAGACTGGAACGGCCCGGTCTCGAGTCCCGGAAAAACCTGCCAGCTGGGGCGAGAGCGGCGACAAGGGACCTCGATTCATCTATTCTTCGAGCGGGCGGGAGGCGGAAGAGTCGATGGGCGGCGGCAGTGGGGAAAACGGAAGATGGGAAACCTTGTCATGCCGTGGATGTTGGACCATGGGCCGTGGACCGTGGGCTGTGGACCGCGTCGAAGGACTGCGAGTTTCGTCTGGAGTCTGCGTGCGTGTGCTCTACCGTCCCGGCGGTCCGGCTGGCAATGGCAAAAGCCAAAAAGATGGGAGGAACAGGGGGCCGCGAGGTAAAACCAAGGACCGTCAAGCGCGCATCGTAACACAACTCCGCTTTGCTCCAAAGACCCCGGCTGTCTAAGCATAACAGCGAAAATTCTCTGCTGCTTCGAGAAAAGCACGGGAGAGAAGGTTGGATGCGGTCTGTGGAACGAGACCCCGCTCGAGGTTGTGGTGTGTCGTGGGCTGGGAAAGGTGTGGTGAGAGAGGTGGGCTGCCGTGGGCCTGGGCCGCCTACCACACCCCCCTGCAACCGCGAAACAGCTGCTTTGCAGCTGCCCACACACACCTCTTGCGTCTATGTACATACCGTCCATCGGTTCCACCAGTCTGTACAACCGTCCAAGGGTGCTCTTTCTAGGTAGTTTGGTTGGCGAAGGAGGGTTGTCACTGTTACTTACCTACCTACTTACACAAGAACAACCCCTCCGCGTCGTGTGCAAGCTCGATCGAACCTCGACTCTCTCTCCCAAGCTCCCAAAAACAACCACCACCACCACCTACCCCTCCACCACGCTCGTTTTCTGCTTTCCGCTTTTGCGAGTGTATCCTTCCCTGGACGTCGTCGTCGTTGTTGTTGTTATTGTTGTTCCAGTGTTGTTGCCCTGCCTTCCATTCAACATCTGCTGCCTGGTCAAGCAGAGCCTAGAACTCGCTGTCCAGAGCCGGTCACACGCTGGAGCCGCAGCCGAGACCCCGGAAATCATAGATTGTCGACGCTGCACCGTCCAGACAGACAACCTACCTTAACGTACAGCAGCTCGCAGCAGACCGCTGCCAGAAGCATCGCAACCTTCACCAGCAGCATTGGCAGCCGACGGTGCCCGCACACGCACGTCGATCGCCCTGGTAGGAAGGGTCAGCGGCCTGCCCTTGACGCGAGCACCGGATACCTAATTAGTGGCAAAAGCCACCTCCAACCCCGTCAGCTGCTCCGTTTGCCCCACCACGCCCGCCCTCCCGCAAAGCACAATCGGTCCATTGACGTTGACCGATCAGCTCGGAGGCCATCGTCAGCCCCTGGGTTTGCCGCCACAGCCCGCACAAGGCAACAAGGCCATGAACCGGCGGCATTGCGTCTCTGTCTAAGTCTTGTACGTCTCGATCTGCAGCCCACAAGTCCCCAACTTCCCAATCCCCCCTCTTACCGCTCCCCTCCCCCCACTGTTGCTCAACGACCCCTGGGAGTCGGCATGCAGGAGCATCACCGCCGTTTGCAACCTCCCCCGCCCTCTTGAACCTCCGCCGCTCCCCTCTCTGCTCCCGCCTTCTCTAATCCGGCCTTCTTTCCAGGCCCAGCATGGTCGCTTTCCACATTGGCGGCGAGCCGCTGAGAACAATCGCCGAGACTGTCTACCTTCGCGCACAGCTCCTCTACCCGGTTGTACTCCTGTTGGCATTCATCCTTTCGGCCGCCGTTCACAGCATCGTCACCGCCCAATCTGAGGAAGAGGTTGTTGCTCCCGTCGCCAGGGGACCGGGTGGGAAGCCGCTGCCCTTCACAAAGAGGAAGCGGGAACAATTGGACGAGCCGCAGACAGTGGAGCCCTACGCTGGCTACAGCTTTGCCCGCAGAGCCTTCCAGTATGCCACAGCCGGTCTCATTTTAACGTTCTGCGCCAACATTGTCGCAATTACCGCCCATGCCCTGCAAGCCCGCGGAAAATCGGGACTTCTAGATGGCTGGTCGTGCGGCGAGGAGCAAACCGTGAGTACCATCTGTTCCGGGGTCCCGAGACCCGGAACCGCCGTGTAACGGCGTGCAAAATGCAGATTGCTGACTCTGGCTCAAAGGTTTACGTTGTGGGTTCGGCATTCCTGTACGTCTACGTGCTCATCACGCTCTTTGATTGGAGCAAGAGCCCGAACGTCGTACACTTCATCGTCTGGACCCTCGGTTTGATTGGCGAGGCAATCATCTTGCTGTCGTTCGCGATTCTCGTCTCCGGAGGCCCGTCCGTTGCTCGCGGCAATGAATGGAAGACGAACGGCACTGATGAGACCGAGAAAGGGGACATCTGGGACCTTGTGGATCTCGGCATTGGCGCGACCCGTCTCACGCTCATAGCTCTGTTAGTTTGTCTCTATGCCACACTCTCTGCCAAGCAGTACCTGAAAGAACGGCGACTCTTGGATGAGGAGGCAAACCGCGCAGACGCGGATGAGACCAGCCCCTTGCTTAGCAATAGCGACAGTGGTGCCGCCAACTACCACACACAGAGCAACGGCCAGGCCAGCAACGGACACGCCCAAGGCAACCCCGAGTTGAGCCGTGCCAGCAGCAGCGCCGACTCTGGCTTCCAGGCGCAGGATGAGGACGCAGCGTTTTACCGGCCGCAAAAGCTTCCCCACAAGACGTGGTTCGAATACTTTCGCGGATACTCAGTCTTTTTCCCCTATCTCTGGCCCAGCGACTCTGTCAAACTCCAGCTAGTTGTTCTCCTATGTTTTATCCTCGTCGTCATCCAGCGCGTGGTCAACATGCTGGTGCCGCACCAGCTCGGAGTTGTAACAGACGAGCTCGAGAACGCCATTCCGGGCCAGCCAACCTCGTGGGCTTCAATTGGTCTCCTGATTGCGTATAAGTTGCTGCAGGGGCCGTCTGGGCTCCTCGGGTGCCTCCGGGCTCTGCTCTGGATTCCGGTATCGCAGCACACGTACCGTGCCCTTACGACAGCCGCCTTCGAGCACGTTCACTCTCTCTCCCTGGACTTCCACCTCGGCAAGCGGACAGGCGAGGTGCTATCTGCGCTCAACAAGGGCGCTTCGATCAACCAGTTTCTTGAGCAAGTCACGTTCCAGGTCGTGCCAATGCTCGTCGATCTTCTCGTCGCCATCGTCTTCTTTTACAAAGTCTTTGGACCAAAGTACTCGCTCTTCGTCTCGATCATTACTTTTTACTACTTGTACTTGACCATCCGCATGGCGGCCACTAGAGCTGACCAACGTCGCGACATGGTCAACGCTGATCGCGAAGAGGAAGCAGTCAAGAACGACTCGATTACTTCGTACGAGACAGTCAAATACTTCAACGCAGAGAAGTATGAGTTCAAGCGATATCGCGACGCCATTATTGCCTTCCAGACGGCCGAGGCCAAGGTTACCTGGGGGATCAACAACATGAACATGTGTCAGTCAATGGTATTCATGTGCGGCATGCTTGTCACTATCATGACCTGCGCCATTGAGGTCTCGCAGGGCCGCAAACAGGTCAAGGATTTCGTCACACTGATGACCTATCTCGCTCAGTTGCAGGGTCCGCTCAACTTCTTCGGCACTTTTTACCGCACGGTACAGCAAGCCATGATCTCGGGCGAGAGGCTGCTGGAGCTCTTCAAGATCCAACCAACAGTTATCGACGGGCCTGACGTCGAGATGCTACCCCAGTGCAACGGTCTTATCAGCTGGAATAACGTCGGTTTCTCATACGATAAGCGGAGGCCCGCTCTTCGTGACTTGTCTTTCGAGTGCCCTCCTGGCAGCACGACGGCTTTTGTGGGAGAATCCGGTGGCGGCAAATCAACCGTCTTCCGTCTGATGTTCCGCTATTACAACTGTCGGGAGGGAAGCATCCAGATCGATGGCCACGACGTCAAGGATCTGACCATTGACTCGGTGCGCCGTTTCATCGGCGTGGTACCTCAGGATACCATTCTCTTCAACGAGAGTTTGATGTACAACCTCAAGTATGCGAACCCGAGCGCAACCGACGAAGACGTGTACGAGGCGTGCCGTGCAGCAGCGATTCATGATCGGATCATGGCATTCCCGGATGGATACAACACCAAGGTCGGCGAACGTGGCCTCCGCTTGAGCGGAGGCGAGAAACAACGTGTCGCCATCGCCCGCACGATTCTGAAGAACCCGAAGATAATCATGCTCGACGAGGCAACATCGGCCTTGGATGGCGAGACAGAACAAAAAATCCAGTCCAAGTTGATCAGCGGCAAGTTTGGGGCAGGTCGCACTCTGTTGATTATTGCGTGAGTTCTCCAAGCCATTGCCCCTTGATTGGACACGACCGTAAACTAACACGTTACCAGTCATCGTTTGTCGACCATTACCCATGCAGACCAGATCATTGTGCTTCACCAAGGCAGCATGGTGGAAAAGGGCACCCACCAGGAGCTGTTGGCGCTCAATGGGCGCTATGCGGCCATGTGGGAGAAGCACTGTCGCGCCGAGCGCGCCGCCGAGCATGCTCGCGATGCCACACGGAAGGCTAGAAAACTTTTGTGCCAGGCCAACTTGTCACGCGGCGATGAGGTTTCCGACGGGTACAGTAGCATGGTGTCGTCGACAATCTTACCCACCCGTCTCAACAGCCCGACAATGAACGGGTCAACCAAGGGCAACTTGTCGGATAGCTCAAAGAGCGACAGTGCATCTATCTCATCGCACGGGAGCCACCACGGCTCAGAAGGCACGCTTCAGGAGGACGATGGCGAAGATACCCGCCACGACGAGATGGCCGACGACGAGTATAGCCCTGGTTCGGAGATAGACGAGCCCCTCGCCAGACACCAGGCTTCTACACAGCAAGACACACCTCGCCAGCCCTGAAACATCCCCACACTCGTCCAACATAATCGCGGGTGCGCCGTAACGTCGGCCCATAGTCAGGATTGGAGTGGCGAGCACATGAGGAGGCCTCATGACTAGCAATCGCCACTCCGCCACAGTTCGCATCGACGTGTTGACCATCCCCCAGCTGCCCTTAATGTCGCCCTGGTCAACAAACCGTCTTCTCCCTCCACTAATAACCGATTTAACGTTCTACATGACGAATCTCACGATACGAGCCCAGCAAAACGGTTCTTTTCAATGTTTATATAGCGGCGTTTTTGCTTTTTTTTTTGGTTGCCATTTGAGGCACATGCTCCAAGATGACTACGAGAGACGAGGACCATGATGATTCCCAAGCAAGCATGGGCGGCGTTGGTGGTTCGTGAATGTAAACAGAGGTTCGGGACAGAAAAGCGCAAACACGAGTTGTTTGCGAGTAGCGGGTGTCAGGACCGCGTCTTTTCCCAGGCGGGGAAACGGAACGGGAGAGGCGGAGCGTTTTGGTGGTCTGGAGTTGGGAGCGAACTGCATGGGGTGTTTGGTTGTTGTTGTTTGGTTGTTGTATTTTTTTGCGTTTGGCAGCATTTTACGGCGAAGGGCAAGGCGTGCAAGAAAAGGCATGAAGTTGGGCGAAGACATTGGGTTTGGGGCCATGTTGTGGTGCCCGTAATGTTGTGGTGCCCGTAGTGTTGTGGTGCCCGTAATGTTGTGGTGCCCGTAGTGTTGTGGTGCCCGTAATGTTGTGGTGAGTGCGGTGAACTGTGGAGAGTGTGGCCAGGCAAATGGCACCCGGCCAGCATAAAATAAAAGGGATCGGCCACTCCATCTAGGCAGGCTTTTTGCAAATAAAAGAAGCTATTTGTTCACAACGAGTGTTCCAGAAGAGTGAAAATGGCCACATTAAACTTTGGTGTGAAATGTTGTGATGCTGTTGCCTGCGGATGTCGATGCGATCAAGGCGAGAGGGGTCCATGCCCACCGGTATGAAGATTAAGCAGTGTCAGCTTCACTCTATTCCAACCTCCCGCAAGTGCCAAAACACCACTCGTCATAGCAGCGTATATAATATTCCTCAGCTATTGTATTCCGGCATCTTGATCTCCACGGCCATGCGAGCAAGGCTCTCAGTCTTTCCGAGTGGTCGTCGACAAACACCAAGTTTCGTTTAAGCGTTTAAGCCCGCCATTCCCCACGACGCCTGCACTCGAATAGTTGTCTAGAACCCGTCCGCTCATTTGTCATCACCCCGGGGCATATGTCCACCCCTTGGACCCGATCATCCTCACTTCTCTCTTTCGATGCTGAAATGGCACGAGGATGAAAAACGCCACCGATACCACATATCGCCGCCTAATGCACATACATTTTGTTCTGTCTTTTTAGATGTGCATGTGTGTATGTGTGCGCATGTGCATGTGCCTATATGGACGGCCGTTGGAAGAAAGGAGGAGGGTGGGGTGGGAAAACGACAGGAGAGAAAAAAATTGTAGGCATTATGAAGACATTATTATGCATCTCCGTTGGTGACATGACATATTAAACCAAACCAGACACAGGGCACACACGCTCACACACACACACACACAGAGGAACGCACTGATCCTGCCAGTCTTTCTCTTTGTCATGATCTAAGTTGTTGTTGTTGTAATTTACCTCGTCTTGGTCTTGCCGTTGGCGTCGCCGTTTGTTGCGGCCTTGGCGTTATCCTCGACTTCGGACTCCTCAGCGTCGCTGCGGTCATCCTGTGCAACGTTGTGAACGACGAAGCGGTAGGCGATACGAAGGATGAAAAAGAGCCAGAAGAGATTGAGCGATTGGAGGGCGCCGAGGAGGGAGACGGTGATGTAGAAGGAGAGGGGGCCCTTGTATTGCTCGGCAGCCCAGTCGATCCCGTAGGGGCCGATTGTCTTGAACTCCGTAAAGAGGCTGAAGAGGATACGCAGGTTGAGGTAGTGGCGGAGGTAGATCCAGATGCAGCAGAAGCTGAAGTAGTAAGGGCCGATGAGCCAGTGGTCGAGGTAGTTGAGGGTTTTGGAGGTCTAAGCGGGACTGTTAGCCGAGTTGAATGAGGGCATTGGGGGGGGGGGGGGTAAGAAACCTACGGCAAGGAAGAAGTCACTGATGTCGTGGGTGATATAGACGGCCAAACCAATGTAGGTGAAGTGGAAGCGGTAGCTCAGACCGATCAGGGCCAGACTGACAATGTGATGGCCCACAAGCTCCTTGAAGTCCTTGCGCGGCTTCTCCATGCCCAGGATCAGCACAATGGCCTGCTGGGCCCAGTATGCGGCTTGGAAGAGGTAGTAGAACTTAAAGTAGGCGTCGTGCGTCTTGTGCGGGAAACCCTCGTAGAAGGCACGCGTGTTGAAGTACCACACAGGCGTCCTGCTCATGACGTACATGCCGGCAGGGCCCAGGATGCCAAAGTAGATGGCCGTGTACATCTGCTCCATGTAGCGTGCCTGCTTGCCGCGCGACTTGAGGCCTGCCCAGCGCGCCGTAGGCCGCAGAATCTCCTGCATGATGAACTCGCGTGTAAAAGACAGTACAACCGTGTAAAACGCCACAAAGGCTACATCCCATCGGCCCTTCCCATACTGCGGCGCCTCGTCGGGGCTCTCGATCGGGAGCTTATACGACAGGAAGATGAAGCGGTGTACCGGGTTGCTTTCGGTCGGGTTGAGGGCGTACAGGGACATGAAGAGAACGAGTATAACAGCCGGCAGCACCCATGTGTGCTTAGAGGCGTAGGACCTTATCCGGCGGAGAGCAGAGCGGGCCTTGCGCCGCTTGGAGAAACGCTTGCTGGAAGCCGCTGCATCTTGCTACAGCGAGATCATACCGTCAGCACGGGTAACCTGGACGTTACGGACGCGGAAGCTACCGCGGCGGGCAAACGGGAGGAGGCTTTACCTTTGGTTGCGCCGCGCCGTTAAGGTGTGCTAGGCTCGTAGCCAGCGCGGGCGCCCCCGTGTCGCCGACGCGCAGCTCGTTCCCTAAACCGCTGGATTTCCTGCGACGGCGAGCTGCTGCGTTCATCTCGCTCACCAATTGGCGATCGGCCGCCGAGCTCAGCGGCGGAAAGGGCTCCGATCCCGCCGACGCCATGGCGGACTGCGTCGAGCTTTCGATCGTTGTGCGGGTAGTAGGCGCGGAAGAGGGCGGAAACCTTGAGGACCGCGTCGGCAGATCTGCAAGATGTGGTGAACGAGGTGGAAATGGGTGTCTCGTCAGCGTACGTCTCCTTCAGGTCGTCATGGGGTGGATAAGGATGGCAAAAGGGAAAAAGAGAAGGGGTTTCGCTTGTTTGGTAGAACGCGAAAGACGGCACAAAGGGGGAGGGGGAAGAAGATGTTGTAAGCCGATTCATAAAAAACCGTCTCCGTTCGCTCGGCGCTGCCCGTGAGCAGCAGAGGAGCAACGCCTGCGCGATCGTCTAATTTCCCTTATGGTTTTTAGGTTGGACCCCTGGTTTTTCTTCCACCACTGGCACCAGGCGTTGTCGCCCAGACCGATCCATGGCTCCAATTTTTGCAACGCCAGCCCCACAGGCCCCCAGGTTCGTTTCCAGGAGCCACAGTGCGGTTGAAGCAATGTCGGCATCCGCGGCCAGGAGACGGGGAACTCAAAATACCTATTCGGGGCTTTGCGCTCCTTCCAAACAACATCCAACGGCTGCCTCACCCTGCGGGGCTCACTCACCTGAATAAGCAACACTCTCACTCAACGCTGCTAAACACCAAATGGTATTTGGGTAATGGTGTTGTATCGTAACTCATTGGTTTTCCAACGACGCAATTACAAAACAAGTAACAAGACAAGATGCTTACAATCGATGCATCACTCCCAATCCAACATGGGAACACCGTCCATATGTCAGCTTGGTAACTTCTGAGCCTGAAGATTTCCATCCATTCCTTTTTGCTTGATTCAAGCCCATCCGGGTATCCGTAAACTGTGCCTCCCATGATATATACGCCCCTGAAATGCTCGAGTAAACAAAACACACGCCCGCTACGCCGGTCCCACCCCTGATGCAGCCCGCACATACCCTGAATCCTAGAAGAGTTTAGAAGATCACAATTATCGGTGCTGTGATGGGCCATCATCAGGCGGCGGTCTTGGTAGTGCCGACTGGGAATGTCTGCTCGTGCTGGCACTCCCACTCCCACTCCCAACACCGCTGCCTTCTGCCCTGCCTTCTTGAAAGAAACCGTTGCCCGAGGCCCCGAGAGTTGATCTTCGCGCCGTAGGCCTGGAAGCTGCGACGGTTTGATGAGCTGGCGTTACTGGTGATGTCGGCATCGACTCTTCCCCGGGAGCTAACGTCCTTGAAGCACTGCTGTTTCTTCGATCAAAGGCGTGATGGGGCGCGCCTCGCTGCGCTTCCATCTCCTCGACTTCCAATAGCTGGGCGAGGGCGGCGCCTCGTCGCGGCGGTGCTGGGATCACCGTGACTGGTAAGCTGTCTGTGTCGGGCGTTGGCCGGATCTTCTCGCGGATCTTCTCTGCTTGCGTCATAGCAAACTCTTCTAGCCGTGTGCGGATATCCCACTTCTCACTATCCTCGGGGGCCCGCGTCTCGCGGCGTGATGGTTTTTCCAAAGGCGTCGCAACCTCTTCGTCGCCCTGTCGAATGCGGCGGAAGGGAAGGCCCTGCGCTAACGCATGCCATCGGTTGCCCGATGTCGATGGCTTCGGGGCGTCCTGACGCGGTTGAGTGACCTGGGCAGGTACATCTGCCCCTAGACTTGTGCTACCATCATCTGTGTGATGATGTGACGCGGTGCTGCCACGCCGAGACGTGGGCCTCACATCCGAGGCCGGCGGTGGCGTGGTGCGCGATGTCGTTTCTGTCAGAGGGTGATACCTGACAGCATATACAGTGCTCGCCGCGCTAGCTGTGTCTGTCCTGCTAACGGGCGTGACCGCCGGTGCGGGCCGAGCGGGCCATAACGGTGGCTGGAGGAAGCGTATCCTGTCGTTGTTGGTCGACTGTGTGCTGGCTGGTTCTCCCGGCCTTGCTGCTTTCTGCGCATACTGCGGCTTGTATCTAGACCTCAACGCCGTAACGGCTGGCCAAATGTTGCTCCGTCCATTGGGCGGGTTGGGGCCGGGGCCATCTCGGCTGCTCCCACTACTATCGCCGTCCTTCTTGTCGTCATCCAGACGTTTCCTTCTCCTTCGGGCCCGGGCGTGGTCGTCCGAGGTGAGGTCCAGCATTTCTTCTCCGTCGAAAACTTCTCTCCCTAGGATACCATCCCGCTTCTCCTCCCGTTCCAAGGCTTCGATCCTTTCCACCCACTCCCACACTATCACGCTGGCAGCAGCGGCACCAACCCACCTAACATAGTCTCCCCAGCCGGCATAATCAGGCTTTGAAATATCCAAGATGAAAAAGACAACCGGAACAAGAATTGAGATAATAGAGAGAGCGGCCACTAAGCACATGTTCCTCATCTGCGGGTGGTAAAACGCATATCTTTTTTTCATCAACGCATAGTACAGCACCCACGCCGCATAAAGCACCCCCAAGGCAAGCGCAAACAAGTAGCTGAGTGCCGGGACGGCGTCCGTGAAAGTTCGAGGGCGCGTCTGCCCTTGGTTTGTGTACTGAAAGCTGTTGAGGGACTGAAAGATGACGTCGAGTGTTATCAACGCAAAAGCGGTCCACTTGATGATAACCTTCTCGCGCTGGCGGGGGAAGAGGCGTATCAGGGTCTGGGCTTGGGCAAGCCACAAAAACGTGTTCGAGATGATGCGTATAATCTTAAGTTCATTGCCGCCCATAACGTTCTCCCTCAATCCATCTGCATTCTGAATGCCAAACGAATATTGCTGTTCGGCTTCGCGAAATGTGGCCTCAGTCGCAATCGTCAGCGAAATGGCAACCGTCAGGGCAGCCACCTTCTGCAACCATGGCCGCCCGCCGATGCTGGTACCAGTCCCGCTGTTGGTAAAGCCGTTCTTGCGCCCAAGGACAACAATTCCTCCGTCGAGAAAGGACCTTGGCGTAATAAAAAGCATGATAACCAACGTGTATGCGATGACCGTCGTGGCCGCGAGGGCGTAACACTGGGGGAACGTCGAGGCATAGAAAGGTTCGTAAAAGTCAGAAAACGTCGGTCCATCGTCGCCCGGCATTACCCCCTCAACTGTGTTGTCGGTCGGTACGTTCGCAATGATCGCCGGAGGGGTAAGCGGTGTGCAAATAGGCTTGAACGCACCGGCCGCGGTCAATGTGACGATTTCGCCGCCGGGCAATGAGATAATTCCCCCGACAGGAAGGTTGAGGGCTGAGCAACCGCGGCGACTAGGGGCGATCAAGAGATCCGTCGGCTCCGGCGGCGGAACCGTGATGGCCGCCATTCTGGCTGGTGTTCGGGCGGCCAGCCGCTGGGGGAATGCGCCGTGGCAATCCTTCCGCCTCGGTCGCCTTATCGCTCAATCGCCATGGAATACCATGTGTACTGCATGGACGTCGGTGGTCGTTGTCGATCGTGTGGTTCGTCGTCGGAAACCGTGTTCGTGGCTGCGGGATCGATTGGCCAGTCGGACGACTGAGGCAATTCAAGTGGCGGGTGGCTCGCGACAGCTGGTCTTGTCGGTCTTCAGACTTGTCGGGATCCCCTCTAGCTGATCGTTGCAGGCGTTCTTCTCGTTGCAGTAGCAAAACGAGCACGCAATTCAGAGGATTCGCCGGTATGCAGTCGTGTCGTCGCGATCTTTGGTGTGGGGGATGATGCTCCCTGGAGGCTGGGCGCCGAGAGATCTTGGTCGGGAGCGTTTGGTGCTTGGGTGACGCAAGAAAGAAGCGACGGGCGTTGGGAAAGGCCGGAGGAGCGAATGCGTTGCAAATCCAAACGGCGAATGTTTGTTTTGCGCCAGGTTAGTAAATCGTTTTTTTTTCGCTCTCGTTGGCCCGATTGTCTCGAAAGCGTTTGAACATGACACCTGAGCGATCAAAATGCCGGGGCAGAAAGGGATGCCGCCCCTTCTTTGCACAACGTCCTCGCTCGCAAAGGAAAGCGGAGATACAGTCCAGGTATGCTCCTGCACTGTCTAGCGGCACGGCCTGTGGTCTCTTCTTCCCTGGCGAGCCCCTTGTGGACAATTTGGGTGGATGCTTGTGTGCCACTAAAAACCGGTCCAAGCAGCGCACCAACCTATCAAGAGATTATCGGTCATAGGGTGCGTCTTCTCTGACCCTTGAAGGAAACTTCATTCTCCTGGCGGTATCCACGAGGCACGCGCATTGAACGTTAGGGATGGTCGAGACAGAGACGCACACGACTCTCCATGAGCTACCGTCTCGCAGTAGGAAAGGGAAGATAACATTCTCCGGGCAGTTCATGGTAATAAATGAAGCGCTGTTTAATTTGCGCTTGCCATTTGCGCGGTAATATTCCCGGCTGCTGTCGCGGGGCAGAAATAAGCAGCGATGGCACCGATCCGCCTCGATCCCGCCCAGCAAAGTCCACGTTAGTCTCGCACTGTGCCCACTCTTGTCCGATCTTCATCAACTCGCAAGAAGGGGGCGCAGTTCACTAACAGCAAGACACTGAACAATTGGGTCTTGGCAAAAATCGATGTCTTTTTCCGATGCAAATTACACTGACAAGGTATTCTTTCAGGAAGAACTTGCTGTGGACGCAACCTTTGAATTGCGTTGCGCAAGTCGGATCGTGCACAATTGAAGCTTGAAAGAGGGTTGACGGGTGGCTGGACTGGAGCCACGGGAGGACCCTTAGTTGATGGCTGTTCCGTTACAGTTCCATCTCAGCTCACCACATGTGGCTCTCTTTCGGCGTCACGATTGAGCTTCACGCCTCAGACAAAATATACACGGGAAAGGCGAAATGGACGGTGTGAAATCTGCTTCCCCAGTCATCAGCGAGCTACCTCTGTCGGCCATCTGATTTGAAACACAAAAACAGAGCCCCATTTGGTCGTTGGCCATTCGACTTGGTGTAGGACGGCCACTAGGTTGAGTCCTCAATTGTGTTCAGACCAATCGAGCTCTAGATGAAAGCCTACACCAAGCTTACAGTCGGGTACATATATTTCACCTCAAAGAAACTCGGATAGGCCACGCGAGAAGGGAAAAAAGGCATCCTGCCAAGGCCTGACGCCTCCCGGGAGTTGCTGGCCAAGGTTTGCGACACCCGGTCTTGGCGATGCTTGTCTCTCGTGGGAAAGGCCTTGGCAATGATCGGCGAGCCAACGACGCTGAGAGCAAACCACACAGCTGAACTGAACGCAGTGACTTCGGCAAATATCCGAGCAAAAGCTTTGGGTTTCCGGTGGAAGATTTAATTAACTTGTTGCCTCCATCTTCTCCATCTGTTCGACGGATGCCGGGTAATTACTAGATGGTCAGCCCCGGCGAATGGGCAAGCACAGTTCATCCGAACCGGCGCATAAAAGAGAAGATTCTACGCCTCAAATCCGACCGAATCCCACTCGCCACTTCCTGTGCATGAGGCGTCTTAGTCACTGTCCATAGACCCAGTGGTCGGCGTCTATCCCAAGATGGAAACGAATTCCTCTCACCATAGCAGCGGGCCCATCAGCAAGCACTCAGAATCTTGATTCGTGCTTCTCCATTGTTTGAAACCCTTGCCAGTCATCGCGATGCAGTCAGCGGATGCTTCGGCTAAGACTTGTTACCCCCCAGCCATACAAACTAGCCAGCTTCTACTTCCAACTACATACATACCTCTACACCTGATGGAGTTAGAACATCATTCAAAGCACGTTGACAGGTGACGCCAGCGTCTGTATCAAAATCTCGCCCCGATATCCTCCTACAACGTACCGTGCCATCCCATCTTTCACATATGGCGCGTCGGGGCGATGGCGTCCACCGAGCCGACATGCATTTGCAACACACCAGGCTATCCTTGCTGGCCATGTTACCTCGTTGACATCGATGCCATCTCGGGCGAGTCAGGCTCGGATTTCTTCAAGCGCGCCCACCGCTGGGCGGGAGAAGCTGGCCACACAATTGGTTCCCAGACAGAACCAAAAGGCGTGCCCAGCTCACAACGTAAAACCAGCACAGCTACGGCGTTGTGGTGTCCAGCTGAACCAGAAGAGTCGGAAGCTTTATTCTATCGATTTAGGGGGGAAACCACGACCTCTGTTGCTTTCCTGGACTAGCATTTTTGCCACTACCAGCAGTCAAGGAGGACCGACCCTACCCGTTGGCATCAAATAATGTCACGGCTCTTACGAGTCTTTATCTGAGTCTCGGACATGGAGGTGGGTGGCTGGAGCCATGTCGGCGCACCTGCTGGCAATGGCGATGCCAACCAGATATACAGAATAAGACGAGGTTCGGGTTCCTTGGTCTTGACTGGGCGAACGCCAAGGGAAGCAAGACAGGTACAGCACCGTGGATATGGGTGCGAACTCGTGGCCAAACAACTCGCAACAAATCGGGGTCATTGTTCCATTGTTCCGGGATGCTGCTCGGGCCCCAACTGCCCATCTCCCACTTGTTCTATCTTGCCCGAGCGCCGATATCAGCGATCAGTAGTGTATTATGCTACATGGCTATTCACGGCGATATTGCATCTTCATGCCGTGCCCTGGTGCCGAATTTTTTCGTCAATCGGGTCAATTTGGCTGGTCATGCGGATCCAGCCGTCCGGGATCCAAGTCCAACTTGCTGCCCCGCTGTGGGAAGACGGCGGGGAAGCTTTCAGGAGCCCTGCGGACCTGTCCCAAGAATGGGGGCGGCGGGTGGCATTGGTGGAAACACGAAATTCACCCAATCATCTTCCAACCCGTATGCCGCCTGGCTTCTGGTTGGCTAGGAACACCCCCGCAATGGTGTTGTTTCAAAATTCCAAGGCCCTCCTTTTTTTTTCTCGACTTCTTGATGGCTCCAAGACGCTGTCGTCCCGCCCAGCAGAGCCGTCAATGGCCAACGGGAAGAATGCGAGCCACTCTGCATCATCTGATGCGCAAGTCTGCTGTTGACGGCCCCTAATAGGCCTGTAAGCTACATGGCCGTGATGACCATGCTTGACTTTTCAGCATCGCGCGTCCCTTTGCTGCTGTGCTGACCTGTGAGGTGCCAAGCTGGGCATCACAGCCCAGCGCGAATTCCTCCTCATCTCCCGCCGGTGGAAAACCCACTCTTGACCTCAGCATCATTTTCTTCCGAATTCACGCCCGTTGCATTGTCATTGTTGAGAACCACATTTCTGTCGTTTCCCAGGACCTTCTTTTTCACCGGCAGTGCCTTCAAAACAAAACAGTGTCAAACACCCTCCAAAGGCGATTGCTGCTCTGATCCCTACCCACGTACACGGACCACGATCGACGTTTCACCCTTGTCACTCCGTCTTTGACCCCCTTACGAGAACGGATTGCCATTGCGACTCTGGAAATCCTGACTGGCCTTGTTTCCGCACAGAATTGGCCGAACAAGATCTAAAGGCGGCTTCGAGTTAGACATCGCAGCAACTGGAAGACCGCAAAGTTTGTTATAGCAATTCCCGGATGCAACCAGAAGGCGACCCAAGTGCCCAACGCCAAGTCCCCAGCCCAGCATTTGACGCTCCTCTGGGACGGCTAGCCTGAGGAAACCTTGGGGGTTCTTGGACCGCTTCCCTCCTTGATCGCCTTGCCCGTGCGACGTCCGAGTGTGCGGTTCCTGCGAGAAATCCTCTGTCGCAAGGCGAACTGAGCAAACGAACTGGCGGGATATTCAGAGTTTGGGACAGTTGAATGCTGGGTTGCCTGCACTGCTGCAGCAGTCGTCCAACTCGACCATGACGAGGCCTCAAATCATACGCGCAGGTAGGTGCGCCCCTTTTGCACGCCCCGGCAAGCCCATCGCATCTCCTTCAATCTCGCTCGAGATCCCCTTCGGCGTGGCCCCCCTCCCCTGTTGGTACCGACTGCCTTTGTGGCTGGGCGAGACAGGGCGGCAGCCAGGCTTGCACTGTTTCTGCTTCAGCGTTCAGCCTCTCTGCGTCTGGGCGCCAGAACCGTTTTCTAACTTTTAACCCATTTATCCAGACTCCATTGATCTTCAAGACCGAGACGCGCCGACGGCCCAAGTGCACACAAACAAAGCCTCCTCCGGCCTGCTAGGACCTCATCAGGCCGAAACGCTGCGCGAGGTTGCGGCAGAGACGGCCTCGGAAAATCTCCGCAGCCCGCGCGTCTCCTGGGCCAACGGCGACGTCGACGATCTCCAGAGGTACGCCGACGATCTAGCTGCCGGCATCGCCGAATCTCTACAGGGACCATCGAGCGCCGCGGGTGCAGCCGGAACCGCGATCGGAACAGGAACCGGGACAAACAGGATGCAGACAACGGGTCCGCAGCAGGACGCGCTGGCAATTGCCCAGAATGGCGGGCTCTCGGGGCAAGAGGCCGATGACGGCGAGCTGGATGGAGAAACCGAGGTGGACATGGACGACGACATGATGGACAAGATTTCGAGTTCGCCTTCAATCGAAGATGGTGGGTCAAGTTCTACTCTTCCACGCGCCATGCCAGGGAGGGCCGGCGACTTTCATTCTCAATTGCGATTGCGACGCAGACTTTCGGCCTCGTCTGTCGCCAGTGCCGGCGGTTCGAGGTCGACGTCGCCTTACCACCTCGCCTATCCTGAACATGCGCCATCGAGCCTTCAGGGTGCGCGAGGCCAGGGGCCCAGTTTCGCTCTTTCACGTCGCCATCATCATCATCATCATCATTATCATCAGCAGCAGCAGCAGCAGCAGCAGCAGCAGTACGGTGAGTATGGGGATCTGGGAAGAGAAAGAGAGGACATTTGCGGCGCGACCAACATCGAAAACGACTGTGACTGTGACTTTGACCCCGACATCGACACCCACCGTGACGAAGGTATGCCTAGACAACAAGGGAAGACCCGTGACTTCACACCACAATCGGCGACATCCACGTGCGAATCCGACGGCGTCAGGACAGATTCGGCGGACGATTTGGACGAGCTCGTGACGGAATACGACGACTCTCTAAGCACCTCGGACAGCGAAGATGGGCGGGGAATAACAGTACCGTACAACGACAGCCAAGATGATGATGATGATGATGACGGCGACTTTTCGTCTCCTATTGATGATCCCAGATTTCTCGACTCCGGATGGGGTGGCGAGTGCTTACAAGATACAGAGGATATCGATTTCGAGTTTGTGTACGCCCTTCACACGTTCGTCGCGACCGTAGAAGGACAGGCGAATGCCACCAAGGGCGATACTATGGTGCTCCTCGATGATAGCAACAGCTATTGGTGGCTTGTGCGTGTCGTAAAAGACAGCAGCATTGGTAGGTCATGTGTGGTCTTGTGTTCGGTCAGACAGCTGACGGTAGTTGTTAGGCTACCTACCGGCAGAGCACATCGAGACACCAACAGAAAGACTGGCCCGCCTGAACAAGCACCGAAACATCGACGTAGGTCAAGTGTCTGTTCCAAGCTTGAGTATCCCAACTGATCCATGTAGTTGTCTGCAACAATGCTCGGCGACCAGGCCGAGAAGTCCCGGAACCCTCTCAAATCCGCGATAAAGCGCAGGAAAACAAAGACGGTGCAGTTTGCAGGTAATACTTACGTCGACTATTCGGATATTGACTATTCAACCGAAGAAGAAGACGTAGAGGCCGGATACCTCGCCCAGCAGCAGCAGCAGCAGCAGCAGGCCCAACAGGCACAAGAAGCTGCCGAAGTTGATGCCGAGGATGAGACAGCAAAGGTAGAGCCGCTTAAACCAAGGGGCCAGCAACGGGATGCCAAGTCGGACTCTAAGAAACAGGATGCCGGAGCAGACAGCGGCCTTGGGTCCTCGAACAGAGGCGGCGCGCGAACCAGTGAAGAGATCTTTGAAACCAAGCCTGTCGACGGACCGAAGAAGACCAGCGACGGCACAGTCCGAGACTCGTTCTTCAAGGACGATACGGTTGAAACTAAGAAGATCACCCTGACTCCGAACCTGTTACGAGACGAAGGCCCAGGGCGGTCGTCAAATGATTCTGGGGTATTGAAGCAGCGCCCCAGCCTCGATAAACTCGACAAGGATGTGTTCAGCAAGGACGACAAGAAGAAAAAGGACAAGAAGGACAAGGAAAAGAAACCGAGCGTGATTCGAAACTTCTTCTCTCGCAAGGATAAGAAGACGAAAGGAGAGGAAGACGATGACTCGTTTGGTAAGCGGTCGCTTGACGCAGACGCACAGGAAAGGCCGGACGAGGAAGAGGATTTGCAGGGCTCGCCCGACAAGGGGCAGGGTGTTCAGAGAAATCCGAGCAAACTGCAAAAGCAACAGCCGCGGACCGAGCCGTCGCCGACGAGGAAGCCCGGCGGCGCTGGGCAGCGTGAAAACGGTATGGACCTTGTGACGTTCCTGAACGAGGGCAAGATGGACCGATTGGCTGACCATCCGGCAGCTACAATGCGCATTGTCGACGCAGGGTCGCGAGACTCGCCAGATATTGGCGGCCGGACAAGCCGGGATCAGTCACCAACCGCCTCCCGTAAGGGCCCCTCGAGAGTACCCAACGGGGATGTTCGCCCGCAGCAAGTCACCAAAGCGAAATCTCGGGCAGAGCTGGACGACTTTGATTCGGATGATGGCCTCGACCTTGAGCCGGAACCCACCCAAGCCCGAAGCCAACCGGGCAGCTACCAAACGGGTCCGGCGCCCAACCAGACCATCAAGGTCGTGCCCGCCAACACGACACCACCACAGCAACATATCGATCGTTTATCCGAGTCTCCAGTACATGTATCGCCAGTTACAGCTAGCAACCCACCCCCATTGATGGTGGACACATCGAGCCAGGAGGAGGATCGATCGTCGGTGAGGTCTTCGCCATCGCCGGAATTGATCGACCACGAGGACGCCCACTCGCACGATAACAAAGACTCGATCACGACATCGAGCTCCACCACGCCGAGCTGGAACGACGCTAGTTTGCGGGCCTTTTTCGATTCGGGATCCGAGATCCGTGATCTCCTCGTTGTTGTATACGACAAGACAGAAGTGGAACCTGTTGGCCCTGACCATCCCATCACTGGGAATCTGTTCAAAGAGCCGAACTCGAGGCTGGCTGAGATAACAAACGTAAGCGGTCAAGTTCTGTGTATGTGATGTGACAAGAAGCTGACGAGAAATCATAGCAACTGGACAACATGCTTGGCGACTGGCTAGCTCGCAAGCAGAGATCAAAGAGCAGCGTTTGACGAAAGGTGTATGATGTATTCTACATTCGTTTCTGCCTTTTGTTTGGTAATGCGTTATGACACCGCATAGCCTCGGGCACTTTTTTTTTTTCAATTCTTTTCTGGGATTTGGGCGGCTTCTTTTGGTTCACGGCATCCTGGACGGCGTCGGGTGAAAGGGCGATGAGAACGGGTATCAACGGGGAGGATTGAAGTCACGACTAGGAGGAACCGAAAGGGGAATCATGTTTCATCATATTATATACCATGCCACAGCAGCACGAGCACGAGCAACAAACAGCCCTGCGGCAATGACGTCGCTGCGTGTCGCCCACGATACCCATTTGCTTTGATGCACCCTGTCGTGCTGTATCCTATTCTTCGGCATCGGCCCGCTTCCGTGTCGGCGATAGGCGAAATTGGGCCCGCTCCGTTTGCCGAGGTTGCGCGGAATCAAGGCCCAAGCCGGCGGCCTCGGTGAGCAAGCAAACACATACTGTGCACGACGCTTGGTCCTCGACAACCACACAATTAGGAATTATGTTCTATGCTATCTGCCTGTTTGTGCAACCATACAAGATGCAAGGTCCCAACACGCGCTTGTGATTGAAATGTTTGCTCAAGATGAAGGGAAGGAGATGCCTGGTGGCCCACCACACTGTTGGCCTGCTCCGCAATGAAGAAACCCAAGCAGACAGGCATGCTCCTTGAGGCTCCCCCTTGGGATAGGGACCGTTCTTGGCGCGCTAGGACTTTCGGCCCCTATTATTCTCTGAACTAGGTTTCTGGCGGGTTCGACCACAGCTGGTGTTTGTATTAAAGGTGTGTTGACGACTCGCTTTTTTTTTACAAGTTTCTGTGGAAATTATTCTAGTCTCTTGATGTGTTATCCTCCCTATCCTACCTACCTATCAACTCTTTGTCTGTATTCGTGAAAGCAGGGGGAAAAAAATTAAAAAATCCGTCAAAACAAGTCAAGATGGCCTCCTTTTTGGATCTCAACCTCTCTTACTACACGGTATGTTTGTTGATACCGGACCAGAAGGGCGAACCCGGTTTGCTAATGTTGATGGTATGATAGGTCCCTGTGGCCTTTGTCCTGATCATGGCGCCCAACATGTACGCTGCTGGTCTCGCGGGCAAGAACTATGATCTTGCAAAGTAAATATTCTCTCTCTCCCTCTCCCTCCTGTTGTTCAGGGCTGCGACTGACTTATAGTTAGCCCCCGCAAGACGGAGGAGCACGTCGCAAAGGACGAGAAGCTTGGCAAGACGGTTGCTCGCCGCATCTCGCGTGCCAAGGCCGCTGCTGCGAACGGCTTCGAGACCATTGGATTGTATGCAGCGGCTGTCGTGGCTGCCAACGCCGCCAAGGTCGATGTCGGTCTTCTTAACAAGCTCACGCTGGCTTATGTCGTCTCGCGCGCCGTGTATGACTATGTGTACGTCGTGCTGCAAGACAACAGGCACATGGCGCCCGTGAGGAGTTTGGTTTGGATGGTTGGGTTGGGGATCATCTTCACCTTGTTTATTTCTTCTGGGAATGCGCTGAACTAAGTTTGTGGTTATGACATATTTTGGGATTTTGATGGTGTATATATGCTATACTCTTCTTCTTGGTGTCTCAGGTCTACAACAACGGAATCTCCCTCATGCTGCTGAGATGGTTAGTTTGACCGAGAACAGAAAAGAGGTAACGAGGGCATAGAAAAACTTACGTCCGGAAACCGCGGTGGTGATCGTCCCGCTTTCGATGTAAACACCCGAAAAGTAGAAATCCTCATTCGTATCGGCGTACCCCGATCTGGGCAGCTCCAACACGCCCAAATGCCAATCTGCTCCATTCGAAGATGTCGATGCCGAAACAGGCGCCACAACCTGCTTGAGGGGCTCAGCTCCCTCGGAATGCCAGAAACCAACCTTGTTAGCACCAAAGTCCTGTTTTTTTTTTCACCTCAAGTTAGCAACCCCCTTCTTTTCTTACTTGCTGAGCGAAAATTTAAGACTCACAATCTCATAAGCAACATTATGCCAAACCCCAGCCTTCCACTCCGTCTTCCACTGGCTCTTCTGGTTCGTCATCCACTGCAGATTCGGATTGCTCGTGCCCGACTCGCCACTAATCCAGCCGTACTTGAGCTCGGTGAAATGGCTCTCGAAGAAGCAGATCTGGTGCTCCCTGTTCACGCTCGGGGCGTTGACGTCCTTGCGCATGATGCTAAAGTGGTAGTACACCTTGCCCTTGTTGATGGCGGCCTTGGTCTGCGGGATGAGCTCGGTGCGGCGCATGTTCTGGCCGTTCCAGAACGCCGTACTGTCCAGCGTGAACTTGGCGCCCTGCTTGGACCCCGTGTCGGCGGGGTTCTTGTAGTCGGGCGACAGGTTGATGTACTTGTCGACTGATCCAGATCCGTGGATATAGTATTGATACGGCCCGACCTGGTTGGACCAGGACCAGGTGCTTAGGTCGCGGCCCGACGACATCTCGTTGAACCGCCCGTCCCAGAGGATGGCCGCATTGGTGAGGGCGCTACCCGCCAGGGCAGCGGCGGCGGTGGTGAGGAGGGTGGTTCTCATGGCGGGGAGAGAGAGAGGATGGTATATACAAGGATGGAGGGGATGGACAAGACAAGAAGTTACCCGGCTTCGTAAGGGGTCTTATACACGCTTTTGAGAGCTTGAATTCCTCATTGCGGTCGCGTTGGTTACGTTTCCGTTATATCAAAGGACGCGGCATATTGGGACGGGCCCTACCAAGAAAAAGCGTAATCTGGCAAGACAAGAGAGGGTTTCCCTCCCCCCCCGAAGAGCCAGACTCTCCAAATCCAATTTGCGGATGCCAGGCTCCGACCAAGAGCAACGACAGATAGAAAAATGGCCGTTCTGATTGATGGGGCAGGGCATTTTGCGGAGTAGTTTAGCCTGTGAGATGAACTTTGTGCCGTCCTCATCAACTTCAACCCCACAGTTTTATATCCGCCAGCTATGATGAATGCGGTGTTAATACGCCTCCAAATGAGAGTATGGGACCAAACCCGGGGTAGGACAGACGACACAGTCAAGAACAGTCTTTTGCATGCCTTGGCCATCTGCTGTTGGCTGTCTTGCCTGGGGAGATACCTCGCACGTTGTGTCTAGGGCTCCGAGACGGGACCGGGTGACAAACGGGGCAAAGGTGGGGGATCTGCCGCACAAAAGCTTCACCAGGGATGAGCAACTGTGGGTGCCGAACTGCCCAAGGCTCTTGCTCTATAATGGTGGGCTGTCCAGAGCATCAGGATTAGAGCATACATCCAAGAAGTACAATACTTGATGAAACAACACACGAGCGTTTGACTGATGATATGCGTGTTTATAGTCTACTGAGATCCAACTCAAAACTGAAACTGTAGAAAGTGTTAGACAAGGAAGCAGCCCCATGTGAGAAACGAGTAACAGGGTAAGGCATTCCAAACCCTCAGAACCCTATGTACCCAGAAGATGCACAAAGCAAAGCACCGGCGTGTGACAAGACGACTTGGTTGCCCAAAGTTCCATGCAGCGAGGTATCCGTGAAATGCCCATAGTGATAAATCCCGCCCGAAAACGTTTGCCCGCCCATTACATGATTACGCGTTCAATCCCCAAAGGTGTAGCAAAGTTGTAGACTTGATCAATACTCAGCGCCACTGAAGCTCTTGTTTCTAACCAACGTAGCACGCTCCAAGCTTGCACGAGGCAGCTGCTCGTATGAGCGGCTCCGGCTATGGCTGGTGCTGGGACGTGTGCTAGCCTCTCCATCTTCAATGGCGCTCATGATGTCCGCGGGAACATCAGGATCATCCTTGATACGGTGGATGAAAAAGGCCGAGATAAACACTGAGATTCCGCCAAGCGCGAGCACGACGGCAATGCTGTGGTCGCCGGGTTCTCCACGCGGCTTCTGGAAGAACCGGAAGATGATACTGCTCACCACTGTGGCGATGATTTGGGGGGCCGCAATGGCCATGTTGTGGATTCCCAAGATCACACCAGCCTGGTCGGCGTCGTCATCGTCGTCGCGACTCAGGTCCTGGTCGCGGTTTTCATCTGATGAGTATCCGTCCAGGGACGCAATGTGGGCACGATCAGGCGATAAGTTGCGTTGACGTTGGGCGCGTCGGGCCTCTTCTCGACGCGATATCTCGGCACTGATGATGGCCCATGGGGCCCAAAGTGTGAGAGCCCAGGTGATACCGACGAGGCCAATGAGGGCCGTGGCCGCGGCAACGGTGCGCACAAACACGGTGCAAAGCATGCACGCAGTGAAGAGAAGTTGAGAGAACATCCAAGCACGGCGAAGCGTAAAGCCGGGAATCACTAAATAGTCCAGCCACGACTTTTGGTTCTCATCGTAGCTCTTGATGCTTGAGGAATCCCCAGGTCCGTTGGTGGCTGCGGCTTGGCCGTCATATGTAGGGGCGACAAAAAATGGCAAAAACACGTTGGTTGCCAGGCCGGTGATTGAGAAGATCAACAACGCAAAAGTGCCGACCTGGGTGGCCTGTTCATACAGTTTGTCCAGCTCCTCAGGGGCCATGTTAGGATTCTCCTCGAGGTATGGCTCGGCATAGATTTCGGCAATGTACTGCGACGTGTAGAACAACATGGGGAAGAATCCAATCCAGGCACAGAACTGCACTTCACACACCTTCCTGGTCTGTGGCGGAAGGCGCTTGATCGAGGTGAAGACTTTCTTGAAGAAGGTGAAGACACCAGGTTTGTCGCTGGCTGGCGGTCCCTCAAGTCGTGGATCTCTCTCTTGGATAAAAACGCATTGCAAAAGAACTGTGATGGCCAAAATGATGCTGGCAATGGCGCATAGGTCCTTGAACTGGGTATCTCCCAGAAACCAGGAGAACTGGGAAAGGTTGATGTACCCGGCCACGTAGCCGGTAATGCTCCCGATGCCGACAAACCTGCTTGCCATGGCGTTTGCAGTCTCTGCGGACAGTTAGCACCTTGACGTAAACTCGATATCGAGAGTCGAGTCTCACCTTGCTGATGTGTTGGCGCACAATCAACGATGAACGCGCGGATGGCGGCTTGCACTGCGGCGTTGTCAGTATGGTCCGTCAAAACAGCCTAGGCAAAGGGCGAGCATACCGGTATTGATGGCGAAATCCAAAACATAGATCCACACAACGGCAGTGACGATGATGGAATAGTGCGTAAAGGCCGACTCTGGATCCACACCAAGTGCGCCGAGGAAGCCGCCAACCATCTCCTTGGTCCAGGCAAGGCACATCAAGGACGCGATGGTCGCTGCGGCACCGCCGAGGATGAAGGGCTTCCGCTTGCCCCACGGGATGCGACAATTGTCGCTCAACATGCCGACGTATGGTTGGACGAGTGTTCCCGAGAGCGGCCCGGCGATCCAAACCAGAGCCATTACTGACTTGGAGATGCCCAGTGACAGCAGATACGGCGAGCCATTGGACATTTCAACAGACCACGCAATCTGCAAGCCGCCAATGCCAATGGTCAACAAGATCATCCACCATATGCTCTTGCTCTGCTGGTGATCGTCGATGGCCTCCCTGGCCGGGGCGTTGAGGAAGCCATCGTCCTCGTTGGAGGCCGGGGAGAGCAGGGGAGACTGCTCATTCGTCACCTCGTGGCCATTTTGCTGTTCGCGCGCACGCTCAAGTGACCCGTCTCGCGAGGTCGTTCCGGTTAGAGGCGCCGGCTTCCTTCGATTTACTTTTGACGCCTTGGGGCTTTTGTCGCCAGCGGGGCTGCCCCGATTCGGAAGATCTGCTAACGACGACGTCATGCGGATAGCAGATGGGGTCGGCGCGCTCAACGACTTTCGTCGGCCACCTTCGACGGCGCGCTTGCTAGTCTGCCGGCCGCCGGTGTATTTCACGTGTCGGGTCTTCGGCGGAGCGTTCGGCAGATGTCGGAGAGGAAGGTTTGACGGACTGCGACCCGTCGCGGGGAAATCAGGCCGTTATTGTCAGGCCCGGCGGATGCAATGAGGTGAAACGTGCGGTCGCCCGTGGGGGACTGGAGAAGATATATGAACCAACCCCTTGATAGCCTTCACAGTGATGGTATCGTCGAACGAGGCTGCGAATAGGCAACAAGTGGCTGTCAATTGCCTGGTGTCAGTTTCCGGGGCCGTTTTCGTCCGCCGACGTCACGCGGTCGAGTCAAAGGCTGCCACGGGGTCGTGCGATTGCGGAGATAGGTTGCAACAGGGGGTCGGCAGTGTTGGGGACAAATAAAACGAGAGAAAAGCGTGAGGTGCAGCTTCAAGAAAACAGACCAGTAGGAAATGCAGAACAGCTCAATGCTGAGTGTTGCGGGACGAATGGCGACCCTTGAAGCATCGCAAGGCGGAACAAACTTTGGACAACAGGCTTGGTTGAACCGGAGCAAAGCGATGCTGGCTCAGGAGCATGGCAGAACCCAGAGTCGACAGTGCGGGATGTGGTGGCGACTGGGCGGAGCCTGGTAGCTTTTTGCGGGGAGCGCAGGGTGCAACCCAGTTGGCACTGTGTTTGTGAGCTGTGTGGCTGCGTAGAACGTCGTCCATCTCAACGCTCGTTTCTCGCCCGTTCAACCATCGGGTTTACATGTTTGCATGTGCACAGTACTTGGTACGTTTCCTGCTCAGGGTTTACTCGGCTCCTTCTTGTCTGGTAAGCACAGCTGATCTGAGTCCAGTCTCAGACACAACACCCGCATTCCAGCGGGATAGTCTCTGAAGGGCTAGACAGCCAGGCTTAGGGAAGAGGAGAAATAGCTCGACGACAGCACGAGAATACAGGACGGCTCGGTAGCTATAGGGCCCGGCTTGATCGTGTCCCTCCCTTCTGTTGTAGTGCATTGGTGTGAGTAGCACGGAGCGGCGAGCAACAAGAGACCCTCTTGACCCCCAAGTAAAAGAACACCTGCATTGGTTACGTTGCCATGACCGCTCGTGGACCCCAGTGGTAAGCTTGTGGGCTATCGCGTTTGGCTCAGTATCCGATGCCCTGGTTTTGATGAATTCCGCTCAGTCAAATGACTTTCGTAGTGAGTGCCGCCAATAGGTCTCTCTTCGCACTTGATATCTTGGCACAGCCAAGCCCGCGATGGTGGGGGCTTCATTGCTTTCGTCAGCCTTCACGTGCTGTGGGTCGCCCTGCTTGAGTGAAAGACGGGGATTGGCCGTCTAGCGTCGGCTGTGGGGCAGTTCGAGATCTGTGGCACAGCGGACCAACCAAGCAAGGCAATGAAAGCTGTCGACTTCTCGATCGACGAAGCTCTCTCGGCTCACGCTAAATTCAATGTCGCAATGACCCAGCCGCGAACGTCAACCATCTTAGCCAGCTGGTAAACTTTACGTACTGTTTTGATGTCTCCTTGCCACCTCCGCGGCCGCTCTCCGTTGAGCACTACGACAGCTCATTGCGCGCGCCCCAGCCTCTCGCCTTGACAATGCTTTCCGAGACTCTTCTTCGCTCCGCGAAGGAGTTGGCCAGTACGTCCTCTTGTCCTGGTCTTTGGTTATGGCGCGCATGCTAACAGCGGGCTGCTGCTGTAGGGAGAGCAGAGGAAGACCCCGATGGTCCGTCCAGTGTCCACAACTTCGAGAATCGCGATCCCGGAAGTGCTAACTGAAGCGCAGGTTCCGACTCCTCGAAGCAGGAGATCAATGCATCATGGGCGCTCTTTATCTCGATCATGCTGCTCATCGTGGCATTCTTCACAAGCTACATTATGCAGCAAAGGAAAATAACAGCCATCCATGAGACCGTCATTTCCATCTTTGCTGGTTAGTGCCGAATGCATCTCTCTTTGCAGCTCGCGCAAACTGACGGGGCCCCATATGCAGGCATGACAGTTGGTCTGATCCTCCGTGTTACTGGCGGCGATTCGATCCGAGATCTGATCAGTTTCGACTACCAAATCTTCTTCAACGTGCTCCTCCCACCCATCATTCTCTCGTCGGGCTACGAGCTGCATCAGGCCAACTTCTTCCGGAACATTGGCACAATTTTGACTTTCGCCTTTGCCGGTACCTTCATCTCGGCCGTAGTGATTGGTGTATTATTGTGGCTTTATACTCGAATTCCGTTGGAGGGACTGGACGTTTCCTGGATCGACGCCATTTCTGTTGGCGCAACGTTGTCAGCCACCGACCCCGTCACCATTCTGGCAATCTTCAACTCCTTCAAGGTTGACCCTAAGTTATATACCATCATTTTCGGCGAGTCGATCCTCAATGATGCCGTTGCTATCGTTATCTTCGAGTCGGCGCAACATGCCGGCGGCGGAGGCAAGATCGGCATCTGGAGTCTTTTTCACGGGATCTGGTTCTTCCTATCCGAGTTCTTCGGTAGCTTGGCTATTGGGTGTCTCGTCGGTGTTGCCACAGCTTTAGGGCTGAAGTACACCTATGTTCGAAGGTACCCAAAGATGGAGAGCTGCTTGATTGTCCTGATCGCCTACGCAACATATTTCTTCTCCCAGGCCATCAAGATGTCTGGTAAGTCAATGTGGTCCTCTTGATTCATTTTCACTAATCACTCTGCAGGTATTGTCTCGTTGTTGTTCTGCGGAATCTCCCTCAAACACTACGCCTACTTCAACATGTCACGACGCACGCAGTTGACGACAAAGTACCTTTTCCAAGTGCTTGCCCAGCTGTCTGAGAACTTCATCTTCATCTACCTTGGTTTATCGCTGTTTACAGAGAAAAACCTGGTATACCAGCCGCTACTCATCATTGTCACCGTCCTGGCCGTCTGTGTAGCCAGATGGATGGCAGTGTTCCCCCTGTCCCGGCTGATCAACTGGTTCATCCGGTATCGCGCGCGACGAGCCGGCAGAGAGGAAGCAGCAGATGAGCTGCCATACAATTACCAGGCAATGTTATTTTGGGCAGGCTTGCGCGGTGCTGTCGGCGTGGCACTTGCCGCTTTGTTCACCGCAAAGGAGAGATACGCTTTGATGGCCACCGTTCTTGTGGTAGTGGTACTGACGGTGATCATATTCGGAGGTACCACTGCACGCATGCTTGAGATCATGAACATCCGCACGGGGGTAGTCGATGAGATCGATTCGGATGACGAGTTCGACATTGAAGCCATCACTGGTGGGGGTTATGTCAAACGATCTGGCACGGGCATCGGGTATAACAGCCGCAATCGGGGCTCCGCGTTACCATTAAGCAATGTTGGCCCGAGCAGGACTGACAGCGGGGAGAGAAACGGTTGGGCATCAGGACATAGATCGCCCAATCTGGCGACGCGCCCGCCTCCTGGAAGCCGCAAGGGCACACGAAATGGCGACGACTTTGAGCGATCAGAGCTCCTTGGGACCTCAGGGACTAACACGGACTCGGAGATCGGGAGCGATATTGATACGTCAGATCTGCCGCCACCGGTGCCGAGGAGGAGGTCTAGCCCCATGCCTCCCGGAGATGCCGCGGATGCAGGCTATGAAGGGAACCCCGGGGACAGCGGCAATTACAGTCGAGGCGGAGAGAGTTCCAGTCAGCCCTTGACTGCTACGGCGGCCATTCGGCAGCTTTTCAGTGCCGAGGATCCATCGGCTTTGCTCAGGCAGCTAGATGAGGACTTCATCAAGCCAAAACTTCTTCTCGACAGCGGTGGACGAGGGAATGGGGGCGGTCCACATTAGCTATCTTTCTTCGTTTTCTGTCTGTGACTACCACATGGGGGCATTGCTGTACGAAATCTTGGGTTGGGTCTGTCAGTGCAAACGGGACTGGTTGCTTCTATCGATGTATGGCGTTCCGGGCGTTGGCGGATAGGAAGAGGAACCACTGTCTGGAAGATAGACAGCCAGGAGTTGGTGCATGTTGAATTGCCTATTTCATCAAAAATACTCCGTACACCCCAAACATAGGGATACGTAATTGCTGGGGGCGGTCTCGGCTCTGAAGGTGGCTGAGCGTCGACGCTGGCGAGTCGCTGGCGTTGTTTTGGGCTAATGGCCCGTTCTTGGCTTGTCGTCAGTCGCGGCGGCGGGGTGAATGCTCAGCCCTCTCACTGGCGGGGCGTCCAAGGATTCCTGGTTCCCTCCTCCTTCCCGCGCCTGCGCTCATGGGATCCAACCCAGTTACATCAACTCAGCCTTGTACCTGAGGGGTTCCTAGCAACACCTGACTCCAAGGACTTTTGATCTTGTCATGCTTCGACACTTTTCTCCCCAGACCAACACCCCACCACAGCTCTCCCACCATCCGCCCTGAGTCCCTAATCGACTCGCACTACGGTTCAAGCTCCCAGCTTTGGACTGGATCTAAACCCCGAGCCGCAAAGAGAAATACCCCAAGCCGCCGAGGCAGCGCTTTCAGGCAGTTGAATACCGAACGAGCGCAGAGGACAAGCAGTGATCCTGCCATCTTGCCCACCATGCTCGACGAAAACCTCCCCACCTTCCGCTTCAAGCCGTCGCCCGACAACCCGCTTTCCAACATCCTCTACTTCACTCAGAATCGCGCTGACCCAGCTGCGGAGTATATCTTTCGGCGGGCCGATCCGTCTCTGCGCGAGTCACGCAGCAAGTACGCCGTTGCCCTATGCGATCCAGTCAACACGGGCGTTATCTACGGCGAGGTGTTGGTCGAGCCGGAATGGTCACAGCCAACCCTTTCGGCTGCCGAGCTTCGCGCACAGCAGCAGAGCGGCGCGCCACCAGCCACGGCAACAGCGACTGTCCCCGATACCTTTACGGTACAGCTGTACAACCCCGACCAGAGCGTGGCTGTCAAGTTGGTGCCGGGCGGGTTCACAAAGAGTGATAGCTGGGAGTTTGAGCTCCCCGTTCAAACGTTCCGTCAGCCATCAGCTAGCGAGCTGGACCGCCAGCAAGGAGTGTCGCCGGCTGATTTGGTACCGCGGATTATGTTCCGATGGAGAAAGGATGGTCGCCTGAGCAAGGACCTTACTTGCTACATGTCGGGAACCAGCTTGGGAGGACGCAAGAACAAGGAGCCAGATATCACTGTGGCCATGTTCAAGGCTGCTCGCGACAGCATGATGACGGTTTACGAGCCAAACCTTCACCGTGTGGAGGTTGAGGACCGCAAGGGTCTTGAAGTTGTCCTCCTCCTGGCTGTGGAGGTCATCAAAGACCTTTACCTCATGCCAAAGATGGACATCTTCAATGTTCAGGGTGGCGGCCCTCCCCCCACGGCGAACGGCGGCAAGCGCAAGAATTCTCGGCCCATTCCAGCGACCACTGCCGCCGCCGCCGCCGCCGCCGCTATTCCTCCACCCATGTCAGGCGCCATCAAAACCTCTGCGCCGGCCTCCAAACCCCCCGCCCAACCCGTCCAGGCGTCCCAAAACGTCGCGGCCTCTAACACATCACCAGCCACTGCAGCAGCAGGCGCCTCGGCAGCGGCGGTCGAGGCTGAAACCCGACGGCTTCAGGCCATGGTGGAGCGTGAAGAACGTGAGCGTGAGAAGCGCGAGCGCGCAGAGCAAAAACGCATCAAGAAGATGCTCGACGAAGAAGAGAAGGAACGTCGCCGCCGCGAAGCCGAGGTGGCCAAGGAAACAGAGCGACTCCGCAAGAAGTATGGCATTGAGGGCCAGGAGGTTCCGCCACTCCCACCACGACCGGCCCCTCAAGCACAGCAACTACCGCCGCGCCCACAGCCGCAACACTTCCCTCTGCCCCCGACATCTGCAGCCCAAGGACCTCCGCCCCATATCTTCAACAAGATGCAGCAAGGTTTGCACAATCTCGGACCGTGGGGAAGTGGTCCGGCGCCGGCATTACCGCCCCGACCGTTGAGTGCTGGGCCTGCGGGTCGACCCTCGGGAGGAAATGCCGCTGACTCAGGCCCGTTTCATTGCTCAACGCTGAATACACTGTGGAACGGGCCGGGCGGTAACGGCTGGGGTATCACGCCGCCACCGCATCTGGCAGCGCAGTTTAAGCCTCAGGGATCGAGACCGAGGAGAGAGAGCGCTGAGAGAAAGGAGGAAGAGAGAAGAAAGGTGCAGAAGAAGAGAAGTTCGCACTGGTAGACGGCTAATTGGGAATAATTTGATGTTTGATGGGTCGGCATGTCTGATACGTGACTATCACATAGTCAAGGGGTGTGGCATTTCGATTTTCATGATCTGGAGCCGGAGTTGACATTGAGATACCTGTGGAGCATGATGTTTAGCAGAGTTTTAGTTGATCAATTGCATTGCATAGAAGAGCTTTGATTTCTTTGATACAATCCACCTAAAGCTCAACTTGTTCGGTGCTGCTATGTAAGGCTGCACATCCTGATTCATAACGGGGGCCTACTATTTCACACACTTCAAGCCGCAGCACCACACACATGCTGACGAACCTCACCGGGTCAGCATCTCTTTCTAGAAAAATCAGAAACGACATTCCATGCAAGGGGGGCCACGCCAAAACAAGCCGTTCCTCGCTCTCCTCGACCAGGACAAGGATGCACAGAAAAACAACTATTTGTCAACCCCAGGATGATGCCGGGTGTCGATCTCTCTCTCACACACGCAACACAAGACAAGCACGCGTAATGTTATATATTTAGCCAACATTGGACCAACCTGGCCCCGACAACCCAGTTTTGTTCCGTCTGTGTGTGTGTGTGTGTGTGTGCGTAAGAGAGGAAGAACAGATGGGTGTTCGTCTCACACCCCGTAAAGGGGGTGAGGATGCGAGCGGGAAGAACCACAGGATGAAACGCGGGGGAGACTCGGGGGGCTATAATGGATGGCTTCTCAGAATCCGACGGTTTGGAATTCGGATTCAGAACACGAGGTACTTTTGGGGTGTGGTGGGAAAAAGAACAGCACGAGAAGAAAAAAAAAAAACAATGCTCGTGGGTTGGGGGGGAAGGTGGAAAAAAGGACCGTTTGTGGCAATCCACAGGGTGACGAAGACACTTTGTGGTCGAACAATGGGATTGTTCGATGGTCAGGGGCTCCCGGGGGCTTGGCTGAATGTTTTGGTGGTTTGGACTAATGGGATGATGGGGACGGGTTTTTGTGGCGGTGGCAGTGATACCGTATCTCGTGGATTGACTGGGTGGGTGGGAGAGAGAGATATCCAATCTTGCTGTCTTTGCTTTCTGGTCGTCGTGATGATGGTTCAAGGGGGAAGCGGAGATAACACAGTGCTTTCGGAAGTCCCTGGCCGGGTCTTGCCTTGCTTCTTTTCTCCCTCTCCCAGGCGTCTGGCGCTTGCGAGGACACATCCGTGTGAACAGAGGGAGGGACGTTTGCCAGCCGCACTGGCCAATGAATCTTCGTCTTGGGCTTGAGCCCCGTGCAACACCATCTCGGGTGGCATCTGGTAATACCGGAAAGCCACCCTCCCCTGCACGGCTTTCATTCGCAAGCAAGCAAAAGTGAAGTGAGTGAGTTGCAATATTGGCGGGTCTGATCGAAGCGGATGCTACGAAGGAAATCTTTATGGACGAGCTAGAGGAGTCGAGGTGAGAGCTATCAGGTCTTGTCTTGCAACCCGCATGCCCGGCTGCCCGATCGGGGTAGGGTTGGCCGCTAGTTTAATCCATGGTTTTGAGCGAAGACAAAATTGAAAACGGGCGTGCATGCTCTCCCAGCGGCAGCTGCAATTGCAATGGCGTTGGGTGGATGGTCTGGACAGTGGCCCTCCTTGTCACGGCGTCAGTCTCAGTGGAGCAAGGAGCTCTGAGTGGAGCGACGATGCAGCGGGTGGAGTGCAAATTTTGCCCAGATTTCCATGAGCTCACGGCCCAGGTGGAGGAGGGATATTTGGCGCTAGGACCACATTGGGCGGGCCACCCGGGACAGGCCAGCCCCCAGGCAAGCGGCGGGCGAACAGGCGAACAGGCGAGCGGCTACGGCTGCACCTGGATCCGCAATCAACAACTTCCTCCCGCATCGACTGCTTTCTCACCAGCTCTCGTCTTCCTATTGCCGTCCGACAATCCTGCCAGCACGCCAGCCGCCCGGCGCTGCATCCTGCTGTTAGTGTGGACACCTCCTTTGCTTTTGGTTCGATAAGCTGCCTGCCTCTCCGCATCGTCTGCGGCCTCGCGAGCAACAGCGGTTGGATCGTTGCCCGCGACGTCTGCCCATCGCGAAGCGCCCAGCAAGCCACCCATGTCGCCCTAGACAAGAAGCTTCCCCAACCCCCGCCAGACCGTTTCCCATCGACTCGACCGTCTCCTATTGTCTTCCCGGCGAGCCAGACCCGACAGCCCGTGACCCTCCCGCACCCTCGGCGGCGAGGGCGCAGACTACACAATGATGAACTTTGACTCGGGCACCGCCTACCTCGACCACGGGGCGGCCGAGTCGGACGCCGACGACGAGTATGACCTCGATCACCACGAGAGCTCTCCGATCGACGCCACCGACGTTGAGAACTCGCCCATCGACTCAGACCCGCCATCGACAGAACACACCCCCACTACGTACGGTTATCACACCAGCGCAGGCGGGCTACCTGAGACCATCATCTCGGAGTGGACAGCCGAGGAATGCGCCGACTTTATCGCAAACATCGGCGTGCAGCAGTATGCCGACAGGTTTATCGGTACGCAGTCGTTGAGAAACACAGCCGTTCGTCGTTTGTCTAACGCAAAATGCAGAAAATGACATTGTTGGGGAGGCTCTGATTGCCCTGCAGCACGATGACCTCAAGGCAATGGGCATCAACAGTGTCGGCCATCGTCTCACGATCCTCAAGTCGGTTTATGACGTCAAAAAGGCGCAGGATGTGCCAATCGAAAGCGACCACTACATGCCTCTGAGTATGTTTCTCTGACGGTGATATGTGGGAATTGTGACTGACGTGGGGTGTCTAGCCGCCGAGACCGAGGCCCAATCTGCCAACGCAACGCTAAAGGATATCAAGCAACTCGTCGAACAGCTACGCCTTCGAGACGAAAGGATGAATCTATTTGAGCAGGATTTTAAGAGGTTAACCGAGGACTTCAGGAGGCTGCGGGAGGACATGCTCCCAGCATTGCGACTGGCCAAGGATGCCCAGCAACCCCTGCCCAACGTCGGCAACGGTGTGTACGAGGCTACGATACCACCCCCTGCACCAACACCCTCAACCGCGGGGCCGGCGAGCGGCAGCCTCAAGCGACAATACTCGACCAAAAAGATCATGCTGGGCCCTGCGCCCAAAACAACATCGCCGTCGCACCTCCAGACATCGCACGACCGCTCGATTATCGAACAGACGCTCGATCCCGCCAACGCTGCCGAGAGAGCCGTCTTGTCGTCGTCACATCTGGCCGCCGCCAATGGCTCGGGCTCTAGCACATCTCCGTCATACCCGTCCCCGAACATGCCGTCTCCGACGTCACCACCGACGTCCATGGGCGGCACCACGCTTGCGTCTCGATCCTACCGTTCCGATCAGCCCACACCCTCGTCAAGAAGTACCTTCCCGGAAAATGACCATTACAACTCACGTGAAAAGGTAACGGCCCCGCGCCGCATGCAAACGCCGCAGATACCACCCGACACGCCCGGCTCGGCAAGCAACGCCTCGGTGGAAATCTTCAAATCCTTCCGTGTCAGCATGGACGATCCTTGCTATAAGGTGCTACCAGCTGCGCTCAAAAAGTACCAGATCAATGCGCCATGGGATCAGTACGCGTTATACATTGTCTACGGTGACCAGGAACGATGCTTGGGCCTCGACGAAAAACCGCTCATATTGTTCAAGCAACTGGACAGGGAAGGGAAGAAACCCATGTTTATGTTGCGAAAGACGAACAACTCACAGGTGGACCCGACAGGCGACGGCCCTGCCAGCGCCGGACTGGGGCCCTCTTCGGCAAGGGGGACCGGGACGGGGTACGACCCGCCGGGTGGCATCATCTAAGGTGGCGGGCCGTAGTGGTGCTAGATGGCTGAAACAAGAGTTGTAGCGTTGAAGGCAGGGATATCTTTTGCATAGCGTTGCGGAGTGGGCTTTTTGACTTTGGATCTCTCGTAACAGAGAGGAGGCACAGATTATTGTTGAGGGGCCCGCGGGTTCATTGATGGCAGCACGGAACAAGATGGAAACAGCATGCGCATTCGTATTTCGAGTTGGATATGCTGCTTCATGGAGAAGACGAGTTGGCTGAGCTTGCCTTGTTGGTGGTAAGAGTTGTTTGTAGGTTTGAAGAGTGGGGGGGTAGCATAGCAGGTGGACAGGCTGGCTCTGATGGTATCTAAGCTGTGCATTTTTAAAAGGGTTTGTGTGTTTTGGCATGACAATGTGTGGAAGGTGGAGGGCAAAAGAAAAACAGAAATCTCAATTCTTCTCTCTCGGATTTAAAGCCACGTCATTGTTGCTTGTCGGGGATGGGGCCATGTCCTCGGTAGCCAGATGTCGAGCTGTGTTATGTATGTCGGCTGGAACGTTGCGGGCTTATGGGTGTTGTTGTGAAATAGGTACCGCTTTGCCGGGTGTTGTAGTAGTTGCCGTTGTCTTAGCTGCCAAGCAGCACATTGTATCTCGGGGCATGTTGATATTCTTTGATTTTGTGTAGACGTTTCATGTATGGATGGGTAGGTCACTAGGGGCCTTTTAGTTGTGGGTTAGTATTAGATCAATGGGTAAACGTCATTCTGCGCGGCGTATCTGTCACAGGTCTCCCAAAGTTGTTACCTTGGAAACTCAATTCAAGGCAATGCTATGCTACCTACCTGAAGGGATCCGGTCTTCTCTGTCGATATGGTTAACTGGGTTGTGGCGATGAGCAACACCAGAACCGGTGGCGTTCTGAGTGTTGCTCTCGTTCCAAAGACCGTAGCCAGCCAACCAATATTCCTCAACCAAGACTCGTACGCCTCCGTCAGTAGTATCCCGCCCTTGTATACGGTGAGATCCGTTCCGCTTGGTCCAGGTCTCGGCGGGATAAAGGCCCCGTTTCTCCTCTCGTAGGAGAAACCCAAACTATTGAACAAAACCCACAGACTATAATACCTACAACAATGCGTTTCCCGCGCTCCCAACGCAAATGCGATGCCCCCAATAACCCAGACAAACAACCATGCAAAATAGTCAACACAACACATACACTTTTTGTCGACTACAAACAACACCTTCGGTCACCATCCCCCCTTGTCATATCGTGTACTCTCCACCATTAGATGCCCCCTCCTCTAGAAGCAAAACGCCCGGACGTAGTCTTGTTTCTCGCCTCCTCAATAAAGCGCGAGAAAGCGCCGTACAGCTCCCTGACGGTACCGGCTGCCACCCAATGATCAATAGTCTTGTTGGCCAGCTTGTACCGCTGCTTGGGCGTCATTTTCTCTCTGGTGGCGAGCTGGCCCGGCGACATGAGACCGTCATCCGCGAGCCTGTTGTCAACCCACTCGAGCAGACCGTTCTTCCAGTGGTAGAGGCCGTGGGCCGTCTCGGCGTTGCTGTTGCAGACAGAGCCGACGTACCACTTCTTTTCGGCGGGCGGGATGGTGTTTCCGTCTTCGTCCTCGTCGCCCTCGTCCTTAATCGAGGGGTCGTCTTCGTCAGTGGTCTCATCGTCGTGCTCGACGGGCTCGAGGAAGGATTCCGACTTGAAGGATTTGTAGTATGGTTGGCCGGAGAAGGTGATTACGAATCTGGGGTAGTCGTGTTAGCTAAAAATCCAGGGGAAAAGGGGTTGGTGTTGGCGGGGGAAAATTACCGGGCTGGATGGGTGGTGCGGCCGCAGGCACCACAGCCTTGCATCTCCAGTGGATCGCCGCGGGGGAGCTCCTCGCTTTTGCAGGTCGGGCGAGCACGTAAAGCCATGATGAAATCAGTCTTCCATGCCGAAGAGGAGAATTTGGATGTGGCAAGACCGCTGACTTCGTCGTCGAGTCTACCCCAGGCGATGCGGTAGATGCCATGTCTCTTCTCAGTGAAGCCAGGGTTAAGACGGTACTGCATAATCCACTCGACGACGTTGCGGAAATGGTCTTTGAGAGGTCTGTGTGAATGGCCGGTGAATTCGAGGGGTATCTCCTGGAAGACCTCGTCGGGGACACCAATGGGGCCGTCGTCATCAATGAAATCGCTGAGGTCTCCGTTCGCATCAGCCTTGTCTTTGTTGTCGTCGCCATCATCGCCATCATCGAAAAGCGAGTCGTCACTGCTGTTGCGCTCTTTCTTGGCCTTCTTGCGCTTTTTTTCCTTGCGCTTGTTGACATCCTGCTTTGTCGGCGACGCAGCAATTTCGGGGACACCCTCCTCGTCATCCTCAAACTCATGCAGAGCCCCCTCGTCTTGGGAGTCATAAAGAGGCTTCTGGTCCTCCTCTTCGTCATCTGATGACTCCTCCAGCTCATCAATAGTCTCGCCTGCACGCTTCCGCCGAAGCAGTTCGCGAGCCCTCTCCTTCTCGCTCCTCGGCTTCTTTGCCTTTCTCGCGGAAGCAGGCCGGCGAGGCTCCTTCATTGCATCCTCACTGTCGCTATCAAGTGTGATGGGGCCCGGAGCAACCGGCGATGACTCCCCTCGTCTGACAAGGCGACGTCGCTTGGGAGTGATGGGAGGCAGATCATCGTCGGTATCATCCACAACAGTCTTTCTCTTGACCCCCTGACGCCTAGCCGACTGAGGAGCGATTGAAGACTCCTCGTCAGTTTCGTCACTTTTTACCGATTCCGAAGAAGCCTTCACCTTCCTGGGCATGTCCTTTGTCGTCTTCCTCTTGACTCCCTGACGTCTGGCCGATTGAGGAGCGACTAAAGACTCATCGTCGGTCTCATCGCCCTTTACCGATTCTGAAGAGTCCTTTACTGATTCCGAAGAAGCCTTCACCTTCCCGGGCGTCTCCTTTGCGGTCTTTTTCGGTGTCTTTGACGTCTTCTTCACGAGGCTCTGCTTGCCCTTGCCAGCCACAGTGCGACCGCGCACAGGCGGCTTCACTATCTCCTTACTAGGCATATCCTCTGACGATTCAGACGCTTCAGATGCAGTCGATGAATCTGAATCTGAACCGGAATCAGACTCAGATTCCGAACCAGACTCCTCTTCCTCAGATTCCGACTCTGACTCGGAGCTAACAGCCTTCCTCCTCAAAGAACGAGAAAACACCCCCGAGCCAGAACCAAGTCTCGCACTGGACCTCTTTGATGTCGGCAACGTAGTCTGTTTGGTCGGTGATGCCTTTTTTCTTGGTTTCTCCCTGACTGTGATTTCTATGCGGCGACGACCTGCGATGCATGTGGTTAAAATCAACAAACTCTTCTACCTCACAGATATCTTGTGTCGTTCGGTCTCGGGCGAGCAAAAATTACAAGACCGGTTTGCGGGATAAGGCGACAAGGACATCAGGTCCTCTGTCTTTGCATGAGGGGAACTGGAAGGGGAGGAGTGAACTGTGAATTGAGTAGGGCGGGGAAGCGACAACCTGAAAATACAGGGAACCCCCCAGTGAAGAGGTACGTATCCAAAATAGTGTAGACCATAAGGAAAACTCCAAGGCAAACTTACCGAGCGTCGCCTCAATCGTTTGTTGCTTTTTCGCCCGACCCATCTTGGCTTTCGGGTGTGTTTGGACTCGGTTGGGAGGGCAAGCAGTGATAATATTATTGATCAAATATGGTGTTTGTTGTTGCTTCCTGAATGGGGAAAGATTTGATGATGTGGATTAAAAAAGACTTTTCTGAAGAATACTTGATTGAGAAGCGAGAAATGAGACGATGATGATTGTCTCCTCCGAATCTTTGTGTCGTTCGTTTGCAGAAAAGAGTTTGCGGACTGGCTGTAACGGGTGCAACGAGTATTGGTTGTTCCCCTCTCTAGTTCTCCTCTTTAGAGAAGCAGCTTGCCGAAGAAAGCCTGCCAACTAGCAGACTGAAGTCGTACTGCTAATCGCAATGAGATCGATTGTGTTGTTCAACCGCGGTTTCAATATACATACCGATCGGATGTGGCGAGAAAAGGATGCGCCAGGCGCGTCAGGACGTGTAAAGTGGGCAAGAGTTTGGAAACGGAAGATGCCGGGTTCGCGAATTCACGTGGGCTGACGAAAACAGGTGGGAATTTATGCTAGCAGGCAGCAAGGCGACAACCCATTCACTGTGTGCCGTCCGATGTGCTAACACGGTGCAAATTGACCGCTGCTTTTCGCAAGTGGGATGGAAATATTCAAGAGTGAAGAGTGATTCCATTAACCTTTTTTATCGCTTCCGCAACCTATGCCTGTTCCACAATGCCTCTCTGCCCCCGGAGAGGGCAAACACCAAATCATACACAATCATGCCTCTGATGCTGCCGTTCCCCAAACCATCTAACGAGACTCCCGCTGGACTTTTCCTTCCCCAAGCGCTACCTATGTACATGTGCCGGTTTATTTTACAATGAATAGTCATACATATATAATGGAAAGGGGTGGTAAGTGACGGCCGCAGACGATCTCCATCATACACATCGCATTCCTTGCCATACACCCCAGAGACCCTAATATTGGCTTAGGACTTGCCACCCCGCCTCTTGGGGTTGACAGGGCCACCCTTCTTCTTGCCACCACGGCTGTTACCCTTCTTATCCCCCTCCTCAATGTACTTAACCAGTGAGTTGATGTCGCGGTCGTCAGTGTTGCTCTTCGGGTTCTTAGGCTTCGTTGGCTGCACGGTTCCGAAACTCAGGAGTCTCGACTTTGCTGCGTTGGCAAATGCGTTCCTAGCCGCCTTGGTCTGCTTCTCCATTGAGACTGCATTGCTAGTCAGCTGTGCGAACCAATGCTCGGCCTCGAGCGTGTTCTTGTCTTGGGGCCCCAGGGTCGACTTGAAGATGTTGTAGCTCTCGCGCATCTTATTGACCGCATCCTTGTAGTCACCATCAAGCGCAAGAGCCTGCGCGAGTTGGAAGAGGAGAGTTGCTGAGTTTACCGACTCCCGCCCAAACACCATGTCACACACCCGCAGAGACTCCTCGAACCAACGCCGGGACTCATGATAGTCCTTCACACTCTGGAGCATAACGGCGTAGTTGTTCATGGTGGTGATTGTGTCGGGGTGGTCGTGGCCATAAATGACCTTCCACAAATCGAGAGCATGTCGAGCGTAGACCAGCGCCTGGTGGCTCTCGCCGTGCTGGTGGAGGAAAAGACTGAGGTTAAGATAGTTCAACACAGTCTCGGCTGAGTCAATGCCCATCGTCCTCTCAGCGACAATCGCGGCCTTTCTCGCAAGCTCAACCGCAGCATCCTTCTGCTCCAGCCCGTAGTAGACCTGGGAGAGGCTGTGGTACATCTGAGCAACTTCGGGATGGACAAGGCCATAAATCTGCTCGTAAAGGGACAATGACTCGAGGAGGAGTTCCTCGCCAAGCTTCCGCTGGCCTTGGAAAACGGAAAGACGGCCGCCCTCCAGTGCTTCCTCGGCGAGCTGGCTGCGGGGCGCTGAGTCCTTGACGACAGGGACGATGTTGACAATGTCGTCTGGGCTGAACGTGTGCGGGGGTGTAGTCGACGCAATGCTAGCCGGCGAACCATCACGCGCCTTCTTAGACTTCTTTTTCTTCAGCTCGGCCGCCTTGGGCTCGGCCTCGGCATTGCCGTTAGCGACGGGGATGGCCTCGCGTGGAGCGACAAAGGTGAAGTCCTTCTTCTGAATCTGAAGGCCGAGAGTCAAAGCAATTTCGCGGAGAAGCTGGATTGGCCTGATCTGGGCAAACCATTCCTTGCCCAAGTCGAACCTGTAGCGACGAACCGTCTCTTTCTCGATGTTCTCCCGCAGACTTTCAGGAGTCACGGCCTCGAAGCTGAGGTCGGCTGACTTGTAGATATCCTTGAGCGAATCATCGACCTTGGCCACAGGCTTGGGGTTGAGGCCAGTTCCCAAGAGACAGTTGAGAAGATGAGCCAGGCAAGACGACGTCAACGGAAGAGGGAGAGACTTCAGGTACTTGGCGGCGATATGCTTGAAAGCTCTTACCACCATCTCACGCTCGCAGAGGTTGCGGAAGCACTGCAGATGGCTGCGGATTTTCTCGTCCGCCTTGTCGCACAGCTCAGCCAGGTAGCCGAGGTAGCGGATGTTGATACCCCTGCGGTGCAAGAGCTTGGAGAGGGACCGTCCATCCATGGGGAAGCTGATATCCGAGTCGGCAAGCTCCTTGATCAGCTCAGTCATAACGGTTTCCCGTAGGTACTTGCACGCCTCTCGGACATCCTCCTCATCCTTGGCCCACTCGGCCTTCTCCTCCTCCGTCTGCGGATCCTGACCGCTGAAGACATCGGGATTCAAGGCGAACTTAAAGCCACCCATGTCGATCCTGTCGACCTGGTCTGCCTTTTCTTCGTCCTTTTTCTCATCCTTCTCGGCCTTGTCGTCCTTCTCGGTGGGCCGGTCGCTCTCACCCTCAGCCTCGGTCTTGGCTTGCTCTCCTTCCTTAGCCTCATCACTAGATTCTTTGGCTTTGTTGATTTCCTGTCGGCGAGCGAGCTCTGCCCGAACGAAATCCCGAGCCTTGGATTTACCAAGGGCTTCCACCAGCTCAGGGCGCAAAACCGTCATACGATGCGGGTACTTGGAATCCTCAGGGCGGCTCTCGTCCTCATCCATCCAAGCGATATCTAACGGCGTGATGCGATAAAGGTCGAGCACATATTTGCGACCATCGGTTCCAAGCAGGCCCTTCATTTCGACGCTGCCCTCAAGCTCAAAGCGCTTGCTCTCCTTGTCCCAAACGGCGTGTTTCTTGACTCTCAGAGCCTTAGCAAGAGTCGCAAACGATGCTGCAAACCGCTCATCAGCCGCCACATGGTCTTTGCCATCCACAGCACCGTAGTGAATCTGTGTCTCGCCGGGTTCAGGCTGCTTGAAAATGCCAGGGACAATGCTCTGTCCAACAATGCGCTTGCCAAGATAGTCCACAACGACAGTGCCAGGAGTGTAAAGACCATCGATGTCAAGCTGGTTCACCAACTTGACGCCGAGGACATCCTTGCCAGTAGCAACCCTTGCTGCCTCGTCGCCACCCTCAGAAGTGAAGGTGCCAACACCATCGGCGCCATACGAGAAAAAGACGTTGTTGTAAACAAAGATCTGAGCATCGGGTTCCTCAGTAGGGTTCAGCGGTGCAACCTCGCCACGGGCTACAAGCACGGCACCCCGCGCTGCAGCATCAGTGTAGTCTGCAAACAGTTTAGAGATCAGACGCTCTCTGAACACTCGGTCCTGGATCGTGTCCTTGGGGAGTTCTCTCGACGACTGGAATTCCTCGTTCCAGTCCCGCAGAGAGTCCGTGTTCTCTGCGCCTGCAAGGAGGTAGGTTTCCTGCGAGCGAGCGGGATCAGAGCTGTGGGCGCAACGCGAAGACTCGGGCGACGGAACAAGCCAAGGGGCCGATGGAAGAGTGTTCCCGATCTGGAAGCTGGATAGAGCGTCTCTTCGGACCGCAAATTCCTGGAACTCTTGGTAGTTCTTCTCAAATGAAGCCGAAATCATGCCGAGCAGAGTGAACAGGGAGCGAGCCTCGAACTGTCGAGGACTGGTCTTTTTCTCGGGATCGAACTTTTGGTTTGAGCACTTGTTGACGTAGAAACCGCCGACGTGTGATGTGATCTGGAACTGCTCTCCCTCATTTGTTGAAACAATGAGGTACAACAAGTGGCCCCTTTGCCGGTATTGAGGTGTCGGAGGGTTCCACGGTGAGAGCGATATCGACTTGACTGTTTTGGGGGCAGTTCCGATGTCTGCCGGAACCAAGAGATCAAGTGATGGTTGGGCCTCAAAATCGTATGGGGGGAGCTGCTTGCCCTCTTCCGTGTCGGCGATGGGTTCTTGTGCCTTCGCCACGACATCGTCGTACACCGAAGCGCCGGCAAGTAATCCATGCACGGTATCGGTGCGGTCCCCGGCGGCGCCAATCAGCTCCCTGACCCTAATCAGATGGATCCTCGCTTCCTTCTCGGTGTAGGGGTCCTCGACGACATGCAACTCTGCACCTGCCTCCAAGGTAGTCTCAGAAACTGGAACGAAGTCGTTCAGAGCCTTGCTGTTATGCTCCAGGTGAAAGCAGGAATACTGGACCGCCAGCGGGTTCTCGATTATCGATTGCCGAATTTCGTGAATCTGCTCGAGCGGAGAGACCTGCGCTGTGTCAATGACGAGGTCGTCCGCGCATTTTCAGAAACATACGGGAATTTCAAACTCTGTGGGCTCTTTGCCATCCTGTGGAAGAACCACTTTAATAGAAAAGGGAGCATCTATCGCAACGTTTAGACAAGCGAGCCCCATGGTGTAAAGAGCAAGTACATACCGTCGATGGGTTCGGTGCCCTCCTCAACCGCATTTGTCGAGCCATTGACCTGGTCAGGCGAGACCTCCGCCACGGGAGACTCGTTGACCGGGTTGCCTGTCAAAGACCGGGTCAGCTTCGATGCTCGGGTATCTATGGGGTAAATGAAGTGTACTATTCTCCGACGCCATATTCACAAGCGGGATTGGTTTGCGGAGCACCTAAAAGTTGTGCGGATTAAGCCTCCCGGGTAGTGTGTGGGAAGACGGGAGCTTGTGTTGTTGCAAAGTCGTAAAAGGACCGGAAGTTCCTATTTGAACGAAGCAGATGCTGGCGGAGCAAGAGGTAAAGTCGTATTCCAGATGCCACGTTGAAAAAAAAGATCCAATTAGATGTACCAGGGTCTGAATACAGCCTGGGACTCTAAAGGAAACAACGGGAAGTAAAGTGGGCGGTGTGGAAAAGAATTTTGCGAGATCGTGAAAGTCTATGGTTTTCCCTGGAACAGTTCAACTTTTTTTTTTTGATGATGCAGAGGACCGCCCGGGCTAATGGACGGAAAGTGCCGGGGCCTGAGTCAAGCTCCAACGTCGGCACGAGTCGGGATTTCCGATTTGGACATTGGCCAACCAGTGGGCGTTCCACCGGGAATGGGACCCACCAACAGGTCTAACCAGAAACGGCGGCGTTGTAAACATGGCGCATGTCTCAACACCAGAAACGACGAAAACACAACGACAACGATGAGGTAGACATTGGATCAACAGCACCCCTTCCCCTCATTTTTTTTTGGGTTTCCGGCTATTGCTTCAGTACACTTAGAAATGCGTGTCATATTTACTTAGCAGCATCATGGTTTCCGAATCATCCCAGCCATGGACGGCAACTCGATGCCATCGCTTATTGCGACCGCTGCAAGCCCATATCGCAGCCCTGAGGAAGGAAAAGGCAAGAAATCATCTTTTGGAGCAGGGCGCTTCAACAACGGGGTCTTTAGCATGCTCGAGCGGCAGCTCGCGGAAGCGGGGCAGCATTGACACCGCAGCCAATCCAGAGGCGAAGAAGAGGAAAACATTCAGCAAATACACCAGCAAAGCATCCCGTCGGACATCATATCATGAAAGCAGCACTCCGCCAAAGCGACAACAGGCGCAGCGCCTTCCGTTGAATAAGGCTTCGCCAGCCGTGGCCATGCCCACACCATTCCTCCGCCGCATTAGGAATCACGAGCTTTCTTCGCCAATCGCCAGCAGGGAGGCAAGCCGGGGGAAACAGCAGCCAATAGAGCCAATACTGGCTCCAGAAACCCGCGCCGGGTATGGAAAGCACTCGCTAAGCCCGGCACTGTCCAGTCTCCGGGCGACTACAGACCGAGACCTCTTCGCAATTTACGAATCTGTCTTCCGGGCGCTGGACTCGTTGCTTCGTGCAACTTGCCGTCTCTCAAATCCGCAGATTGCCGCTCCCAGGTCCCTAATGGCCATGTGTCTAAGGAAAGTACCAGGGTGCGTGGCTGAGCTTGAGAACATGGAACGGGAAACCGACAAGGAAAACGGCACAAAGTCGGCAATCAAGGTCTCCCAGGTCTCGTCAGAGATATACTCCGAGCTTGAATCGCTAGGAACCGTCGACGGTTGGAAGCATCTTTGCCTTGTGGTGCGGGCGCACGGCGTTCGCATTGTTCAGGAGGCCGTGATGGAGGGTGGGCTGCTCACGGATGCGATGGTGGACGTATTGATTCAGCTGTGCTTGCAATACTTGCCACCAACAGAGTGTTTGGATCTCGTCGAAAGCTTTGTTTACCGACAATACCCATCACCCTTGGGGTTCACCGACGACCTGTCAAGCCCGGCTTTATCTCCTCTCCGATATCTGAGCGCGTACAGTGAAGACCGTTCGTTTTGGTTGGGAAGGGTGAACGGTCTTCTCGAGCAAGGGCTTCTACCGTCCTCTTGGATATTGACCAAGATATTCAGAGACGAGTTGGCGAGAGCAGCACAGCAGATCCCAAAGAAGGCGCCGTCTTACCAGGAAGTTGTGGATTTCATGAGCGTTGGCCTCGAGCTTCTTTGCCATTTGACAGACTCTGGAAAGCGAAAGAGTTTGACGGAAGATGGATTCAAGGAAAGACACAAAGCACAGAAGATCTTGAGCGGAACCCTCGCGGCCATTTGCTCTCTAGTTGTTCTCGCTCGGGAAAGAGCAGAATCAGGATCAGATCACGATGGCAGGTTTGATAGTCTCAACAGCAGGATACAGTTCATTCTACGATGTCGCATAGAAAAGAGGAAGGGAATCAGGGGCACCAAGCATGGTCTCGGCACATACATGCTAAACCTCTGCGTCTTCCTGTTCTTTCAGGCCAGCGATGAAGCCTCGGACAAGGTCGAAACCGCATGGCACGATGCCAACAACAGGAAAGACAACGAGGGTCTGTCCGGATATTACGACGCTACACTCGCCCTGGTAGGCGCTACTTCTCACCTCTGTAGCCGCGGAACGTCTCGGAAAGACCACTTTTCGGTATTCTGCGATAAACTGGAAGCTCTCGACCTCCCAGCCGATGCGCTTACGAATCTTCGCGTGGATGGGGCGTTCTACCTCGCTGAGCATAGCGGAGACTTGAGAGATCTCGCTTTCGCTGAAAGCCTTAGGGCAAAGATTCATAAGCCCGCACCAAAAAAATCCGCTTCACGAGAGAGAAGTAGGGTGGCTAGTGACTCGGCAAAGACATCACACTCTGGTTTCCGCTGGGACGATGACATTGGTGAATGGGTTGTCGCAAGCGCTGCAACATTTTGCATGCCGGCATCGTGCACTTCATCGGCGGCTATTGGAACTCGTGCCTTGCGTCCCCGTACCAGCATCAGCAGCACCCCGAGAGCCGCCACACCACCATACGATGAAGCTGACACTGTCTCGACGGACGACGAGTCCGACTACAACGATGGTAACGACGTCTCGGATTATGAGGGAGGAACACAATCGCCCATCACCCCCGACACCGAAAGCACAACTTCCTTTGTCAGGTCGTGTGTTTCGCCCGCCACTCGGTCATCGTATAGCCGCAGATCGAGCGCGACGTCCAAGGCTTTAGCCGATTCAGACTTCGATTCTGACGAGCTGGCACCCAAACCGGCAATCAAGAAGACCAGACAGAAGAAGGTGATCGGGGGACGTGGGTATATCAGGCGATCTGCTTCACTGCTTAGTCTGAAGCCGATGAGACGGTCGGGAAGCGGGATTAGTAGCCTTGTGGAAGACGATAGTGACGACGAGTTGAGCTTTCTTTGATGAGCGGGCGTGGGGTTGGTTGTATTATCAGTGTATAACTTTGGGAGCTTTGTTAGGATACCCTTGGTAGTCAGGATTTACTGTTTTGTATTCTAAGACAATGATAGCACATCATGGATATGTGTATGCTGGGTTGTGGCGAGTTGGAGTTTGGCATCGTTCGAGAGGGGGGGGGAAGGCGCGTCAGTCAACCACTCAGCGTTGGCAGTGATGTTGGTTTGTTTACAAATGGCGCCACGGAAACGTAACATGGTTTTTGTCGGCATGGGAGCAATTGACAGAGATGTCTCGTTGAAACTCTTGATGGCTTAGAGTCTTGCAGTTCATATCCCGACCACCGTTTGTGGATCATTGCTCGAATTCCCTGAATCATGGGAACTCTAGCAAAAGCAACAATCCTCGGCAAGTAGGCGAAAGAACCCGATAACGTTTCACATGTTATCTAGCTCAAAAGCAGCCTCAACACGGTGAGACAACATGAAGCGCTATTGTCGGAGGTTGAATCACGAAAACGGTTTCTCGTCTGTCCTACGGGGTTGTTTTCGTGGTGTGCTTCCTAGGGTATGCACATCGTCAAGCATCTGCCGTAGAATGGCGATTGCGGGTGATGCACCACTCCCGCGTTTGCCTTCTCCTAGGTAACCTGCAATCGTGACATATGTGTCCCCCGCCAGAGTGTGTTCCGTAACGGTCTGAACTCCTTGGCCGACGAGGAGGGGTTGGCTTTCGAGATGCGATGGAGAACCGACCAACCGGATGTGGTTATGATTTGTGCCCGTCTGTACGTCTTGAGCCCGTCACCGACGCACAGCAGCTTAGGACGGCGAACGCAAGGCAAGGTGAACTTTCTACTCGAGGTGACAGGTCTCGTCCCTCAAGCCGAGGGGTTAGGTATATCGTTGTCGAATCGGATTATACTTGATTCCCCGCGGTGATGCCGGAATGTCCTACACTTGACGGTTATACCGTGTCACCGTATCGCGGTCTGGGCCCTGCGCCAACAGCGGGGCTGCAGCGAGTTTGCTTGATGCGATATATCACCTTGCCGCGGATGGTCCCGTGTTCCTTCAGGCAGGGTGCAGCAGTGCTACCGACTAAGAATCGCGGAGGCTCTAGCACCGCAGGTCCTTGGACAATTACATTGTCGTTGATCAACTCTACTCGAAAATTCTACGAGTGGCGGAAACTCGTGCTGAGCGAGAGCTTCGAGGCGTCGGCTAGTCTTTGCGACCTGGGCCGATCGGTACAACCTGCACTTGCTACCGAAGGCGAACCGAGTCGAAGGGCGGTGGCGGTTTCAAAACCGGTGGCCATGATGCAAGAAGGCCACGTCACCGCGCCCACAGAAGTGGCCGTCGCAGGATGAGATGGTGGGCGCAGTTCCTGGAACTTCAAACAAACCAAACCAGGACTTCCCCGTCTTGGCTTGGTGATACTGGGGAATCATCAGTTCGGACCCATCTGAGGCAAAGGTGTGGGATGGGTGGTCTCGTCGATCATGGCGCATCTGCCGAGGCCACGCGGAAGGGGCGTCGAGAGGCACATTTATGTCTGAGGATCTCGTTGGCTATTGTGGTTTCTGTTTCAAGCACAGGAAAAGCCAACATCGTGGGACTTCCCGGGTTCGTCATCCGTTTTATCCGCTTTCAGTCGTCGCCAGTAACTCCTCACGCCCCCGGCGTTCCCTCGAGGCCGAGGCGCGGACCACCAGCAGACCCAGGTGGCACCTCATGGTGTGGGGAGACTCGGCCACATCGCCATTGCATTGACTGGTAGAGTGGGGTGGAGGGGTCCAGTGTTGAGGCTGCAATCCCCATGACATGTTGCGATCTCGAACAGCTGCGTGAGGGCTTGCGGGCAGAAATGCCTCGGGGGGTCATATTTCAGACCCACTGGTTTCTTCTCGACAAGATTCTGATCAAACGGGAACGCGATTGCTGGGCCTGGTTCAAGGAGCAACACGGGCAAGCCAAGATGATTGTCATTTTGCGTTTCCAAGGGACGCAAATTGGAAACTGAGCAATGGCAAGGTAAAGCTTCGCTACCTGCCCTTTTATGATGATTGTTATAATGCGTACGGAATGCCTGCTTCCATTATCATAATTTGAATTCAGTGTATTGCGCAGTACCTAATTTTCCTTCTCGATATCTGAAGGGACCGGCGGTCGACAGAAGTCTAGACCCGGCACTGAAAATTACTCGATAGTCCTGGCGGTACAGATTTGACAATTTGGGCACGCTAAATGCCGTGATTAGGTTATCGGTCGCCGAAGTGCCCGTCGCCGTCGCCGTCGCCGTCGCCGTCGTCGGGAGCTCTGGATCTGAGTGGCTGAGCACAAACGCAACGGCGGATGGGCGGCTGGGGTGTTCCAGGGGTGCCCCCCTGGCAGCAGCCCCTGCTTCGTTTCAGATTCGCCCAATCGCTCTTCGATTCGTCAGAATCGACAGAACCTGCTCGGAAGGCTTGGCAACGCAAGGACCCGTTCGCCTGTCGGTTGGGAATGGGTTGGTCCAGCGTGTCGCTGCAGCGTTTGGACGCCCCGATGCAGGCACACGGCCGGCCACAGCGAGAGGCTGGTGGGGGATTCAGGGGTGGTTGATTTGTTCGCTGGCGGACGATCCCCGCGGGACACGACCAAGGCACTGCTGGTGATCGATTGCAACCATGCGGGCTAGGCGTGAGGCCGGGGCGTGGATGGGATGATGGATTGATGAAAGGGTCTCATCCCTGGGGCTGCCTTGTTGCGCTGACCTGGGATCACGGAGTGGGAACATGATGGAGAGCAAACCACTCTACCCAGACCCTCTACACGCAAACATGACAGCGCGCGCAAAAAGGAGAGATCCGAAGGCACAGCAGCTGCACAACGAAAAAGATAGAGCTTAGCATGCGGGTGACTGGCTGAGACATGCAGTCTGTCGTTCACAGGGAGGCGCGGAAGCAAGAGGGCAGGAATAGGAGAGCAAAGACGGAGCGGTGCGGGGCTAACTCCTGCATTCTGGATTCCCCTGGTCAAGGTGAGATAAACGAGAGGCCAGGGAGGGTCCACAGGCTCACAGGGAAGGAACTTCCAATGCTTTCTCCCATGTCCATATGCTCCCACGCCCCATCCTTCCCATGCTTTCTCATATAGGTCCCGCGGCCCTATTTTCTGTTTTCTGGTGAACCATTCTTGGGTTGACGGAATCGGTCTCTCCTTTGGAATGTTTCCCTGACCTGTTTACACAACAGCTCACGCCGCTGGATTCTTTGCATTCACTCCTCCCCTCTCTCGCGAGGAGTGCGGCGCACCTCCCATCATTTTCAAACTGCTGCTTTGGGTTTGCAATATACGCTCGGGAGTCGACGACCGCACATTGCACCACCCAGACACCGACTTATACCCTCACTGTCGCCGGTCGCTTCTATTTTCCTTCTCTGACCCTTCGGCTTTGCCTCGCTCCCACAGGTGGACGATTTAGCAACAGCGCGGAACCAAATCATTCACGTTCCGACTCACCTCACACGCGCACTCAGCGTTGTACGACTATCCAAGCGGTCATCCGGAGTATTACTTGCAGGACCGAGCAATCTGGAGGCCACTGGGGCATTCTTTTCTGAAACTTACATCCCGAAAACTTGCACAGGCAACTTCGCAACTGTTGGTGTCTTAAAGCTTGGGAAGGGTCTCACTCGAGATCTTGACAGGCGGCCTAGGGCTCGCCACTACCCTCTCCATCAACAGTTATTCTCTTCACTTGACCCCGGGAAGCAATCATGGCTGGACCACCAGCAACTGGAGGAGCTGGTGCTTCTACAAACGGCACGGCAGGCGCGCAGGGTGGTGGGCATGGAAGCGGGACCGACAGCACGGAGGCTGATGTTGTGAACAAGATGCTCTCCGACTATCTCTTCATCGTGCTGGGAATATTGTCGGCAGGCCTACTCGTCTGGAGGTTCTGCACGGTGCTGGTCAGATACGTCCGGACGGTAACGAGCCTGAATAACGACACGCAAAAGTACTTTGCCATGCAGTCAGGCAAGGTCTCGTGGTTCAAGAAGAACATTCAGTACTCACCCATCTTCGGCAAGAGACACAACCGCGAATTTCAGCTCAGCTCGGCCATCAACGTCGGCACCCTGCCCACTCGATTGCAGTTTGTCTTCCTCCTCGGCTACTTCGCAACGAATATTGCCTTCTGCGTCATCACCATCGACTATTCTGGTCCCCTCACGCAGGTTGCAGCTCTTGTCAGGAACCGCACTGGAGTCCTCTCTGTTGTCAATATGGTTCCTCTGTTCCTCATGGCTGGCAGGAACAACCCTCTCATCAAACTGCTGGGGATGTCCTTCGACACATTCAATCTTCTCCACCGATGGCTTGGGCGCATCGTGATTTTGGAGGCCCTTGCCCATACCCTGGCGTTTTTGATCAGCAATGCCTCTCGAAACGGCTGGGACGGCGCCTTTCAAACGACCTTCCGAGTTCCATACATGATGTGGGGATTTATCGTGAGTTTTCCCTCTATGCTGTTCGGGCAAGCAAGCGTATTAACTGATGTCTAGGCAACATGCGCATTCCTTGCCCTCGGTATCCAGGCTGCTAGTATTTTCCGACACGCCTTCTACGAGACCTTCAAGGTTGTCCACATCCTCCTGGCCGCCTTGTCCGTTGCCGGCGTGTACTATCATTTGGACCTGAAGCAGTTGCCACAGCTCCCGTATATCAAGGCGGTCATTGCCCTTTGGATTTTTGACCGCGCTGCTCGGTTCATTCGCATCAGCTATCACAACATTGGCTCCGGTGGAACGAAAACCCTGGTGGAGGCCCTCCCTGGCGGCGCTTGCCGGGTGACGGTAACAATGGCACGCCCGTGGGACTTTAAGCCCGGCCAACACGCCTATCTTTACATGCCTTCAATCAGCCTGTGGCAATCTCACCCCTTCACGGTTGCATGGAGCGAGGAATCCGACAAAATGGAGGGTGACAGGCTCCCGATGGACCGACACGATGTTCTTGCCAAGCGCAAAACAACCTTCTCGTTCGTCATCCGCAGCCGCACTGGCTTCACTGGGACCCTCTACAACAAGGCATCAGCCTGTGTTGATGGCCGGATGGTGACGAGGTGCTTGGTTGAGGGCCCATACACTGGTGGGCATACCATGCACTCTTACGGAACTGTGATGCTTTTCGCCGGTGGCGTTGGTATCACGCAAGCCGTGCCACACGTCCGTGACCTCGTCGCAGCGTACAGCAACGGCACAGCCGCTGTTCGCAAATGCGTTCTTGTGTGGGTCATTCAAACGCCAGAGCATCTGGAGTGGATTCGCCCGTGGATGACAGAAATCCTTGCCATGGACAAGCGTCGCGAGGTTCTCCGTATCTTGCTCTTTGTCAGCCGGCCAAGGTCAACCAAGGAGATCCACAGCCCAAGCGCCACTGTGCAGATGTTCCCCGGCAGGCCAAACATTGACACCCTTTTGGGGATTGAGATGGAGAACCAAGTCGGTACCCTGGGTGTCTCTGTATGCGGCCCTGGTGCTCTGAGCGACGAGGTTCGACGAGCAGTGCGGAACAAGCAATACGGCGGAAACATTGAGTTTGTCGAAGAGGCGTTCTCATGGTAAAGGCGAGAAAAGCCGTTCTGGACGTTCATAGATAGGGGGGCTGACTTGTCGACGATATGGTTTTGGATGGCGATCAGGAGGCCATATTCTTTGTACATGATTCGTTGTGACCCGCCACATGGTTGGATATCGTGGTCTCCGTAAATACACACACATCTCGACGATGACTTGAAAATGTTCCTGCATCATCTTGTGAGTTCGGGGTCGCTTCCGGTGTTGTGGTTGTGGACTACCGGTATCAGCGTCGCAATACTGGGTAGGTAGAGGACACAATCCCGGGTTTCAACGCCTTGAAAGCACCTTGACGGCCTCCACGCGCTAGAGCGGCTGCCACCAAGTTTAGCCCAAGACGAGACAATCGGATTAGTGTAACGAACAAGGGGTGCATGCATGGGGTATCGCAGATGTACATAGTGCTCAATCTCCCCTGTATCATACACGATTTTAGACCACATTGCTTGCGAAGAGCCCCATCGCCCGGCTCTGTGGTTCCGAAGTTGGAAGATGTTGGAAGTCGAGTGTGTCAGCGGCTGTCCCCGGCTGTCCGCTGACCGATAAACCCCACCTCAACCCCTGTAAGCTCCCCAAGGTTGCCTTCGGGTTGTCTTCTCCCTCCAACACCGACCGAACCTTGGTGCTTCCCAATGCCCCGCCGGACGAGACAGCTCCTCGGGTTGGATAATCACACCCAATATACATAGTTTGACCGTCTTGAACCCCTCTCGACTTACCTCGTTGAACCTCTCCAGCTCGTTGTCCTCAGGTAAGCTCCCGTCCCCTGGCCCCAACTCCACGGCATGACGTTGCGGGTCATGCGGCCTCCCCTCAACCTGACCCCTTGCCTACCCATTCCATTCATCACAGCCCGCCTTTGTATCCCCCCAAGCTCCGGTTCCCCACAACAAGATAGCTGCTCAAGGCAAAAGAGCTCAGCTGGTCCATAATACCGTTGTTTGACCCTCCTCAACACATCGGTTGCGGCAGGTACTCACCTGTGTCATAAGAACCCCGCGGCCCGAGCCTACCTCCCTAGCAACCTGCCCGCAAACCCAATCCTCGGACAGGTAAATGGGGTACTTCGCATTCCAGCATGCCTTTTCTTGAACCACCGTCAAACAGAGAGAAACGTTCTCCTTGTCCCGCTGACATCCCTTTTGAACAACCAGGCCATTCAACCTCCACTAAACCACCCCACGATCGATCCAAGCTGCTGCTTATACCAAATTCCAACCACTCCGCCAAAGCGAAGACGGGGCAAGGAAATAGAGAAAATGGGTCTCGCCTACAACACCTACCTAAACGGAAACCGTGTCTACGGCTGCAAGAACTGCAAAGCCCATCTAGCCAACCATGAGGATATTATAAGCCGAGTAAATACCGATACCTCCGCTTCCCCCCTCTCTCACAGATAACTAACATTCGCCGGTGACAGAACTTCCGCGGCCAGCACGGTAAAGCATACCTCTTCAACACGGTCGTCAACGTCGAAACCGGCGAGCCGAGCGAACGTAACATGACGACGGGCCGCCACGTGGTCCGCGATATCATCTGTCGACAGTGCAAGGATATTGTGGGGTGGAAGTACGACAAGGCGTATGAGAGCAGTGAGAAATACAAGGAGGGGAAATTCATTCTCGAGCATGAGTTGTTGTGCAATGTCAGCTGAGGAGCTGGCTGGGTGGCTGGCGACCTGCGTGCGGTGTATGGTGATGCTGTGCCGTGTGGAAGAGTGAAGGCGAGACGTGATGAACAAGTGTTCGTGGGTACTTTGGTAGATGGTGTGGGAGGACGGGACGGTTGAGTCTTGTTGTCTCCCTCTTTCGTCGATGTCGGTTTGTTTCGGGCCTCGTTTTTTTTTCTCGTTATATTCGGGGTTTAACGCATGCATCACTGCAGATGGGAGGGGTACGGAGTTGGGGCTGTTGAATTCTGGTTTTGCGAAAGGCGTCGTCAGTAAGGAGGTGGTCATTTTGGGCTCATTTCTTCTCTCTGGAATCTTGTCGACATTCGGAGGGCATGAGGGGCCTCGGTACCCTCTCAAAGGTGTTGAATACAGAGCACGCACGATTGGCAGGATAGCGTTACACTAGAGCCAAACATACACACAGACGTATACAGTGAAAGGTTTTTTCTGGATATCTAGTCAAGAAATACGTGCAATCAACTATCTCATAGTGAACGGCGTCATTGTGTGTATGGATCGCTGTCTAACCTCTATTGAGATCGATGAAATGCTATGGTAGAATTCCTCCCGTGAACCCCTACTTCGAAACGCCAATACCCTGAAACTCCCTAAATCCAGCCGTGGAAGTGGGCCGATAGCCCAATATACAGTCTCTGACGTATGTACAATCTGCGTCACGTATACACAATTCCTCTCTAATTGTGCTCGATAGGTTCTTCGGGGAGGAGCTCCTCGACCTCCTCGACCTTGAGGAACTCAAACGGGGGCTGGACAATTCCGTTGAAGAGGAAGGTAAAGTAAACAAGCAGCGCGAAACCGACGACTTGCAACCACTTGAATGTCTCCCAGCCCAAGCCAAGCGAGACGATCCAGATGAACAGAGTGCGGCAGGTGTCAATGGTAGAACGAGACGTCGCGCTGACGCTCCGTGTGACGGAGAGGCCAAAGAAGTTGAAGCCGCTGATCGCCGTGTTAGCCGAATCGTTACCTCAAAGAATGAATATCGCATCAACTTACCCGATGCTGATCATGATCAGAATACTCGAGATAAAGACAGGGCGGTACTCCCAGAACTGTCTCCATCCCTCCATCATGTCGAACGGGCCATAACGGCCCGCCTCAGTCCGCCCAACGGCCAGGTGCAGCACAACCATGCCAAGGAGGGTGATGGAGAATCCGAAAAGACCTTCCCATCCAACAACACGGATCGGCTCAATAGCGGAGCGCTCAAGAATCCACTCCTCCAGCACAAACTGTGTTGCGGTGAAGATCTGTGCACCAGCAATCATCAAGACGCCAATGATCACCTTGACCGCATCAGACCCCAGATCAGTCATGTTCGAATGGGGCGCCTCGGATCCAACATGACCAGGCTTCTTATCCGGCTGGATGGCGCCCGCAAGACCAACAATCGCAACACCAGTCATGACGCCCACCAGCGACAGCCACTGGAATAAGTGCAGTTTGCGACGCAGGAACACAACGCTGAACAGCCCAACAAACAGAACCAGCGCACCACGAGTCATCTGGTAGATCGAGGCTGCCACCAGCAGCAAACCAACGTTCATCAAGGTGGTACCGCAGATATCACACGTGGCGGGGAGGGCGAGCAGCAAAACGCGCCAGCCCGAGAGGACACCATCAGTGCCACCGGCTGCCTTGTTTGCGCCATTCCCATTAAGCGCGGTGTGGGAGCGAATGCTAGCATTATCCGGTGTCTCTTCGGAGTCGTCGGTCGTGCGGATAGGCTGGTAGGAGCCCTGCTTGGTGACGTACTTGGCATAGAGCGACATCGCACCGACGACCAGCCAGCAGCCCATTTCACCGATAAACATTTGAAGAGTCTGGATGACGGGTTGCTCAAAGTGGGCGCGCTTCTTCGGGTCGGGGTTCTCGCAGTCGCGGACGCATTGGTTGTCCTAAGAGACAAGAGGAGTCAGGCGCACGTCATCACAGGTGAAGAGGAACAGCAAGAGGCTTTACCTGGTATTTTGTCAGGAGCGTGTTGCAGACTCCCGTGAGAAGCATCATCCCCACTAGGAAGGGGATGATAGCCCGCGCGGGAATGATGGTGGACGCCATGGTGAACCGAGGTCAGATCAGCTGTCGTCCGTCCGTCGCGGGGATTGATGAGTGTGCCTTGGGAAAGGCGCGGGTTTCGCGGAATTGAACCCACAGAAGAGAGTGATTTTTGATTCAAGCACACAATGCTGATGAATGGGAGTAAAGGGAGGGTGTTTGGTGTTCTCTCTCCAGCCTCCTGACGCGGAGGTCGAGGTGTCGGCTTTGTAGTCGGAGAGGCGCAAGTCAGGTGGACGGCACAGCACGAGGCCACAGAGCCGGGGTGTCTAGGCCCCAGGGCCCCAGGCAACCCCAGACAATGGAACAGATCGCCCCGCCTTTCCCCGTAAGCCTTGCCAACTGATAGGCAGTGTCTTATCGTCGTCTCCACGATGCAAGCCACTGACGGTAAGGACAAGCCCGACTGACCTCAGCCGCGGCAGCTGTGTTGGCCTTGCAATTCCGTGCCAATGACATCGACGTGTGCTTCAGCATTGTTATGGACAAGCAAGTCCCCGACAAGAGGCCACCCGCCTAACACGTCACACCGACATGCCTCTGCATCGACCGGTATTATGCAGACATTGACGGTTGGAGGTATGCCTGTGTATCAGTTGGACGACTTGAAGCGGCGGAGCTGGATTCACTAGACTGATCGTTTGTTACTGAACCTAATGAGGGGGAAAAAAAAAGGAACAAGCCAAGTGGTAGGTATCAGCTTGTCAATGCGCTTCTTCCATTATTATTTTCGTCATATTACAACCATTATTGTTTAACCAAAGTCAAAAACCCACCTGAATAGACTTGGTCTGGGTATCGTATATCCGTAACATACAGTCTATCCAAATTGTCTCGTGCAGCCAGCCCAGAACAATAACCTCCAACGCACCCCACCAAAACGCCGCGCCACCTGTACATCTCTTATTTTTCAAGATCCTGTTGCTTCTTCTTCGGCTTCTTATCCTTGATGTTGTTGTAGTGCGGAATCCCCGATTCCTTGTCCCGTGCCAACCTCTCCTCATCCTGAGGGGTAAGGGGAACGCCCTCAATGCTCTTCACCTTCTTTCCCTCCACAAACATCACCCAGCCGCCAACCATGGCAATGACGCATGTAATTGCCACAAGAAAACCGGTAGTCCAGCTTGGCCGATCGTACCTGTTCATACCCCACATGATACCGCAGAGCGCGCACTGTCCAAGCGTGTTCCACACCATACATTGGATAGCGAAGTCCAGTTTCCAGACTGCTGTGGGTGGCGCGCGAACGCCCGTCAATGGAGCAGGCGCCGTGTTTTTCAATGGGATGGGAAGGCACTCGAGCAGCGTCCCAGACGGAATATTTTCTGGCCCAACATTGGTAGGCAGATCCTGTGAGCCCTGGAGGCGAAACCAGCCAGAGTGTATCCCAGCAAGACGTTGCAAGGCCGAATGGTCTCCCTTAAAGCGGTACTTGAGCTCGTACCAGAGATCCCGAAATCTCCACGGCGCAAGGCCGAAAGCAGGGACGCAGAATAGAGCCGTGAGGATCTGCGAGTCCCACTCTATCCACTTTCTCCGTGGAGAGTTGATATCATCGCAAGTGGGATAGCACATGGCCGGGGAAGCGTTGCAGAGCAGCAGGAACAGCATGCCACCCCATGCAACGACATTCAGACCGTAGATGGTCCAGAAGAACCCCATCGGTGTGATAAAGAATTTCCAGAAAGCCATCAATCCTTTACGGGTTGCCTCGGAGGTTGGATACCTGGGCGGGAAATGGTACCCATTCTCGAACGGCGCCGTGGTATCATTTGCCCTCTCTGCAGAAATTACAGCTGTGTCGGTGGTGTTCGTTGAGGAGGCAAGCGCTGGGTTGCTACCTCCGGATTGGCGCCTTTTCTCCACCGCGGCGGTAGATTTCAACTGCTCTGCCGTGATGTTACCCATCGTGTGCGTTTGGGGGCGTTCAGCGGCTATCGTGGAAGCAATTTGGCTGGTCGTGGCAACGAATCCCTCCTGAGGATGGGAATCCTCAAAGTCGCGTGATAACCTACGAGCGACGCCTGCAATGGAGGAGCCTTTGGATCTGGATCGATTTCGTGCTGGGGAGGGATCGACGTCGGGCGTTTCGCTTGATTTTGAGTCGAAGGAGGGAAAGGGCTCAGTATCGGGCTTCGATGTCATGGCGTGGGCGGGGAAAGGAATGCGCGTGAGTAAGTCGTAAAGGTAAGGCGTTGCGGTCGCAGGTGACAGAATGCAATTGATATCCAATTAAACAACAGCAATGATGACGCTGACTGACGGGGTGCAGAGAGAAGAGAGCGAGATCAAGAGGGATCCGGTCTGTCGCAACCAGATATACGGAAGGCGGGAATGAGCGCGACCAGACCGCCCTTCCTGGGAGGACGGAGACAGCGAGCAGATGGTGCCGTCACAGGGTTTTGTCCAGACGAGAAGGGCAAGTTCCGCGCGTTGTGTGGTGGACGGGCAACCGTTGCGTGGGTCAGCAGGGTCGTTTCACGCTTCCCTGGCTGGGAATCGTCATCACTTGGCGTCCACCAATCGCCGCCGACGCAGCACGGTTGGGAAAAATCCCCGTTGTGAGCATCTGCTGTGATGTCACATCGCAGCCCATAAGGTTCTCAACGGGCACGATTGCGGGGGATCATCCAGGTCCTCAGAATCTAGACTCATCGCTGCGAAGGATAACCTTTGACGGTGTGCACGTTGCGAGTCGCACTGTGGACAAGCTCAGCTCTAATGAGTCTAGCCTGGGGAATTGGCTTTCACGACCTCCACAGGGCCACCGAGTTTGGAACTCCACTCATCTTCTCCAGAAGCAAACTCCCCTTGCACCACGACAGAACACTCACCCACCATCAACCCAACAACAGGGAACCGCAAACATGTCTTCCAGTCAACCCCTCGACGCACTTGCCAAGATTGTGCTTAACAACTTGGAAAACCAGCATGACTGGACGGGGGCCAAGATTCACACTCAGGCAAATCTGCCGCGGCCAGTAATTTATGGACTTCCGCCAAAGCGCCTCTACGTACACCCAGACGAGCAAATTGCAACTATCAAGGCCGAGAGGGACTCCAAGAAGCGCGTCCCCCAACCCCCGGAGCTTGAATGGGTCCTGCCGCTGCATCTTGTCGAGAAGTGGTCGCCTGCAGAATTTGCTGCCGTGCTCGACGCACTCGACATCATCCCGCCTGGAGGCACAAATACGGACGAGTCTCCGGATCTAGAGGATGTTGACGCTGAGCTCAGGCTGTGGAGAGGGCCAAAGCGTGGGAAACGAATCTTGCTTGCTACAATACAGGATGACTCGACCGTCACTTACTACTTCATGCATGATGGCCTCGTCAAACCAAGGCAAAACTGAGTCACGCCATCTGCCGCCAGTAACCTGGAAACTATCATGGCTTGAAAATGACCTTTTGGACCTTCATCTTGTCAAACAGGTCATAGCCCTCAACGGCCTCTGCCAGTGGCATGATTTTGTCAAACATGAAGCTATATAGATGTCAGCACCCCATCAGCACCTACAGGTGTCGTTGGGGTCACACCTCAATTTGTGCTGGTTCTTTGCAAGCACTTTGAGCGCTTCTATGGCGACAGACCGGACAGGGCAACGGCCGAACTGTATCCTCAAGTTTTTTCTGATGCCAGTCAGCACAGCGAAAGCCCGCCTAGGAAGATTCCGCCTACCCATAGGCTTGATCACCATCCCACGGTATCTGAGGCACAGCCGCTATTAGCTTGATGACCCGAACGCCGATAAATGATCATACCTCGCCATTATGAACTCCGATACTGCTGATCATCCCAAAGGGCCGCAGGAGGTCAAATGCAGTCCCAAGAGCCGGGCTCAGACCAACCACTTCGATGACAGCGTCAGCGCCACGACCCTCGGTGACCTCCTTCACCCTCTTTAGCATCGCCTCCTTTCCGTTCAGGAAGTTTAAGGGCTCCGCCCCCAGCTGCCTCGCCAACTCAAGCCGGGAGCCCACGCTATCAACAGCAAACAAGTGTTTTGGCCGGTATTCCAGGGCGGAAATCACGGCACATAGCCCAACAGGGCCGCAGCCAACAACAACAACCACCGCCTCACTTGCAGGCTGCGAGCCAAGGGAAGCAAAGGCGTTCTTGGCCCCAAAATACCCAGTGGGAAAGATATCGGCCGTCAACACCAAAACCCGATCCTCAATCTCAGGTGGTGCCTTCATCAACGTTCCGTCCGCAAAAGGAATCCTGACGTACTCGGCCTGTCCACCATCCAAACCTGGTGAGCCGAACAACAGCGAGTGTTCACAGCGGGCCGTGAAACCGCTGCGGCAGTAAAAGCACTCCATGCTATTAATTCCAGTCAGACAACAGTCCCAACAGCACCAATGCACGCAAACAAATAACCTACCAAGAGACGGTAAAGGGAGCAACGACTTTATCCCCAACCTTGATGTCCTTGACTTCATCACCAACCTCAGTCACGATACCAACAAATTCATGGCCCATGATGAAGCCCGTTGGAGAATCATGAAGCCCCCGATATGTGTGGAGTTCGCTAGAAAACCATGTCAATATCTGAAAAGGGGAGAGGAGGTTCAAAGGGACAAGGGGAAAGGGGAAAGGGGAAAGGGGGATAACACACGAGCCACAAAGCGCCGTAGCCTGGGTCTTGATGATAACATCCTTGGGATTTTGCACTTTTTTTTTTTTTGGCCAATCAGCCATAGGTCCAACTACATTCATTTTTCACCCAGGAAAGTCTCACAGGTTGGAATTGGTCGCTCCTGGATAGAGACCTTTCTCGGTCCGTCGAAGACAACCGCCTTCATCGTAGACATGGCGACTGAAGTTATCAAGGCCTCAGAGCAGTGTAACGCAAGAATACTTCCAAGATACCTTGACTTTTCTTTTCTGAGAATAATTGCGAGAGTTTGCACTTCTGAATGTTTACTCTCCCGAATAGCGGAACCACCGGATCAACTTACATGACCAAACTACGACGTAGGCGGCAGGTGGTCAGGTTTCCCGCTCCCGCTTTCGCGTCGCCCGACAGGCCACCAGGACAGGACAGGACGGGCCGAGGCCCGCGGATTCCCAAATCTCGGGACGGATAGAGGGGGTGTGCGATCTCGGAGGAGCGAGAGGGGCAAACAACCTAGCGGCATCCACAGCCAGGACGCTACGAGGTGACGTTCGAGTTCGCAGACTGTGGATATTATCATTATCGGTCATGCCACCGTTTTTTAGGTATTGTTATGTATATACATGTCAAGTTGGGTAGAGTCCGTCGCTTGTTGCGGGTGGCAACTAGATAGATATATGCCTTCCTAGGCTGATTGCATATATCTGCGAATCAACATTTCTTCGAACCAAAGAGTAAAATACCCTGATGTGCAACTAAAAATGGTATTTTCACACAGATGGAGTGCATATAAAACAGCAACCGAGCCTTGCGCCGCCGCCGCCGCCGCCGTTGTTGTTTTGTTTTGTTTCACGAACCGACCCAGGTAAGGTATCGCTCTGCTGGGCGGCGAAGAATGTGATAGCTCACATTTTGCTCAAACGCCGTGGCGGCCGTTTGGTGGAAAAGGTTCCGGTGGCATGTCGGTGGCTGCCCGCCCCAGTCCAGTGGCGGGAATCTGACGTCTGTTGGGCTGGGGTCTCGACGGTTGAGGTGAACGTTAAGTATGCCAAACATCGTCGTGATAATCTATGCACGGTGTTCCAAGGTTGCTGATGTATGTCAAGGGAACAGGCGGTAGACGGAGGACTCTCTAGCTCGACTGGATGACTACCAAACCACCCGCCCCCCCCCAAAAAAAAAAAAAAAAAGAGCCAAACCAAAAAAAACCGGACAGCGACGAAGCGACGGGGAGTGTACCCTGAAAATTTGATACGCTGGGCCTATCAGGCGATTGCGACTCTCTGTGCGCCCTCGTGATAAATGCTGTGAGCAGATCTGGTACAACTCTTGAGCCTCAAGGCGACCGCGTTGCCCATCAGACGACAGTGTTCGTCGGTATTTGGCGTGAGGGTATGTATTATCTGTACCCGCACTGTTTGGGGAGGTTGGGGGCAGAGGGCACATGTGCCATCTGCTGCGTGCTGCTTCGAATTACCAACTCACACATTGTCGGGCCTGCTTGATAAGGTCTCGAGCATGGTGTAGAGCTGGAAACCCGACGGTGACGGCCCAAACAGCAAACTACTTCAAAGAGCGACTACCTACCTGGTGGTGCTGTCACGCCCTCTGCTGCATCAACGGTGGGTGATCCGCAATATTGGGGGAAATTGGGCCGCAGATTTTAGCCGTATCACCGTGGTGAAAGAGCCCTCGAGCCTACACTGTTACGTAGTCCAACTTCCTGCCCACTTTGCCGAGGTGGGACGCAGAGATGCCATCTCCTGCCTGGCAGTTGGGTAGGCCCTGGTTTGGCCCAGTTGCCGGGAGCCAGTGTGAGGGGACAACGTGTTGGATATGCACAAGAAAGATCGGTGTGGCAATGGCCTGGTGGTATAAAACGACACCAGGTACCCATTGATGAACACAATGGCGACCAAAATGCAAGGCGAATAGCGACTTGGCGGTGAGTTGAAATGCGCCTCGTTTGCGGCGGCCGTGTTTCGTTTCTGGATCTCCGTCATGGAGGGGCCGAGACAGCAACCTTTTTCGTTTCGACAAGCCGGGGTATGCGCGCGGGCTTCTGCGGTGCGGGTGGGTGAGTGTTTCTCTCAGCACCTCGTTTGCGGGGAAGCGAGCGGCGGGAGGAGACGCAGCGTCTTCCCGTGATGTCTATCTGCGTCGCGCTGTCCACAGGACCGGACGACCTTCAACATCCAAGACGAAAATCCCCTCAGGGGCAGTGGGACGGATAAGGTTTCCCCCCCTCTTGTGCGATAGTGATGGAAGCGGGGTTTGACGTGGTGGAAGTCCTCGAGGACGCTGAGACCCCACCCAGGTTGTGCAGCGATGGAGCGCGGGAGTGCGGCTCTCTCGATCGAGGATTCGTGGTCGTCGGCCCTCACTGGGCGGCCGGGATCAAACTATCAATCACCTGGGCTCCTTGTTAGCGTGTCTGGGCCGGCTAAACTCGAGCCTTTGGGTCGTCGTATGGCGAGTGAGTGGGCAGTTGGGCACCCAAACGTGACAATCGGTGCTCGATGAGGTGATCAGGTGAGGCCCCCATGCTCTCTGTCTGGTCTGGTCGAAAGCAGGAGATGGGAGGGGTGCGCATGCAATCGTCGTTGTGCGGCCGACCGAGCCTCACCGCCGCATTCTCGATCGGGGCCAATCCCGTGGCCCGCTTTCCGGGGGGTACAAACCAGTCCTATCGGTCCTCCCAGCCGCTTGACGAGACCAGACGCAACCAGCAAGTCGGAAGAGAGCCCCTTGACCTGCCGTCTGTGAGGGTGACCTGAGTGACTGCGTGAGATTGATAGACGCGAGGGCTTGCAAGCGGCCTCCCAGCACCCCCGCCGAGGACATGCCAGCTGGCCGCTTGCTGCGACTGGTTGTCTGTCCATCGCGATGCATGCATGTTCTGAATGATCTCGGCGAGGGGGCGTCGTGCCGTTCTTGCAGGGTGCAACGCGTGTCTCTGATAGGATTTCCGCTTCTTCAGGACCACCCTTGGCTGCAACGGTGAAGTGCATGACCAGGCCTCACGCCGCAATTTCAGAAGGAGAGAAGCCGCCAGGCCTCCCAGGATTTAAAAACCGCGCGCCCAACCTGCACCCGCACTCGCCGCATCAGTGCCTCAGTGCTTGGATACGGAAAGCCCGGCCATGACGAGAGGAGGAGTGGAGAGTGACCCATCATCGTCGCTACCCCCTTTTTGCGGCGAGCTGGCTGACGACGCGCAGTCTGGGATGAGCATTGGATTGGCGTGCCCAACCTTTTGAAGTCCCCACCAACCCCAGAGTGAGCTGCTACGCAGACGGCCTGACCCGTTAATTTGGGGCGCTATTGATGGAATGAGGCTGAGTTAGGTTGATGGGGGGGGCCACTAGTCCCCTGGCCGCCCCAGCAGCTTCCCCCACGGTACTTTCTGGTTGGTCAGTTCAACCAAGGGGTTTCCAGGTTCTAGAAATCTTCCTGTCCTTACTCCCACCTCATCCAACCGACCTTCCTTGTAGGTAAGCTGGAACACATGGAAGCACTAGGGAGCGAAAGTCGCTCACTTTTGCGAATGCTGTATCTTCACCGCGTTTTGATCGTCGGGTGCTCTAGATGAGAGGTTGCAGTCGATCTTGGGCTGCTGGACAAAGGGCAGCGGAATGGAAGAACGGGAACCTGCTTGCATTGGCCCTGTCGTATTGGAGCACCGGGAGTCTACTGGAGAGCGCACGCCTGCACCGTACCTTTATGCAGAAGAAAGAAGACAGACCGATAAGCGGGAAAACGACGGTCGGTAACGGAAACTCAGTGGACGGCAAGAGCCAGGAAGTCGAAGCGGACGGCAACTTGGAGTTCCATGGTTGCACCTACCCGCGCAGTTTGCGCAGGACAGTGCAATATGCAGACCGTTTCGCTGAGAAAGCCCTCGGCCTGTTAGACAGGGGTTAGGGCGGGCGTGTATCGAAATGACTCTGGATCGCGGTCAAGAAAATATACCTATTGAGAGCATCAGTGCCATACCCTACTATGGAAGCATTCGAAATCAAAGCTTCCATCGCTTTCACTGTCAAGATGATGGAGCGCAGACACACTGTGCTGAAACGGGGCGCGGGTTCTCTTCAAGTTGCGGCTGGGAGAACCCTGTCAATCTTTTGAACAGGGGAGGGGCTCGCTCGAGGGCAGTGCGGCATCTGCGGTGCAGTGGCAAGTCACTTCCTCCCGTGGCGTTCGACGGGAACCTTGTTGGCGCCCCACCCCCAGGAGGAACCAGGGCGATGGCCGCCTCATCAATCGAAGGTCCTGCTCCCGTCATCGCGTCCAGCGCCCGCGCTCCGTCTCCCCAAAGCACCACCATTGACATCGCCAGCTTTTCGACACGGAGCCTCCAGTGTCGCTGCTACCGACACGCGCGTCTCGAGCTTCTGCAGACAGCCTGCTCCGTTTTCTTTCGCCTCGCGCCCCAGCGACTGCCAACGGAGCAAGTGCAAGAGTCAGAGCCACCTCAGTGCACGACGGCGGCGCGATAAGCTGCCGTGCAGTGCATGCCTGACCACTTGAGCCTCAACCCACTCTCTCGGGCACCCGTCACTCCCAGCCGATCAGCGGCTTGCACATTTCTCGACCCGGCCACATTTTGTCTCTGGCCCCTTCCCCCAAGACATTCTGCACATCCTCGCACCCTCCGTCAACAACATCTGTCAGCGATTTAGCGCCGTGTCTCACCCATCTCGTCTCACCCCTCGACAAGCGCACAGTGTTCGGTGCCGAGGGCGAAAAGCAAAAAGCCCGACCTGGCGTTTTTGTAGTGGTGGTGGTGGTCAGCAACGCTCCGCACGGCGGCGACTCCTCCCAAGTCATTGCGCCGCTTCCCTGTCCTGGGCCTGCGAATCCTCAGCAAGCTGGGGCCCCCTCCCCCCCCCCGCTTAGTCGGCCTCCACTCTTAGCCGTCAAGCTCGACCGCATTACCTAACCTTCCCCGGCCCCAGGCGTCCAAACACAGCACAGGCTTGCAGGGCCGCTCACACCTGCGTGGCCGCCATTGGATTGCGGCTCAAAGCGAGCCTCCAAAGTCTAACCTGTCTTTCTCACTGCCTCCGAGCTCCGTGTCTTCGACCGAAAAACGATCGATCGGCTCTTCGTCCGACGGAAACGCCAGACCGCAGGTGTAAACGTCGTTTTTGCGATATTGCGGCCCCGGCCGGGTACCCTGTTTTCCCCTGTCAAGCCTGTCTTGCGTGCACCGCACCTCATCCCGGTCCCGTCGCGACCACCCACCCACCCTTTTCCCTTGGTCCCGAATACCCATCCACAGCCGTGAGAGCCTTGAGCCGCATTCTTGCCAGAGGGCAACGCCCAGCCCCCTCTTTCTCGCAACCCAAACGCTGCTTCGCAATTTACGATCCCCGCCCATTCAACCGGTCACGAGGGCCCTCCCGCCCTTTCTTTCACCCACGCTCTCGCGCGCACGCCCTTCGCGCCCGAACCCTTTTAGCAGCAGCCTGCCCCGGATCGTCCCCCGCCGGGTTTCGTTGCCATCCTTGGCTGCGTTGTGCGGCTCTTAAATGCCCGGCCACATACGCTGCCGCCCGCTTGCGTATGGGAGCAGCTGCGCGACCAGCACCGTCCCTTCACTAACCCGTCGCCAACGCGAGGAGGGATATTGGGGGAGGAGTAGTAGACCAACGCACGAGCCGAACAGCAGAGCAGTTGCCGGCGCTCGCAAATATCGCGGTGCAAAGGAGCGAGACGAGAACACGCCTTGGGAGCCGGCCGTTTCGGCACTTTCTAACTGGTCCAGCCGTCGATGGCGAGCTGGTAGCACACACACTCAACCGTGAGTAAGAGCACTGGGTAGACGCGAAATTATGAGTAAAGCGACATCACCGAACACCGCTCACCAGGTTAGCGACGACTACTATTCGGATGAAGCGCCCATCTTCCAGAACAGCCCGGTCCTTCGACCACACGTCCCCCAGCTCCAGCCGTTGCGAACCCAACCCATCACGAGCACAAACCCAACAGTCAGTCCTGAATCCAGTCCTGGCACGCCCAAGTCTAACGGTCGATCAATGAAGGTGGCGCCAAGCTTGGGGGATGCCGTCCTGGTCGGCTCCCTCGACGGAAACAGGCATCCGGAACTCGCGGTCAAAGCTGGGCTCCTACCTCTACCGGGACCCAACGACGTTGAGGAAGAGCTGGATTTCGGCCTCTCGGACTCCCCGCGGGAGGGTTATAGGTCGGCGTGTGGCGGGGATTTACGAGGAGGTGGGGGAGACAAATCACTCCAGGATACGGAACCTGAGGAGATGGTGCTTGACCCACCAGAACAAGAGATGGGTGCTTTCAACTTGAAGTCCCTTGCAGCGAGTGCTCTCGGGCTCCGGGTTACCGTAGCCACTGCTGAGCCATCGCCACCGGAACCCATTGACGAAGTGCCTATCGATGCAGTGCCAACGCCGCCGCCGACCGAACATGCCATCCCCAAAGAGAAGCACGTACCCCCTCCACTATCTCAACCCCTCTCCCAAGTATCCCAAGCAATTCCGATACGGAAAGGGGAGCCAACCAAGGGGGAGCGGCCGCCACAACCACCCGTACAATCACCTTACAGCCCTCGGAGTATCTACTCTCCACCAAACACGGCGCCGTTGCCCCCGATCGGGTCCTCCGACACCCTCCCGCCGAGCGGGGGGCTACCTCCGATTCAATTGCACTCGCCACGGTCCGAGACAAACGGCCAAACACCACTGCCCTCCATAAGGGCCCAACTCGGGGACCAGCTACATCACGCGATGGAGAATGAGAGACTACGCAACACACAGCTTTCCTACGGCCATTCTCCACCAACACAGATGCCTCGATTACCATCAATGGTGCATCAGTCGCCTCCGATTTCTCCTGCGGAATATCGTGGCCAAGTATCCCCGGGCCAGCATTACCAGCAAGTGGCAAGCCCGGGTTATCCTTACAATTATCATCAAGAAAACGGGCTCCATCGATCGCCACACAATGGTTATCCTAGCAGCGCAACTGTGACGCCAGGTTCCGACCAATCATCAACACCGGGACTGATAAGCGAAAAGATGAGCATCGAAGGGCTGACGATCCAATCGGCCGTTTACGTTTGCAAATTCCAGGGTTGCACAGCAGCACCGTTCCAGACGCAATACCTATTGAACTCGCACGCGAACGTGCACTCATCGGCCCGGCCCCATTATTGCCCAGTCGCTGGGTGTCCTCGAAGCGAGGGTGGGAAGGGATTCAAACGAAAAAACGAAATGATTCGTCATGGACTTGTACACGACTCCCCTGGTTATGTGTGTCCATTCTGTCCGGATCGGGAGCACAAGTATCCTCGGCCAGATAATCTGCAAAGGCACGCTTGACCCCCAACCCCCTCTCAACGTATTACGATGCTCAGGCTAACTGTGTAATAAAGGCACGTAAGGGTTCATCATGTTGACAAGGACAAGGATGATCCCATGTTACGAGACGTCCTTGCTCAACGCCCTGACGGACCAAACAAGGGCCGCCGGCGCAGAGGCCTTGGGGCATGACCGTATCGTCGGAACCACCCGATCGCAAACCCCAATAGCCACGCGCGTATAATGCTCGTTATCCTTTGTTGCACATACCACCGATGCACTATGCTTATCTCGGGTTTGTTTTTTCACAAGCCAGTCTCCCACTCTGTGACATGTAAATATCCTTCATCTTATTTTTCTCGTTGAAACTAGGGAGCCTGGCGTGTACGGATTTGTATTGGGCCTGGCACATCTCGGCGTTATGATATACTCGTCACAAAGGGGGCAGACAAGGCGGGTGGATTCTGGAGTGTGTGTTTTTGTTTTGTTTCGCCCGAGGAGACGCTGGTCCCTCTTGCCCACGGCCAAGTTTTGTTTTTCTTTGCAAATGAGCGGCATGATACGGCTCCGAAGGAAAGGCGTTCGGTGTGATACCAATAAGTTTTTGAGGGATTGGTATCTATCTGTTTTGTTTTGACCAAAAGGGGGGAAGCGTGGTGAACGGGATCGGGATCACCAGGATGGAGAGAGGCATCTCAGATCTGAGGACCGCCAATCAAACTGTTTTGCTTCACACGAAGCGACATTTTGCTTATTTTTTCCTGTCATGGGATTATTAAAAGGTGCTTAGAAGTGTGAATGGTTTCGTTGGTAAAGATGCATCTCGTTGTTTTGCCGGAGGCATATGGCTGTTGTCTCTGCGTTGGTAGGCGCTTCAAGAATACTCGTGGCTATGGACAATCTTGCACCGACGAGCAAGGTAGATGTGTACTTTGCAAGGGGGTCCGCTATAAGGCCAATTCAAGGCCTGACGAGTAATGTCCATGGCGGGCCGAGAGACGGTGAAGGTCCAAGGTGAGCGGGCGACCTCGGGAGGTATGTATATATATCAGATCCGCCGACACATTGTCAAGTTGGACTCGCCGAAAAGGACGTCTTGGCCGAGCGGTAGTGAGCATCGCCTTGTCTCACATCAGCCAACTAGAAACCCTGTCTGATGTTTCGGGTTGGGATGTTGGTGAGGAGGTCGCAAGTCTTGGGTAGTGTTGATATCGTACCTCATCAACATGCCGTCGTCAGCCGTTACTACCGTAATGCCTGACGGGTCAACACAAGGCAGGGTTTCGCCCCTGTCTGTGTGGACATATATAAAGGGTCGGTGTTTGCCAACAGCTATAATTCCTGCGCCTCGCCGGGGCTTGGATCCGACTGGATATCTTCCAACATCAATCATCCGCATTTTCCCACCCGCCTAGCTGCACCACGCCATCACTCAAAATCTCAACCAAAACACCCTGGCTTATCCTCGTTGATAGACCCCCGATCTGTTCCACCACCAGCCACAGCCCCCCACGGGTTCCCACAACCTCCGGATCCAGATCGACTTCCTCACTCCTGATCCCTCTTGACGCATCTGCAAATTCACCCTCCCCCGTCACAGTCAACACGGTGCGGTTGGGCCCTGAGCCCAACTCCAACCCCACTCGGATTGCAGGGCCGCCACTACCCCCGTCTAACCTCGCCAGTACGCTCGCCCTCGTCAATCTCCCCACACCAACTCGGGCGCGGACACGCTCCTCACCGTCGCCAAATACCGCGGGTGTAGGGGCAGGTGTCCGCAGCCGCCCCGCAGCATCAGCAAGGACGGGTTTCAAGGTAACCGGGACAGCAGCGCTGATACGCAGAGAGAAGCGCCCTGTCTGGCCCGGTTCAAACGTGCTCGCTACAACGGTATATGTGCCCGCGTTAGCACGAGGTACCATAGCAAAGGTGCGACCGCGCTGGTACTCGACGCTGGCGCCAAGGATGTCCCGCCCCGCCACCGCTGTAATGCGCTGACCGCCCGAGGAGAAAAGGACGGCGACATGAACGGGGAGGTCGGGCACATCAGTGCTCAGGACGAGCGAGATGGGCGAAGGCCTGGAGAGGGTGAGTGCGTATTGAGGATTGGACAGATATGAGGCGTGGGCGGCACTGCCTCCTGCTGTGCGGCGCGACCAAGAGCCGTCAATGCTGACGCTGTGGGGAAGGGCGTCTGAAGAAAGAGAGATGCCGAGCGGCTCGTGGGAGAAGAAAGAGAGAGTGAAAGAGTATTTTGGCAGTGGCAGCTCGCTCTGCGTGACAACAAGCGTCTGGGCGACTCCCGGAGTCGGCTCGTAACGGAGCAAAGTGTTCGGGCTGTCAACGAAAGGACCCTGCTGCAAACACCGGTGCCCTTCCATCAAAGGAACGCGAGTGCCAGGAGGTGTGGTGGCGAACAGGGAAAGCCCCATGAAACCGAGCTGTTTGGATACATGAGCAAGAGAGCCATCATGCCGGTCTTTCTCCGCCTTGCGCTCCCGGAGAATACTGAGTTCACCGTCTTGCCAGTGGCGACTCAAGAGCACCCATACGGGCTTTGCTGACGGTGACCGAACGCTATATTGGGGGTTATTCGTGAAGACAAACTCTTCTGTTTTGGGGGGCATGTCCCACACAAAGTGGTGGTCCTGGCGGTGAGTAAAAAGCGCCGGGTTCCAGTTGACGTATAGCGAATCAAAGTGCTGAAGGACATCCTCAAACGTCATCCAGAATATGTTGGTCATATTCTCGTGAGGGGAGCCAACAGTGTCCATGTTGACATTAGCAGATGAGCCGGCGCCGGTCCACACGAGACTGTCGCACCATGGGTTCTTGACGAGGAAAAGGCGGTTGTGAGCGTCACGTTTCAGATCAAGGACGGCATAGTCGTGTTCCTTTACCAAGCCGAGGGCTTCTTCCTCTTCCGGGGACATATTACCTGTCCCGAGGGTGAGGATGGCGTTGCCTTGATCATAGGCCTCCTTGATCCTATCCCAAATTTCATCGAGTTCGATATCGTCACTAGACTGCTCAGCGATCCAAACGTGCAGTGGTGGCGGGTCTGTGTACCTTTGTAAGAATATTTGTTCTGGTATCCAGCCAGTCAGGGCATGGAGATCCGTTCCTGAGTTAGAGCCTGGGAAGTCATAGCCGCCGCGAATCTTGAGATAGGCCTTTTCAATAAGAGCCGGCCAGATAAGGCGAGGGTTGCGGCGGTCAACGACGTAGAGAGTACGGTCCGTCGAAGACACTGGAAGCCGATCGTCAATGGTAACCTGACGCCAGCTACCGTTAAAGTACATTCGAAACACGTATTTCCCGTTTTTGGAAAGCTCTGGTTGCATAGTTTCCTGGTTGTACGGATACATGAGCGAGGGGAGCAGCTGAAGACGGATTCATGTTAGTCTAGGTTCAGATCAGTAGCCATTGCCGTCGACTCACCGAGCCTTTCGTAGGCCTCAGGTGCCGGACCGCAGCGCAAAGGCTTGCGACGACCGAGCAATCAGTCGCCAGGTCCTGGGCCAGGTCAACCTCTGATACAGATGCCATGGCATCCTCCTGGGCTTCACCCGGGTCTCCATCCTTCCTAGTGGATGAGGTCTCGTTCGGCCGTTGCCACCCGGAAAATATGGTTTGCTGTTCTGCAGACAGCGAGAACGGCGACGGATCTCTTGATGTACGGGTCAGTATACTTTGGAACATGACACAGAACTCTGCCCGACGCACATATATCCCTTCCCATCAGCGCCAAGATCCAAAAAGGCCGAGGCCTTGGGCGCTGATTCCCATGGCGGAAAGACATTGCCGTGTAGGCGGGATGCCTTCAAGACGATGGTCTTCTCCAAAGTGGTCAAGGCCCGGGTTGATTCGGGCACCGGCGGACGTGAGGCGGCGGAAGCGGCCCTAGCATTCGCCTTGAGCCTTTCTCCGAGGGCGAGAACTTCATTGCACCTGCGGCTGAGACGTGACCTTTCGGCGGCCGTGGTCGCCCTTTGGGCAGCCTGCATGTAAAGATCGGCGGCTGCAATGGCTTGCTGCAGCGCCTCATCGCCGCTGGATTGGGCCAAACGGCGCTCAAGTTCCTGGGCCAGCGTCAGAAAGATCCAAGGCCGATCAGCACGATCATGGTGGTTTCTGGCGGCCTACCAAAGCTCTGGCCTCCATCGATACTTAAAAGTCCAAACGTATAGTATGATGCATGCATGTCCTCGAGTCCAGAGAACAGCCACAAGATCCTGCGGGCATGGGGCTTTGGGCGAAAAGAGGGCAGCTAGGCAGTCTTGTAGCTGGAGCACACAGGTGCAATGTGTGAGTTGATAACAGAGGACGGAGATGGCCAGTGAGTCGACGCGCGCTGGGTGATGATCGCCAAGAGCTCATCAATGCCCAAATGCCAGCATGGTGGTGAGCTGCATTCTAGTCCTGTTGGGACGCTTGGCCCTGTTGCTGGGGGCCACTTCGAGGCTTCAGCCGCTGAGAGAATCAGGAACCTCTGCGGGACTTATGCCGGTTGGTGGAGCTCCTGTTTGCCGCAGCGGACGGCTTCGGTGGTTGCGTGAGCACCATAGCGCTCGCAAGGATGATGGCGTTATCGCTATCGAGTGCCGCGTAGCGCACTCGGCACGCGGCCACGAGGAGATTCTAGGCCCTCTAGGTCTTCCCTGCGATGTGAGTTCCCCGGTGGCTCTGCGGGTGCCCGGTGGGGAGCGGGATGGGAAACGTCTCGCTGGGTTCCCTCGGTTTGTAGCCTCTGGCTCCACAGGGATATTGGTCCTCGGACTCGAATTGGACAATTGGGATGGCGAGTAAGTCTAAAAGTCTTGCGATTGGGGGATCTGACAGGGCGCTGTCTCACGGCTGGGACGGCTGAGAACCGACTCAGCACTTGGTTGATAACGACCCCACAGATCTTGTCCAATACAGCACAAGGCCAGCAATGCAGTTTGGTGCCTCGAGTAGAAGGTCAAAGTGCCGAGGCCAACGAATACTCGTCCTAGGATTTCAGAAATGACTGAATGCTAAGGAAGTCCGGAAGATTATAAAAGTCCCGAGGTCGTGCCTCAGCAATGAGGGAGAAAACGGGTATCCCGCGGTAGCGGTAGAAACCGATTCAGTGGTGGCCACAAAAGGCACTTCTCGGTGCATGGCGGACAAGCGGGGAGCACTTCCCTTTCTTCCTTCCCACACAGAAGATACTCAGGAAGCTGATAGGACCCCCAGGCATCCGAATTGAAGGTAGCTTCTGATGGACAACCCTCAAATCCTTTCTTTTTAACCCAGTGCATTTGGTTCTCAACAGGTGAAGCGGCCCCGTGAAAACAAGGTTTGGTGGAGACTGTTGTCTCGAGCAGTCAGATATATCGAATATCTTGTCCCGGACGACTTATCTAATCGAGGTCCCCCCAGCCGAACCTCGGTTATCGTCAGGCAGTTGCATCACAGGTCAAGCCACTCTGCCACCGTTCCCGACTACATACACTAGCCGTAGCCCACTACCGGCCCCAGGCCGATTTGACAATGTCCTCTTTAGATACTCCAAGTATACCCGTCTCCTCTTGCGCCGTGGGAGTCTTGTTTTCTGTTGCTGTTTCTGAACGTTGGTGTCCTGCACGAGACCAACACAGCTGCTGTCCGTTTTCGGGATCCATTTAACCGGGCCTTTCCGTCTCTGACGACACCCCCGTCTCCCCGAGTTTCCACCCGTCCGCACCGATCCTCCGCCACCCCGAGTCGCAGCGCAACATCTTGCTGGCCCTGCGCAGGGCGTTGAGGCTATCGTGATGGGCGCACAATCGAAACCAGCCCCAATTGGTCCCTGGGGACGTGCGACGGCTGGCGCTGCTGGCGCGGTTTTCGCAAATTCTCTGGTGTACCCTTTGGACCTGTATGTGACGCGCATTTTCTCTCCCCAACGAGTCTGATTGGCCTTGCTGACAGCAGTATGATTACTCAGTGTGAAGACAAAGTTGCAGGTTCAAGTAAAGCCGAGCGAAGGAGAGAAGGCGGAATCTGACGAGCCTCACTACAACTCAACATGGGACGCCATTTCCAAGATCGCATCCGCTGATGGTGTCGCGGGGCTTTATGCTGGAATGGCCGGCTCACTTGCGGGAGTTGCCTCGACGAATTTCGCCTACTTTTACTGGTATTCCGTCGTTCGGACCGTATACTTCCGCTACCAAAAGTCCAGCCAGCAGCCCTCGACCGTTGTTGAGCTTTCGCTTGGCGCCGTCGCCGGAGCTCTCGCCCAGCTTTTCACGATCCCTGTTGCTGTGATCACCACGCGACAGCAGACACAAAAGAAGGAGGACCGGAAGGGCTTTTTCGACACCGCCAAGGAGGTGGTGGACAGCGAAGATGGCGTTAGCGGCCTCTGGAGGGGCTTGAAGGCCAGCTTGGTCCTTGTCGTCAACCCTGCCATCACATATGGTGCCTATGAAAGGTTGAAGGATATTATCTTCCCTGGAAAGAAGACCCTGAAGCCTTGGGAGGCGTTCCGTATGTCGATGCTCGATTCCCGAAGTTGCCGCACTGGAGCTGACCCACAATTGTAGTCCTCGGCGCAATGTCCAAGTCGCTGGCTACCATTGCCACCCAGCCTCTTATCGTAGCTAAAGTTGGCCTGCAGTCGAGGCCTCCGCCATCCAGGCAGGGGAAACCCTTCAAGAGCTTCGTCGAGGTGATGCAGTTTATCATCAAGAATGAGGGTGCTCTGAGCCTATTCAAGGGGATGGGCCCTCAACTCCTCAAGGGCTTACTGGTACAAGGCATCTTAATGATGACAAAAGAACGGTGCGTCTTCATGCGACGAAAAGAATTTGCGATGCCGAAGCTGACTGTGGCGTCTAGTGTTGAACTTCTGTTCGTTCTTTTCATTCGCTATATACAGACGATCCGGTCGCGGCAGCTTAAGCGCGCCGAGGGTCTCGCAGCCGCTGTCAAGGCTGCTGGCCCTGTTACTCTCAAGTAGATACTCGAATCTCGCGGGCATTTCGAGCGATTGTCTAAGCAAGCATTTGGCGGCAAGAGAAAGCGATTTGTTGACATTTACGCCGACTCATGATCTTTGAGAACTGGGCTGCATGGTGTACGTAGACTGTACATGTACATACCTATAGAACCTGTTTGAAGGAATGAAACCGATTGCATGACTTGCATGACGCTCGGATTCTGTGATTGATCGATGTTCGAAAAGCTCCAATTTGGCAATCAATGACGTCTTTCGCAAGGGCGCCGACCGAGCCACCCACCCTGCGAGTCTCGGAGGGGCTGATATGTGGCTGAAGCCAGCACACCAGCCACGCTGCACGTTAGGGCAGCCCAAATTTCACCCACCAACTTGTGGGTTGCAAATAAACTCCTTGACTTCCCACCCAGCTTTCCCTGCAGACTCCAACCCACGACTTCACGGAGCCGCAAAACTAGTCGCAATGGCCAGTATGTCAACTCACCAATGGCCCCTTAAGTTTTCAGATTACTTACTTTTTCGACAGAGTCAAAGAACTCGTCTCAGCACAACCAGTCGCGCAAGGCGCACCGGAACGGGTACGACTATCTCACGGACGAATTGGCGAGAACTGGGCGGGCAACTGACTGATAATCTACAGCATCAAGAAGCCCAAGACCTCCAGATACCCTTCCCTCAAGGGTACCGACCCTAAGTTCCGGAGAAACCACAGGCATGCGCTCCACGGCACCGCCAAGGCACTGGTATGCCTCGAAGTCACCCGCACACGACGAACACGCAACGCTAACACTCTTCACAGAAGGAGTTCCGGGAGGGCAAGAGGGAGACGGCTTGATTCTTGTTTGCGCGCGGTCGGGGAACCAACAAACGGACATGACCTTTACGAAGGGATTTGCGGTGCAGACATGACATCGCACTGGGCCGGCTTTTCGAGGTGTTATCTACGGCGTCATTCAACGGAAAGCATTGCCTCCTGCGAGAGGCGGACTCAAGTCGGGGACTTCACCTTGCATGCAGAGAAACTGCGAGCGACGTGCGTCAGACGTGACATGTTTCGATGACAACAAGCCCGAAGATACGGTGTCATTCCCTTCCAACCCCGTATCCTGCTCACATCCCCTCCCCTTTCCCCCAAATAACGGCATTAGTGTGTACAGCACTGAGCTAGACTCTACGCTCGTTTGCTGAAGGATAATTCTTCGTGCCAAGATCAAAGACCTAGCTATTACCAAACACCTCTGCTCTTCTCCTCTATGAGCTCTTGGTGCATGAAAGCTAGGCGACATTGCATCCTTCCGATCCATTCGTTTTCACTGTGTTTATTCTAAGCCATAGACGCCAAGTGTTTGCAGTGTGCCGACATCAAGTAGGCTTATCATGGCCTGTTTATGTGCTTCAGCCCTGGGCCTGGAACTGCGACTCCGGCATTCTCAGACGTGCATATGACCGGCAAGTTGGGGCCCATTCTGGTTGTTTCCGTTTGTGCCTCGACATGTCTTACTGGACGAGCCTCGCATCAAATCTATCTGACTCATGGGCTGGCGCCAGCCCGAAACTGGCGACCAATTCTCCCCAAATGTCTGACTTCAATATCTGGAAGTGTTGTAGAAACGCTTGCTTGTTCGTTCAGGTTTGAGCAGACCGGCTGTCTAAACGTAACTAAGACGTCAGGTCACGAAATCCCCTAAGCTGAAAGTGGTGAGGCCTCAGAGCGAAGGTTCCCTGAGGCCACCTGGATGGTGTGTTGTACAGGGCGCTGCCTGGTTGATAGTGGGGTATCGACCGTCGGCGACTGGAATGGATCTCGAAGTCTTTCAAGGCGACGTTGGCCGAGTTCATGGTGAAACGGCATCACTGTGACCGCGAAGGGCAACCGTGCCTGTACAACAACTGCGAGCAAATGAATTATACAAAACCACCTCCCAGCACAGCATGGAACACTAAATTATTGTCACATTCAAAGGATTTGGCCTTGTTGAGTTGGCTGTGGGCATCTGTGTTCCTGAGGGTAAGTCGAAACGGTGCGGGTGGGCGCAGCAGCCGAAAGTCGACCGCCCACGCGACTTGGCCCCGCAGTGCTCACCACTGAAGCGCTCTGGATTCGAGAACACACGGGCCTACCGAGCTTCAGCTGCGACCTAGCGTGGTGCTCCTTCATCTTCCCTCTGGGGCCCGTCTCACGTCCCCTTTCAACCACTTTGTTCTTGGCTTTGCTTTTCTCGTCCGCCTCCCGCTCTTTCCGTCCAGCTTCCAGCCTTTCGACACCACCACAAGGACCTTGTCGGTCAGGTTGGAGACAATCTTTACTTCGCGTCACATTCTTGCACAGGCCAAAGCCGCTTTAATGGGTACGTCTTATTTTGTTACTTCGCGCTAACTGCCCCTACTGCAGCCTTCCAGGAGTCAAAAGCTTGAGGGCCAAACCTGCAACTTTGATCTTCCGTCCCATCTTTCCACCCTCTTCTTTTGCGAAACCTGTTGATGGCGGCTTTTTCGTCGTAAGAAGGGCCGGCGCACCTTCCCTCGCACTGCTTACCCCACCTTTGTTTATCTCGCCAGTCGAGGCTTAAATATCTTCAAAGCCATCCGCTAACCCTGCCTCTCTTCATCACACAGAAGCACACCGTCGCTGAAGCCCCAAGGTTACACGCAGTTTTCGAGACTCCTTTGAGGCCAGCCAGTGACTGCAGGAGCTTTCGAGGATTGCGCAAACCTTTCCATATCCTTTCGCGCCGACTTCGAAAGTCCCGATTACTCTTCCTACATCAATAATTCACAAGAGTTAATTCAACTTCCTTTCCGATACGACCTCGTCCGATCTTAGGTGGGTTCGACCCTTGGCGCATTGATATCCCTCTTTCCCATCACGAAACACTGCGACCACACACCCGGACCCCAAAGATCGCCCAGCCTTAAACTAACATTGTTCAACAGCCGCGTGCCTCGTTTCACCTTTTCCTGGCACCGACCCCGACGGTCTTGATCACCAATTTATTCCTTCCGGCACCCTTTCAGTACTGATTTCGTCGGCCCGATCATGCTCAACATGTCCAACATTATGAGCAACCGCAACAGCACCCCGGAGGCTTCCAACCTCTCTTCATTGAGACCTCCGAACTCACGCCCTGTCGGCACAAACCATCCGTTGCGTGCCTCGGCCGATGTTGCCGCCTTGACTGGCCAGTCCGCCTCGAGACCTATCCGCCCGTCTTCAGACTTTTATGGCCAGCCACAGCAGAATCAGGGTCAGGGCAACACCGATATCGATCCACAGGACAAGCTTGCCCAGCAGTGGATTGCCGACATCGACCAATATGAGACGACTTTGGAGGAAATGGCTGCCGCAACCCTTGATCAGGACTTTAAGGACGAACTGAGCGCTATCGAGCAGTGGTTCCGTGTCCTCAGCGAAGCAGAGAGAACAGCCGCCCTTTATGCGCTGTTGCAGCAGACAACGCAGGTTCAGATCCGGTTCTTCATCCAGGTCCTTCAACAGATGGGTAAGAACCATCCCATGTCGGGCGTTCTTTCCCCGGCCAACTTCGACAAGGGTAGGTGATTCAACAGGATGTTGTCCGATACTAGTTTCTGACTCTTGTCCTCGATAGATCCCATGTCCAATCGTCTCAGCGATGCGATGAGCAAGCTGGACGTCGGCTCGGCCCGCAATTCGCTTGCTCGCCCTTCTGGTGGTTCCGCTGTCAAGAGACAGTCTGGTCTTGACCCTTCGCAAATTAATGCGATGTTCCCTGATGCGGCTGCCGCAATCGCGACAGAGAAAGCCAAGTTCACGCAGCAGACCGGTAACCCCCCGACATCGACCCGCAACAGCCTGGCAGTGGACAACCGCAACTCGCTCGCGGCCCCGACTCTTGCTGCTCCCAAAGATGATGCCAATGGACAGAATCCTGCCTCTCCGTGGGGTGCCAACGATGCCTCTCGTCCCAAGTCGTCCTCGGCAGGTCAGCCCCCCATGGGCCAGTTCGTTCAGCCTCCTCCTTCGACGGGTGGCCTTCGTTCCCCCCGCCCGCCTCAGATCTCGGGCAATTCCAACATTCAGAACACGACCCTGACCGCTCCAGAGCCTGCAATGGCTGACCTGCCGCTTTTGTCTCCTTATGGCGCTGGCGGTAACTGGGCGTCGATGGTAAACACGCCGATGGTACCGAACTTCAACCAGAACCAAGGCAACAACGCGGACATGGTGGCGAACGCCACCGCTATGAAGTTGGCTGCGCTTTCCACGGTTAACAACCGTTTTGCGCTCGACGACGTGCGGAAGTATCGCCGGGCTCGTTCCAATGATGCACCGGGCCAGAACCAGAATCCTCTGTCGCCTGGTGCCCCGGGACTTCCCAGTGCCAACGTGGTTATGATCAACGAGCATGGACAGGTTCTAAGTCGGGAGCAGATGATGGCCATCCAGCAGCAACAGAGCCTGAGTTTCGGAGGCAGGTCGCGGCCTAACTCTCCCGGCATGCCTGTTGCCAACTATGGTCCCACGCTTGCTTTTACATCGCCCCAGAACAATGGCTTCCTGAGTGCATACGATGGGAGCTCCCCTCTCATGAACAACGGGTTGGCTCCTGTCAACTTAGCCCAATTCGGGCTCGGGGCTCATGAGGGCTACCACTCCGACCACTCTGATATGGTTAGGGGCCGCTCTCCCCGTGGTCGGAGGGGTAGCTCCAAGCCCCCGGAGGATCCCACCGATCCCACACTTCTGCAGGACATCCCTAGCTGGCTACGGAGCCTGCGCCTTCACAAGTATACTGATAACTTGAAGGACATGAAGTGGACCGAGCTCATCGAGCTCGATGACAAGCAGCTTGAGGACCGTGGCGTTAACGCCCTCGGTGCCAGACGCAAGATGCTCAAGGTTTTTGAACAAGTCAAGGGTGAGTTGATTTATCTATCTGTAATCTTGTCACATATCGTGTTTTATGTCCGCAGTTTCTGCCCTTTTGATGCTTTTTGGCCGATTTTCTCAGGTGTCGTCTTTTCTGGTGGAGTACAGTTGCTTTGAATGATGGCTAATCAGGATCGAAACGCAGACGCCAGAAAGGAGGGCAAGCTGAACTAGGTTCAGAATGCCTTTATTATCCCACACACAAAAGCAGCATTGTTGAGCAGCAGATCATTGAGCGTGGTTCACTGAGCGGTGGTTTTGCTTCGAGTTGGGTTGGGAAAAGCAGGCAGTGTAGCCTGGGTAGCCTACGGGGCAGGTGGTTTGATAGCGTGCCAGCGGTTTGGTGGACGGATTTTTTTGAGAGCGAAGGCATTTCGTTGCATCTACGCAGCGGTATAGTGATTTCCCGGCATACTGGAAACACGTATAGCTTTTTAGCGTATATACACGGTGCGACATGAAGCAGAGAACCAGATGATTTCGAGAACTGTTTTGCAGAAGCAAACTGTGACCTGACGGCTGAAATTGTGGCATAGCGTGACGTTGGTCAAGGTTCGCGGCAAACGGCTTTGTTGACCCAAAACTTTGAATCTTTGCGACAAAGTTGTGGATCTAGGCTCACCTCACCCCGTCAAAACATACCAATCGTTGACATGCTCTCATCCCACCCCATAACGATTATGCGTTGATTTCAGGCCTATTCTATGTAAGAGTTTACAATAGGGCTTTTGTCCCCTTCCTATGCGTGTCGTTTCAAAGCTGACATCTTTGCAGACCGGCTGATGGCAAAAAAAACTCTAGCCAATGCTTCTCGTGAATGAGCAAAACGTTAGACGGCAGTGGAAAACCAAAACCCGGTAACAGTCGGATCCACGATCAATCCGATCCTTCTGTTGGCTTTATTTCATTCTTCGAAACGACAAGCGGGATTCGACAATCCTTTTTTTTTCCCGCAGCGACAACCTGCACCTCTCATTCTCGGCCTCCCACGACACAAAAACACCACACGGCCGCTCTCACCTGCCATTCGACCACCACCACCACCACCACCGAACATGGCGAACAGAATGGACATCGACTCGATCGACCCGCGCCTCACGGGCGGCGGGTTCGACATTCCCATGACCAACGCCGAGCCCTCGCTCCCCGTCATCAACTACGACTACCCTGACGAAGACGACGACGGCGCCATGAGCGAAATCTCCAACCCGACATCCGACGACCTCGAGCTCGCAGCAAACATTGAGCGCTACGAAGCCCAGCGCGACGCCTTTGTCGCCCAACAACGCGCCGATGCAGCGGGTGTTTCGGTTCCCCCCCGTCCGGCGCAGGGCAGCATCAACCCCCGACCGAACCGTAAGGGGCGCAAACTCGGTCCGCGCAAGGCAGCCAAGCCGACGCCCGACATCTTGTTCCGTTTGTCTCTAGCCAAGGAGCTCTTTGAGAAACGGGCCTACGAGGAGACGATCGAGATGATCAAAGAGATTATCCGTATCAATAGCGAGACGCACGCCGCGTGGACGCTACTATCGACGGTGCACGAGGAGATGGGCGATCGTGAGAAGGCAACCATGTGTCTTATGACGGCGGCGCATCTGGTACCCAAGAATGTCCCCTCGTGGTTGGGCGCCGCCCTGTACGCGCTGCATGGGGTCGAGGATATGGATGATGGGCCGGAGAAGAGTCTGGCGCTGGAACGGGCGCTGACGTGTTACTCGAGCGCGCTGTTGGCCGACAAGACGAATGTTGTGGCAAGAATGGGCAAGGCTGATGTGCTCATGATGCAGGGCCATGCGAGCCAGGCGCTGCAGCAGTATCAGCGGGCGCTGGAGTACAAGCCGTTTAATATTCGGACGGTGAGGAACATGGCGGATGTGGCGCTCGATTTGAGGGATGCGAGGAAGGGTGCGGAGATTGCGAGAAGGGCGTACCGGAGATTGATTGATCATTTGCAGGGGACGGGGACGTTTGAGGCCGAGGAGGGCAGGTTCGAGTGGTCGGATTTGAGGATCTATCTCGAGTTCTTTGGCATCCTGGAGCGGTGGGAGGAGGGTGCGTTTCAGTTGAAGGAGATTGCGAGGTGGTTGTTGGGGAGACGGGCCGAGGCGTATTGGGACCGATTCGCGGACGACGATAGGGAGTGGGATTGGAACGACGACAGACGGGTTGAGGTACCCGAGTTTGAGCCCGCGCAGTATACGCAAGATACGTACGGCCAGGGGATGCCGGTGGATCTGAGGGCGAAGCTCTATGTCTACAGGTGCAAGCTGGGATTGGAGTATGAGGCGGCGACGCACCTACAGCTTTTGAATCCGAGCATTCCGACGGCGGTTGACGACTTTATGGACTTTCCTGACTGTTTGAAGGATATTGCGACTGCCTTGCTGGAAAGGGGCGAGGGCGAGGAGGCGTTGCAGTACGTCAACCTTTACAAACATATTTCCGAAGTGGGCGGAGATGTTGCAGTCGACGCAGATGTGTTGGTTGTCCAGGGTCGATGTCACTTGGTTCTGGGAGATAAGTCCGCGGCCGAAGAATGCTTCATCGCTGCTATCGAAGACGACGAGGACCACATCGACGCTCGCGTCCAGCTGGCCAACATGTACGAGGCCGAACAGGGGCAGGACGGCCACGAGGAAGCTTTCTTGCTCGTGCGACAGGCCCTGAACTTGGAGTTGAAGGGGGAGGGGAAGAAGCGCAAGCGTGCGTATGGACCAAGGGGGCCACGGAAGCCAAGGGAAAAGAGGGATGGACCGCCGAGAGAGAGAAAGTCCAAGTATATCCCACGCCGCCTGCTCAACGCCGAGAAACGACGACAGCAGGACATGGAAATGATGGCGCAGACGGCCGTCAGGTACCAACGCATGTTGGATGTGAGAAAAGGGTTTGTCGCCGGCGACGAACATGCAACGACAGTCTGGATGGAGGATGCAAAAGATATGATCGACGACTTTCGCGCATGCAAGGAGTTCTACCCCTGGGACAAATACATCAGGTATCTGGGTTACGGAGGCAAGATCCTTCAACAGTCAACAACAAACCATCGCGCCAAGCTCGCCGCCATGGCAGAGCGTCTGCAACAAAACCTGGAACCCGCCGAGGGGCAGGAACAGCCTCCTCGAATCCAAACCAAGATCCTGCCCAAGGACCACCGCGGCATCCCCTTTCACAAATGGCTCGACATCTTTCTCGAATACGCGTTCACCCTCGTCCGCCAGGGCAAACAGCGCGAAGCCTACGGCATCTGCCACGCAGCGCGCGACTCCATCATCTGGAGCGAAGTCGACAACACCTTCCTCATCCACGTCGCCTGGGCCTCGTGCGCAGTCTACGCCGGCGACGAGGAAACCTGCGTCGCTATCGCCCGCTACTTTATGCGCGACTATATGCCCGGCACCGACTCGTACCGCATGTTCGCCGCCATGTGCCGCATCTGCCAGACGCCCGTATCATGGTACACCTCGGGCCCAGCCCAAAAGTTTATCCTCCGCCAGATCAAAACCATGGACAGCGTCCAGCTCAAGGCTCTCGAGGGCGGTCCCCATCTGGGCCTCGACGTCTGTCTCCTCACCATCTACGGCCACATCCTGTTCTCCACGACAAGCTACACGTACGCACTATCCTACTTTGCGCGCGCAGCCTCCCTCGATCCAAAAAACTACATGATCAACCTCAGCGCTGGCCTGGCCTACGTGCACTACGCGCTCAAGCGACAAGCAACAAACAGACAGTATCTCCTGACGCAGGGGTTCGCGTACCTGTTCCGGTACTATGACGATCGCCGAAAGAGCGCCAAGTCGGCTGCCGAGAGGCAGGAGGCCGAGTTCAACATTGCGAGGGCGTACCAGCTTATTGGGCTTGGGAACCTGGCGGTGGTGCACTACAAGGAGGTGTTGGCTGAGGCGGAGACGGAAGAGGGGAGACGCGAGCTCAGGAAGGATGGGATTATTGGGAATGAGGACTTGACGCTTGAGGCGGCGTATAATATTAGGACTATGTGTTATTTGCTGGGGGATATTGAAGGTGCAAGGGCTGTTACGGAGCGGTGGCTTGTTGTTGGGTGATGCAATGCATATATACACTGGTTGGAGTTTAGGGGTTTGTAGTGCAATTCTTTTTTTTTTCTAGGTTGGGGGAAATCAACGGCGTGTGCGTGTTTTGATAATCAGGGAGATGGGCTTGCAGGCACGATGAAATTATGTCGATGCCTGAATGTATAAGCATGTGATGAACAGTCGTAAAATTGGAATGTTTGTTTTTTCGGCCGTCAAAGCAAGGTCCGGGAGGTGGCGGTGTTGAAAGGGGCAGAATGGGAGATTTATCGTGCTTGGCTGGGATTGCTTTGTTGCTTGCTCGCTGCAGGTCATGCATGCACTCTAGATATCTCTCAAGCTGACACCCAAGACATCTCACATACCCTTTTTTTCCCGCTCGTTTGAGAGAGACAGAAACAGAGACAGAGACAGAGGGGGCTGGTCGGATTGCTTGTCTGATCTGTCGGATCGGATCTGGAAGGGACACTGAGACACGACTGTTCACTTTAGGCCGGCCTAGCTGGCCGGTTGGTCTGGGTCTCGAGTAAGTTGTCCACCGTCGTATCTCTCATGCTTGTTGCTTCTCGTCCAAGTGGGCAGTTCAATGTTTGGTCATAGGCAGCAGTCAATATTGAACTTTGACACAGGTGGCGTCGAGGGGATCTGGGGGCAAGCCCAGAGCACACCTAGAGCATTTCCGCCCGCTGTCATTGTCATCCCCAGGGTCGTTATTCTCCGAGGGAAAGAACCTGGTCTGTATCTACCCTATACGGAAACGGATGACGGCAGGGAAGGGAGGGTTTGTGAGACCGCGAGGCTGTTTTTAGGTAGTCCGGCTACGTGTGAGATTGTTGGCAAAGATAAGCTTCATCGCATCATGATTGCGGGGCGGGTGTGCCGTGCGTTGAGGCTTTCTTTTCTTTCAACGCCACCCGTGAGAATTCGTGCCCTGACGGGGAGCGGCTGATCTGTTGAGGGGGCTCGGGTGGCAGACCCAATGGTTTGGGAGCGGAGGTTGCACAGGTTTACAGACGATGCGAGTTATTATTACTTTTGACGCCCGAAACATGGTCAGCCGCGTCATCGGCTGGTGTTCCTCTTGGCTTTGCTGGCTGTTCGAGGACGAACATCGACCCTGGCAAGTCTGTCAAGTCTCCCCCGTCACAAAATAAACGCTCTACTAGGCACCTCGGTGCGAGGTTTCTCGATGGGAATGGGACATGTTCGGGTAGTGTTGATGTGAGGGGTAGAACGGGACGGCTGAGGTCGTGAGTGGCTCTGACTTGCTGACGTCGTCCCCTGGACTGGGTTTAGTTCTTGGAGTGGAATGTTTGCGAACCGCGCGGCAGGTGGTTGCCGCTGACTTTGCAGTGCGCGATGGAACCCCGCAAAAAGAACATGACGGTAGGTGTTGTAATGTTGTGGAATTCGGGTGGGATCGTGATGGGATGACGTCGGGATCCAGATATCAAAATTAGCTACAAATGCCACGCATCGCTTGTGCATGTGGATGCGGTGCGAACGGTGATGGTTGAGCAGCAGCACAGGTTGCGGGCTGTTGGCTCCCGGAATGCATTCCGAACTCAGCTTCCAGGTTGTTCAAGGCGGGAAAGCCATGAGAACTGTGGCTTGACCCTGGACCGGGCTCGACATCAGCTCCCCCCTTCTTGGCGCGTTTCAGATATCGGTGACGGTTGGTCACTGGCCCAGCCATCGGCTGCCCTTGCCCTGGTCCGAGTGCCGATTTGCGGACCCATCACACCCGCTCGTTGCTCCTGGACGGCGATCCTCGAAATCCTTGGTGACAGATGTCGGGACAGCACTGGGGGTGGTGGAAAGTTCCTCTGTCCAATTTCACTCAGGACTCGAGGGCTTCAAGAAACGAAACATCAAGGTAGCAGCTGCCTGGATTGGACCCTCAATTTTGAGCTGCCCTGGTTGCATGCGACAACAACAAGTGCCCAGAGCAATTCAAAAGAAGATTGTTTGAAACATCGCAGCCCGCTCCAGAAAAAGATTGACAGCCGACATGCAACATGGAGCAGACGAAAAGAAAACCGGGAAAAAGCAGGCCCCCACTTTAGATTAATCGACGCATCTGGAGCCTCAATTGACGGAGGATATACTAGCATCGTCAAAACTGCATTTTTGCACACATGATTGAAAGGATAAGCTTGAACCCGTCAACGGTGATGGCTGTTCAGCTCAGCGGGTGGTGGCAGGCAGCCAGGTGCGGGGCGAGAATAGGGGCGGCTGTCCCCCCTTTCCAGCGACCTTTGTCGGCGCCTCTGCTCGGCGCCACAATCGCGGATTGGCAGCCTGCTGCGTTCGGGCGTCCACTCCCGCACAGACTCGAGAGAAAAACGAAGAGACGAAAAACCCCTCCGCTCCCGAACCAGTCAGCGATCCACACCCGAGACCAGGAACACGGCAAACAGCCCAATCAGCTCGCCGTGCAAGCTGCACGCTGCAGGTACACTGATCCCTCTCCGCCGTTCGCGTTTTTCTGTGGTCGTCGCTGGCAAGGCATTCGTCCGCAGGGCCGCTCGAGTGCCGATGGGCCTCACGACAAGCGTCACAGGCTCTCTGTTCAGCTGTACCGAGATGGGCAGATACGCGGTCGCCAGCGTGCGCCAGTGGACGCGCCGGCTGGCCTCACGGTCTTGACCGCGCCCAGTCTTTGGACGGGTGTTTCCAGTTCGCTTCCAGCGTTTCCACAGAATGAGAGGGGCTCGATTCCGATGGACCATCGCCGCGTTGGTTGGCGGAGCCGCAGCGGGACTAGGGTGACATCGCTGGCCGAGCCAGGGCCTCAACCCTGGCGGAAGCACTGGCAGAAGGCCGACCACTGCCACCACCGTCGTCGTCCTCACCCTGGAGCTTGCAGCTTCCGCCCAGAACCCGAGCTAGCGCGCTCGGTGCGTCCAGAGCACACCAGGGGGAAGACCATGGTGACGGGCTCGGAGCGGAGCCCCGTCCAGGATGCCAGCCCACCTCAACACCACTGGGTGAGCCCACTGCTGCTCTTAAACCAGCCCCCTCTCTCTTTTGTGTGTGTTGCTTCTCCTTCCCACCCTCCTCACCTCTCCCGGGTTTCGCGAGTTCTCTTCTTGGCATCTCTGTCAGTCCTCTCTTTTGCTTCTTTGGCAACGACATTCCCTTTCATTCACATCAGCTGAGCCTGCTCAGCTACCTTTCACTTCTTGTCCACCCCCAGTAACATCCCTGGTGTCGACAATTCCATTCCCTTTTACAACCAACCGCTACTTTGACAGTGTCACCTCGTTGAGCCCGGAGAACTCAAAACCTTGCCTTCAGAGCACCAGACTTGATATCACCCGAATCGAAAGTCTCATCCTGCACCATCAGTCCCAGAGACCCTTTACAAAAGCTTAAGTCGTTGAGGGCCGACTTCATCCATACAGCTACAGGAAGCAACCAAAACCTCTCATCATGCTCTTCTCTACCATTCTGGCGACTTTTGTCGCCACTGCTGCTGCTGCTGCGAACCCCAAGCGCAGATTCGCCGTCTTGCGCCATGCCGGAGGAGGCCCGCTCATGAACTGCCGCATGGACCCCATCGTCCAGCCCGGTGGCGCTTCCGCTCACGTCCACACCTTCATGGGAGCCAACAATATCAACTTCGAGACAACCGGCGAGGACCTCCGGAAGTCCCAGTGCACAACTGCCCTCCCCAAGGCGGACATGAGCGCCTACTGGTTCCCAAGACTCTACTTCAAGGACCCCTCGAGTGGCAAGCTTGAGCCTGTCCCCTTCTACTACATGAACGTCTACTACTTCTTCGATGCCACGAACGACGACCTCAAGGCCTTCCCGCTTGGCCTCAAGTTTGTCAGCGGCAATGCCTTGACAAGGACTCCTCCGACCACTAGCAGTATCGCAAATCTCGATCCCAACCGTGGACCCGTCTCGCCGGCCCAGATCACCTGCCCCCGCAAGAGCTTTTCCCCCCCTAGCTGGCCGGCTGGATCTGACGGGTCAATGGGTGGCATTGGCGAGCCCAGCAACCAGGGCCTCGGTATTGGCTTCCCCTTCCAGGACTGCGACGGTCTCTACTCGCCTATGCGTATCGATGTCCACTTCCCCTCGTGCTACAACCCCGCAGCTGGTCTGGAGAACTTCCGCAGCAACTCTGCATTCCCCACTGATGTTGGCGGCGGAAAGCTCGACTGCCCCAAGGGCTGGGTCCATGTGCCTCACATTTTCTTCGAGACATACTGGGACACCCACAGCTTTGCTGGTCGCTTCTCGCAGTTGGCCGGCAAGGAGAGCCCCTTTGTGTTTGCCAACGGCGACGCTACTGGTTTCTCGGCTCACGGCGACTTCATTTCTGGTTGGGACGAGAAGGCTCTGCAGCAGATCGTCGACAACTGCGACGCTGGCCATGCTGGTCTTCATCAGTGCCCTGGTTTGATTGGCGGTGTCAACAGCGAGAGCGGCGGCTGCAAAGCTACCTGCCCGGTCCAAGAGGACGTTGACGGTCCTTTGAACGCCCTTCCCGGCAACAACCCCATTACTGGCTGGAAGTATGGCGGTGGCAGTGGCGGTGGCAGCACCAGCCCGGCTCCTGTCGAACCCGCTCCCCAAGAGCCTGTTGCCAGCAGCGCCCCAGCAGCCAACCCTCCTGCTAATACCGCTCCTGCCTATGACGCTCCTGCCTATACCCCTCCCGTTCAGGTTCCCACCACCTTTGTTCCCATCATCAAGGCCGTTTCCTCTTCCGCGGCTTCGTCCTCGTCTGCTGTAGTGGATGCGTCCAGCTCAGTCAAGCAGGAGCAGCCCGCGCCGCAGCCGACTGGCGACTATGGCTCGGGCTCGGGCTCGGGCTCGGGCGGCAGGACCAGCACAGTCATCGATACCGTCACTGTTTGGGAGACTAAGACTGTCTACGCTGATGGGCCCGCTCCCACCAAGTCGTCCAGCGAATCTGGCCCTGCTGGCAACATTGGCGCCTTCAAGTATGTCGGTTGCTTCCGTGATGCCAGCGATCGCGTTCTTGCCGGAAAGATCCGACCAAACCTTGGAAAGATCAGCAACACCAACTGCGTCAACTACTGCGCTTCCGAGGGATGGCCAGTTGCAGGAACCGAGTATGGCGGCCAGTGCTACTGCGGCAATGGCTTGACCTCGATTGAAAAGATCCCCGAGTCTGAGTGCAAGATGTCATGCGAGGGAGCCGACAACGAGACTTGCGGCGGCAGCTGGGCTCTTACTCTGTACACCAAGAACGGAAAAGAGCCCAAGACAGTTGCCAAGCGCCACGTCCACGACCACTACATGCATCACCGTCGTGCCCTCGGGCACAGCCACTAGGTGGACGTGTATAGGCTTGCCACCATATGGGTTCATTTCACGGGATGGCGCCGGGTGCAAGGGGTGGCCACACCCAGGCTGTATTTACTAAGGGATTGAGTTTACCGGGAGCTGTTAGACGGATTGGAAGGGGTGTCGCGAGGGATACCTGTCCTTTGGAGGACACAAAACAGGCGTCGGCTGTGCGAGTTACGAAGACTACGAACCACATTTTCTTGTTTGCATCACTTACCCCTCCCCTGCTGGGAGTCTGTGTTGTAGAAACAACGCATTCTATTCGTCCGCATATACATGTATGATTATTTATCTTCTGGCGGGTTGGGTGATTCCTTCCGCGCCGTGTCTGGCGGAAGGCATTCAGGGGTCGATAGAGTTAAGGGAAACTGATATATAGGCACCGGACATTGGATCTGCATTAGCCATTGAATTGGGTCGTCAATACGAATTTGTGTTGCTGAAAGTGTTCCTTCCCATTGCACTCGCTCATTGAATTCCGTCAACCTCCAAAAAAAAAAAGCTTTGACCCTCGCCGTACAAAAAACCAGCCCCGCTCACTCACCCAAAATTCAACACGCCTTTTCACTCTCTCCCTCACTCTTACAACAACACCAAGGAAAAAAATGTCCCTCTACCACGAAACAGCCTCCCTCCTATCCGCCCCCAAAACCCACGGCGGCTCCCTCAAATCCCGCGTTTTTTCCTCCTCAACATCTCTCAAATCCCCCCCAGCACAAATCTACGCGCTCGCCCTCGAATCAGCAAAATGGTCCCCCATCCTCGCCGAAATCATCGACGCCTCCCGTCTCTTGTCTCTTGAGCGTAAGCTCACCCCCATCTTGTCCTTGCTCCTCGTGCACGACCTCCTCCTCTCCAAAAAGGGCATTGCCCTACCCGCCTCTCACGGTTTGCGTCTCTCGGTGGAACGCCACCGCGCGCGTTTAACATCTGAATTGACGAGGTCACGGCTTCGTCGTAAGTGTGCCACGCTTGATGCGCTGCGCGAGATGGTGGAGGGGGAGCACGCCTCGACACACCCGCGGTGGGTGAGAGTCAACACGCTGAAAAGCAGCGTTGACGGGGAATTGGAGACGTTGTGGAAGGGGTGGGAGGTTGTCGCTTCGGTCGGGGAGGTTATGAATGCGAAACGGGGCGAGAGGAAATTGTGTCTGGATGGGAACGTCGAGGGATTGGTGGCATTGCCGCCGGGGAGTGATGTAACGAGGAGTGAGAGTTATAGGGAAGGGAGGGTGATTTTGCAGGATAAGGCGAGTTGTTTTCCTGCTGTGTTGCTCGATCCCAGGGGGGAAATGGGGGAGGTGGTGGATGCTACGGCTGCGCCGGGGAATAAGACGACGCATTTGGCGGCGATTTTGGGGGGGAGAGGGGTGAAGGACGGAGGAAGGGTTTGGGCTTTTGAAAAGGATGAGAGGAGAAAGGGGGTGCTGGAGAAGATGGTGAAGAAGGCCGGGGCGGGGAGTGTGGTGGTTAAGGGGGGGGATTTTCTCAAGACACGGGGCGAAGAATATCCAAATGTGGGCGGGTTGCTGTTGGATCCGAGTTGTTCGGGGAGTGGGATTGTGGGGAGGGAGGATCTGCCGGAGCTGTGTCTGCCTGAGGGGGTTGAGGATGGAGGAAACAAAAAGACGGACGGAGGGAAAAAGACGGAGGGGAAGGGAAAGAAGAGAAAGAGGGATGGGGATGCCGGTGGAAGGGAACCGGTTGTTCTGGTGGATGATGACGGAGAGACGACGGTTGTGGGCTCGGAAAAGGATTTGAAGGACCGGATTGAGGCGCTTGCGGCGTTTCAGTTGAGCGTGATTCTGCATGCTTTTACCTTTCCGGCCGCAAGAAGGGTTACGTATTCTACGTGCTCGATTTACGCTGGGGAGAATGAGCATGTTGTGCTCAAGGCTTTGGCGTCGGATGTCGCGAGGGAACGGGGGTGGAGGATACTCAAGAGGGAGGGACAGGTGCGGGGGATGCAGGAGTGGCCTGTACGAGGGGACGTGGATGCTTGCGATGGAAATGTTGATGTTGCCGAGGGGTGCATCAGGACATATCGCGATGATGGGAGAGGAGTCATGGGGTTCTTTGTGGCAGGTTTTGTCAGGGATATGGAGGAAGCGGACGATGATGAGGGCCCGTTTGTTAGGGATGCTGACGGCAGAATCATTCGGGACGAGATGGGCATCCCAACACTCAAGGCGACCGGAAAGAAGGCCGTTGATCTGGACCAGTTGGACGACAGCGACGACGAAAGCGTCGAGTACCACGTCGGACCTCCGGGCGGGGACGGAAAAGACAACGACGAGGGGCCATATGTCAGAGATGCCGAGGGCAGGATCGTCCGGGATGCCATGGGCATGCCAACTCTCAAATCCGGCCCCGGTCTAATAAGGAACACCGGCGATGACGAGTGGGATGGATTCGATGACTGAGGCTCAAGTATCAACGGTCAATCGAGCTTCAGTGTCGGTTGTTCGTTTGATGTGTAACGCATTCTGTCTGCCATCGGATCGGGCCGTGTTGGCCAAGTCGGAGTTAATTTAGCGACTCCTGGCGACAACCGACCCGAGGCCGGCCGAGCCAGCCGCGTGCCATCGGGACCCAACGTCCTGGTTCGCAGTTTGCAGCGACAACTCATTACTGTTGACATGGGGCGCACCCAATGGAAACGTATGATTGCCCCGTCATAGGGACATCAAAGCTGGTGAAGGCGTGAAGATGCCTCGGCACTTTGCAATCTAACGGCCGTGTTACGTCATGCACGTTTTCTTGGCGTTGCATTGGATTCTTTTCGGTCGTTGCTCGCGCCCCGTCCTCGGTTTCGCATAGCGTCAATCGCCACCTCAGAACGCATGGAATGTCGGCCGTCGGCCTTGCTGCCTTCCGGTTTGTCTAGAGCGGTGGACCCAACGTGTCGGGACTTCGATGAGGTTGTCCTGTTACTCTGCTTCGCCTGTGCTGCCCAATTCCAATTCTTTGAGAACTGATCAAATTTGAGAATGGGTTGAGAATGATCCCAATGGACATGCAAGATAGGGGAAAAAAAAAAAACGGACAACAACAGGGCTGATTGTCTCCTTTCCCCTCTTTTTCTGTCCCTGATAAAAAACAACCCCCACCCGTTCAGTCTGTCGCTCTTTCCTGAGCCGAGGCTTTTCAGCTAGTAGCAAGGATGATACTGTTGTGACACGGATGGAAGAAAAAGCTTGAAGGCTCAAACTGTGGGACCCCCTTATCTCCTGTTCGTCCTATGTTTTTCCTTGGAGCCTACTGCGCACAGCATGTGAGTCGCTCTGGCGCGGGTACTAGATACCTGAACGATACGAGGCTTCTCTTTTCTCTCTCTCTCTCTCTCTCTCTCTCTCTCTCTCGCCTCAAAGCGGCATTATCATTGTCAAGCAATCGTTTGCCAACCAGCCGGCCGACCAGCCTCGGCTGGATCCCGAAACGGAAAGCACTGGACGGGTTGTTGCATTCGGGACTCGGCCGAAGAGCCTCATCATCCACAGCGCTCGCTTGCAAATGGACCACTCATCCGCCGGGCCCGGCGGTCATGTTGATCCAGCTGGATCTAGCGGGATCTAGCGGGATCTAGCAAGATGAAATGAGGCATCGTTGCAGGGCATCCGATGTCTCCTCGTTCCACAAGTCACAACGCGTATGTGGATACATGTCACCACGCACCGCACCCACCGGCGCAAGTCCCTGGGCTGGGCCTTTTTTTGCCCACCGGTCCAGGGACCTCCTCCCACTCCCCCATGGCCGTGTCTCCATCAGGCATGAAAGAAAAACAAAAAGGCAGCGGGGGAAGGCCAAGCTCCACGGCCATGCCGAAGCTTTCCCATTCTCTTTTTTTAGTCTGTGTAGTCAGGTAGACTCACTATCTACTCTATCATCTTCTACACGCCGCCAGTCACTCGTTCGTTCCTTTTTTGTGTCACTATTGTCTTTGTTGAGTATACGCCACGCCAAGCCAAGCCCTCGATGGCTTCAGACCCATTCCAGCAGCCGACGAGTTCGTCGTCAACAGTAGTAGCCGAGACGAAGCAGCCGAATCTCGACGTCGATATCGAAGCTCAGAAGCCTGCCAGCACCGGACACTGGAGTCATTTGCTTGACCAGGCTGGTGTTACTTCCGAGGTGTTAAACCACAAGTATCCCGGCGAGGGCACACCGCAGAATCCGTATCTTGTCGACTTTTTGGGCCAGGACCCGCGGAATGCCCTGCAGTTTCCCCAGAACAAGAAATGGACGATTACCATCCTGCAGGCCTTTGCTACGCTGGCTGTTGCCCTTGTGAGCACGGCGTATTCGGGTGGCATCTTTGAGGTCATCTATGGGTTCAGGGTGTCGACTACGGTGGCCATTTTGGGTATCTCGCTGTTTGTTGTTGGATTCGCTGTTGGGCCGTTGTTTTGGGCGCCCCTGAGCGGTATGTTCGGTCTCGTTCGCGGGAAAGAAAGGTACGGGACTGACACGGCTTATCCAGAATTCTACGGCCGTCAACTGCTTTTCTTCATCACGTATGCCGCTCTCACAGCGTTCAACGCCGGCGCAGCTGGGTCTCAGAATATCGAGACGCTGATTATCCTCCGCTTTTTTGCTGGTGCTTTTGGCTCATCACCACTGACGAACTGCGGTGGTGTCATTGCTGACATGTTCAACGCTGAGGGTAAGCTCACTTCAATCGTCTCGCAAACCGACGCTAAATGTTTGCAGAACGCGGCGTGGCAGCAGGCATCTTTGCCATTGCGCCCTTCCTCGGTCCCTCGATCGGTCCCATCGTCGGTGGTTTCCTCGGCGAATCCGAGGGCTGGCGCTGGGTCGAGGGTTTCATGGCCATCTTCACCGGTGTCCTCTGGATCACCTGCTCCCTCTACGTGCCCGAGACCTACGCCCCGGTCCTCCTCCGGCGGCGCGCGGAGAAGCTGTCCAAGATGACAGGCAAAGTCTACATCTCCAAACTCGACGCAGCCACCCACGGCGACGGCAGCCCGGCAGCGCGTAAGGCCGCGCGCAAGGAGCAAATCAAGAAGGCCCTCTTCCGTCCGTGGGTCCTGCTCTTTGGCGAGCCCATCGTGCTGCTCCTCTCCATCTACATCGCTATTGTCTACGGCACGCTCTACCTCCTCTTCGCCGCCTTCCCCATCGTCTTCCAGCAACACCGCGGCTGGTCCCAGGGCATCGGCGGTCTCGCCTTCATCGGTGTCGCAGTCGGCATGATGGCCGGCGTCATGTACGCCATGATTGACAACAAGAGGTATGCCCGCGTCGCAGCCGCCCACAACGGAAACGCACCCCCCGAGGCTCGTCTGCCACCCGCCATCGTCGGTTCGGTTCTACTCCCGGTTGGGCTGTTCTGGTTCGCATGGACAAACGGAAACGAGATCCACTGGATCGTGCCCATCATCGCCTCGGGCTTTTTCGCCGCCGGCTTGGTTCTCGTCTTCCTTGCCTTACTCACCTACCTCATCGATTCATATACCGTCTTTGCGGCTTCTGTGCTTGCAGCAAACAGCGTGTTGCGCTCCCTATTCGGAGCCGCCTTCCCCCTTTTCACAACTTACATGTACAAGGACCTGGGCATCCACTGGGCGAGTACCATCCCTGCGTTTTTGGCGCTCGCGTGTGTGCCTGCCCCGCTGCTGTTCTACAAGTACGGTGGCAGGATCAGGATGAAGTGCAAGTATGCGGCTGAGGCGGCGGCTATCATGGAGCAGATGAGACAGGGCGGAAAGCAAGGGACTGTTGTGAATGAGGAGCAGGCGGCCGATGAGGCCATGGTGCGGATTGCGACTAGGACGACGATGGAACGGGCGAGGAGTAGGCGGGATACCATGGAGAGGGAACGGAAGAGGAGTGTGGAGATGGTGCATGCCCAGATGCCCACGCCGGCTATGTCGGGGATTGTGAGTGATGATGAGAGGACGGTTGCGGCGAGTAGTAATGGGGAGGAGGAGAAGGAGGAGGACGTTGAGAAGAGGGTGTGATTTGGTCTCTTTCATCTCTTTTTGGTGTCTGTCATGGTAATTTCATTTCATGTCTTGGATACAAGTAGGGTTGAATGGGGTCGGTATTACTCACTATCTAGATACCTGGCATAGATATATGGGGGTGGGGGGATGATACCTGGCTTTTAGGAAACCGGCGCTTTCGGAACAACCCCGTCATGCTTTCAATTTGTTTTTCGTGGTTTCATCTTGGTTTATTTGCAACAATAGATGGGTTGATGACTGTGCAACTCACCTCTCGAAGAGCTTATCTCCTCGGGATGTATTTGCAGTCCGTGGTTGTAGCAGCGCCATCAATTGTCCACTGTTCCGCGGAGATTTTGTCTCTCGACGGATGCTTGCATAAGCTACATTTCCCTTTTGCCCAACTGTGCTGTGCTGTGCTTTGCTGAATAATCGAATTGTCGAAACGAAACGTTCTCAGTCGCCGCCGCCAATCACGGCGATCCTGAGGTGCCAAGCTTTGGGTCTCGCGTTCCGCATTGGGAATGCGAAAGTGCGGTTGGCTTCTTGTTCTTGACCTGGGTGTTGATGATTGTGTAGGTACCTGAACTTCGCCTTTTGTGCGGTTTCGTGAGGACGTACTGACTGTCGCGGGCTTGGCGGATCGTTCTTATATACCCCGGTGTTTCTCGGTCTTTTTGTGGAAAGCGACGAGTTATATAATCCAGGACAGATTCTGGTTTGATGGGTTGCTCGTTTTCTGAGTTGAGTTTGTCTTCGTCGAGATCTTCAATAACTCAAGTTCATTGGCTGTTGTTTTTTTGGGGGGGGAGAAACTGAAAAGAGAAAGAGAATGGGGTCCATCTTTGCCAACACCTTCCTCGTCCGCAACGGCACAGACACGCCATCTCTCCACGTGGTAGCACCCCTGGAGACAACCCTCCGCAGGAAGAGACCGCACCGGGTACGTATGTATGGATGATTTCCACGTGGCACGGCATTCTAACAGAACCATTGTAGAAATCCCGAATGGGGTGTGTCCGCTGTAAACGTCGGAAGGTCAAAGTACATCCTCCCTCCCTCCCTCTTATCCACCCCCTTTCATCCATCCATCCATCATTACTCTACTGCTGTATACCTAACCCCAGACTCACACAGTGCGACGAATCAACTCCCTGCACAAACTGCCTCAAACGCAACGAAACCTGCGTCCCCTCATCTTTTCCAACCCCCTCCCCAACCACCACTTCTCCCTCCTCAACGCCCTCTCCATCCTCCACCCACCCCCCCGCCATATCTTCTCCCATCATCCCCCCATCCATCACCCCAGAAAACGATCTCCTAACCCTCCACCTCCTCCACACCTTCACCCACCACACCCTCCCCACCCTCATCTTCCCCCAAATCTGGACGCCCATCCTGTCAGCAGTCCTCACGACTTCCAAGCACACCTTTCTCCTCACGACAATTCTGTCATTGTCAGCCGCACATTTAGCGTACCTGTGTCCAAATGATGCGAGATATAAACGCGCCAAACACGTGTTGCTGGCACAGGCGTTAGCGGGGTATCGGACCGCATTGGGGGAGAAGATTGGCGGGGAAAACGCCGATGCGTTGATGGCGGGGGCGGTGGTGGTGCATTATGTGTTGTGGGAGGATTTGAGTTTTCTTGACTTGAATCACCATCATCATCATGATCATCATCACACGGCAACGGATGGGTTGGAATCAGGAGGGGACGGGATGGTGAGAGATGGAGACAGTATGGTGGAAGATGATATCATGCGAGAAGATGATGGTTGCAATGCCGCCACGACGACGACGCAAGGACAAAGACTCGATCTCAGTCGCGACAGGCTCTACCGCCTCAGCACCGGCCAGCGCCAAATCTTCTTCATGGCATGGAAGGAGTTTCAGCGCGAGGAAAGCGTGTTTGGGCGGGTCGGCATCCTGGGTCCCTGCATGGCGTTGGAAAAAGAGGTCAGGGAACGGGGACTGAACTGGAAAAGGTACTTCAGGGGTTTCTGCGAACTGTATGATGGCGGGTGGGATATCGATGACAGGGAGATATGGGCCGACGAGCTGGGCGTGTTGACGCTTTGGGAGAGCTACAAGGAAGGGGAGGCGTTTGTCGAGGCTGGCGGAGTTTGTGATGAGCGTGTTGTTCGACGGGCCTTTAGACGGTTGGCTGAGCGGGTGGCGATTGCGATGGCGTTTGTTGAGGATCGGACCGCAAAAAGCCTCGAGCGGGATTTGGTGGGTGGGTGTTGGACGTTCGGGCTGACGGAAGAGGGTCTTGTGCGGTATGTATTGACGTTTGCCATGCTGTGTTTTGGGCCGTTGCTGCCACTGATCTCGAGCGGAGACGCGAGGATGTTGGTCTTGCTGTGGCACATGTACCGCGTTGTTGGCGAGTTGTTGCCAGGTGAAAAATATTGGTGGTGCCAGAACAGGGTGCGCGTCATGGGGCGGTTGATCAAAAAGGAGCTGGACATTCGCGGGGTGAGTGTCGACTTGTGGAGGGAAAACCATGCTTAACTGTTTCCTGCTACAAAAATCCTACAACTCGTCATGCCCAGCCACCTTGATCTTGACACCCGGAATCCCGCTCGCAATCGATATCCTCCCCGTAGCCACCCTCGTCGGCCCCAAGTCGTCATAACTCGTCGTCACCCCCGGCGGCGTCCACGGCTTGATGCGTCCCTGGTACACGTCCAGCCCCCACTGCTGCAGCGACGCCGGCGTCAACGCCAAATCCCTCGGCCAGTGGTATATCCTGTCCTTGGACACCTGATGCACCGCGCCAGCAGGGAACCGTCCCGTTTCCAGCCCCAATTTCTCCATCAAACCAGGAAACGCAAACGGATCAACGACCACCACGGTCAACGAGTCGTAATAGCTCCTCGCAAACTTGTACACCACCTTTCTCAGCTCGACCCGTTGGCTCTCCGTCTCCCCGAACAGGTACACCATCGGCCACCCCCGTTTTATCAGTCTGTCCCTATTCAGGGCCGTCAACTCGCCCACCACACCCCTCGAAGCCTCGCCGATCCACTTGTCAAGTTCATCTCTCTTCTCCTGGTCAAACCCTCTGAAGTGCGCCACGTCACCGTCTAGCATCCTGTAGCATGCTACGACCGGCCACTCGCCCACCTCTTCGCCTCGCTCGCCGACCCAGGCGAAGGACAACTCGTTTCTGTACAGGGGGGCGATATCTGCTACCAGCTCTCGGGCCGCGTGGTCTTTGTCGTCTGCGTACAGCACAAGGACAACTTCATCGGCTGTTTTGAACCCTTTGAGATCTTCGAGGCTCAGGGTAGAGAGGGCGGGGCGTTGGCGCCTGTCGACGAAGCTCAACATGCTTGCGTGTGTGTTAGCCTCTGTACTCTCTCTCTATACTCACTCATAACTGCAAATAATTTCCAGTGGTTGGTTCTCACGTGGGTATACGCAGTGGGGAAAATGTGGTGATGATGAAAGAGCAAAGTAGAGAGGAGTGGGCGAGAGAGAGAGAGAGAGAGACTTCATACGCGGCAGCCCTCCTAGCCCCCTGGTACCTCACGGCGTGACCCTCTTGAAACAGCATAATCAACGGAAGAGAATCGATCCCCTCGCGATCGCAGCCCGTCTCCGTATCATCGGTTGCGCAATCAATGCTGATCAGCCTGTGATTGGGCGAGGCAGAGGCCGTGAGCCATTCGGACTCAAAACCAGATGAGGGAAGTCTGATGTGTCAATATTGTCTGTCGAGTGAGTGAAGGGGATGTACGTACTCATTTGGCTGAAGTGATGAGTACAAGTGTTAGCATTGAGGCATGAATGGAGAGGGAGGGACCATACTGCCACAACTGGGACTGTTAGCCTTGATCATTGACGAGGAACGCGGGATACCGACATGCTACAAGGACCGTGTCTTTGGCGACGGCTGATCGAAAGTCTTGATGTGGGGTGTGGTTCCAGGCTGTTACCGCACGCAAGCAGCATGACAGGAGAACGACACCCGACAATAACACCGATTTAGTCATGACAGTAAGCTTTACCCGGCATTCGTTCGAGTCTCGTACGAATAAATCAATGAGAGAGTAAGATGAAAACATGAGAGTAGATGGGAGGGAATCCAAGGTCTCGTCTGAAACAACATCTGGTTGCCGTCGCTCGGACCCACCGTACTCTGGTTCACCACCACCAATAACACGCCCGTTAAGCACGCAATCACTACATTGCCAAATATGCATTCAAGATTATATACGAAACCGTACATACAAGTGCGTCCAGCGGCCGCAATGCCATGCACCACCAACTTGTCCTCTATGAACTCCCCTAAAGCACCGTGTAATTACTTTTGTTACTGAGTAGCGTGTGCTCTGATATGCTTTTCCATTTCGTCCCCCGGCAAATCCCATAATCAAGCAAACGCCCACCCCCTTCTAAGTGCCTTGCAACGCACGCGCCGTCTCCCCAACACCGGCAATGCATCCCACCCAAAATGCACAAATCATTTCCCCTGTCGTGCCTTCTTGCCCCGTGTCGTCACCGGCTCCGGGTCTGCCACGGCTTCCCTCTTCTTCGCGCTCTGTTTCCGTGCCCGCGCCGGCGGCGGCTCCTGGCTGTGGAGATGGCCGATCTCATCCAGCGCCATCGTGTTCTGCCAGTTCAAGCAGCGATACGAAGGTGGCTCCGGTGTTGTCGCGGCAGTCCTGGTACCGCGCGTGCTCATTCTCTTGTTGCCCGAGCCAAGCTCTTTCTTGTCTTCGTCCATCTTATCCTCTGACGTGCCATCAGTGGCTGCCGTGAGACCAAGATACTCCTTGCGAGCGTCCATGTTTTTGACAATCTTGTCGCGATAGTTGACAATCTCCTTGCGGAGCTTCATCTCGTTGAACCCGCGGGGGTCGAGCCAATCAAGCAGCGCGTCCACCTGTTCCGGCTCGGAGAAGTATCCCCACTGCCAGGCGTTATATACGCTCGTCGCGCCTTCTTCTCGCTTCTTGCGCTCCGGGACCGTCATGTCAAACTTGGCAACATACTCGTCCTGCCATTCCTGTTTCATGTCGACGTAGCCCTCGCGCTCCAGCTCGTCGGGGCCCTGCACCCAGATGCATCCGTTGGCGTAGGCCGCCTCGGCTGTCGAGCTGTTGGGCAATCCGCCGTATGGCATGCCGTTGCGTTCAAACCAGTAATACCGATTCCAGAAACGGTCCTTGCCTAGAACACGCGTTCGTGGGCAGTCGGCCTCGCGGAGGTCGTTGTCGATGATGGCGATCTCCTTTTCGCACTCGGCAATCTCTTCCTCCTTCTTCTGGATGTCCTTGATCACCTTCAAAAACTGCTTCGATTGCTTGGGCTGCTTAGCCGCCTCGGCCTTCTCCTTTCTCTCCTGCTCCTTTTCTGCTTTGCGTTTGCGCTCGGCCGCCCGATCATGGCCCCGTCGAAGGTTCCTGCCGCCGGGAGCGCCGTCTTCCGAATCTGGGATCTCGTCCGAGGTGTGCTGTAACTCCTCAACGTCTGACATCTTCACATCCCCGTTGACCTTCGTGGTCTCCAGGGGCGGACTGGGCGGGAGGTTGTCAGGCAGCAGGATTTTGCGTTGGTCGTTGAGGTTCTTGAGCTCCTCAATACTGAGTGGTGGTTAGTTTGGCTGAAAGAATAATCGAAATTTGACACTTACGCTTGCTTCCGCTTCCTCTGCCACTCAATCTTCTCCTTCCTGTATCCCGTCATCGTCTCACTGCAGTCCTCCATGTACCCGCGGATCGCCTTAGTTCCAGCCGTCAACATGCAGATGATCTGCAAAGCTTGAACGCGGTAGTTGATATCAAGAGAGCCATATTGCTGGCGCACCATCTCCTGGCTGGGCTCCATTCCCGTGGGAACGAGCCGTTGCAAAAGTTCTTCACACCCCGCTCGGAGTCGCTCACTCATGCACAGTTGGTGAAGTAGGCCGACCATGATCATTTCCCATCCGCCGTCTTTGAAGTCGCGCTTCTTGAGATGCTCGATCCAGTCGTAGTCTTGCAGTAACTCTTCGGTCCTGTGTTTGGGTGCGTGTTCTGCCTCCTGCGTCTCTCGCTCGGCCGCTGCCGCCTCTGCCGCCAGCCTCTCGGCTTCCATCTTGGCCAGACTGCTTCTGGTGGCGCGTCCTGAAGGCTTGGGTTCAGGCTCGGGTGTCGGCTGCTGGCTCTCGTCCATCACATCGTCCTCCTCTTCCTCCTCTTCCGTTTCAGGAAGTTGAATCTGCACCTTTCCACCCTCCGATTCCGACGTGACAAGGATTTTGAGAACTGCGCAGTGAATCTCATCAAACAGTTGAACAGGCATATCTGCAGACGCAACCTGCATCGCTTCTACAAAGTCATCAAAGGTAAAAGAATCCAGCTTGAAAATCTCGCAGTAGACATTGAGTGTATCCCAAGTCTCCAAAAGAGGACCGATAGACTTCATCAAGATCTTGTCGCTAAACGCCATCTTTGGCTCGGCGGTATCGACAGGGACAGGTGGGTCTTGGCAAAAAAACTTGAGCTGAGGTCTGACCCGTCCTCGCATTTCAACCTGTAAGTCCTCAATGGGATACTTGGGCGGGGGAGGCGGCGGTGGCGGCTCTGGGTGTGCGTAGAGAGCCGGTGGGATGTTGTTGCGCAGGGGAAACTGAAATGGGTTGCCAGGTAATGGTGAGTGATAGAATGAACCCGGCTCGTGGCCATTGAGGCCTGCGCTATGTCTGCCCTTGGCCCCATTCTGTAGCTGGGCCTGGGCCTGGGCTGCCTGCTGGGCCTTGGACTTGTGGCTTTTGGGAGCCGGCTTGAGCTCTGGTAACCGCAAGGGGCCGGTGGGCGAGAACTGGCCCGAGATGTTGCTGACATCGGGATGAGATAGTCGCTTTTGCGCCTGCATTTGCTTCCTCTCCTGCAGTTTGTAATCGTGGCGAAGGTGAGGCGGGATGCGCGTCTCGATGCGGAACCGCTCGGCAATATCGTGCTTGACCAACCAAGGCGCCCCGTTCCACGCTTCTCTTGTCACCGTCTTCTTGATAAAGGATCGAAGTACCGACTTGGTAAAGACCTTGCGGTCCCGGAAGATGTTGTTGTCGTCGACCACGGCCTCCTCCCCTGGGCGTGTATCCAAGCTGACGAAATATCGCGAGAATGGCTTAGTACTGGTCCCGTCTGGCAACACTTTGCTACCGAACCGAGTCTTGTCCCGTACAACGCCCTCAAGCTTCTCGCCGCTAATAACACGAACCGAGACTGCCTCGCCCGGATAGTAGTCGTTCTTGAACTCATCGTATATTTGGTCAACCAGGGCATCGATTCGGGACACCGTCTGAAACTGGACTCGTCGAAGGATCGGGCCTTTGAGGACGTCGGGGAAGGCCTGTTCGACTTCGGCGGCACCCTCTTGCTGCGAGGACCTAGTCAGCGATGGGAACACTCAACACTCTAGAACATACGAACCTCGCTCTTCAGGGCGTCAAAAAAGGTTAGACCAGAGTGGCCGCTAATGGGACATATGAACCGTTTCTACACAGTAGGTGAGTTTGGGACGCTGGAATATCAGGTTATACAGAGCCAATATACCTGTTTGTAAAAGTCCATCCTGCCCACTTGTCAGTGGCCCGGGCCTCCAGAAAGAGAGGAGGGGCAGAAACAAACCTGTTAAGATAGTCCTCATACGTAACAAAGACCTCACCCGTCTGGGGGATATGCCAAACCTGGAGGTGGTGGTTAGCTGCAATTGCCCACGTAAAAGTGTAGCACAGGTCCAAGTGGAGGGGCAATGCACGTACCTCCTGCCCATCATCTTCTATGTCGGGCGGGGGGAGAAACTGGACGGGTTTGCGTTTGTAGAGAACCTGGAGCATTGTCGTCAGCGTCTGGGGCGTGGGCGGAGGCGGCGGGAGCTGCGGTACCATGGCGACGGGGTTGTCGCTCCGCGGGCTGGGCGGCGCTCAAAATGCAATGCGAGGCTGTTCGTCAGCCTCGCGAACAAGGCCCGTCGAGCTGGAGATGCTGGAGGGAAGGTTGCGGACGCGTTGTGATGCGGCAAGGGCGGTGTTGTGGGTGATGTGGCCGCGCTCGCGATCCGTGACGGGTCGGGTGGAGAGGTCGAGCAGGGTTCGTGGGCGGTGCGAACTCGTCGCCCGACTTTGCATGCAAGGCTGATGGCGGGAGCGCGGGAGCCAGAAAATATACGTAGATGACGCGCATCCAAGTCTCAGGGGCTCGTGATGGATGTGCACAAGGCCTGGTAGTCTTCCTCGCGGGACGCGATGCGCGATGCGGACGGTGAGCGTGGTTGAGGTCCGGGCCGGAGAGTGCAGGAAGAAAAATAGTTGAACGAGGAGGAGCAGCAGGTGGCCCCCCCGGCAAGGGATGAACGGCAAATAGGGCCCAGGGGTGCGCCGAGCGGGTCCGCGTCCGATTAAAAAGGTCCTCCTCCTCCTCACAACCCCCCGAGCACCCAGGAACCCCTTCCCGCACGCAAGTCTTCCAAAGCATGTCTTTTGGCAACGTTCTTGTACTCATATTGTTCGCACAGCCGAGGGCTATCACCGGACTGTTCAATAGTTGCAAAAGACCACTTCTTCGATTATTAACCCTCGAAAAACGGCTTGCCAAAATTTAGTTTCCGAGGGGGTCCCGCAGCCCGAAACAGCGACGGGATCCCGCTTGTTCTGATAAAGAGGTACTTGACCATTGGCCGTTGCAACCCCGGCCACGCTTTGCTTACCGCTTCAATCCGGACTTCTGTAACTTCAACGTGTTTTTCGATCCATGTAAGATTCAAATTCCAGCCCTGGTAATTATGGTAGAGCCTTAAACTTGCTTGGCGAGGAGGCACACGGCGTGGTGTTTTTCAAGATTGAGTCTCGGTAGCGTACCTCGCTAGCAGACCCCGGACTCCCACGCGAATCCCTTGCCCCCGATTTTGCAACCTGGGGCCTGCACCAGCGTGCAAGTTGCACTCGTGAAAACGACACGCATCTCAACGGCCACCAGTGGTTCTCCGTCCGAAAACACTAGAAACCCATCGGAACATTTCGCTTGGGCTGCCTCAACAGATGGCATGGGGTGCATGTGCTCGAGGAGCTGTCGCGTCGAGGTATTGAAACGCGTCGGGGCAGAATGTCGTGTAAGTCGCGACCCCTATTTCGTATGTTGACTTGAAAAGAGGACACGGCCCTGGCCGCTTCCCCTTCTTTCATAGCGGTACATATTGCTGTCGGGCCCAATTGAGATGTCGGCGAGCTCATTTCAGAATTCGAGTTGACATGTTTGTGACCCCAAACATTCCCGTCCTGCACGCTTGGAAAGCCGCAAAGTCAAAAGCAGCACAAATTGACTTTAAGTGGGTCCTGCTATCAGCCTTGCAGGAGGCGGCTTCCCTGCGACAAATCATCAGCCGTCGCACGTGGTTGCATGCTGAGTCAGCTGAGCACCCGACTTCACAGCATCGACGGCTGGCAGACCCCCCCGGAATTGTCAGTTGGCAAGACAAAAAAAAAGAGGGTATAAATTCTATGATGTGAAATACACAAACATGAACCCAAGCCAGCTCCCGACTACCCCGATTGCCGAGTACGAGCTAGTGAACATGAGCGGTAGGAATTCATAGCTCTTTCCAAACACGATGCCATGCACCAGCGAGCAATACACGATAAGCGGGATGCTGACCGTGATGTAGATCGTACTAAACCGGTCGAATAGGAAAAAGCGCGCTCGACTTGATGCTGGTGCAAGGTGGTCGAATACCATCAAGAACAGAACGAGCCAGAATATGGTGTACACTGTCTTGATCGGAAACTCGGCCGGTGTGAAGAGCAAGGGAAACAGAGAAACATGCCCTGCTACAGCCAGTGGCCTGAACGCGCTGAGATAGCGCCGGTCCTTCAGTGCTATGAGGCTGAATGGGATAATAACCAACAGAATTGCCTTCTCGTGAACATGCCATCCGAACAGGAATGACGCGTACCCGCAAAGCGTGACAGCGCCGATAAAGGTATCCCACGTGGGCTGTACGAATAGCTTCAGGAGCGGAATCGTCTGGAAGATTAGCGTGAGGCCAAAGCACATGCGCGGCGTGATGTCGGGGAGAACAGCGAACGATGTGTCGCCGACGAGACCCCGCGTCACACTGTGAAGGGCATCCTCCTTGAGCGACATCCCGATCCGAGGCGCGAGCATAATCAGGACCCGGTCAGCAAAGGAGTACATTGCCCAAACATTTGGTGCCCAGTAAGCATGGCATAGACCGCGAGAGAACGGAAACAGCCGGCTGAGCAGTTGCGGGATCTGGCCCCTGAGCGCAAAGGGTCCGAAGGCGATCCCAAAGATGGCGGCAATCCCTCCCCCAAGCTTCAGGCAGTTGAGGAACTGGATCCGAAAGATCGACCTGGGAGGAGACAGGCAGTACGCTCTCAGAAGGAATACAAAGTATGCCGGGGCGAGGTAGAGGTAAATGTGCTTCATGCACAGTAGCGCGGCAAACACAAGGCCGCTCAGAAGCAGTGTCGACTTGTTCCTTGCCAAGACCAAGGACGCGATCAGGATGCCGTACATGCAGCCGTTGTACTGAAAGTGGATGTGGTCGATAATGAGCAGGCCCGGTGAAAGTAGGATGGAAATGGCTGCCGCTTGCGCTGCTCGCTTGGATGCGCCATGGGACGAGTCCACGAACCTAGACATGTCAGACCCTATACCATCCCAACCCCAGGGTTTCATACATCTGCAATGCGTATACCAGCAAAAGCTCGGTGATTATGACAGTGAAGCGTTGAAAGTACACGGTTTGCCAGCTGTCATACTCGAGGTTGTAGACGCGCAACATGGCCGGGTCAATCAGTTTCGCAACTTGCGACATGATCCATTCGAAGTAGGCGAAGAAGGGAGGGTAGTCCAGAGTCCATTCCGACGTATTCTCGTAGTACCATTCCCACAGTGGGAGGCTGTTGGTGAGGGCCAGCCAGTTTCGGTGGACTTCAAAGTCGGTGGATTTGCTGTGGGCAGGCGGCCAAAAATGTCAGAACTTGTGTGCGACGCAATGGAAGTTTCAGGGCTCTTACTATGCTGGAAACAGTAGGACTTTCAAAGCCGCAGCTACTACTGCGCATTGCGCGAGCGAGGGGTATATCTCGGCCATGGAGACATGACGCGACTGCGAAGGCAGTTGGAATTTCAGTTGTCGATGTTGACACTTGCCAGCCGAGCTGCGCGACAGCTTTGGTGGGGTCCGTCCCTGGCGCGGCCCACTCAAGCTCCAGCCTCATGACGGGACGCGCCACAAACCGTTCGAGTGTTGGTTGGAACCCTCCAAATGCCAAGTTCCTGACAGAAAAAGATTGCACGTTGATGCACTTGAAGAATCCAAGCCACGCACGCGTCAGGCACTGATGAAGAAGCATGGAATATTAGTATTTAAACCATTATAAGCGTTAGCTGGTGTTTCTAGGCAGCCTCATCGCTGCTTCAAACTACTTGATTGAAGTGATATCAAAGCTGGGATTTGTCTCAATTTTTGTCACCAACTTGCAAGCCACAGCACCCAGCACAGTTCCCCGCAAATATGCGGGAGACCCCTGCTGGAATTCATAGCCCCATCTGCAGGGGAACTAGAGTCCCCCTTTGTCGCATCTTGCCGTCCCAGCTGAAGCTGAGGTCGAAAGAGGCAGCAGTGTCCCAAATATTTTCTCGCGTCACTTCAACAAAAGGGGATAGTAATCCGTTGTTCTCTTGTAGTTCTTTTTAGTATCACCTCCCAGTTATTCAGTTTCCTTATACCAAGAGTTTTGTCCCCTGCTCTCGACTTGCATTACCGACATCTCCACATCCAAGCGGCACGACGGTCCTGTAGCAGCTGCAAACTGTAAACTGTCCTCAACACCACAATCAGCCGGCCCAAAAGAGCCGACAACCCGCAGCTCAACTTTTTTCTTGCCTCCGGGCTGCCACTTCTGTTCTGCTACGGACAGCTTGTCAATTGCAAACCCAGGTTGCTCAGCTTTCACAGACAAGAGCAGTCGTCTCGCGGGTTTTCAAGATGCGCCTGACATCGAGTGCCGCAGCGCTCGTCCTGAGCTTCCTAGCTCAGGCGCAAGCTCAGTACCTCGTCAACGAGCTCAGTTTCGGCTATGGCGTCAGGTATGGAATCCTTGGGGACATGGAGGAAGAGATACAGATCACTAACACGCGTGTTACCCCCGTCACAGGATAGCGCCCGAGGGAAAGTCCTCGATCCCCAACTTCTCCCTGCAAGGCCGACCCAACATCCCAGAGCTCCTCTCCAACAAGCTCATCATGACCCAGCCAGCTCCGGGCAACCAGCGGGGTGCCGTATGGGGTGACCAGAAATTGCACCACCAAAACTGGATCGCCGATGTTGAGTTCCGGGCCAATGGCCCGGAACGGGCCGCCGGCAACCTCAACATCTGGCTGGCAAAGGATGGCGCACGCACAGTCGGCACCGAGAGTCTCTACACAGTGAGCAGGTTCGAGGGCCTGGTGCTGGTAATTGACCAGTATGGCGGGTCAGGGGGTATGGTGCGGGGCTTCCTGAACGACGGCACCACCGATTACAAGTCGCATCACAATGTCGACAACCTGGCTTTTGGCCACTGCAGCTTTGCGTACCGCAATCTGGGACGCCCATCGCAGATCAAGCTGCGCCACAACGAGCACAAGTTCATCGTGGAGGTCGACAGCCGCGTCTGCTTCGAGAGCGACAAGATCAAGATCCCTAGCGGCTACAACCTCGGCATCACAGCCGCGTCGGCCGACCTTCCGGACTCCTTCGAGGTTTTCAAGCTGGTCGTCCTCCACGAGGACGGTCACCACCAGCAGAACCAGCAGAACCAGCAAAACCAGCAAAATCACAACCAGAACCAGAACCAGAACCAGAACCAGAACCAGAACCAGAACCAACAGGCCAACTCTGTCCCCCAGCAGGACAAGCCCCCCAAGGAACCGCGCAACACCTACGGTCGCTCCGGGCAAATCGAAGACACCTATGACAACGCGATCCCGGACCAAGACGCCAGCAAGATCACGAGCCAGGCCGCACAATTCGCAGACCTACACAACCGCATCCAATCCGTCAACCACCACCTCACCTCCATCTTCCGCTCCATGGGCCAGAACGCCGGCGTCGGCGAGCAGCGGCACCAGGAGACCTCCATCATGATCGGCGAGCTGAAGGGCCTGATCACGAGCAAGCTGGACCGTCTCGAGGCCATCGACCGTCGCCTCAACGACATGGAGAAGGAGGTGCGTGCAGTCCGCAACGAGCTCTCGGCGCGGTTGCGCGAGTCGGAAAACTCGATCAAGTACCACGTCACGGACAAGCACGACACGCTGGCCGACCACGTGGTGCAGCATGCCGCTCCAGGGCACACCAAGCTCATCTTGGTCATCATTGGCAGCCAGGTACTGCTTGTCGGTGGGTACATCTACTACAAGCGGAAAAAGTCGATGCCCAAGAAGTATCTCTAGACGATGACGACTGGAAAACAGCATCTTGATTAAAATGATGCTATGTGTATAAAGTGGGCAAGTGTTGGCGGGTGGGTGGTGCAAGGCGTTTGAATCCCATGTTGGCGCATTTTGGTTGAACAAGCGGTTTATTGTCTTTTTTTTGGGGGTGTTTTTGTCATGGTGATCTGGTTATTTCAAGTAGCGGAGATCAAATATATTTGATTCAAAAAGAAAGATGGGTGTAAAATGTCGGTGATCACACAACTACGTACTCCTAGCGCCTTCCCCTTGCCTCCTTACTTCCCGAATAACAAGCAAGCAAACAGCGAGAGTGTCGAGATCCCTCCGTATCCCATTCATATCAAATCATCAACAAAGACCCAATATTCGAACGGCCCAGTTGCAACAAGAGGGGGAAAAAATCATTGTACACCAGCATTAATCACCTTGAGCATCTCCTCGCCCTTGGGCGCCGTGGTAAGATTCTCGTACCCGTCCTCAGTCACGAGAATGCAGTCCTCGATCCTGACACCGCCGACATCCCAGTACTTCTCGAGGACCTTTTTGTTGATAAACTTGGAGTGGGCGGGGCTGTCGAGGAAATACGCCTGGATGAACTCGCGGCAGAAATAGCTGTGATGATCAGCAAATTACAATTCGGAGACAGAGGAGGAAAAGAGCCAAAAAAAAAAAAAAAGGGGGAGGGAGAAAAGAAAATGCTCACATTCCCGGCTCAATGGTAACAATCATGCCCTTTTCCAGCTTTCTCTTCCCCCTCGGCGCGGGGCCCAACGCCTCACGATACATGGTAGCCAGCATATCAGCCGTGACGAGATCCCTCTTGGGCGGGAGACCGCCGCGACCCCTGATGGGACTCGCAGTCGAGAGCAACAACCTCTCACCCCCCTCGACATCATGCACTTCCAACCCGACGTGGTGACCCAGTCCGTGGGGGAAGAAAGCAGCTACCGTTCCCCTGCTGATGATCTCAGCTGCTGTCCCACCCTGGAGAATGCCCAACCTGAGCAGCTCCATGGCGGCAACGGTGCACGCGTGCGTGTGCAGATCGGAGTAGATCACACCCGGCGCAACACGCTGGATACACTCGTTTTGCATGCGCTCCACAACGCCGTAGATAGCCGCCGCCTCGGTGGACCACGCACCGGAAAGGGGAAACGTGCGCGTGATATCGCTCGCGTAGCAAAACCACTCACACCCCGCATCGAGGCAGAGGAGCTGTCGGCCGTCGAGCGGCTGGTCGTTGGTGTCGTAATGGAGCGTGCTGGCGTTGGTGCCGGAGCCGGCGATGACGGGGTACGCCTGGTGTTTTGCGCCCTGGGCCTGGCAGAAGCCGCGGACAATGGCCTCGATCTCGCGCTCGTTGCTGAGCTTCTTGAGACGGGTGAGGACGGCCTTGTGGGCGGCGCTGGACACCGCGTTAGCGCGCCGGATCATTTCGATTTCGTAGTCGGTCTTGATGACGCGTGCGGCGTCCATGGCCGGCTTGAGACGGACCGTGTCGATGTGCACGACGCCTTTGGTGCTTTCCAGCTTGGGGGACTGCTCGGTGTGCAGCACGAAGAGCGTGGAACCGGGGACAAGGGAGGTGTAGAGGAAGCGGTCCAGGCTGCTGATGAGGCGGACGTCGTCGACTTGGGTGGTTGCTCGGACTTCTTCGATGGTGGGCGTCTTGCCGTACCAGAGGACATCTCGCGGGTCGGTGTAAGGGATCCAGAGGACGAGTTGGTCGCGGGCTATGTCGTAGGTGACGGAGCAACCGGGGAAGTCGGCCCCTGAGAGGTAGTAGAAACTACATCATGGTTATTAACGGGCTCAAACCCTCAGGACCAGGGGCACACATACTATCGACGTTGGCGGAACTCAGGTCCCATGTCCGAGTCCTCATACAGCTTCTCTCGCTGTCCAGGAAGAAAGAGGAGACCATTTTGGACACCAAGCTCCGTCGCTACCTTTTTGGCATGTTGTTTGGCTTGAGTGAGCTCTCATCAGCACAAAACTCTCAACTCTCACTCCCACAAGGGGCAAAACTCACCCGGGAACTTTCCAATCTTCTTACTATAAAGCCACGCCGTGTCCCTCTGGTGCTTTTTCGGAGGCGTCACTGCCGGGGTTGGGGCCGATGTTGTTTTGGGGGGCACTTTGAGCTCAATGGCTCTTATCGCCAAATCATCACAAGGTCAGTTTATTCACTCTCACTCACACAGTGTAGGTCAAAACGGGAGAGAGAGAGAGAGAAAGCAAACTGACAGAGCATCAAACTCGTCGACAACGACGAGATCGTGTTCGACTTCCATCCTTGCGGCGCAACCCGGAAGCAAGGGTTGGAGATCTTTCGAGATCGGTGAGGGGAGATGTGATGTGCGACTGAAGGTACCGCACCGGCCCAGACTGCGGGGGCGGAGCTGATCGAAGGTGTGTGAGTGTCCCGTCCGGAACCACTACCCCTGCACACGCTTGCCGATGACGATGGTTATCACCCCACTTTGGTGCTTGTGCTTGAGCAGCGAAATCGACGGGCCTTCTTATCAGCAAACAAGTATCGGCGCGAAAGGCAAGAGAGAATCGTGAGAAGATTGTGGTAAAAGAAAAGACATAAAAGAATGGACACCCTGTTGTTATGAATTAGAAAACCCGAAGTTGTAAGACGGAATCGAGATTTGTATTGTAGAACGAGGGCATGAAAAAGGGCGTACAGGGGAAGTAAGCAGATTGCCGCGAATGAGAGAGGGTCCGAGTCGGGTCTTATTGGACCACCGCTCGATACATAACATGTGTGTAGCACATGTCAAACACCAACGGAATGTTTTTTTTTTTTTCTCATTCGTTGTTATGAATAATTGGTATCACCCAATTGTATCTAGCTTCTTTGTTCTGGCGCTCGAGTTTGAATTTCCCCGGCGAAACACATCAGACGGTGAATGACGCGCCCGACGACACGCCTCTCCACGACGGATGCAGCGCCGTCGGTTTTGGCATGGTACGCTAGAAAAGGTAGCTTAATGTTGTTTTTACCGACCTAAGCCGTAGCGCGCCCTTTGGGACCACCAACCACAAAACAACGTCGGCGCTCTCCACCATGTTGAACAAACGGCTCCTTTTGCGCCCTTTAGATGCAACGGCTGCAAATGTTAGACGCCGCCTCTCGAGTCAGCTTTCGCTCCACCTGCCGCCTCTGCAACGTCACCACAGGCCAAATGAAGGGGAATGGGTGGGCCATTCGCCGTGTCCGGGGCGAGCATATGCATTGTGCGTGTGTTTTGCTTCGGGCTATGGGAAACTGCGAGGTCATCGCCCGTAAACGCTCTCACCCGCTTCTTTTTTGTGACGCCCAAAATTCGTCCCATCCTCATTGCTATCCCGTCCGTGTATTCCGTCCGTGCCTCCCAGTGTCCATCTCGTGTATGTTGACCTTCCTTTTCACCTTTCCCTCCCTTCCACTCCATCCGTTCACCCATCCATGCTCCCCCGCCGAGTCTAAAAAGTGACCTCTCCCTCTCCCCTCTTCTTCGTCCTCCATCTCCGGTTCTGGGTATCAAGCGGCGATGATCAAGAAAAAGTTATTGTTGACAAGTCCAGTATAAATCCCTTTTTTTACCGCCCGAGCCGTCCTCGATTCTCCTGGTCTCGAGCCTGCGGCCCTGCCCGTTGTCATAAGGTTCATGATTCGCCTGCGAACGGTCTCTAGATACCCCCGCCTCTTCCTGCCCAGGCTGGCTGGCCCTTTTGACGTTGAAGGAACATCCTCTTGCGGCCAGCCGCGCTCAGCCACATCATCGATAGCGCCCCTCCGGTCTCGCAAACAGCTATCGGTAGCCCGTGTTGCCCAATATTTCATCCCAATCGCCTTGGAAGTTTGGATCAACCATAACGTCCTCCATCATGTCTTGCTGTTGCTGCTGCTGTGTCATCTGCTGCGCGTCTCTCCGTTGCTGCCCCGGGTGCTGGTGTTGGTGCCGCTGTCGCTCCTGGTGGGCGGCTGGCCCATGGTCCTGGTGCATGGTGACCATGTTGGGCGCGTGGTACATCTGCGATGCAGGATCAAGCGCGTGATGGCCATGTCCCTGTGGCACCAGATATGGCGGGATCGGGCCTAATAACTGCCCTTCGATCCCGTCATAAACATTCGGCATGTAGAACTGCGCATCCTGGGGTGGCCCGCCTGCTGCATGAGGTCCCGCCCGGCCTTGTGGATACCCGGGGGCATCCATCACCGGCTGGTTGGGATAGGCAAAAGGATCACCCGAGGAAAACATCACAGCATCCAGCTTGTACAGTGGGTTGGTCGGCCCACCCGGCATTACGCCGGGGTGGTAGCTCTGGGGAGACCTGTGCATTCCGGCTGACGCCCCGCTGTTGTCGGGGCTTCGGCTCGCCATGGCCACGTCCAGGGGCATGATTTCTCGGAGGTTTCCGGCGAAGCCTTGGCTAGGCAAGCTGTTGGGTTGCATTCCAACCGAATCGAAAGACGAGCTGAGGGGCGTTCCCGACATTTCTCTGCGAACGGTCCCGCTCGATGCTCTATTAAGCTCCTCGGACCTCCGCTGAGGCAGGCTATCCTGCAACCCAGGACGAGTTGGCAGAGGCATAGCTCCCGCCTTGGATCCCGCAGCGGAGGCTGACCTCTTTTTGGTCGTTGCTGGCCGACCCCCTCCCTTTTTCAGTCGCTCATAAAGCTGTTCGAATAGGGGCTACTTGCTGTTAGCCATCTCATTGGTGCAAATCTCGGTGGGCTATCCTGCCTTCAGAGCCGTTGTGATGCGGTCTGCCGCAAGGCTTCTTTGCGCCAATGTTCCGATGACGTCTCGTCCAGAACGCGCATCGGCCATGATCTCGGTGGTGCCGGTTTTATCGGGGTTCTCCAACACATAAAACACCAGCGTAAGAATGGCGAAAAACTCGGTGTACAGAATGAACCAGTAAGGCCCAATCAGCACAGATTGCTTCTGGATCTCAATCCCAATGTGAACGATATTCCGGCTGAGCGATAGTTAGAGACGTTTCCTCTAGCTCGCACAAAGTCATTCTTACCTAACACTGATCCCAGCCGCTGCGCAGCTGTAGAATCTGTCGTCGATCTTTTTACCTGCTGTCAACCGCGGCGAGACGTAGTGCAGAAACGGGCGATAGAGAAGCAATTGAACGTGCGCATACACAAAACGGAGCAGAGTACGAACGCTGATACAAAGTATATTAGCATATCAAAGACTTCTTGACAAGTTTTTTGAAGGGAGAGCCAACTGACCGAACCACCTCGATGGGGCCATCTGCGCTTGGTCTCCAGTGTATCGGCAATTCTTCGTACCAGTCGTGCAGTTCCCTTTCGATCTCCTTGATTCGGGCATAGCTGATCATGTACGTCGCGTTTGGTCGCTCGCCATTCACAACACACTCTTCCACTCCTCTGAGAGGGTAAATATGCTTGACTACGTTCCTCAGGATCACCATGAGCTTGCTGTGCGCGCTGAAGGCTTGGAAAAAGGAGGGCGTCCCTGGCGGTGGTGCCAAAATAGCATCTTTGGTGATGTATTCGTCGTCCACCTCGGTCGGAGTTGGCTGATCAACATCCTCGTCTTGGAGCAGGATCGGAAACCCTAAAATAGCCGAGACATAGGTATCTAACTGCCTGATAACGTGAAACAGGCGTCTTCTCGACTCGTCTTCGATCGGTGATATCTTGGCGTGCGGTAAGTGGCGGTGCAGACCCATTCGCAGACTGGAACGCACTGTCACAAAAAAGTCAGTTTCTTCCGTTCTATTATCTAGTTTCTCTACCAGATTCAGGCCCGTTCCAGGGGGGGGGGCTGGTGGGGAGTGAGACCAAGATCCACATGGCTTTACTCACAGGCTATCCCAAGAAAGGCGTAGCAACCGCTAATGTTGGACGTTGCTTGCAAAAACAATATCATGTAAACGAGGGCCTGAAGGGAAGTCATATCGCGACATTCCGCAACGTCTTGAAGAATCAATCGAGCAGCACCATAGTACTTGAGCCTGCCACGGTTGTTAGAGGCCGAAACATCGCTGGGTAACATGGTCTCTTACCCCTTTTCTACGGCTCTCTTGTGCGTGACAAGGGGCTTCGAGGGACCTTCGTCGGTGTTGTACATGGAACCAAGTGCCAGAACCGAGTACAAAAGCCCCAAAAACCTGTGCTCATCGTTTCCCCACGAGCCATGTGGCGTGTCGTAGATTTTATCGAACATCTCATAGAAAGATGGCAGATGAACAACTCGCAGCAGACAGGTCGCACAGTTCAACGCATAGTAGCAGAGAGATCGGGCATGCTCCTTGTCGGGGAGATCGTAAATGTTCGGAGCCGAGGCGCTGTCGAAAGGACCAATGGTTCCCATCTTTGGGGAGTCGAGACTAAACATGCCGGCGAGCTGAGGCGATTGGGAAATAAACGGCGTTCGATAGTCAGATGCGAGCAGCCCCTGAAAGTGCTCCTTCATCCGCCTGAGAAAGACTGCGCCGGAAGAGATGCCGTGGAAGTCGAACTCTCCGCCCTCGTTGATGTCGAGCTGGCCTATACTCTCAATCATGGACATGATGGCGTCTTGACTGTCGGGTGTTTTCGGTGCTTCCTTTTCCAGCCTGGCGGTTTGCGCTCTCGCCTGTTCCCTCTTGTGGAACTCCTGCTGGACGGCCGGATCAAGGCTGGGGTCGGTCAAGTCAACATCGGGCATGAATTTCCGCAGGAGAGTCTCAGCCCGCTGAAGTCTTGCCTCCAAGGCCTCGATATACTGCGGCGCAGGGTTTCTGCGCCGGTTAGAGGGCTTATCGTAGGTGCATTCTGGCGGTATTTGTTAGCTGGGGAAATCGGCACGCGTGTCTAGTCGGTTGAAGATTCTCGCGTTACCGTAGCTGTAGACCGAGCAGTGAGTGCAGGGCTGCTTTCCATCGCACTTGATCTTCTTCCTGCGGCACTCGTCACACGCCCTCGTGACCCTACGGCGCTTCTGGAGGGGCATGCTCGGGGCGTCACCCGCGGCGGACTGCCCGCCGGAGGGAGCGTCTGATTCGGACTTGGTCGGTCCTGGGCCTGATGACTTGACGCTTTCCGAAGGGGAGCCATGGTCCTGGGGAGACAGTTCGGTGGCCGAGTCGTCGCCCGACATGTCGGGGGAGTGACCGGAGCCGGCGGCGCTCGGTGCAGTGTCTTTGGTGCTAGTGTCGGCCCCGGAGCGCTGCGACGCCTGGGAGGGTTGTGAGGAAGGGCGAGTTGGACGAGGGGCCGCGCTCTCGGCGCGTGAACCCGTCATATTTTCTCAGTATGCCCCCCGCGCGCGGTTGGCAGGTTGAGGTGCCCTCGGCTTGGATCTCTGGGGGCTGTCTGTCTCAACAAGCTCCTAGGCCCAACTTTGCGTGTTCAAGCTGCGCCCAGCAAGATTACAAAGCCTCACTCACAAACGACACGGCATCTAATCGCGGAGGAGGGTATTGGCGACCCTTTGGCCGGGGCAAGAAGAGACCAGGAGACCAGCTCGGGGCACGGCCAAGAGGGTCCAATGAGGATTGAAACCCCCTAGAAACTGAACATATACCAGGTCGGCCAAGAAGAGACAAGGCGCAAGGTTCCGGAAGCGTCAACGCAAGAGGGGATAAGGGCGGAACGTTCAACCGCCCTGGGATCTTGCCCGTTCGAGTCAACAGCTGTCCTATGAGGGTAGTCCTTGAGTCCACTTCGTGCGTGCTCCGCAGCATCCGCTGTGGAAGCGACAAAACCAAACAGGCATGCGCTGTGGATTCGGTTGGTGCTTGGTAGGGGGGTATGGGCTGCAGTCCGTGATGGCAGAGGAGTCCAAGATCCCGTGCAGGTTGTGGGGCCGCTACTTGGTCGTACAGCAGGCAAAGAGAGCAGGCAAGCAAACAAGGGGAGGAGATAGATGTGTGCCCCGATTCCTTCTGTTGCGAAAGAAAAAGCCGCGCGTGGGTCCCTAACAACAGCCACCGAAAGAAACAGGCGAGTAAATAATATAGGGTGCAAAAAAAAGAAACAGGGCAGCAGCAGCAGGCCCGATATGGAGGGGCTGGGCGAACTGAACAACTGACAGGCAGACAGGCCGGTTGTGGGTGAAAGAGGTGTAAGGTAAGGCGGATTTGCTTGGGCCGCCTCGGGGAGCGGATGAGTGAGAAACAAGTGAGAGACACACAGTTGGGACAGGATACCGAACGCCGGCCCCCAAGACGGTCTTGTCCTGGGCGCCTTGTTGATGTGGTTGGAGGGTGACAGGGAGTGCCTGAGAGGCGGTGGGGGGGGGGGGAGGGTTGAGAGGGTCCCGCGCGACACCATCACAAACGGCCCTTCAATCGTTGCTGCAGAACCGCAAAACTAAGCGGAGGAGCGACGACGCAGTGAGCCACAGCGTCCCCAACACCTCGACTACTACTCGACCTGGGCGGAAACTAGGCCCCGCGATCCCTGGATCCCGAGCCTACCTGGGGCTGCAAGTGTGGTGCATAGCGCGGGCCTGCGTTGTGCCAGTTGCGGGAGGTAGTGTACCCGGCGCATCGTCCAGAGGACGGCTCATTGCGAGAATCCCCGGCCGTCCATCGCCATCCATGTGCCGCGCCCGAGGGTCCCCGTGCTGGTGGAGAACAGGGGTATATCAACGACTTGGCCATGGCTCCTGGTTGCTGTACGTCCTGTAGCGTGCAAAGTGCTTAATATAGAAGGCGACGTAAGATATGATGCAAGCTGCCAGGGCGAGAGTGACGACAGCGGAAGAATTTGGCTTTGGCTTTAGAACGGGCCCGTTTCTTTTTCATTTCTACTGTTAGTGTTTGCTGGAGACGGGCCACCAGCACCATCGCCATGACTGGGGATCCGTCGTCCCAAGTTCGGTGTGGGAAGGTGTCAGGACCGCCGCTTCAGCTGCGTCGGAGCCGGGCGGGGAGCCGGCCACCGATTTGCCATCCGCCATGCTCTCTGCCTGCGGCTGCTGCTAATGCTGCTGCTTGGACTAATCCGTCGAGACCGTCATTGGGTTGGCGCCGCAAAAGGGTCTCCCAGGGGCGGCGGATTGGGTCGGACTGGGAGCAAGCAGGTGCGGGATCCACACCGGCGAACACGCGAACCTGTGTCGCTCGCTGTCTCGCCCTGTTGTGTATCGAGGTGTCAATGGGCGTTCGCGTTGCAGCAGGTGTCCCAGCCGGGACGGTTGAATCATGACGGAACACACTATCCCCGGAGAGGCTGCCAAGATTTGCATCCATCTGGAGCCTCGCACCAATGGCGACGTCGCTGGCCCTCATCGGATTCGCCCGCCGAGCTTGGGCCGGCGCAGAAAGAGCAGCCTGTGTGGTGCGCAAGAGAGGGCAGAAAGGGCAGAGAGAGGGGAAAGTTTGGGGGGCCTTACGTTTGGGCACCCCAGGATTGGCGGTTGAAGCGCGTTGCAGCCTGCGCGAGGCAGGGGATGCCGAGTGTGCAAAGAGCTCGCTGGCAGACTCTGTGCCGGTATCCGGCCGTCAACAGCGAGAATGCGGCGACGGACGCTCTTGCGTCAGAATCCATGGAGAAAGTGCAGGGGACCTGCGCCACTCAGCCCAAGACGGATTCGCCAATGGTCTTGGCCTGCGTCACCGTGCCTTAAAGCCCCTTGGCCCGCCTTTGCCCTCCAACCCCAGCCAGCGATTATCAGACCATTGCTGCTTGAGCCAAGACTAGCGAATTCTTCCTCGCTCCGCTTCAACCGCAAGCGGGGAATTCCGTGCGGCAAGCGGCAAGAGGCACGCGGGATTACGGTGAGGAGAATCGCAAAATCCTACCTTCACCGAAGAAACCTCTTTGCGAACCACTGGCTCAGGTCGCTGCTGCTGCTCCTGCGCCCTCGGACCTCGGGCCTTGGAGGGGCCGGTTCCAAGAAAAATTGCACAACAGCATGCATGCAGAATTTTACCCAACTACCCCACTCCACCATGCACAAGACCTTTTGTCGAAGCGAGAGAAGACGCAGAGAATGCGCATTTTCCCACATTCCGTCCCTCATTGGTTTTTTGCCCATCTTGCCCCGTCGGCGCTCCCGTTGACCCACCAAGCGAACCATTCGTCCATGTCTGTGTGTGGGCGTGCCTGTGTACTGCTGCGGCACGGTGATGTTCGTCACTGGCAGATGTCCTCCTGTATGGGCGCCGAGCGGGATGGGTTCCGTCCTCCACCCACACGCAGGCCGGCAATCATTCCCTATCTCTGGCTGTGCAGCAGCTATCGACTTTCAGGGTCTCGCAGGGGCTTTCAGCTTCCCAACGTGGCATACATTAGGCTAGCCTTGCGATACGCGGGGTAAATGTAGAGATACAACGTCAGCCACCTGATATTCCAGCACATTTTTCGACTTTTGAATAATATCCGATGATTTATATCAGACGCCCGGCGATTCCACTCTCAATCAACGGGAAACCATGGCCTGGTATCCGCTCTTGACCCTGGAAGTACAGTACATAAACACCGAGGTGGGTCAGAGCTGTCTCCGGCCCAATACACAGAGCAGTTGAAATAACCATAACCAACTCCCACCAGGCGGTCAAGTATGGCGCCACAAAAACTCCCGCAGAATTGGTACACGGCTGGCTGGGGCTGATTCGAGAGTTGACGATGGTGCATTCCCCGCACACACAATGCTCGCTACAACGTGGCCTTTGAGGCCTCCCCTCACTTCAGACATCCTCTGAAGTGAATCATCCCTCACTTGTCCAGGTCCTCCCCAGACGGATGCCGGATTACGGCCGTCCTGGACAATTTGGCAATCCCGGGCACCCAGTCAGGTAGTCATGGCTCTCCGATGGCGGATCTCCAGCTGAGGTTCGAAGACTTTGATCCGGATGTAGCTCCGGTGTCGATCTTCAACGGGTTCTCCAACGACCCGCTCCCAAGGGTGACCCAGACTGGGCATGCCGCTTGATTCCGAGGTTATGGACGAACAAAGCCTAAAATCCTCGGCATGTGTTGTTCCCATTGCTCCATCACCTCATCACCGGGGGTCTTGATTCCTTGTTCCATTTTACTCGCGATCGCAACCACTCGACGGCTTCGCTGACGCCAGTACCTGTAAGCGCCGACACTGGGAGCACGCGGGAATCGCGGATGCTGTTAGCCTTGTCGCCCTCGAAGACCTTTTTGACAAGCCCCTCCTTGATGCGCACAACTTCAACGCAGTCCTCGCGGTCTTGCTTGTTGGCGAGAATCAAGAGGGGCACACCCTCGGTCTCTGAGTTCTGGAGCACGTCCTCAAGCACCAGGCGACACTCATCGAGGCGGCCGGTGCTGTCATGTTCAAGGTCGCCGTCGCCAATATCGGTGCTGTCGATGATGAAGACAATGGCGTGGCAGCTGGCGTAGTAGCTCTGCCACAGGTTGCGCAGTGTCATCTGGCCACCAACATCCCATAGCTTGAGGTACATATCGGGTAGCGTGATGGTCGAGACATTCTGGCCAACGGTGGGAACCGTCTTGAGCTTCGGCTCGGGCTTGTCTGGGTGAAAGAGCGACTTGACCTGCTCGTGGAAGGTCGTCTTGCCGGCGTTGTCGAGGCCGAGGAGGATGACCGAGTATTCTGAGAATCAAATGTCAGCAGGCGCTCTTGGAGAGAGACCGATTGCCGGATGCGCCTTACCCTCCTTGCTTGTCGCAAGCCGGTAGAGTCCCTTTGCGAGGTGGTACATGCTGTCGCGCGCCGGTCAGCAACTCAGTCTGTGGACGGTATCGCGGGTCTCGGAGCGGACTGGCAATTGCAATTTCCTCACTTCCAGTTCCACGACCACCGCTTTCGCTGTCCAGAACAACCAACTGTCAGCCGCGCCAAATCGTTAGTGCAGCGCTTCGCTTCACACCCCGTAACAGAGTCTTGGCGGGCTTACCGACCAAGGAACAACACCGATAACGATAAGACGAATAGCCGCACACACCCGCTATGGATAACGGTATGTTTGTGATGCCGTCATGATTGGCTGGGCCGCCTTCTCACAATTGATTCACAGCAACGTGCCTGAACACGCAGGCCATCCTAGCCACAGCATGGAGTCTCTCAGTAAATACCGAGACTTGCGAGCGAAGCTCGTTCACAGTGCACCAAGATTTCAACGTGCCAGTTGCCGCCATGGGCTCTGTGGCGCTTGAGACTGGTCCAAGGTGGGTGCTCGTCGGCAATGAGATTTTGAATTCACAGCTGACAATTTTACAAATAGCTACATTCCTCTAGCCTTAGTGTTCACACATGCCATCGTCGTTTCTCTTCTCTCCCTCGTTGTTGGACTGGACTTGTACCACTCCTACAAGGCTCTTGGTCCCGCCCTTGGTCTGGCCCGTGGTACTTATTGTCACGCTTTCACGATCCTCGCCGCCGTCAGCTTTGTCTCTGCATTTTACTGGCACGTCAGATATCTCACTGTCTCGTTTGATGTCTGGGCCCTGGAGAGAGGCATTGGGGTCTCTGCATCGGTTGGAGCTTTGTTCTCGGAGTTTTTGAACGACGGCTGCTTCCACCTTGCGAGATGGCTCAACGACAAGCCGGTATATACCGATGCGTTTGAGATCGTTGCAGAAGAAACCAAGAGAGTTTGGTGGGCTCAGCAGGTCGACATTGCCACCGTTTCGTGGATGATACTGTTGTCGGTTAAGAGACGCCACAGACATATTCCATATCTGTGGGCATATGCTCTTCTCGCTCAGCTGTTCAGCTTGTCGTTTGCGCAGAACCTGTTCTATGTGGCCCTGCTCTTGAAGCCATCGGCAGCCCCGCTCCAAAAGTCCAGGTATGTTTGGCCTCCAGATTGACACGCCGGGTACTAATCCTGTCCAGACTCTCGACTCTCTTCGATAAGGTCTTCCCGCCTAAGCCCGCAAACTGGGTTATGAAACCTAACCTATACCTGGCAGTACTTTTACTCAACTATGTCGCAATCATGCTCATCCCGGACACGGCCGGCACTAAGTGGTTCCCGGCTGTCATTGGACTCGCCAAGGGCTTACAGTTTGCCCCTTTGTTGCTACCAACAATTGTTCCGACATCGTGGGGAGTCGCCAGCCGTGAGCCTCGTGGCTCGTGCGAGATCATCGCCGGAATCTTCAAGATGATGTCGTTGACAAGCGAATTCGCCCGCTTTTACTCTACGATCAAGGCCATTTCTCACAGCCCTCCCGAACACTGGATCCACCGGCACAGCATTGGAATCCCGTTTGACACGGAGAAGCGGCTGGCCTGGGAGCGAACGGCCTTATGGGTTGACAAAATTTTTGAAGTCGTGACCGACCATCCGGTGCTTACTGGTATTGGCTGTGATATTGCACTTTCCGGCCTCAGTCTCGCTATTTGGGCAGCCGCCAGGGTGACGGATCTCGTTGCCATAGGAAGCTTGGCCAACCCTTCCAAGTGGACATGGCTCCAGCAACAATCAACTCCTTCGACCGAGGCATTGTCAGATATCGACAAAGAGCCCGATTCCATTGCGCGACTTCGACAGGTTGCTTTCGAGGAGAAGAAGTTACCCTGGCTCAAGTACAAGGCCTTCATCGAAGACTACAGCGGGCTGAGCGACGATGAGATCTCGACCCCAACCCCCGCAACAAGGCGATACGGTCAGCCCATCAAGATTAAAGTTGTCGTCAAGCCCGATGCTGAGGAAGCCCCGGGTGAGAAAATCTACGAGCTTGCCCCGGTTGTGAGTGCCGGCGCTGCGGACTATGTTGTCCCTTATTCTGACTACAATGGGCCTCTGGTTGCAATGGTCTTGTGTCTGACGATATTGGGGGGGATTGGTCTTGGGAGCTCGGTTGTGTTCGGCACCGAGTCCGTCCTGCGCTGAAAGATTTCATGGTACCTAAGTAAGCATCTCACAGTTGTGAGATCTTGCGACATGAATGGTGTTCAGGCATTGGACAAGCCATGGACTGAACATACTACGTTCTGCAAAGGAAAATGGAAGAAAGGCATATGGTTCTGGCCAAGTTGGTCGATGGAATAGCACGGGACAGGGACGCAATTTAGCTTTTGCGCCCGCAGACCCCGTCAATCCGTAGCATACCCCGTACATCCGTGGTGCTCTCAAGTGAACGTCTACGCAGCTCGGAGTGACGTTTCCCGGTCAGAGAGTTTGACCAGGCCTACCACGACCGACGCCGTCGGCTCTAGTGCCTTCCCCTTTCCCATGTTTGCAATGTGGCGCACCTGAAGCCAACGTCTCCAGCACGGATTCCCCACGGAATCCTTGATTTGTATCTGCCCGTGGCGACGCAATCTATCCGTTTGCTGATTGAGAACGACGTCACCTTGCCTTTTCTCCCTCCATCTATCAACCAGATAAAAAAAAAAAAAACACATACTCATACCGCCCACCTTCCATCCAAACAAGATCGTCCCCATCACCACCAGAGGGCGACGCCGATTCCGAGTCTAACGGAGTCAGACACTTTTCCCGTCACCGGATCTAAGCCAGTTGCCCTGATCCCCCCTCTCTCGGTAAACCCGTTCATTCCCTTTTTTTTTCAACCCCAGAAACACCCCAAGCCCAAAGAAAAACGCGGCAACATCCCCACCAAACGGATAACGGCCATCGCAACGGGCGACTTTCTCTCATCTCAATCCTCTTTCAATATACCCTCGCTAGCTTTCTTCCCCGGGAGAGGGGGAGGGGGAGAAGGAGAAGAAACAACAAAAAAAAGGAAGAGAATGTCCCTAAAAAACCGCCTCCACCAACTCCTCCGAAAACCATCCCCTTCCCCATCAACAACACCCTCCTCAGAATCACAATCACCAACCTCCGCAACAACACCAACAACAACATCCTCCTCTTCATCATCGCCAAATAACCAACTCCGCAAAGCCCTCTCCGCACCACCCGTCCCAGGGACACCGAAACAACGCACTTCAGTCCCAACTCGCCTCTTACGCTCCCTCACATGGCGTCCGTCCTTCCGCCGGCGCCGATCAACGAAAAAGTTATCCCCCAAGGCGCGCGGTAAACAGCCCGACTGGGGCGGTGATATCGAGTACCTGGCTCCCGCCGACGGGGAGGCGGTGAGCCGCGAGATGATGCGGCAGAGGGAGGGTTTGAGTGGGTGGAGTTGGGAGGGGGCTGTTAGGGGCCGGCAGGGTGAAGGGGATGGGAAGATTGGAGAGTATGGGTTGAACAGGGCGATTGTTGGCAAGGCTCAGACACAGGCACTGCAGGGGAGATGTTGCGAGAGTTGTGGGGTGTCGCCAAAGACTTCGGTGCAAGGGGTTGGTATTCTACCGCTGGGGGGTGAGCATGTGAATGATGGGGAGGAGAGGGGTGAGGGGAGTGGGAGCGGCAGAGAGAAAGAGGAGAGATTGGATTCGGGAGGGAGTGAGGGGAGTTTGAGGTTGTTGGGGGGGTGGTTGCCTAGTCCGGAGAAGGAGGTTGTTTGTACGGTCAGAGGGGTTGGGGCTTAAGAGGGAGCGTGGAGGATTCGGTTGATCTGGGATATAGGAACTCTTTTGATATTTTGGGGCGTGGGGCAATATTCCAAAGACCATGGGTTTTGATGGCTGGGCATTCCATATACATACCTGTTAGGTCGGCGTTGTGGCGTCGTGGTGTCCGGGTGCAGGTTGGCGTTATGGGTTTGCCCATCACACTAAAATTGGTCGTATACTCGGCTCGCGCCATTTTCATCAGGGAATCGTATTGGCGACTCATCACACCTATCAGGCAAGTGATTCTTCAACCCCAGGGTCTACCGCACACCACCACAATCACTGATCACCCCCCAAAATCTCCCTCACCCTTTTCACCTTATCCTCCGCCGTCTGCGTCTTATCCGTCCTCGTCCCAACCCTCATCGACGTCTGGATCCTCACAGCCCCCGTCTTATGAACAACACTATGCGCCTGCCCAATCACCCGCATCACATCATCCCAGCTGCCCTCTGTCCCAAAACCACCCCAATCAGCAACCATCCGCCTCTACTTTTCGTTCACACAACTCCCCAAAGACTGATAGTTGGGAAAGACTCACCAACAGTCGTACCAGCCGAGTGCATCGTGTACTTCAACCCGCTACCCTTGAGCAGTCTCTGCACGGCGGCGACTTCCTCTGCGACTGAAACTTTACCCGTTCCGACCTGGTTGAGTTTGTCAGCTTGGTGTGTGTGTGTGTGTGAGAGAGCACGATGATGAGGAAAATTTACAGGGACAAGACAGAAATCGGCGTAGCATCGCGCTGGGGTTGGGATGTCGTTGGTGGCCATGGTTGATAGGGTTCTGGCGAAACGGAGGGTTCGGGTTGGGAACATGGTGGATGTAGGTGGTCAAGATTGTCGTTGGTGGTTCGGCTCGGTTATGAGCGGGCGAGGGTGGATGAATGGGGTGCACAAAATAGTGAGAATCGGGGAGAGCGGGAAAGTGCGATGGGCGGAAGACACTTATTGATGCTGTCGGAAAGATGTTCATTTGCATTGCAAACGGTAATCTTTTTATTGTAAAATGTGAGAGATATATAATTGTGATATGGGTATTTGACCACAGGCCGTAATTCGAGTTCCTGATGTGGTTTACATCTGATCAAGGGCGATTATCCTGTTCGGGACAGAAACGGATTGGGCTGCCTCAATCATGAAGTGGCGTGACTGAAGTCGAAACAATGCAATGTTTTCATACAGATACATATAGTATTTATCGACAGCATGCAAAATATGGTGCTCCAAGGGCTGTGTAAGGGGATGTTGATGTGCCCCATCTCAGCTTTGTTCTCACTCGAAAAGGGAGGGGTTGGATCGGTTCAGGCTTCCTACACTCAATCAAACATGGCAAAACAGAACAGTCGTTGCAATGATCCATTAAAAGTCATTACCAGCTCATTTTTATCGTACATCACACAAATTATGTATTTTTCAAAAACCCGCCCGGAACATGGACTCGCCGCGTTCCCCAAAGACGCCTCCACCAACCCCTTTTACGCCCGAGTGGTCTGCTTCTTGGTACCCTTTCGCAACTCCTTCTCACGCTCCTTTTCGAGGTACTTCTTTTGCGCCTTGGCGTCCAAAGCCTTGAGCTCAGCGTCACGCTTGGCCTTCTTGATCCTCTCGCGCTCGGCGGCACGCTCCTCGGCCTTCTCATCCTCCTCAGCCTTCTGGATCGCCTTGATGGCAGCCTCGCGGACCGTCTTCACCTTGCGCAGAACCTCGGGGCGGAAGCGGGGAGCCTGGGCAAGAATGTCGGTGACACGGACGAACTGGTGGAAGATGGGGACGAGTCCGTCGTAGTTGTCGTCGGAGGGAAGATTGTATCTCAGGAGAATGCGCTTGCGAGGGGTGGTCTCTTCGATACTTGAGCCAAAGTCAGCTAACATCCAAGACAGAATAGCAATGTGCACTCACGTAGTAGGCTTCTCCTTTGGTTGATCCGTCACAATCAGGTAGTTGAGGTTATCGCCCGCAGCCTCAGCAGCCTTGATGAGTTCAGGGGTAAGGAGGAGGTCCGTGATCTCGGCGCTCTCGCTCATGACGGTCAACCAGCTGGGAAGCTTGGGGTGGTCCTTGGTATAGGTCAAAGAGACATCGTAACGCTCATCACGGACCGTCTTCATGACATTCTTGTGGACAATGGCCCACACGAAGCCGTCATAAGTGCTCTTGTTGTCCTTGGCGCGCAGTTCAGCAGCGCCGGGGAGACCAGGGACAATCTGAGCCTCCTTGCCGTCAAACGGGTACGCGACAGCGTCCAGGATATCCTGGGGTTGACCAAAGCTCTCAACGAAGAAGCCAATAACATATTCGGCAAGCGTGGCAATGGGGTTGAACCGCTTGGTCAAGGTAAGCTTGACATCGACAAAGGCGACGTTGGCACGGCCGGTCGCGTACGTAGCGAACTCGAACAGGCTCCTCTCCCGGATGATGCTGTCATCCTGGCGGGTGTTGGCCGCGGCCAGTGTCTTCAAAAGCTCGTCTCCCTGCTTGTCGGCGGCGAGCGTGGGCACGCCACCGTAGCCAACGAGGGCGAATTCGGCGGCCAGGGGCGCCGAGTGGGCGCGGGCCCACTTCTTAGCCTTCTTGCGGTTCAGTCGTGTGCCGATGAGGTGCAGCAGAAGCACGACGGCCATACACGACAGAATGATGCCTTCGGCCTTGAAGTCGGACAACGAATAGCGCTCGTGGACATTGTACCACTTGGTGTAAGGACGCGCCGTCTGCGCCGGCAGCGCGCCGGGGAAGCCCTTGGATGCGGGCGTGTTGTATGAGACGGGAACAGGATCGGCGCCCTCTGCAAAGTCGGCAAAGTCTAGTGAGGACGAGCGTCAGCAATCGTTCGGGGGGTGGTGGGAGGATTGCGCCTGGCGATGCGATGCGCGGTTTGGACGCCAGGTGGGTATGGATTGCGCCATTGGGAAGGCTCGCACGAGGAAACTGAATGCTCCGAAATTGGGGATGGAAAGCTTACCCGAATCGCCACTCTGCACTTTCACAGGGTCAGCCGCTGGCTTGCCGCCTCCGAAGAGGTTGTTGAGCACATTGGCCATGATGAAGCGTTACCTGGCCGGATCGTCGACGGGCTTGTTTCGTGCTTGCGCAATGGAGAGCTGTCGAAATTCGAAGATCCCAGAAAGCAAATGTCCGTGCTCCCTGCAGACGCGACCCACTTTGGTTGATTGCAGCCGTTATTACAACCGGGTTGAAACTGTAACAGTTACAAGAACTCTATCAAGCAGTTGAAGAGTTGCAGTTGAAAGCCGTTCATGATAAGATAGTTGCGCTTAAAGAATCCACGGACTCTCGAAAAGTGGTGAAATCTTTGGGCCGAGATTGTGAGACGTCACGTAGGTGGCAGTCGAGGCGAGCATCTCTGCTACAAAGTGCTTGGTATACTTGCTGTCTAGCGGACAACTAGACGGTAAAAAACCTCTTCCATTGCGTAAACTTAAGTGGCCTAATGGCTTCTGCGCCTTTTTTTTAGCGGACTACAATTCATCGTTAAGTGCAATTGATCACATGTACGCAGTCAAGACACCTCAACGACCTTCAGTGGTCCCTATTTTCTGTAACAGAACTGGCGAGATGGCGCGATCCCAGCGGCTTGGGTCCACCCTCATTCCAGGGACCTCGACGGAACTTCCTAAACCAGTGCATTGCCAATTGGTGAAGAACCAGCAATTGGGCCACGTCATCCAACCCGATGATTTAGATCCCGTTTTCTCTTCCATCCGCAAAAAGCTTTGCTCGGAACACTCGGTCGCTCGTTACTCAGCCCCTTGCGGCGAACCCCGGTTGCCCCTGACAACCGGCTCAAACATCCGTAACCAACGGACAAACTTGTAACCGACTTTGGACATCACGACCATCAACCACTGAGAACCCATAATCGAGGATAATAAGGAACCTTCCAAGCTACAACAATGACAAAACCGACTACAGTACGCAAATATGGAAAGGCGACCAAGAAATCCAGAGCTGAGCTGCTTTTTGCTGAGCTGCCTAAAAGCCCAATCGTCAAGGATCCCAAACCAAAGCGGGTGCCGGAGCCAGAGCCGGAACAGGAACAGGACATTGGACCGGAATCAACACCACTGCCAGAAGTCGAGGCAGAAACGTCAGACGATATCAACGAAATCACAGACAAACTCTTGTCTGTCACTCTCACCGAGTCAACAACACCAATCGGCAAACCACGAACGAAACAAACGCCCTTTGCAACGCCTAAAACCCCAGCTTTACAACTAGTTCCAGAAGATCCAGAAGATCTCCGCATTCTCACCTGGGACGATGTCTGTCCCTTTGGCGACCGCGTGGAAAAGATCGCCGAGGCATCCTACGCCGAGGTCTACCGCATCACCAATGAGCGCGGCGTGAGCATCATCAAGGTTATCCGACTCAAGTCGCCCATCAAGCCACAAACCAAAGCTCAGGAGCGGTCCGGTTTGGTTGACGAAGAGCCCCATTGTGAGAGTGACCTCTTGGGTGAGCTCAGGATATCCGAGTGGCTAGCCGATATCCCCGGGTTTGTGGTGTACAAAGAGCGGTATATCGTCAAAGGAAAAGCGCCCAAGGCTCTGCTGGAGACGCATCAGGCGTTTCATCGGAGGATGAAGAGGAAGGACCCGGATCGCCTGCAGTTTTATCCCTCTCCGAGTCGGTATTTGGACGACACGCAGTTTTTGGTTGTGGAGCTTGGAGATGCAGGGACGGCGCTGGAGGGTTTCCAATTGAACTCTGCGGCGCAGTTATGGGATATCTTCTTGCACACTGCGATTGCTCTGGCAAGGGCCGAGGATCTTGTCAAGTTCGAGGTACGGGAAGCATCGAGATCTGTTTGGGAGCACGGCGCTGACAATCTTTAGCATCGTGATTTGCATGAGGGCAATCTCTGCATCCGTCAGGTCAAGCCCTCCGTAACAAAAGATGATAACGGTCCGTGTCAGTTTGGATACTCGGGGCTGGATATCACCATCCTTGACTATGGCCTCTCTCGCGCCGCGGACCCGGATTTCGACGAATGTGAGACTGCCCCAGTGTTCTATGACCTGGAGAAAGACCTCTGCATTTTCACGAGCACGCACGCGCCGCAGTGTAAGGTATACCGGGAGATGCGGTCGTTTCTCCTGAAAGGTGATCGTCTGCATCTTCCTCCAAGCGAACACGACACGCCGTATGCCCCTGGCGTCGATGGCAAGCCGGTATCGTGGGCGCCGCATTACCCGTACACAAACGTCCTCTGGCTCGCTTACGTCTATCAATATCTCATCACGCACTTCAAGGGTGAGCAGAAGGAATTAAGCGCCTTCAAACGAGCAACTAAGGAGCTGCTGATCCACTTACGCCCCGACGCACCCCGTCACGTGCTTTCGTTCCCAAGCGCGTGTGACGTGGTCAGATATGCAGCGGAGGCGGGGTGGGTGTCACCGGAGCAGCTGGTCGACGAATCGAGCCGGCTGGACGACTGGGAGGGAGGTAGTATTATCGAGGCCAAGACCGCTGAAGCAGAGGTCTCCCATCTCCGGAGGTCACCTCGCAGGGCCGCGACCGGAGCAAAAGAGGCGTCTTGACAGAAAAAGGATGTGTCCATCGTCCGTCATGACAATTGTTGGTGGGTCGTGTTTAATTAAGTGTATGACAAGATGCGGGCTCGATAGTATCAAGCTTAGTCGAGCCCAGTGTGTTTTTAGTTGATACCCACAACCTCTTGATATACAGTCCTATATATATATGTATATATATTGATGACCTTGAGCTGCCGCTCGGGTCGCTCATGGAGAGAACGAGCTCACGAAGGGAGAACGTAGATCGCCACCCGGGGTCTGTGGTGCTTGTTGCATCGCAAGCAATACTGGATGCAGCACGCGTGCCGTCCCTGCGTGCCCGCCATTGGATCGGATCAAATGAGTTGTTCCCCGTCGACCCGGTTATGTCTATATCCCGTGCAGTTTGAGCGCGGGCCCTCGTTGCATTGCCGTGATACAACCTGCCAATATCCACAGGGCCGGGAGGGGTCGGGTGAGGGACGCGTGTGTCGTGCAACTTTTTTCCAACAACCGCGGAGCTTACCGGAAGGTGGGGGATGGTGTTGATCTGCCAGAGAACCCCCTGAACTGTGGGCGTTGTGAGGCCAAGCCGGAGACCTTGCCAGAAGCGGTTAGCGGCCCTGTCAATTGCCGCCCGGTGGACGGCAGCTCGCAGCTTCGCGGTGGGACCTGTTGGCTGGATCCTTGTCTCCGACAACATCTTTGCAGATTGTCTTGGCCGTCAACGAGTCGGCACACCGGTCAATTTGAGACCGCAAGAGAGTGGTGTTCCCTTTCCGGTCATTCAGATTGGTGATCCTGGAAATCGTCGTCAAGAGATAATCTTCGGAGAGTTTCTAACTTGGATCACCGGACGGGAATTTCGCCGACCGAAAGAAGTCTCGGCGAAAGAGATATACTAGGAAGTCTGCGGTGTATTTATATTGTAAGCGGTGATTCTAGGAGGGACCTGAACATGGTTGATGTGGTGTAACGACAAATAGTGGTACGAGCCATTGTTGTGGGTGATTTGAAATCGAGTGGACGGCCCAGGAAGAAGCTTCTGGGAGCGGCGTTGCATGTCAGGGGGGGGGGGGGAATGAACGGTGGATGTCCGGCCGTGTAAGTCGCCGAATACCCCGGGCCGTACGACGTCTTGGCGGATTCGCGCGGCGCACATCGGGCACCTTGCAGGCTGCTTGAGACACGGCTCCCGACTTCACCACGCTCTTTATTTTTATCTCTACTTATCTCTACTTCTGCTTTATGAATTCCTGCGGGCCGCGTTTGCCCAGAAATAATGCAGAAAGTGCGTGCTCATCACAGCAGTGGCTTGTCTGTTCTGTCTGGCGTCTCGGGTATCCATGTCGTCATTGGCAAAGGTTGCTCTTTCCTGCTCCACAGTTGTTGACTGGGGCCAGCTCCATCCTCAGCCAACTTTGAGCATTTCGGTCCTGTTCTGCAACGGTTTTGCATGGAGGCGGCCATGGATAGTGAATGGGATGATTCGATCGCCCGGAAGCCACCCGTAAGCCGTCCGGGTCTTGTGGTATCACAAGCTGGGGCACAGCAAACAACAAACCAGTGTCGCCAACACGCCAACTCCGACAAATTGCAAGACAGAGGGCCAACAACGCCCGAGATTCGGATTCAGTGACCTAGAGTTCCGCCGCCGCACTGAGGGGCGAATACTATGGGAGCGCCTTGCCCCAGGCCTGCCTCGAAGGGCGAGATGGGTCACCATCCCATTCTTGTCGTTGCCCTCCCGCCGTTGTCCGCCCGCAGTGGGTCGTCACAGCAGCGATGATCCCCGCGAGTTCGACATCCCCATGGCGCGAGCTCCCTCTCCGTCCTTGCTATAGCCCGCCACTTGGCACTTGCTAGGTCCGGGGACGTCCGTGTCTGGAAGGGATGTTTGTCGAAAGCCGCCAAGGTCACCTGCTCGGTATTGTCTAAGTATACTTTGCTTGCCCCAGTCACGACATAGCCAAGATTCCTGTCACCGAACGGAGCCCAGTCACTTCTATCCATCGCCGGGTTGAAGCAGCACGGCCTGAAGGTATAAGAATGTAGGTCAGCCACTTCGGCGTCTCGTTTCCTTGTTGGTCATCTCATCTTCCAATGGTTCTCCGAGACAGGCTATCTTCATATAGCCTTGGGTATTCATCTCTTTGTTTTACCATTTGGTCCTTGGTACAACGTCGCAACTGAGCTTGTCCAGGCACAGTCAAAATGCATACCGTCAAGGCCCTCCTTTCTTGGAGTTGCCTCTTAGGGCTCTCCGCCGCGGCCTGTCCATTTGCTGGCGGCGCAACAGCACTGGGTAAACGCGAGGAGCCAGCAGGGAGGTCGGATAGCTTCCTTGACAAAGACAAAGTCGACGATAGCAATGTGTACATGACGTCGGACGTTGGTGGCCCCATCGCGGATCAACAGAGCTTGAAAGCCGGCATCAGGGGCTCGACACTGCTGGAAGACTTTATCTTCCGACAAAAGCTCCAGCACTTTGACCACGAACGGGTAAGCTTACACCACATACGTCATTCTGCGATGTCACGGAAGCCTAATTTGAACTCTGTAGGTCCCGGAACGGGTTGTTCACGCAAGAGGAGCTGGCGCCTATGGTACCTTTACCAGCTATGGTGATTTCAGCAACATCACCGCTGCCTCTTTTCTGAGCGAGGCGGGCAAGAAAACACCCACCTTTGTTCGGTTTTCGACCGTTGCCGGCTCCAGAGGCAGTGCCGACACAGCCCGTGACGTCCATGGTTTTGCAACACGGCTGTAAGTGGCACTGTGGCTGCCTGGGTAGTCGATGTGGTTATGCTCTACAATGCTGACAATCCGATAGCTATACCGATGAAGGAAACCTCGACATTGTTGGAAACAACATTCCCGTGTTCTTCATCCAGGATGCCATTCAGTTCCCCGACTTGGTTCATTCCGTCAAGCCCAGCCCCGACAATGAAATGCCACAAGCCGCCACTGCGCACGACTCGGCATGGGATTTCTTCAGCCAACAAACCAGCACTATGCATACCCTCTTCTGGGCTATGGCTGGGTTTGGAATTCCTCGCAGCTACAGACACATGGTGAGTCCGTGATTTGCCCACGTAGCCTTTGGCTCACACAACTAGGACGGATTTGGCGTGCACACCTTCCGCTTTGTGACGGATGACGGCAACTCCAAGCTGATCAAGTGGCACTGGAAGACCAAGCAAGGAAAGGCAAGTCTTGTCTGGGAAGAGGCTCAGGTCCTTTCCGGAAAGAATGCGGATTTCCACCGCCAGGACCTTTGGGATGCCATCGAGTCGGGCAACGGCCCATCATGGGAGCTCTGCGTCCAGATTGTCGATGAGGATAAGGCTCTTGCCTTTGGGTTCGACCTCCTTGATCCCACTAAGATCATCCCCGAGGAACTTGCCCCTCTCCAGCCGCTGGGAATCATGACCTTGGACACCAACCCAACAAACTACTTTGCCGAAACCGAACAGGTCGCCTTCCAGCCCGGTCACGTGGTGAGAGGAATCGACTTCACTGAGGACCCTCTGCTCCAAGGCCGCCTCTTTTCGTACCTCGACACGCAGCTCAATCGTCATGGGTCGCCCAACTTTGAGCATCTGCCTGTCAACAGGCCTGTCAACTGGCCAGTCCACAACAACAACCGGGACGGCTTCAGCCAGTTCTTGATCCATAAGAACATTGCTCACTGTAAGTGCCCACACCGCGGAATATCCCGACGCCCACTAACATGACTGCAGATACGCCCAACACGCTGAACAACGGCTACCCCGCTCAAGCCAACCAGACAACTGGTCGTGGCTTTTTCACGACCCCTGACCGCAAAGCGAGCGGCAACCTGGTTCGTGAGCGTTCTTCAACCTTTGAGGATCACTGGAGCCAGCCTCGTTTGTTTTACAATTCCCTCACCCCCGTTGAGCAACAATTTCTCATCAATGCGATTCGATTCGAGGCCAGCCATGTCAGGTCAGCGACGGTGAAGCAGAATGTCATCAAGCAGCTTAATCGCATCAGCAACGATATCGCCAAGCGCGTCTCCTCGGCCCTCGGTATGGAGGCTCCCGCCCCCGATACGACTTACTATCACGACAATGTGACGACTGGTATCTCGATCTTCAACAACACCCTGCCAACGATCGCCACTCTGCGCGTGGGTATTCTTGCGAGCACCACTACTGGCTCGTCACTGCAGCAAGCAGCCGTATTGAAGGAGCGGCTGGCCAGTGACAAATTGGTGGTGACGGTTGTTGGGGAGATGCTGGTGGACGGGGTCGACCAGACCTACTCGGCAGCAGATGCTACTGTGTTTGATGGTATCATTATTGCCCCTGGAGCCGAAAACCTCTTCAAGCCTGAGACCATTTCGGCTTTCTACCCAACTGGTCGTCCTGGCCAGATCCTCCTCGACGCCTACCGATGGGGAAAGCCAGTTGGCGGACTTGGCTCGGGTTCGAATGCGCTGGGCTCAACCTGCGTCCCATCGACGCCAGGAGTTTTTACCGGGGAGGATGTTGACAAGTTTGTGCAAGACTTTGAGAGTGGCCTCTCTCAATTCAGGGTAAGTCGTGGTTGCAAACGATTGATTTTGAGGAGTTAGTGCTAACCAGTGCAGTTTACGGATCGGTTCCCTTTAGACTCGGGTGCCGAGTAATAACTTGTAAATGGACATAAGTTTATGACAGTAGGATTTATGAAAAGAGCGAGCCCATTGGTTATCATGTACATAGTCGGCTTACATCTTGAGCATAATATGAAGACGTTCGCTATGATTGCTGTGGTTTAGCTCGGAGATGTGACAACCAGGATGGCGTCTCGCTTAGATCGGGTGGCCTAGCCTTCTTGTCTTCAGTTTCGCTTTCCATAAACACTGCACGACATAGATACATCGCAGCAAGCCCTCATCACGTGCATGGTCGCATAATGGGCCGGCTGCTTTCCGGATTGGGCTTGTTCGTGAGGGTGGTAGATCATGACGTGTCTGGCGAAAGGGGCCATAGCCGTGGTGTTGTTGTTGTTGACATGCAAGCTGCTTGATGTGTGTTTCCCGTCGCACAAGGTCCGCTTCACAGCAGAGGTGGAAGACCAGAGGCCGGCTGAAGATGACCAGCGCTCACGATGACAAGTTTCGCCCTATCCTGTTTCTGCTAGCCTGGGCTGGATCGACGTGGCATTCCTTGGATCGCGGGAAGGCGGCTTGCAGGAGGCACGCGGCAGGGGCGCAGGCTGAGCTATTGCTCACCACTGACCGAGCGAGACAAGGAAGCTTGCAAGCCTTGTCTGTGCGCGAGGTCTCCAGGCTTTCGACCCCGGAACTCTCCGCGTTCCGCAGGCTCCCGCCACTGATAAGGCGGCTTATCACAAGATAGACCTTACCTAATTCGCCCGCTGGCATGCCGCGTCCTGCGTGGCCCTGACCCACCCCTATCAACCTTATCGATCTGCCACCTGATGCGTGACGCTAGCCATCGCCGCATGACGCTGTCTTTCGCGCTGACAGTCCACGCTTGATACGAGGCGCCCACTCACCTTTTATGTAAACACGATGACCGTTGAACGATAATCGGCACCTGTTTTCCTGGACACCACAGCCGCGTGCCCAACGACCTGCTGGATTGGACGATTGGCGAAACGGGCGGTAAACCGCATCTATTGGTCTTCCGCCATCCCGATCAGCTGTCACCGAGCGATATACCTAACGCTACGACCCGCGAAAGGCGATTGCCACCCGACTCCGACCCGGGACTTCTCAGGCGTTGGTCATATGGAGGGCGAGGGGGACTGTATATATACGTACATACACACCTAGCGCGGCTGCTGCTTGGCACGGGGTGTACGGTAAATGTCGCAGAGGTGATAAAGGATTCCTCTCTGGACCTCATCTTTTTCTTTTTTATCTCTTTGCTCTTTCTGACGCAATCTGGGGACGTCCAGCACAAGCAACGCCGAGCGACCCGGACGACGGAAGGGTAATAGACCGGGAGGGATCAGGATGGACCGCATCAAGTCCATGTTCGGGCCGCCCAAGGCCTTGAACGAGGGCGAGTACGAGCCGCTCAACGATACCTTCACCGACGAATCGGGGACAATAGAGGGGTCTGTGTACGAGGACTGTGAAGAGGAGGCTCCCTTCTCATGGCTAGAGTACGCCATCTTCGCCTTGATAGGCGTTGCAATGTTGTGGGCATGGTATGCTTTCGCGGGTTTTCTCTTCATCGATGACACTAACTGGCCGTCAGGAACATGTTCCTCGCCGCCGCGCCTTACTTCCAAATACGTTTCTCCAGTGACGAATGGATTCTCCAAAACTCACAGTCGGCCATCACGTCGATATCCACCGTCACCAACCTCCTGACCATGGCGATCCTCACCAACATCCAATCCTCGGCCAATTACCCTTTCCGTATCAACTCGGGCCTCTTCCTCTCCATTGGCGTATTCTCTTTCCTCGCCATCTCGACAACCTATTTTGTTGATGTCTCGGCATCCGTCTACCTCGCCTTCCTCCTTTTCATGGTCTGTCTGTCCGCTCTGGCAGCAGGCCTCATGCAAAATGGCGCCTTCGCATTTGCAGCCTCTTTCGGCCGCCCCGAATACACCCAAGCCATCATGGCCGGCCAGGGTGTCGCCGGCATCTTGCCCCCACTGGCCCAGATGGTGTCCTTTCTCGCCGTCCCCCCATCCTCCTCATCACCCACTTCCACCGGTGGCAGCGAGAGCGACCCGACGCGCGAGGCCGGCGCCGCAGCCTTCATGTACTTCCTGACGGCCGTCGCCGTCTCGGGCATCACCATCGCAGCCTTCATCCCGCTCGTGCGCCGTCACAACCGCCTGGTCGAACGTCGCATGTCGGAGCAGCTCGCGGCATCAGTGACAAGCATCGAGGAGGCCGAGCGCGCCGCCCGACACTTTGTCAGCATACCCGCGCTGTTCGCCAAGCTCCGATGGGTTTCGGCGTCCGTGTTCATGTGCTTCGCCGTCGCCATGTTCTTCCCGGTTTTCACGTCCAAGATCCTATCAGTAAGAAACCCCGAAACGAACGGACGCCTGTTCGAGCCAGGCGCTTTCATCCCGTTGGCGTTTTTCTTCTGGAATCTGGGCGACTTGCTCGGCAGAGTGGCCACTATGTTGCCATTCTCACTGCGGCATAGACCGACGGCCCTATTCGGCATTAGTGTGGCCAGATTGGCTTTCCTGCCACTCTACCTGCTTTGCAATATCAGGGGCAAGGGCGCCGTGATTGGCAGCGACTTGTTCTACCTGTTGGTGATCCAGTTCCCCTTTGGTCTTACCAACGGGTGGCTGGGCTCGAGCGCCATGATGGCGGCGGGCGAGTGGGTCGGGGACGGAGAGAGGGAAGCCGCAGGCGGATTCATGGGGACGTGTCTTGTTGGAGGCCTGACGGCGGGAAGCCTCCTGAGTTTCACCGCGAATGGGATCTGAGGACCTGTTGTAAATGTGTTATGAGATTGGCGTTGTGGGGTAGTGTGGTGTGGTCTTGGAGTCGTGGACGCCATCGTCGTTTTTTTTGGTCTTTTGGGTTACAAGTCGCTCTCACCCCTAGATCCATGTGAATTGTCTTTAGCATTGCATTGCGTTGGGCATGATGAGATTCTGGATAGCCCTATGTTTTTTTTTCCTTCTTTGTCTCCTGGGATGTGGGATTTGGCTTGTAGCATGAGATACCAAATATACCGTTGTGAACTTTTAGTATCCGCGTTGGGCACTTGCGTTTTTGTGGTCGGATTTGTAATCCAGCTGGATATAATCCGGCGAGCACAGCGTGTATCCCCTCGAGCAGCGTACAAATTGCAGTGAAAATCCGATTGCGTGATTGAAGGACAGCATGGTGTGCTAATCCGCAAAGGATCGGGGTATTTAACCCGTGATAAAACGCCTGTGTAGCTATTCTGAGCGTTGTTGCGCAACCACTATGTTGGGCGTCCGCGTCTTCAATTACGGCTGTCAACGCAGTGCAAACAACAAGACACCTCTTTATGATAGATAACTCCTAATGTCTCTCTGTTTATAAAGCAAGGTGTTGATACGAGCGATGATGACAACTGGTGGATAAAGTAAGGGGCACATATATTGCTATGGTTCAAATCCCCAAAGGCACTAGAAATGATATTCTAGACCCCAACCACGTTTCAACGTCCTTTCTGAACCCGCTAGGCTTCTTCGCTACCGGATAAACTCCTGGCTCTCTCTTTCTCCTCGGCCGCCTGCTTTTCACGCCGGAGTTGGAGATCTGCCGCCGCCGCATCATCCTCAACGTCTACGGGAGCAGGACGTTCATCGATTCTTGCTTCATCCGTATGTTGAACCCCTTTTCTCGTTCCTTCTTCACCCGTCAAGTCAATGACATCCTTTTCGACGACTTTCTTTTCGACAACTGCCCGTTCAGGATGGGGCTGAGTTTGTAGTCTGCACTTCGTTTCCACTGGCGGATCCTCTCCAGCCCGGTAGAAGAACAACAAATCCTTCTCCGTTTGGTGCCAGAGTTTCGCCTTGGCATCCCAGTTCTTGCGATCTAGGTCGGCGAGCTTGGCCACAACCGGTCCATCATTGGAGAACCGGAGGAAAACAGAGCAATCGCGCAGTGTCATGGCGAGAGGGAAATCGTATCCGCGGTCGCTTGGATGGGCGAGCAGAGGACCTACGGGGTCAAAGTGGACTTGGAATGCGCGGAGACGAGGGAGGAGCGTGTTTTTGCGGTACCACTCCCAGAGCTGCTCCTTCTTGCCCTCGTCAAGGCGGTTCTCCCGCGCAAGGTCATCCAGCCAGGCCCTGGCATGGTCGGTGTTTTTATCGTGCATGTGTAGCAGGGCAAGTGGACACCTCGGACAGGCTGCATCTTTAGGTTGAGTATTCCCCATCCTCTTTCGCTTTTTGTAGAGCTTCTGGGCAGATCGTGCGCAAGTACGACATCGGAGAGCGTCGTCGGGCGCGTTGGGTGACTGGGCTAGCCACTTGGGCTTAAACTCTGCGAAGCAAACGTCTTTGCCCTCTGCGGATTGTTTGTAAGTGTCTGGCTGGTGAAGAGATAGGAGGAACGAGGACGAGGAGTCGGTTAAACGCACGGTTGGACATGTCCTCGACCAGCATGGCCCATGGTGAGTAGCCCACCAAGTGGTTCCTGAACTCTTCACGGCGCTGCGAACGCTTGTCGCCCAACTCCTTGTTCAGCTTCCCGACAATTGCCCAGGAGGTGATCTTGACTAGGCACTGATCCACCAGTTCCCCTTTCTTGAACAGGGGCCGTATTTTATTCTCCCAGTATTCTTGTAGCTCGGGGTACTGGTATGCCTTGGTGCCCTCCTTCTGGACTCGGAGCAGGCGGCCTGGATGCTGTGTCAGCGATGCTCCCAATGTGAGGCCATCGTAAGGCTTGACCTTTCAGAAAGTTAAGATCATCTAAATTGTTTTCCTGGAGCGGTATGATCTTGAAGACGATGTTTGCTGCCCCCTCGTTTAAATATTCAAACCCAAAGGCGGTGTCCACCAAGTCATCTAATCGCGGCTCATTTGATTCCATTGTGAGAATAATGGTAGGATTGAATAGAGAATGAACAAAGGATGGAAGATGTCTCGTGGACGAAACCTAGTGCTGGCTGGGTGCACGGTTTATTGAGAGGTGCCTAGTTTCTGAGGATGATGATGCAACATTCCATGTCAAGTTTATCCGTCTCGGTCGCACTCTCAGCCCTAAAAGCGTCACTTACGCGATTGCGAGGCGGAAGCGACGATGCAGCAGGCTTACAATCACCAGAGGTGAGTGGCTGCTACGATGGACTGCCCGGCCTTGGACTGAATTTTAGGGGGAAGTCTCCACTGTTGGCGGTTGCAGGGAAGCAAGCTGTCGCTCCCGCTGAAGGATTCCATCGCTGAATTTAACTTGGCACCCTTTCGTGACCTAGTACCCCGTCGATAAAGTCTCAGGCCGTTGAACACCACACCATCGGCCGGCTCATGTCACTTGGTGCTCGTGTTGTCGGGAGGGAACGGCCTGACCGGCCGGAAGCCGAGGTGATACACAAGGTCCGGACCCGGAAGGGTGGAAATGTGCACTTTCGGGTGACTGTGGAGCATGAAAGGGAAACCTGGGGGCTTTGTTCTCTCCGCGTTTCCGATGCACCCTCTCGGCGGCGTCCAGCCTTCCAGGTTTGAGGTCATGCCTCGAACCCCACCGACGATGGCAACATGGGACGATCAGGAAGACCATTGCCTCTTTGTTGTGGATCACCTGCTGGATGCATCGATTCCCCTCACTGCCATCCCATCATGGTTTGGGAATCGTTGCATCACTTGCCCCGGATTCTGTTCGCTTTTGACGCCAGAGGCAACAAGGTGACCCCGCAACGTCTTACAAGCTGGATATCAAGATTGCAATTCCCGTCCTGTCTTACGGCTGTAACGGTTCCTGCCACCAAGGGCTGCCGAGTGGGTAAAGTTGGCGCCGTCTTGGGACTTTGCGTCCTCGCGCTCATGTTGGGTGGTCGAGGCCGGTGTTTGAACTCGATGAAAGAGCGGTCACATCGCCTGGCGCGTTGTTTGGGCCTCTTCGCTGGCATCGCAGCAACTGTAATAAAACGGTCTTTATGCGCGTTTGCGTTGCGTTGCGTTTCGTATGGGGGGGAAAGAAAGAGCGGTCACCCGTCGCGATCACTCCTCCCCGCAGTGGTCCGGGACGCCAACGTCAGAAGGCCCACCTGCACCCAAGCTCAGCTAGCGTCGCGGCGCCCTCGCGGCACCTGCAAAAAATTTCCCTCCCGCCGGCCCAGCCCACAGCAGAAAAATCCCATAAGCACCCGAGCTCTCGCGCAATAGCGTCATTCGTGTGCCTCGCCTCCAACCACGCGCACATCCCCATTTCCTACAACCGACGAGCGCTTTTCGCCCCGACTTTCATTTTGCAACGATTCCGACTCAATTTGCGACTCTCGATTCCGTGTCGACGACCGACCTCAATTCGCTCAATCGCGTCGATTCCGCGTCGCCGGGCTTATCAGTCCGACTCATTTTGGTGCGATGCACGTCTAGTCCCGGAGGCGGTTCAACATGGCCTTCAACTTCAACTGGTCGCCGCTCGCGGCCGACGAGGACTTTTACCAACGCGCGCGCGATCTCCTCACGACAGCATTGAACAAGTCTCCGAAACCGCCGATTATCGTCGATGACATCTTTGTGACCGAATTCAACCTCGGCTCCGTGCCGCCAGATCTGGAGATATTGGAGATTGGAGACCTCGCGGAGGACCGGTTTCGCGGCATTTTCAAGATGTGCTATTCGGGCGACGCGTTTTTGACGCTCAAGACACGAGTTCAGGTACGGAATCACTTTCCGCTGGTCCCTGCCCCTCCCTCAACCGCCCCGGTTTTTTCTTTGGCGTTTGGCGGTGTGGATGGCGGTGAGCTTTGCAGCTCGATGGTGGAGACTCTGCAACAAAGGCGACATATACGATGCTATACCAGCTTCACTATAGTCAGTGCTGTGTGATTGCAGGCTGCAAGAGGTCGCCAATTATCAATTCGCGCCCTGATCGGAGAATGCCGGATAGTCTCGGCAACGCAATGGGTGATGGTTTTTTGGTGTTTTGAGCTGCAAGCGCAGGCCAAGCGAAACACGCCAGAAAAAAACCTCATATCCAACCCATCAAGTTTGCTCGCCAAGCTGCATCTCGATTCGCTTTTCTGGAGCAAGAAGAGAATTTGGGGTTTCTCTTGGCGCATTATTTTTTGAAATCACCCTGTGGTGTCTTGCAGGGATTCGCGCTCCTCTCACAGTTCTCCGCACGCGACAGCATTTGGGACTCCATAACAGGGCTAATATACCAACAATAGGCAAACCCCCTGAACACATACTTGTGTTCTAAGCCGAGCTTCACATCGCCACAACCCCTAGCCGCTGCATCTGGACTCACCATTCCACTTCAGATCACCTTATCTGAGATCAAGCTCTCAGCGTTCATCATTCTCGTCTTTTCAAGGCAAAAAGGGCTAACCCTGGTTTTTCGCAATGATCCCCTCGAGTCCCTCAAGGTGTCATCCACCTTTGACTCGATCCAGTTCGTTCGCGACTATCTACAAAGGACTATTGAGGAAAAGTTGCGAGACTTGATGATGGATGAACTTCCAGCAATTATTCACCGTCTTTCACTCAGGTTATGGTGTCCCGACCAAGTACCTAAGGACGAGGAGGAAACTAAGGAGGACGACAAGGAGCCGGCTATGAACCCGTTGGCTTCACCTCCTTTGGATCCCGTCGACCCGAACGGCCATCTTCTCGATGCTACCGAGATTTCTGCATGGTCACTCGACGCCGGGCCGGAGGCTCAGTCTCTCTTTTCACAGAAGAACCTCTTCCGCCTTTCATCACTCACCAATGCCAACCTCACGACATCCCTCGCTAATCCCGTGGTTCGAGAGGCTTTATTCCGGGCTTGGGCTAGCCCATCTGAGCGGAGTGATGCCACGACGACGCCCCTCTCGTCAACACCCAGTCTTGCGAGGACGACTTCCTACCAAGGGAGCACCCACACATACACATTCTCGGATAACGACAGTCAATATGGGATACCGAATCGGTCATCTATGGTCAATCTCACACAGGCTACCGCTGGGCTGTCCTTGGGCTCTGGGCGTCACTCTAAAGCCGGGAGGAGAAAGAAGACCAGAGTGGTCAATCTTCGTCGCAATGCGAGCAGCGAGGCGGCCAGCGAGGCTGGCGACAGTATCGCCGAGACAGACTCTGTCCAAGCACCAGCATCGGAACCTGTGCTCCCGACTCACGAAGAGGTGGAAGAGGAGCTAGTGATGCCGACGTCGAACAAGGTCCGCTTCAGGCCATCGACTGAAAGTCCACAGGCCGCAAGGAGGCCATCTTTCGATGCCAACACGACAAACCCCGCGGAAGTCCTCAGCTTGGCACCCGAAGCAAAGGCTTCATCTGTTCCATCCCAGCCTATCCGATACTCTGGGGAGCACACACAGCCCAAGGTGTCCGAGAAGCAAGAACAGATGGCTGCCGATGTCAAGGTCCCTCACCGACGTGGTCCTGAATCGGACACGTCATCCGTTATCATGGATCAAGCGTGGATCATGAAGATGGCCGGCGAGATCGCACGCCGCGTCTACGAGGAGAAGAACCGCAACCCTGCCTTTTGGCAGGAGCGGGACGACGCACCTCCCCCGGCGTACGAAGCCAGCTGAGAAAGTACCTTCACTCTTTGAACATTACAGCGAGCCTGTACATACTTTTTTTTTCCTTCCTCACTCTCCTTTGTGATTAGAGCGGAGCTGGCAATTTGGGTCTTTTTCTGGTATGGGCGTCATTTGGGATTAGCGACCGTGGCATCTTTCTCGAGCTCGATAATGTCTTACTGGTGTGCGGGTGGCTTTCTCGGGCTGTGGGATCGGGGTTGGGATTGGGGTTGGGATTGGGGGCTTGGGGCGAGGGACATAAAAAAAAAAGGGGTTGGTATCGGTTGGTTTGCATACAAACGCGTTTTTCCGGCTTTTTTTTTTTTTAGAATGGGGCCGGCATTTCCCTCGGAAAGATACGAGGGGTGGGATATTCTTCGGGGACTGCCGAATTGTTCATATCCCGTCCTGACAAACCTATACATGGACACTCCTTTTTTTTTCCTTTTGTCTTGGATGTGGTGGAACGCGGATTGTGAGCTTGGAAAAAATACATGGCCACCCGTTGTACAGAGAAGGATGTGGATGAAAGGGCGAGAATAGGGGTTAGCACTTGGAGCACATGAAGCGATGCGCGCGGTTGATTTCTTTTTTAGGTCTTAGAAGTCCCGTTGGCAGAAGCGGGTTCCTCTGTTCGGGAGCTTCTACATAGAAAGCACATCCCACCTCTACAAATCCATTTTATTCAATGGTCCATATTACTTATTCCTGACCTGTCATAAGCCATGGTCCCGTATCTCGAGTACTCGTGCAGACGCTTTTTTGACAAAACCCAGACTCCTAAAACGCCGCCTCGCTATATCCACAGGATATCCTCCAGACCAAGAACGCCGTATAAAAGACATCACTACTTCTTCTTGGGCGGTCTCCCCCGCTTCTTAGGGGGTGCAACAGACGGCCCACCGCTCTACTTTTGGGAATCCGCCTTTGCGTCTTGCGCACCAGAATTATTGGCCTTGAGCTCCTGCAAGCGCGCCTGCTTCTTGTCCAGGTCCGCGATCATGGCCTTGGTCATCTCCTCCACCTTGACCATGGCCTCCTTGAGCTTCTTAACCTCGAGCTGCTCTGTCTCCCGGCTGAAGGGCTGCGCCGGGCGGTTGGTCATGGGGATCATGGCACTGCGCTCCAGCACGCCACCCTCGGACCGCTGCGCCTCTTGCTCCTTGGCCTTGGTCTTGCCCTTGCCGCCTGGCTTGCTGCCCGCCGGACCGATGCCCGCGCCCGTGGTGAGGATGTCGTAAAAGGCCTCGTACGGCTCGTTAAAGATTTGGTCTTCGTAGGTCCAGGAGAGGACTTCACCGCTTGCGCGCATCGCTTCGCGCTCTTCGTCATTGCGCCCGTACGGGTGCAGGCGCAGGTGGTGGTAGAGGGTTTGGGGCTTTTCGCCGGATTCGGGGACGTAGTAGAGCTTGATGGTGATTTCGAACTCGCCCCAGCCTGTTTCGTTGATGAGGAAGGGCTTGCCCTTTTCGCCTTCGACCACTACATGAAAGATTTTAGTTGCGTTGAGGGTTGCGGAGTGTGGGGGAGCGGGGTCGACTTACTGCGCACGTGGTTGGGGATAGACTCGTGTAGCTTGAACTGCACTCTGCGCAGCCAGTACGTGACGTCGACGTCGTCAATGCCCTTGACGAAGACGGTCCATGAGTGGGTGTGGTCGTCGGGAATCCCTGGAGGTTTGGGATTAGTCTTTTCGTTGAACGGGCGCGCCGTTGTGCCGTATACAAAGGGACGGAATATTTGCACGCCTTTGACGCGCTTCCCTGCTGGCGGCGCCATGGTGAGTCCGGTGGGTTGGAAAATGTGCCCGGTTGTTGCGAATGTTTTCTCGCCGGGGAGAAATGCGAGCCGCAGGCGCAGGGCGGGCAGGCAAGTTCGCGGATCCTCCCTTATCGATTACGCCGAGGCCGGGGTTGCCCTTGTAATCGATAAGGCATTTTAGGGTGCGCGCCGGCTTTCAGCCTTGCGTCTCTCATGATGTCAATCAAAAAAACGGCTGGAACATCCCGCTAGTTCAAGGGATCCACCTGAACTTAGGTCGCGCTTCAATTGCTTTTCATTTCACTCCTTTTACATTGCAAAGTTGAGCTCCAGTCACCATGTCGGCGTCAAAGCGACTCATTGTGTGCGGAGGCAACGGGTTTCTGGGATCAAGGATATGTAAAGCGGCCGTGTCCAGGGGCTGGGATGTCACTTCTATCAGGTAACCAAGCAGTCCTTTCCCCAACCTGTTCAACTCATGTCTTACACCGTCCACCAAGCCGTTCGGGCGAGCCCCAATGGCAGCATGTCACATCCTCACCATCGCCTCCAGAGTGGGCCCACCGCGTCTCGTGGGAACGCGCAGACGTCTTCCGCCCGGCCCAGTATGTGTCCCTTCTCCAGGGAGCAGACTATGTCATCCACAGCATGGGCATCCTTCTTGAGGCCGACTACAAGGGCGTAATATCTGGAAAGGAGTCGCCATTCTCGGGCCTCGCAAAGGCCTTTTCAGCGTCAAAAGGCCACACGCCCAACCCACTCCAGCGAAAGGAGGGCGATGAGCTCAAGCCGCCCTCGTCGGCTAACCAGCTCACCTACGAGATGATGAATCGGGACAGCGCCATCCTGCTTGCCAAAGAATCCGACAAGGCCAAGGTCGGCACATTTGGCTACATTTCCGCTGCTGCCGGCGCGCCCGTGCTGCCGAGCAGATACATCACCACCAAGAGGGAGGCCGAACAGGTCATCGCGGATGAGTTCCCCAAGATGAGAAGCATCTTCTTCAGGCCGCCGTTCATGTTCGACAGCTCGCGCCCTTTTACTGTTCCCCTGGCTGCTGCGACCGCTGCCGGCTCGCTTGTCAACGGGCTCACAGGAGGTGTCTTGGGCGGATTCTTGGGCGCTGCCGTGACAAAACCGCTCAAGGCGGACCTGGTGGCTGACGCTGTGGTGGAAGCTCTGCACGATGAGAGCGTCAAGGGGGCCGTCGAGGTGCCCCAGTTGGAAGAATTAGCAAGCAAATCGTGGAGGAAGACAATGCTCTGAGTTCCAAGACTGCAAAGCATATGTTTTCTGTTGTAACATCAACGGTCTCTTCCTGTCTTGATGATCATTGTATTGTACCCATACTGTACAAAATACCCAAACCCAAAAGAGAGAAAATCATTTCGCTGCTCATGAATACCCATAACCTCAAATCATCGTCCCGCGCTCGAAGCTTTCCCTAATCTCGGCAGTATACTTGTTATAGAACCTCGCCAACTTCTGGTTAAACTGCTTGTTCTTCTCATTGATGTACGTGACATCCCCCCCATCATCCCCGTTGGCGGCCTGTCGATCCCTCCTCTTCTTGAGCGCCGCCTCCTCAGCCTTGTGCATGCTAGCCACCAACCGATCAACAGCCGCCTTATCAGGCTTGTGCTGCGCAAAATTCGTAGAGTCCGCCGTGCTGAAAAACGTCCCGTCCTTATCCACCGCGATCAACTCGCCATCCTCCGTCTCGACAATCTCCAGTGTGCCCGCCGCGGCCGCCTTTTCAATGGCCGCCATCTTGTCTCGCGTATACTGTTCCAGATCAGGCGCGCCCATCCCCCGAAGCTGGCGCTTGTACGCCTTTTCGCTCTCCCGTCCGTAGTCTCGGAACGCCGTGTCGTCGCGATGCGCTTCCTTCTTGCGCATCCGCTTGTCCCACCGCTCGCTCTCGTCGATCGTCCAGTCCCATGCTCGCTTGCGCTCGAAATCGCCACCGGCGTCTTCAACTTCGGCTTTGAGAAGCTTGTGCGAGGCGATGGCGTGCTTGCGCCCGAGGGCGGTTAGTTGGGATGGGTCGGCTGCTAGGCGTTGGGATTCGCGCGTTGCTTCTTTCATGTTTTGAGTTGAGGAAGTTTTGGCACGTTCTTGGAGAGCGCGGAAGCGCGCCATGCGGTCCTGGGCTTTGGTCGCGGCGTCGGAGGCAGGAGGTGTTGACTTGGAGGTGGAAGGCTCGGCGGGGGTTGAGGAGGATGCTTCTGCTACTGGGGGCGAGGGTGCCGCTTGTTCTGGCTTGAATGATGTTGCTTCGGCCTCCGACGAGGCTTCGGTCACCTTTCTCTTCTTTGCAGGCGGCATGTTTGTCTGTGTCGATATTTGAGGGTAGGTTTGGGAATGGCGGGTTGGCTGTTTGGGTGTTGATTCAGGTTGGTGTTGACTTGCGGGATGGAAATCTGGGTGCATGAGAAATGGCTATTGGCACCGTTGCCCGAGCCTAAACGCTTAGTCTAATTTTCTGGTGTTGGGTTAGGGTTGCTCGGACCTCCACCTAGCTCCTGCCGGTCGATTGGATCCCATGTTACAACCCACAACAAAGTAACATCAGGAACGATGAGGTCTCTTTTCGTTCAGAGATGTCGTGACCTTCGGGTCAACAGCGCGGCGTTGCCAGTGACGGCGATAGCTCCGAAACAGGAAGCCACAGTTATTTCACCCGCCAAGCGCCTGCGCCAAAGCCATTCAGACGCCCAACAGCCGTCACAGAGGAAACAACCAAAGGGACGATTCCCAGATGATCTCGAGTATCCCTCGCCTCGTGTTATGCAGTACCACCCCCCTCCCAAGCGTAAGGCTGAATTGCCGATGCTCGACTTGAGTCCCTTGCTCTGGGATTTGGTCGATGAGAACTCGCCCGGCGTCCGCACTTACGATGAGAATGACCACAAGGAACAGGTATTGCTCTGGAAAAACGACAATACTATGTCTGATCTTGTCCGTCGGATGAGAAAATTCAAGCACGAGATGGTAGCCACGGAAAACGAATGGTTTATGCAAGACCGGAACCCATTCGATCCCCGGCAAACCAGCGAGCTTGATGTGCTATCAACCGCTCTTCTGGGTGTAACTCCAGCACCGCCGAGTGGCGGGGAAGCTGATACCAGTGATAACACGTCAAGCAGCACCGGGGACCCGCGCCGCTTGGGTGCGCCACTTTTCCGTTCCATCGGCGTTGCTGATCGAATCTCGGAGGATTCTTCCTTGACTGTTCAGTTGTTGATTCATCGGCTACAGGCCTATCGCTCCTTTCTCGGGTCCCTTGGCAAAGAATATCGGGATGTGACAGATCAGTTGAGAGAGGAAATCGCAGGCTCTGACTTTCGACGGATAAAGCGCATCCTGGCGCCTCTCATTCGTGACGACAAAGGCCGAGCCATAGTTATGGGATGTCTTCCCGACATACTCTCTGCTATCTCCAAGGATGGAAAGCCCTCTCCGGAAGCTTCAAGGTACCTGAGAGATCTTTGGTACAACCTAGAAAGGTATGTGGAGTTCTCAAGAGAGGACCCGGATTCGGGCGACTCTTTTCCACAACGGATAGGTGACAACGCACCCCGAAAACACTCTTCGACCTAACACCGGAGTATCTTCCGTTTGTGTCATTGTTTCCGATGCGGCCAACTACAAGAAACCGATGGGTTCAGGTTAAGCCGCATCGCTATCATCACGGGTCATCAATCTTCCGGCCATAGTCGCACAATCCGTCATCACAACAGCCCCAGGGATTCGGGCCTTTTCGGACGTTGTGGACTTTCAAATTCACGGTTTTGGCGAATTTTGGCGACAACGCAGCAAACATCACTTCTCGGCGGCGAGCCTGTTTATTCATGGGCCCTCACGAGAAACGGTCCAGTCCGAAGGCTTGCGTAGGTAGCCACTTCGGAAGTGGAATCGGCGATCGTGATCCTCGAGGACTCATACTGCGGTAAGACGCTGGGAAAGAGGAATGCAGCTTGTGCAACTTGATGTCTACCACTCCGCCGAGAGGCACTGCTTACCAACAATTGCGCGGAGGAAGATGGATTCGATCTTGGCTTGGTAAAAGTCTCAGAGGTGGTTAAAAGATGGATGTTGACATAACGACAGGCAGCGTTGGACCGACGAGGCACGAGGCCGGCCACATAACAGTGGATCTCTGCATGGCGTACCGGCACCATGGAATTCGAAGCTCGTCGACCTCGTTGAGCCTCCCCCCAGAAGATGCCGGACGGAGTGTAACGTGTCGGATCGGAGCCGGAGCTGAGGGTGTGGTCTAGGATCTGATTGGACGGGGTCCGGGGCGCTGCGACCTCGTCGCAATCTTTGGAGGGGCCCGAATCTTACGGCGCAGTCCGGGACAAGGAGGGTGGTTGCGAGCTCTCAGGCTGCACAAAATATAATTCGTCCTTTGCCACGGCTGCGCAGTGTGGTAATCAGCCGGCCAAATCAAGGAAAACCATTGCATCTGCAACTGTCCGCATAGCGTCGTTCCTCCGCTGTATTCAGGAGCCCTTCATTGAACGGTCACCCAAACAATTCGCTCGCCAGACATGACGCAACAGCCCTACGGACGGTGGCTTCGGCAGGTTCCCATCCTGGGTTAGGGCGACAACGAAAGCTGGCAGCCTCTCGGTTTCCACTCGTAGACTGAGTAGGTATGGTCGGGCAGCTGTTTGATGGGCGCCAATGAGTTTGAGGTGTTGGACTCATCCGATCCAGCCCTCCAGATGCTGAGCCACAGGCACTAAGGCGGTGATACAATGCTCTGTCTTGGATGGTGTGTGTAACAGGCACCGTATATGTACTCTATGGGGCCGAGCCTCGATTGGGCGGCGCCAGTCTGCCTTCCCAGCTTTCTACTCATCCTTCGCGATTTATTTTATTCCCACCTCACATGACAGGCGCGTGGTCCTCCGTTACTCACTCTTTACCCGTGTTCACTGGTCGCCCTCGTCTCTACCGTTATCTCGGGCCTTCACCGTGACGGTTCTCTTTGATCGACGCCCTCGTGAAGGCAAGCCATGGCCCGACCGGTCCCTCGTCAATCGGCGTAATGTCTTCAGCCTTAGCATTTTGGCCAATACGACTAGGTGCGGCTCGTGGATGGACTAGCCGTCACTTAGTTCGGTTGGATTTCCGGGTTATAGGATGGATATTTATCGTTCTCGCGCTTCTAACCGGGCGATCAACCGCCCAACTTGACCCGGTCAGAAACTTTTGTCGGCGGTTCGGCCATCAGACCGCTGTTATCGACAGAAAGTTATATGTTGATGGAGGATTTGTCAATTATAATCCGCCTTCCCAGGTCAACAACAACTACAACTATTCAAGTGAGTCAGGTTGCCTCGCCGACGATACTTGCTAGCCCCTTTTCTGGTTTACTAACCACTAGGTACCGAAGACACCGGGCTCCTATATCATGATCTCGACACCATCGCTCCGGCTGGCATGCCACAGCTCTATGCCAACTTGACAAAGAATAGCAGTGTCCCTAGTGTCCATGGGGGGACGCTGTGGGCTGACGACGTGAACAAGCGGCTCTACCTATTTGGTGGGGAATATTACTTGCAACCACCGCCTCGAAGCTTTAACCTGTGGTCGTACGATGTAATGAACAATGAATGGGTATCGTTCGGGCCACCGGGCCAGGCTGCCATCGACAGCGTCTCTTACGGGGCGGGCGCATCGGTGTCAGAATTGGGACAGGGTTTTTTCTTCGGAGGCTGGATCTCTAACAATACGGATCCCGACTGGTCAGGCGTGCCCGTTGCAACCACGGGTATGGTCAAGTACGACATGGACAGCAACTCGTGGAGCAACATCACCGGGCCGGACTCAATCCGCCGGGCCGAGGGCGTCATGGTGTTTCTGCCCATCGGCGACGGCGGAATGCTGGTGTACTTTGGCGGGATTCAGGACCTCTACGCCAACGGGACGGTGGCCGGTCAGCCGATGGAGCAAATTCTGCTCTACGATGTCTTGAGCTCCAAGTGGTACAAGCAGAACGCAACGGGCGATGTCCCAGAGATGCGAGCACGATTCTGCGCGGGGGCAAGCTGGGCACCAGACCAGTCAAGCTACAACATGTGAGTCTCCCTACACGTTCCTTAATCCAGACCACGCTCATGTCAAGAAGCTATCTATACGGCGGCGCCGGTATGCCCCCTTCGACCGCCGGCTTCGACGACGTCTACATTCTCACAATTCCCACCTTCCAATGGATCAAACTCTACCCAGACGGTCCAGCTACGGGTGATTACCCGCACCACTCCCTTACCTGCAACGTCATCTCCAACTCCCAAATGATGATAATCGGCGGTTCTTTCCCACTAACCTCACAATGCGACGCCCCCGACCAGTTCGGCTCGCACAACCTCGATCTCGGCCTCCAGAACCCCGACCACGCCCCCTGGAAACTATTCATCCCAAACCTCACCACCCCGGCAGTCGCACCCCCGATTGTTTCCCTTATCGGCGGTAGCCCCCAGGGCTCCGCAACTAAGACCGCGCCCTCCCGTGGCTTCGACCACCCCGACCTCAAAGTGCTCATGGCCCGCAAAGCCTTCATCTCCGTCCGCACTCCGACCCGCACCCCGACATCTACCGCGGTACCCTCCAAAGCCCCCCTCTCTACCGGCGCTATTGCGGGCATCTCGGTCGCCGGTTTCGTCGTCCTCGTCTCTCTCCTCCTCGGCTGTGTCTGCTTAATCCGACGTCGCCGCCGCCGTATCGCCGCTGCAAGGGAAACGCCTCCGGCTGGTGCAACACCATGGAGTCCACATTCGACGCACACCAACACGGCATCCTACACCCCGAGCAGCCCGCTGCCGGGCAGTCCGTTCATGCAACAGCCGCACCGGACATTTTCACCAGTGGAGCTCGAAGCGCCACCGGGTTCAAGGTTGTGGCATAGTCCAGACGGAACCATGTACGAGCTTGTGAGCAGCGGGAGAGAAGGGGGAGGAGGAGGAACAGGCGAGGTGGAGACCAAGGTGGATAGCGAAGGACGGGTGTGGGTGCGCATGCCAACGTTGATGGTCGGCAGTACCAGTCCGACCGTTGGTGCCGGTGGCGGCTATCTAGGTGGGCATTCGCCGGTTACGCCGTCGAGTTCGCTAGGCACGGGGACCGTTGAGGTACCGCCGCCGCTACCGCCGCAGGAGCTGGCGGGGAGCGAACGGGAGAGGGGGGAGATGAGTGAGGGGGAGTGGCCGAGGCAGCAGCACCAGACGTATTATCATGCTTAGGGGTGTTTTCTGTATTGTCTGTGTAGGTAGCGCGCCAAGTATCTGTCTGTGAAGTATCTGTCTGTGAAGTATCTGTCTGTGAAGTATCTGTATGTGAAGTATCTGTATGTGAAGCATCTGTCTGTGTTGATAGGCATGGCATTTTTTGATAAAGGGAAGTTTACTGGGGTTTGACTTCACAGACATAAAGAGCAATATCACCATGTTTACTGTTCTCTCATCGATAGGGGTATTGCCATGCTCACCTACACCACCTACAAAGTGTCGATCAACTGGGTCTGACTGAGCCTCCCTCATCTGATACCTCCATCTGATCTTTTCGTCTCACGCACCACACACCCCCACCTCTTTTATTAAATATTATCTCACCTCCTTTTTTTTTTTTTAACCTACGTCTTAACCTTTCGCAGTACCTTGATGATGACACACCACACCGTGTGTTTGGGTCGCACCGATTTCGGCGCCCCGGTGTCCCAGCCGCAGCGTCAGCATAATCAACAAAACATACCCTACGCCGCTAAATGCCGAAACTAGACGCCATCGTCATCTCTGTCGGATGCCGGGGGGGTTTCAGTTTCAGATAGGGAGGGGAATCCCAAGTCGGGAGTTTACGGGCGGTTTATGTTTGCCGAGACAGCTGCAGTATTCATACAGTGCGATATGCATCCATCCGCGCACATGTAGGGACGTTCGGTTGAGTAGGTGGACAAAGGTGACTGACTCGATCCGGTCTTTCGGATCCGTTGGATCCCACCGAGCGCCCTGCCTTATTTCCGGTCCGAGCTCTCGGGGTTTAGGATGCGTGTTTCTAGGGGGGGTTGAGGAACCTGACATGGAGTCGAGATGGGGACGATGTTGACCTGATGGTCATTACCCAAGGTACCATGTCCTGCCCGACTTGCGCAGCGGAGTTTTTCGCGAGCCAAAACAATTGGCGTTGATAATCACACCAAAATGTTCCAGTCCCTATCGGCTGATCGTCGCGCCTACTTTAGTCTCTTTGCAGCATCGCCGATAAGAAACCCGGCGACGATAGAGCGTCCGCAGGGTGAGCGAGATCGGAGCTCCCAAGGTGCTCAAGGTGGAAAATATAAAAACAGTTCAAAATGGATACTGTGCGGTGCAGGTGCAGCCATATCGTCTGTTCTGTCCGATCTCTGGGCCACATCCGACCCCAACCCCGGACAGGCCCCTTCACTGATCGGATGCGTGTCTTTAGGTGTGCGCCGCCGCCGCGACTGGAGAGCGTGGGATGGATGGATGCCCCTCAAGATAAGGAATCTCGTCTCGTCCACACAAACTTAGCGCATGTAGCGTACCTGCAGTGATCTAGAATAGGTTGGGAAGGACGCAGGCAGGCCGAGAGAAAATCCCAAAGGAACGGGTTGCATTCGCTGGCCCGTTACATGCTATGATTGATATTTTTTTTATGGATCAAGCTTGTCCCGTCCACCGTGATCCCGTCCGCAACGGTTGCAGGGTCGTATTGTAACCCTCCCCCACGTCGTCACTAGGGACAGAGCCACGGATGGACAGAAGACGAGACTCTCTCACCAAAGCCGTTCTTATCCGCTCTTTAGGTACCGTAGACGACAAGCCATCGTTGAACGGACGGGGTCGTTTTGTGATGATGATGAAATAGGCAACACACACTCGGCGGCGCTTCGGTGCGCACAGGAATACGAAAATGTCTTTCTGTGTGTGAGAGAAAAAAAAAAGCTGAGATATCAACAACCTGATCACATCATATGCAACATCGACAACAGACCTCAGGCTCAGGCCCCTCCACTCCCATCTCAACGATATGGAATGGAATGCGCATGGCAGATCTGGCCTGCAGTATGTCTTGCGTGCAAGCGGGAGGGCAAGCCAGCGAAACGGGATTCCCTTGCGCCGGATACCCAGGACCGGTTCCGACGCTGCAGGCCAGCCCCCCTCCCTCCTCCGACCGACCTCAGCCGGGCATCAAGTCCCGTGTTTGCTGGTGGCACCGAGCCTGTGAGAGGACTGTCTGCGAGCGGGATGGCTGCGGGCAGCATCTCGGTCAACCAACAGGCACGGGGGGCACTTGCAGCCGCGTCGTCAATTCAGTGCCCAATTCGTGCGACTCGAGAACCTCGGCCAGCGCTGTGCCTGTTTGTGCGTTTCTGTCGACGTGCAGTCGGGAGTTTACTCGCCCATATTGCTCTCTCTGGCTCCCACATGCCACAAACCCCCATACGAACCATACGAAGAGGGGAGAGGCACCGCCTGGACAGTGGTACCCCCGCGGCCTTGGACGGGGACGAGCCTCTCTCGACAATTGATCCGGACCAGACACAATTCTGCCGCGGTCCATGCTAACAGCAGATCTCCCGCGCTCCCTGACCGAGCCGGCTGGCTCCGACGGTGGAGTTTGCTGGCGGGTCACCGGTGTGCCCTGCCGGGAGACACCTTGATGGAGGTGAGGGCTGCGAATGGGGCCGAGGCCGAGAACCCCCACGTTTTGCTCCATCAAACTTAAAAAAGACTTGCACGGCTCGGGCGATGAAGGATGAGACGGTCTGGTATTACCCACTGCTAGCTGTAGACCCTTCTGAAGGCAGGTGGCATCCTTCCGACACGTCCCGGCCACAGCGCTTCAGAGGTACCGAGCGACGCGTGCTACCCTCCTGCGTCTAGGTGCTCCCGTCTCTCCTCCCGCAACAGGAGGGCCAAGACAGGCAGCGCAGCGTTGCATGGAAGCCAGGTCGGCGGGAGCGCTCTCAGAGCCCCCAGGCGTCATGGTCGGATGGCGCACCCAGAGCGCGCGTCGATAGCGTCGATAGGTACTATAGCGGTTCAATCTTGGATGCCCCTCTCCCGTCGTCCGTGCTTACAGCTCTGTGGGCCCGCTCTGCACGGGATGAGCTCCTAGCCCGGGTCAGTCCCTGTTCAGAGGGGCTCAAGTCGATCTCAGCGGCACGCTGGTGCGCATCCTGAACTCCACGAGAAGATCTCTCCGACCCAACGTGGAGAGGCTGGGCAGCTGGATTGGTGGGCAGAAATGCTGGGCAGCGCAGAGTGAAAATTTTCTGTCTGCTTTGGCGGATTATTGCGACTCCTCTTGGGAGGAGCCTGAAAGTCTGGCACCATGAATCACCTGTTCGTTCGGCCAAGCGATATGTCGTTTTCTTACACTCCCCACAGCCCTGGAGCCAGCCGTAGCGGAGACAACACCAACTGAGCAAAACTGTAAGCATCCTGCCCGGCCTTCCTCGGATGTGACAGCTGGCTGTGAGCTGGGGGCGTGGAACACCGCCTCGGCGATGGCGGGGGTAACTATCACTGCTACTATCGCCAAAGCATGGTGCAATTTTGCGATCTCGCCCCGCTGCTCGTCGATCCTCGGCCGGCGGCTCATGACGCGATCGCCCTGAGGGCCTTCGTCATCTGATGCCAGGCCGTGTTTCGACACTCGCAATGGCTTACGCAGACGGGTACGCGACACGACCACGTCCTGCGCACTCAGCTGGCAGGGGAACTCGCCTGCTGTTAGTAAAAAAAGCAAAAAAGAAAAAAAAAGGTGGTGGGGAAACATGAGGCTGTGAAAGAAGAAAAAATTCAGAAGATCCGGAGGCCGAGCTAGTGTGCACCGCACTACACTAGATGGAGCAGAGAGGCTCAACAGGGGCAACGAACTCCATGGAGGTGTGGAAGCGTTGCACGCTGTGAGTGGATGGCGAATGTGCTCGGTGTGATGAGACAAGAGTGCCCATGACCTCTCTCTGCTCGCGCTGTTTCGCAGGTGGTGCCTGGATTGTTGGATGGAAAGACCCTGTTCGCGGCTGCACGCCGTTGACATTCCCCAGAGCGCCCGTCAGCAGCCCCCGCCCCGCCCTGTGATTGGCTTGTTACGCCCGACGACGCCGAACACCATCGTCAGACGCAATTGCAAAGCCTGGAAGCATGGGCTTGAAACTGGAGCAAATCTTCTCTCGCCCACCCTGACCGTCCACTGGCAAGTGCCAACCGGCGTGTGGGTACCTTGCAGCGGGAGCCATGGCAAGACAAGACGAGTAAAGTGACGGTGAACGATGGCAGCGACCTGCGGAAATATGGCAACATTCTCGCAACATTCTCATGCCAGATTGATGACGATTTGGCTCTATCAGCCTCAAGTCAGACCGCAGCCCCACCGGGTCCACTTTGTCGGTGATCACGCCTTTGAGAGGACCTGGGAGTTTGGGACAAAGACACGAAAGGCCCGAGATGGGTACCTACCCCCATGGTCCCAATGCAGGGATTTTGATGTATCATGAATTGATGGATCTCAACCTGGAACCCCACCCCTCCCGTCTGGCAACACGGCAACGAGTCCCCCCACCCTCACCTCACCTCACCCCCAAGGTCCTCATCTCAGCCCCTCCTCGGGATGGTGCCAAAGCAGTGTCGACTTGTGTGGACTTTTAGCTAATACCTTGGATACCTTGGATACCTGCGTGACCCTACTTCAGACCAACCTATGTAAAACCCCTGCGGTCTGCCTCCTCGCTCCCCTCTTTTCCTTCTTCTCGCCCATTCTCTGATTCTCTCCCTGCATTCGCCCTCCCCTTCCTTGTCCCACCTCGTGAGCCCAGCGAAAGAAAAAGAAACACCACTGTGGCATCCGTGGCCTTCAAGACACGGCAATCCGCACACGCCCACACCCACACCCACACCCAGAGTGGGCTCACACACCCCAAGGAGATCTAGGGAAACTGCGAGTGTTGGACGGTGAAAGACGATTGGCCAAGTCCGATCCCGCTGGTCTCCGTTCTCGGCACCACAGGCATTGGAGCAGCAGCAGCAGAACCCTGAACCTGAGCTTGTCGAAAGAGTCATCCTAGAATTCCTTTTTGTATAATAGCGGACTCTGCACCGCTCGAATTTCTTTTGCGCCACGCTTTCTTGATCGTCTCAAGAGACAGACTTCGGACGCCCTTCTCAAGTCCCGCCGAACCCCGGTTCGCGCCCTAGAGCCCAGTCCGAACCCCCTGTGTTTCCCCGCAGTCACCCCCTCGCATCCGCACAGCACAACCTGGGCCCAGTGCACAACGCCTGCTCCCTGCTTCGCCTTGCTGGTTCTCTGGTTTTCCACCTGGCCCTGGGAAACTTCTTATAACTGCATCGCCACCCTCGCACCTTTGGGGCAACACGCACACTCAATTGCCCATACGCTCTTCATCAATTGTCTTGCCGGCAGTTCCCACGGTTCGTCATTGATCGTCCAAACGGTAGATCGCACTTGCTTGTCCAACCGCACTCAGTCTCCGACGACGTCAACCCGGCTGTCACACAACGGCCTGACCCGAAACTCATACCAATCACAACAGCAGCCGCTCCCGCTCGACAGACCTTTGCAACTCCTAGCACGAGCATCCAGAATCTTCAACCGCGTCTAGACACGCACCAGTGCTTCTGGTCTGACGCTTCACGACGCCGTCTCTTGTCCGCCGTGCACTGGAAGTGGCAACCGAGTCAAGCAAGCTCTTGCAGCATCATCATCATCACAGCATACTTCGATTGGGCCCATCACAACCAAGCCCTTCCGTTTCGTCCGCCATTTAACCTACCCTCGTTTCCACGAGCGTTGCCGATTTGCGCCGACTTCCCGCCATTACGCCAGGAAACCAAAAGGGTGCAAAAAAAAGGCCCCTTGCTGCAGGACACAAATTCGCCACCGCACCAATCCAACCACTTACACCCTCACGTTCCGTCAACTTGCAAATTTTTCTCGTCAGCCCTGGCGTCAAATAATCCCCCCTCCCAATTGGTTCTCTACCCCTGAATCTCTGCTGTCCTCGTCGGTCTACAAGAGCCGACGACAAGCCGGAGCAGCAAACTCGACTTGCTCTCCGCATAGAACACGAAGCTTCCCACGCCGTGAGGGATCAACGCCAAGCCATCTCCGCAGAGCAGCCAACCACGGGTTCCGGCCTGCATCCCGACTTGACTTTCACCCCCACAGTAGCCAATCAGCACAGTCAGTCCCTATGCACCACCAACGCCGAAGGTCCGGACATGCCTCTGGCAACACTTCGATGACAGACGTGCGGAAAGCGAGTAGCGCAGCACGACCCGCAACAATGACGAGAAAGACGACATCACAGTCGGTCCAAAAACTGGGGAAGAGCCCCAGGGACCGCGAGAGAGAATGGGAAGAGGAGCGCTGGTGGGACGAGGAGAGGGAAAGCTTCCCACAGTACTGGTATGTCAAGCGCACTGTCTGTTGCTCCTCGCGTTTACGTTTCGAAATGCCCTCCCCTCAAGGGACTTCCCGTTTTGTCTACCCGCAGCGTCACCTGATATGCAGGTGATTTGTGTCACCCTGGACAGCGTTCCAATGAGGGGGCGGGGCTCCGGTCCCCGAGCTTGCGAGAAGCTGTTCCTGCAGATGCATTTTTTGCTTGGCTTCTGGGGACACCATGCTGACCAGCTACCGTCACCAGCATGATATGCGACAAGCAATGCCCTCCGTCCAGCGAGCAGTTCCTCTACTGCTCAGAAGCGTGAGTTTGTCTGGTCTTTTGGACAGTTTGATGGGTGCTAACGTAAACATCAGATGCCGCATCCATGATCAGATGAGTGCAGGGACGCCCTCTATCAACCTCTATTCGAACCTGGTCCCATCGTACCCATTTTACTCGGGTGCCCAGGAGCCCAGGGATATCATCCCTCGTGCGTCACCATCGAGACCTAGCTCGATGCACTTTTCCCCGCCCATCTCGCCCGAGGCCAATCACCAGTCCGCGATCTCTGCCCTGAAGTCGCTCTCGATCCGGTCGCCAAGCCCTCCATCCCCCGTGGGGACCTATCACCCCAACATTTGGCCGTTTGGGCGGAGTGTTGCAACGAGCCCCAACAACTCGTACTCACGACCAGTGTCGAACCTTTACCCGTCGACATATGACGGAGCATACTACGGCGCCAATGCCATTGCGGGCTACGGGACAAGCTCGGATCGACCGCTCCCTGTTCGCCGGCCAGGCATCTACTCGCGACCCAAGAGCATCGAGTTGGTGACGCCCATGGTTGGGCGATAGAGCCGACTTGGTAGGAGAAATGGGATGGCATGGTCAACCCGAATCCGAACTGCATCCGCCGGACTGGCAATTGCTGCGCCAGGGATTTGGGTCTGATCATGTGAGGGGCTGGGACGCGGGTAGTGTCCGTGCTCGGTTCCCGACAACAGCATGCGTCGATTTGTGCCCGCAGCCATCTGGGCGGCGGAGGGACGCTGACTGCAGTGTCTCGGAGGGACGCCAACACTATGCGTTCCATTCTCGGACCATGGCCTTTGCGCCCTTCTCTTTATCTACAAAGTGGGGGTTGCCCAACGTGGAGATGCAACTTGGCCGCGGGGTTTGGGGTGCAGCGATACTGGCCCGATGCTAGCTCGGCGCCTGATATTAACCAGCAAAAAAAAACAACACACATTTTCGGTGTCACCCCGTCGGCTTCATGGCGTGGCCTCATTCGGTACCCCACAAAAGCATGGGCGGAGGGCAGAGCGGGGTTGATCGTGGTGGTTGATCATTCCTGTTTGGAACGTGGGGTCCCCGGCTTACCCGTAGGACGACAGAGGATGGACACGGACCATGTGGCCGCCACGCCCACCCCCCAACATTTTTTCGACTTGTTTTTGGATACTCTCTGCATTGTGTTGTTCAGCATAATTATAGATGGGGAAGCAGATTCGGGGCGTTTTGGTTGGGCATCCACTGGCGTCATTGAGACGGAGCACTAATTCTGAGCGGATGCCTGTTTTGGCTGTCAAGACGACTGTTATCAACAACATTTTACGGCGAATGGGCGGGGAAAAGAAAATTGCGGAGGACTCTAGGCAGTTTGAGGTACTTTGTTTTTTGTTTTGACGGCATTTTTCTTAGCTCATCATCTGCTCGGGTTACTCAGGATAATTATGGATATGAGATCTCTACTAGTCTGGTGGTTGTACAACACCGAGACGCTTTATGACTGGGAATAGCGCGGGCGTCAAGACCATGGCGGCCACAATAATTTTTGTGTATAGGCATAATGGCCATCAGGACAGGGCATGAGTAATGCCTGCTCCGCATCTTTATGAATTGATATTCAATTCACCTGGTTGATTGGTATATTGCTTCTGTCGCACCATATGGCGTCTTGCTGTGTGTCCGATGACCTCATGCTGGGTGTTGGTCAGGAAAGTCAGGAAATCACATCCTGTTGGCTGGCGGGTCCTTATTTCGATCCTTGGAGTGTCTCAGATATGCCCGCCGACAATCGGCGAAATGCGCAGTTCCCCAAAAAATCGGCGATGATGCGGTTCTTGGATTTCCCCATTCTTTTTGCAGGTGTGTGTGGGTGTGGGTGGTTTCTGGGTAAAATCCTTGGGTGCCTGCATCGTCCTCCCGCTCCCTTCCCTCTCTGGCCTAGCTTGCAGCACTCGCTGGGAGAACGGATAGGTGCTGGGTAGGGCGACGGGGAGGACCTTTCGGCAATCTCCAGCACGTATGAAGCACCCCCGCGTTGTGATCACATCACCGAGGTGAATAATTGATTTGTGTGCCAATGAGTTGCCTGCCGGAAGGGATTGGAAGCAAAGGGAAATGCCGGCAGAGAATTTCGGAGTGGTTTTAGTGTGTGATGGTGACTAGCTACATATCTGAGACATTATATTGACGCTGGTCGAGTTTATAGTGCGGGGGGAGTTCTCTTTCTTTTCCCCCTCCCTCTGTCGGTGGTATTGCCGTGGTGGTTTGCATATGTTTGCATTTTTTTTTTGGGACTTTTTGGGGCTTGCACGGGCTGGATACCAGTGATGAGTGTCTCACCATCATCTCATGCGGGTTTGGCTTGGGACTGTTCAGCTCGACATGGGGTGGGATGGCAGGTGGTTCTTTGAACGGATTGATGACGTGGACTACTGTAGTCTGGCGTTCTAGAGATGGGAAATGAAAAAAAAAAAAAAAAAAACCGAGGTATTGAGAAGGGGAGCGTGTACGATGTTTTCCTCAAGGGGGGTAGGTTGAGCCGGAATCGAGGGCGGGGATCGTCCGGACGCTCGGATACTTCCGTCGATCGGTTGGCATTAGGAGGGCCCGTGTTCCGGGGGTTGGGCCCGATCGATTCGCCGGGTGAGACGGGATGGAGATCGTTTTTGGGATCGGGGATGTGTATGTGGACAGGAATTTGAGGCATGCATGTTAAGGCGATTGGACGTCCCTCTCTGTGGTGTTGTTCATTCTCCTCCATTCCCAACTGGTGTCGAGATGACTCTGCGGTGTTTGATGATACTGTTCAAGCCTTTGGGATATCTTTTTCAAGCCCTTCTGTTTGGGAATAACCCTCTCCCCTGGGAAATATTGGGCGTGTGGGCGGCGCTTATCGTCCGGCGCTTCTGCGTGTTTCAGGCAAACAGGATTCTGCTTCTCCTGGAGGGACGTGAATGCATGAATCACGGTTACAAATCATGGAATTGGTGCATGTGATGGATTCCGTGCTCGATGCTCATCCACAACGGGTGGAAAAACCCAAGCGTTAACACCGTTGCTTCGATCGAGCCGGTTCCGCCGTCTCCGGGGGCCACGTCTTGCTTGCTTTGTCATTGCATGCTTTGGCCGCTCGCGCCCTCGGTGGTCTTCTTGTGCCCGAACGCCCTCCGGATGATCCCTACGCTTTGGAGGAGAAGCACTGTCCATTCCGTCAGTATCCGCATCTGGTTACGAGATTTTCCGTTGTTTGAGTGGAACTTGCATGATGGGACAACGGCCCACGCGGCATTCAGTCCGACATAGTAGACCCAGTAATAAAGAAACTCAGGGCGGCTGTAGGATATACCCTTGTACTTTTCTTGGAAGTAGCAGGTCCCAAAGTAAAGCGCTACGCCGTAGAGATGGCCGATAGATACGGCGATTTGGAGGACATGGCGGATCCCGTTGTTTCGCTGGATGATACAGTACGCTGCTGCAAGAGACAGGGGTCCCCAAATGTACTGACGGCGTCAATATGTGGCTGTGAAAAGGGTCGATGGACATACCACGGTCAGACTCTCAATGCAGAGCATAAAGGGGTCCGATGTCATGTAGCGGGAGTCGGACTGGGCGTACTCCCTCCAGAGAGAGGCAAAGAGCTCATCCGAGGAACCGATGTGCTCGTGATTTTTGATAAAATACCCTGCAAAGAATGTAAGCCACGTCTTACTGAGGGATTGACGGGTTTTTACCTTCAAACTGGCAGTGCAGGAATGCGCCTAGAAAGGAGGCCTGTCAGCGAGATGTGACTTAGAGGGAACCCGAAGGGTCAAAGTAAACAAAATGGCATGCAGCTTCATCAACGAGTAAAATGATAACCACGAAAACAAGGCTTACTCAGAATGAACCAACAGAATATGAGCTGGTCGGAAATAGACAGCGTTGGATTTTTATACCGGGCAAGAAGCAAGGCGCCGGCGATGTGAGCCGTGATGAGTCCGACAAAAGACAGCAGCAATCCCTCGAGACTCCATGTCGTTGGTACGTAGCCGCCCGATATTACGCTGTCCACCGGGAAATACGGATGGTGACGGAAGGGTTCGTCCATTTTTTTTTTTTTTTTTTTTTTTTTTTTTGCAGGCGACAATAACGCCTGTCGTCGACTTGGACTTGGATTACTGTGCGTGATGAGAGTTAAAATTGCAAGTTGGGACCCCAGCCAGTTAGCGATCCAAAAGATTGGAAGGTCGAAATCAGCCGACGCCGTTTCATGTAGTTTTCATCAGCGAGTAAATGCTCTAAAAGATGCATGTGATATTCCTAGCTCCCGAGATTATGTTCGAGGGTCATTGGATTGTGCTTTGGTCTTGGGTAGGCATACTTTCCCCCGATGAATATCTTTCAGAACTCGTCGTTGTGCGGTTTTTTGTTGGGGCCTTGGCTGGTTTTCGCGGCCCGTTTTTGCCTTTCATGTCTAACCCTAACCCCATTTTACCCAACAACAACAACAACAACAACAACAAGAGCATGCCTAGAGTTGGGACATGGAAAGACAAGGGGACTGAGTTATTGGGTTGATAAAATATTAGAAGTTGATGTTTGAAGGAGGAAACTCCTTGGATTTTTTGTGAGATCTCTTTTGGTGTGAGCCTACTGCCAGTCGTGACTCTCAGTTCACCGCAAGGTAGGAACGACCTCGTAAATGACTTCCACCAAAAGTAAAGATATAAAATATAAAACAATGATAGCTGAAACTTGTTTCGATCAAGTGACCTCCGGGTTATGAGCCCGGCGCGCTTCCGCTGCGCCATTCAGCTGTCTGTTGGTTGTTATAATCTGCATGGGATAAATTCTTTACATTCGACCCCTTTGAGCTCCACTGGAGTTGTGCTGTGCCCCAACCCCACCCAGAATGCTCCTCCCCATGTCCCAGCCATTGTTAACCAGAAGGAAGAAAGAAAAAAGCCCCAAAGTACCATCCAATCCCGTAACCGGAGTTGTATCTCTCTCCAGGCTGTGAGCCAAGAAACAATGCTTCGACATGACCCATGGCTTCACGCCAGCGGTGTTATAGATGATGCAAGCCTTGGAACAGCAACTTTGCTATAAATTCACGCCCCGCCCAAATCATGACTTATGAAACCCCAAGAACACCAGACGTAAAACTCCAGTCGAAATCATCCATGAATGCATTCCAGTCAAACCGTTGAAACGGGTCGGTGAGGCCGAGGTCGGCATTCGCTCCCAGACGTGGTCCCTCTTCTGGTCTTGGTGTTAGCTGATATTACCCAGTATCCCCGCGCAACGGCACAGGTAGTGATGACTCACGTAGAGACTCGATCCCCTGCTGTGTGGGGTTTGGCGTCGAGGCATCCCTTGCTTGTTCCACGTCTCTCTTCCAGCGCCTGAGACATCCAAAGGTCAGGCTTGCGCCGAGGCGGTGTGTGAAATCAGAGACTCCGGCATCCGTGGCAGGGTCCGTCCGTGGAATGTGTTGGCGCATGTTCCAGTACTTCTCGAGCATATTGGTGACGCGCATATGCAAGTCCCCCTCTTGGACCGAGCAAATTCCCATGGCTCGAATGGACTCTTTGATGAGCGTGTCCACCGTGTCCACCTGGAAACCCTTGGTGTATGAGGAAAGATGGACTGACATGACAACGCAAGTGGCGCAGAGAAGGGTTCTAAAGACAAAATGTGGCGCGTAATGAAGGAACGCCGTCTCGCGGTGTAGCCGCATTGCTTGGTAGATAACAGACTCGGCCGTCGTGTAGCACTTGATTAAGTTTCGTTTTAGTATCTCCTCGCTATAGCCAGGCAGTGGCATGAAATAGTATGTCTGGATCTCGAGAAGGGTTGAGAGCAAGGTAAGATGATCCAAGTCTAAGTACCAATCAGCTCGCATCAGCTCATGGTGCTCGTCTGCAGCCTACCGGAGTTCTCAGGGTAAAGCGTCCTCTGCACTTTGGTATACTCGTCCTCCATTTGGGCGACCAAGTGGTGTGAGACCCCCTGTGCCTCTTCAAGAGAAGCACACATAGTCCTGCTAACTCTGTTCAGGAAGCGTGTGGTTTCGAGATGAATGACAACGTAACGCGGAACCGAAAACGGGCTGCTCCCGTCAAGCAGGCTATCGATAGTTTTATTGAACAGAGCTCCCGACGAGGGACACCCCATGTAAGCTGACACACTGTAGAGACATAAGTCGACCATGGGCTACTAGAAGCAAGCTGAGATGATACGTACCGGTGTGATATTACAGCACAACCAGCCCAAGTAAATATCGCTTCTTCATCGGAATCCTTTTGCTTGCACATGGCGCCTTTAAACTCGGAATGTCCACCCGAACCGGTGTGAAGACCGGTCAAAAAGGAAGAATTCATAGCAATACCCGCGAAGATGATGGATGGGTCGGACAAGAAACGAATTGTAGGAAAAGGCCAGGTTGCGAGCAGTAACAACGAGTTGATGATGGGAAGACGCAGAGGAGGCTGTGACACCGAGTTCCATATCTCTGGTAACAATGAGTCTATAAGGAACTGGAAGACGGTGTCATCCCGGGCAAAACGACGACATGCCGTCATGATTATTGCCCAAAACAACACAGGCCCGCGCTTGTAGATGGCATTGGGATCTCGTGTACGAACAATGGGAAGATACGGATGAAAGTGCTCAAAGTACTTGTCAAAATAGTAGTTTATCTCCTCGCTCGAGAAGACGCGAGAGCCCAGCGCCCGCGGCTCTGCGGGGCGGAGGGGCAATTGCCCGCTCATGGCCACATCTGGGATGCGGACTAGCGTTGGAGCGGGTGCTTCGCCTTGTAGCGTGTATGGCCGCAGCCGGTTGAACAAGTTCGGGGGAGCAGGGAGAAAGGAATCGGGAAGGGGCTGCTGTGGGACAGGAGGATGCGGGCGAGGTAATTGCACTGGTCCGCGGACAGGCGGAAGTTCAGGGGGCACCGAGAGCACGGGTCGGGGCGCCGCAATGGCGTCTTTCATGTTCTGGAGCTCGGCCGCCAGCTCTTCGAGCTTGCTTCTCCGTGATGTCCGCTTGTAGCCTTTGTCGACGACACAGTGCAGCTCGAGCTTGGAACAGCGCAGACATGGCTGGCTCGGGGTCAGGCTGGCGTTGCATTTGACCTATGGGTTTCTGTTAGATGTCGTTGGCGTGAACGGGTGCTGGGTAAGGGGACTGAGGGGGCTGAAGGGCTGAAGGGGCCGGACCTTGGCGTCGCGGCACCGAACGCAGGCCGTGTTTCGTCTGATCCGAGTCGGCTCGTTTATCCGTGTCGGTCCCGGCGTTTCCTGAGATGTCGGCGACAACTCGTCCGTCTCGGCGGCGTGCGCCATGGCAAAAGCATCCAACGCAACGCCAGCGGTGCCGATGCCTCCTCACGTCAGACAAGACATACCCAAGCGACTCTAGAGAGGCGGGAAAAGGCGATGGTGAAAGGACTGCGGGCGCGTGCCGGTCCTCCCATTTTGCCGATGCGGCAGCGAGGGGTTGTCACGTGCCCCGATTGCGCAACCTTGAGCAATGCTCAGTTGGGAAGCTGCGCTGCACCGCCTGAACGAGGCTGCTAACATCACTATAACGCGACTGTCCAAGTAGTTGCCAAAAACAGCCCTGGAGCCCGCGTTCACAAACACAACCCAACGGCAACAAGATACCTTAGGATAGGTACATTATCGTACCAAAATTGCGGGGCATCGCAAGTTGGCTAAAGAAACCCCGAAATGACATGAAAATAAGTCGCATCATGGCGACCACCGGGTCTTCGACGCAACAAACTGAGTTCTTCCAGCAGGTGAGAAGACATGCACCGGCTGTTTGCCTCGCAAATTGGATTTGGACACTAACTCAATTCCCTACCAGCTTAAAGCGATCTGCGTTCCATTAAGCCGGCTGGTGCTTCGCTCCGGGGACGCCAACGCAGAGGCCAACGAAACCTTGAGTCTCGTTGAATCCCTCACTGCAACATGGACGGCTCAAGTGAGGCGAGACCCTAGTATCCCGAATGAGAAGCTTGCTGGCTATGTCTTTTTTCCCATCTCTCATCTCCTCCGCAAGCAGGATCACTATCCAGTGCGCGTCATCGAGGCCACAATACGGCTTCTTGGGACACTTGTCGAGCATGGCTGGAAGACAAAAATCACGCCGGAGCTATCCCAGCAACTACTGCTGTTTCTTTCCTTCACAGTCGGAGGTTCTCCTGGTCAGACGAAGAAACGAGACTTGCCCGAGGAAACCATCATAGAAGGGTATCGAGCCATCTCGATTCTTGTGGACGCTCTTGGCAAGCTTCCGTCGCCGTCCCCTTCCCCACTAATCGACGACAAGGTTATTCCCGCTTTGGGTCAAAGTGTCACCGTCGTTCTGGATGCTATTGGTGAAGGCATCCCTTCCTTGATCCAACTGGAGGCGTTGAAGAGCTTACAGACAGTCTTCACGGTAATTCGTGACACGCCGTTGTTGGCGCAGTTCCTGCCCGGGACCGTCTCAACACTAGCAAAAATTCTATCGCCGCCATCTTCGCAGAGGACGCAGCGAAGGGTTCTTATTGCCTCGCTGGACGTGTTACACGTCGTTCTCGTAAATACGCTGGGCGATATCAAAGTCCGCGGAGTACTGGCCCAGATCAAAGCTGAAACACAGAAAGAACAAGGCAATGTGCAAAACGAGTTGGCCGTGTCGAGTCCAGAAAAGGCCATTGAAGACAACCCCGAGGATGTCAAGTATCGAATCGACCTCAATCCGGCTTGGCTCAGAGCTACTGCGTCCCAAGTCAAGATTGCGCTCTCGTCCGTCCTCAAGCTTCGTAATCACGAGAGCGAGGAGGTTCAATCGGCTCTTGACAGACTTTGCATTCGCCTCCTGGATGAGTGTCATTCCTCCTTGGCCGACTCCCAGACAATACTTGTCGAGACCGCCATGATGCTAGAGGATGAAGACGCCACGCGATCCACCCTGCAGACCAGCCTTCAGGATCTTGTCAGCGTCTATCCCGAGCTCGGCGGAAAGACTAAATTTGCCCTGTATAACTGGATCTCTGGGTTACCACGGGCAATGCAGTCGAATGATGAACGAAGTCGACAACTGGCTGTGAGGAATATCCTCCGGGGAACGAAGCATGCGGCCTCACTCCAGATTGATTCATCTACCCTGGAAGATTCATTGGGAGATGCATTGAAGGACAGCATCATTGGCTTGATCAAGACTTCCAAGCTATCAAGGATACAAGACAGCAGTGGGATGGACCTCGCACTCTTGTCAGATTCTGGTCTTTCAATGCTGGGTTCTGGCTCCGACGTATTCAGCCCCGTCATCCTCAACCTCGAGGGACAAAAGTCGACAAGAAGGGAGATCACGACGCTGCTTTCCAATGTTAGCACAGCTACTCAGCAGATAAAACTGGCGAGTACGATGCTGAGCTATGTCGAGGACTATGATGGCGTGGATCAGGTCGCATCTTACTGGCTTGCCTTTGAGCTTCTCAAAGCTAGTTACAGGCGAACAGCAGATTTGGATGACTTCCTCGACCTCACGTCACTAGAGGAAAACAATGGCCAGGAGAAAATCTTTCAGGAGCTGTACGACTTCTCGGCGTCGGTCCTGTCTTCGCAATCCGACTCTGCTGATGTCGATTGGCGACTCGAAGCTATCGCCATGGAAGTCACGGCCTTTGCCGCATCACGTCTCAAGACCGAGTTCCGTCCAGAGCTCATAGACGTTCTGTACCCCGTGGCAACGTTCCTAGGTTCCGCGACGCCGCAACTACGAAGCCACGCGATTGCAACGCTCAACATATTGGCATCGTCTTGTGGCTACAACAATGTCTCGGAGCTCATCGTCGACAACGCCGACTACATGGTCAACTCCGTTTCCAGCCGCTTGAACAAATTTGAGATATCACCGGCGTCTACAAAGGTCCTCACCATGCTAATCCATCTGACGGGCCCCAAGCTTATCCCGTACCTCGATGATGTCGTCGCGGCAATCTTCGCCGCGCTGGACAATTACCACGGCTACCCAGTTTTTGTCGAGAGTCTTTTCTCCGTCCTCTCGGAGATCGTTACCCAAGGGGTCAAATCCAACATGCTCCTCCTGGAAGACGCCAACCCAACCCCTATCAACCATCGGAAGAGAAGCCCTGCTCCTATAGGCATCGACGACATTCTATCCACTCTCAAGACTCGTGCGGACAGGGCCCAAAAGACCCTCGCGGAGGAGAACGAGCCCCTTCAAGGCCACCCTACCGCCCCTTGGGGCCCGAAAAAAGGGGAAAAAAACAAAGCCAAATCACTCCTCGACCGCCTCGAGAATCCGACCGACTCTGATGAAGAGGAACCCTCCGCCGAGGTCGAACGGCCAAAGCCAGGCGCAACTCCAACCTACAACCTCCTCACTCGCGTTCTCTCCCTCACCCAGCACTATCTCACCTCACCTACCCCAACTCTGCGCAAATCCCTCCTCGACTTGGTCGCTACGGTTGCTCCCGCCCTCGCACCGGACGAGGATGCCTTCCTACCGCTTGTCAATGCTGTCTGGCCCGTTGTTATCACGCGCCTTCACGACCCCGAGCCATTCGTCGCCATCGCTGCATGCAAGGCCCTCGAGGCACTATGCGTTGCTGCGGGTGACTTTCTTTCCACCAGATTCCAAACGGAGTGGGGTGAGGGGCTGGCAAAGTGGCTGAAAAAGGTGAAGGACGAAGCTTCAAGAACGAGCGGTACGGGTGGGAAGTCGACAGCGACCCAGGGTGAAGGGATTCTAGTGCCCGGTGGAAGGGGCATATCAGCGGGTCTGGGCCGGTTTGCACAGACCGTGAGGGTATGGGAGGCGGCGGTGGAAATGGTGGGCGCTGTGTTGAGATATGTGCGGGTCGATGACGCCATGTTCGATGAGATATTGGAGTTGGTGGTGGATGATGTGCCGAGGAACCGGGCGATTCGGGACGCGCTGGAGGTGGTGAATGCTGATGCCATGTGGCTGGCGCTGTATGAGCGAGGCCGAGTGGAGGGTAGACGGGAACCGGTTATGGAGGGTGTGAGGTTTGCAACGATGGCGATGGGCTGAAGCCCGCACTTGAGGGCGCCACTTACCGATCGAACTAGCACTTCATGTTCGACATCGCAGGCTGAGGCCCCGAGTCGGGCTTATAATCGGTCAAAATCCTGCCGCAATGAGATTGACGAGGCTTGGTTTTCCACAAGATGACCTGGACACCAGAGAATTCTCAAAAGCTGATAGGCAAGCATACTGTTGGGTGGGAGCCAGAAACCGTTGTTATCAACCTCAACAAACAACCGTGGGAGCCGAGGGATTGACACCGGGAACCGAGTGCTTGGCAAAAGCTTGATTCAAAGCTTGATAAGAGCCCCATGAGGATTTGAGGCCCGAACTGAACACAACTTCGAGGTGGACTCAAGCCTACAACATTGTCTGCGCTGCGTGCTGCGTGCTGCGTGCTGCGTGGATAGTAATATGCGTAGTAAAAGGACACAAATAGAGCAGGAAATGAACCAGCCGATGGGATCGAATACTTCCTCGCCGTCGGGATGTTTGCCGGCGCGTGGGGTGTCCTCGGTGTGGCCCGGGACGTTACCGAACGATGCTTCCGGGAGCGCTGCCAGACTGTGGGATCTTTTGGGTGCCACAGACGCCCCTATCATATGGGGAGATATGGCGTTGTGTTGTAGTACTCCGTCTCTCGAGTCTTCCCCGACATTTTTATCCACTCAGATTACCGGCGTGATTTCATAAATAGCCATATGGGCTCCCGCTTTCCCCTTTCCCACACGACTCTCTTTTGGAAGTCCAAACTTTGGTACGCAGCTCGAAGCCACCCACCGACAAGATGGCGCCAAACGACGAATTAAAGACAGCGACACACCAAACGTCCTCCTCCGATGGCGGCGACGCCGAGACTGGCGAGGCCGGCGTGGTCAACGCGTCGTCGCCGTTGAAAAGAGAACTCAAGGGTCGCCACATGCAGATGATTGCAATGGGTACGTCACCCTTTCCGCGTCGGGCTTCTTCGACCCACGCTAACGAGGCCCTTGAACAGGCGGCGCAATCGGTGCTGGTCTCTTCGTCGGCTCGGGCAAGGCTCTTGGGGCCGGTGGCCCTGGTGCCATCATGATTTGCTTCTTGATCGTTGGTACCATGCTGCTATGTACTATACAGGCATTGGCCGAGCTCACTGTCATGTACCCTGTGAACGGGGCATTCTTTTCATATATGGTTCGGTTTATTGACCCGTCCTGGTATGTATCATTCACTGTCCCTCTTTCTCGGTTCAGCTACCAACGTCATGCACAATAGGGGCTTCGCCATCGGATGGGACTACACCATGACTTGGTTGACGGTGCTCCCATTTGAAATCGTTGTGGCTGATATCACGATCGATTACTGGAAACTACCTGTTCCAAAAGCGGCTTGGTTCTCCATTTTCCTGGTTGCCTTGGGTGTAATCCAGATTTTCGGGGTTAAAGCGTTTGGAGAAGGTAGGCCAACAACCCTTTCGGTATCTCGAGAGATTATTTGCCTGACCTCGAACAGTCGAGTTCGTCCTCAGCATCATCAAGATCCTCGCTTGTTTCATGTGCATGATAGTCGGCATCGTCATCAACACCGGCGCTGTTGGTGACCAAGGCTACCTCGGGATGAAGCTCTGGAGTGACCCAGGCGCATTTAAAAACGGGTTTGCTGGCTTTTGCGCCGTCTTCGTGACCGCTGCGTTTTCCTTTGGTGGTACCGAACTGGTTGGTTTGGCCGCAGCCGAGTCCGAAAATCCTAGGAAAGCCATCCCAAAAGCTGCGAAACAGACGATTTGGCGCATCCTGTTCTTCTATGTGGCGAACCTGTTCATCATCGGCTTGGTCGTCCCAAACAGCCACCCGAAGCTCATTTCGTCGAGCGAAGAGGCCTTCGATTCAAGTGTATCGCCATTCGTCATCGCCATCGATGAAGCCAAGATCAAAGTCCTACCGCATATCATGAACTTTGTCATCGCCCTTGCTGTTATTAGCGTTGCCAACTCGGCCACCTTTGGCTCAACCCGCACTATGCAGGCTATGGCCCAGAGAGGAATGGGGCCAGAGGTGTTCTCGTATGTCGACAAAGCAGGGCGACCGTTATGGTGCATTATAGTCCAGTTCGCATTTGGGCTGCTCGCTTTTATTGCCTGCAAGTCTGGGACAACAGTTGTCTTCAACTGGCTGCTCGCCTTGTCGGGTTTGTCCTATTTCTTCATCTGGGGGTCAATTTGCCTTGCCCACATCCGTTTCCGCCACGGCCTCAAGGCACAAGATTACAAGCTTGAGCAACTGCCGTATCGTGCTTGGGGTGGCATTGCTGGCAGTTGGATAGGGGTCATCCTCAGCTTCGTCTGTCTCATTGCTACACTGTACACCTCAGTCGGATACAAGGTAAGTCACCCCAGCCTCGTTCGGCTTGTTTTGGATTCGAGGTTGACACCCTGCGCTAGGATATTAAAGACGAGAAGACTGGGGAGGTGATAAAAAGGGTTTTCGATGCGGCCGGCTTTTTCCAGGGGTATCTGGCTTTCTTCGTTATCATGGCGCTGTACCTGGGGTGGAAACTCAAGACAGGCATCACCACGGGTAACTGGAAGATGCTCATTCGCCCGGAGGACATGGATATCACCTCGGGCGCGAATTTCCTTGCCCCCGGGGATGATGAAGATGTGGTGGAGAGGACTTGGAAGAACATGCCGTCTCGGGCACTCAAGGCGTTGTTTTGAGATCTTCACCTTTGCAGGATTGGGTTTACGTGTCATTACTATATCTTGTCGGCAGTTTGGGAGTCATGATTTCACCTCTTAGGGCTTGATAGGTAATACCAATAGTCCATGAGCAGGCCAAAGAATAGCTGACATGTTCGTGACTGTTGTCGTCGACCCTCGGACACGTGGAAAGTCGAAAGTGATATACGGGCATACGGACGAAGTACTCGGTGCGGGCCCTGATCTGTCGAAGAAAACCGAGCTCGTGGCGCAAAGTACGCAGTGAAATTGAACACATCGTGCATTGTCAGGCACCCAAAACCGCAAAAGTTGGTGCCTGCTTTGTGGTCATGTCCTCCTTGCCGCTGTCGCTGTCGTGTTCCCGCCGTTTTGGGCAGGAGGGGATGCCAAGACGTCAGATGCCAGCTGGCCCCACCTGACTTCGAGCGAGTGTCAGCGTTTCAGCGTCCCGCATCAACGACTTGGCGGTGATTGTCCCCAGCTGGTACCTGAACGTCGAACGACGGGACCTAAGCCCCAGGACCTCCCAACCGCGAATCCGCCGTCATCGTCTAACCGCACTGCGCGACCCGACAGTTATAATTCCCTCGTCCCGAACGACAATGTGTTGCATATCGTAGACACTGCTTTCCTGCGCTGACGCTCCGTTGCCCCTTCTTCCTCGACCGCCCGCAATCGCTCCGAGAGCCTCGACGTTCGAGCCAAGCAACAGGTCGCACTCAACCCCGACCCGACGGCCGCCGAACGAACAACAGGCCACGGCCTGCTCTTGCCGCCCCCATAGCCGTCGCACGACCGGCAATCGGACCTATGGCTTCTTACGGCCATGCGGTGCCTGCGGCGCCGCGGCCAGGAGGATATGCGGTCGCCTATGCGGTGCCCGTGGTCATGGCCGCCCCCGCAGCCCCCGCCGGCACCTTTGCCCCTGGGACCAAGATTCAGTGCGGCAACCATCGGGTCGTCATACAAAAGTACCTGTCCGAGGGCGGGTTTGCCCACGTCTATCTCGTCAAGCTCCCCTCGCCCGTCAACGGGACCGACCAGGCGGTGCTGAAGCGGGTCGCCGTGCCGGATAAGGAGTCGCTGCGCGGCATGCGGACCGAGGTCGAGACTATGAAGCGCCTCAAGGGACACAAGGCGATCGTCACATATATCGACTCGCACGCCTCAGAGCTGCGCGGCGGGGGCTATGAGGTCTTCCTGCTGATGGAATTCTGCAACGGCGGCGGTCTCATCGACTTTATGAACACACGTCTGCAACACCGCCTGACTGAACCAGAGATTCTCAACATCTTTGCCGACGTGGCTGAGGGCGTCGCCTGCATGCACTACCTCAAGCCACCGCTGCTCCATCGCGATCTCAAGGTTGAGAATGTGCTGATCACTGTGATTGGGTCTGTCAGAAAGTTCAAGCTGTGTGATTTCGGCTCTGCAGCGCAGCCGCGCCCCGCGCCCACGACCACGCAGGAGTGTAGACTTATGGACGAGGACGTGCAGAGACACACTACCATGCAGTACCGAAGTCCCGAGATGGTGGATGTGTACAGGAAACAGCCCATTGACGAGAAGTCGGATATTTGGGCCCTCGGCGTGTTGCTTTACAAGCTCTGCTACTACACCACTCCCTTTGAGGACCAGGGTCAGCTTGCTATTCTCAATGCTAGCTACAAGTTCCCCAGCTATCCTGTCTTCTCTGACAGGCTGAAGAAGCTGATTGGTAAGTGCTGTAACGGCTATACTACTTGCTCGGTGCTGATGGTCTCTCAAAGCATCAATGCTGCGCGAAAACCAGCAGTCCAGGCCAAATATATATCAGGTGCTCAAAGAAGCCTGCTCGATGCAAGGTCGGGAGCCGCCCGTGAAGGACGTAAGCAGTACCTGTGACTGAGTGTATTTGGACGTTGACCAACGCATATGAACAGATTTACACTGGCAAACAAAGACCAGAGTCAGCTTCCCAGGCGTCGTCTTCTTCATCCAGTAGCTCCAAGGCTCCTGTCGTTGGCGTTGTCTATGCGCCTCAATCAGCAAACCAGCAACCGGCCATTCCCGAAGTTGAGCGCATGCGGCGTGGAAGGCCCGCCGCCAGCCCGCAACCCGCACAGCAACCAGCTCGACAAAACCCATCGCCTGCTAAAGTTACCAAGGGTGATCCGTTTGCCGCTCTCGACTCCAAGGTGGTTAGTCAAGGTGGCGACGAACTGTCGTCGAGATTCCCGACCTTGGACCAGTTCTCGTTACTGCACGACCAAGGGTCCAAGTTTGAGTTTGACAGCACGTTGTCACCATCATCTCAGTCGCAGTCCAAAGACCTTTCCCAGCGTTTGACGGAGAGATTGGCCGATGATGCCTTCCAAATCAAGCCATCGCCGTCGCCAGGACCGCCGACCAGCCAGAGACAGTCTGCGGACCTGAACAGACCCCATGCATCATCGAGCTCCCAGCGCGTCTCACCCCCTTTGAAGCCGGCATCGGCTCCTCCAAAGCAATCGGAGATAAGCCGTGCGTCTGCAATTATATCCAGCACACCGGAGCTGAAGGCCATATCTTCTCAAACCTCAAAGCCTCCATATCCGTCACCCTCTGATAAACCGGCGATGGTGTCTACCGGGACTATGACAACACCGCCACCTGAGAGACAAGCTTCTTCGGCGGCGCCTTATCAAATTTACCGATTTCCTGCCGAGGATACCAGCCGGGCACCGAGTCTTTCGAGGCAGCAGGATATTGGCAACTCCTCCTCTGCCCGAAACGAAATATCGAGTTCGCCCCGGCTTGGCGCCGCTGATTCTAGAAATACTGCGCTGCCATCTCAGCTACAATCCAGTCATATCAGGCATCCATCCTCATCGAGGCCATCCTTGGAGGGCGGCCGCCCTAATCTAGATAGTCTGGATCCTGTCAACAGGCCAAAGACGCAGCTTGGCTCCCGGCCAAGGCCGGCTAGTACTCACCTGGAATCCAACATCGACTTTCTCAGAGAGCGTGAAGCCAGTTCTAAGGCGGCGCCATCCCCAGGATACCCATCGCCACGATACTCTGCCGATAAAGATCTCCCGCCACCGCCGCCAGAGCCGGAAGAGGAGACGGCTATCGAATCAAATGTTGAGTTCTTGCGATCGATGGAAGAGTCAGACCACCCGAAAAAGAAAATTGGTCATACCAAGCACATCAAACGGTCCAGCTTGACTTCGATTGGTGCGGGGACCAAAAACATTCTGGCTGGCAAGTTCGGAGATGCTTTCAAGAGATTCGAAAGCAGCGGCTCAGTACCGCCTCGGACTCCGTCACCCCTCAAGGACATGGAACGGCGTGACCTCACACCGATTGCGGGCTCCGAGGCCACCGATGGCCGGAGTGACGATGGTCAGGTCCGCGACAACGAGGAAATGACGCCCGAGATGCGCCGTGAGCAAGAGGCACGCATGCTTGCGCAGGAAGAGGCCCGAGTTGCTGCTGCTCAAGCCGAATATCGCCAGCGCGTTGCACAACGCGGTACGGGAGGCCCTGTAGGTCCAACTCCGCTGCCAAAGAGCATTGGCGGAGTGTCGCGTGCCGTTTCCATCCAAAACAAGGTTCAAAACCTGTTGGACGAAACAAGCCGCTCATCCTCGAATGTCACCCGCACAGCAGAAGGCTACGGTCGGTATACCGATGCCCCAGCGCCACGGCCATCTGGCGATAGTCGCCCTCCCATCCCACGCAAACCAATCGGGAGTGGAGCATCTCAAGGCAATCTCTCGCGCGTCTCGACAACAAGCTTAGGCGGCTCGATGGAGCCTTCAACAACAGGGCGGACTGTTGCGTCGTCAGCGGCAGGCAGGCCGACGGCGCCGCCAAAGCCGGTTCACCTTAATAAGAACTTGACTAGTGGTGGGAGACCGCCTTCGCCGTCAAAACCGTCTGCCCTGAGCAGTGACAAGCCGACGATACGCGCAGTTGATCCGGCTCAGATGTCGCCAGCCGAGAGAGATGACTACATTCGAGATTTCCAGAAGAGATTCCCGAGCTTGACGTCGATCGAGATGGTGGAACGGGATTTGGCGGCTGAAGAGGAGGAGAGTGGCACCAGGAGGTGAATCCTTGCATTTATTGGATCCTTTTCTTCTCTAATCTATTAGATATAGACATGGCCCATAGAGTTGAGGGGCTCCTTGATACAGGGATTGAGTACGAAGCGCAATAGCACCCTTGCTAATTGAATCTTTGAGCGGTTGCACTGTGAAGCATTTGCGTTCCTTTGGTTGCTGATTCTTGGTGACCTCGATTGGGGTTAGGGTTGAGATAGAACGGGGAAAAGGGGTAAGTCTTGGCACAACTGCTTCGGATCGAAGCTGGGATCTGTTGGGTTGTTCGGTCGTGGTGTCTGAGGCGAGGTTCCGGTATTGACCGAGGCGAGAAGTGCGTCACGACTTCAGATGCCGACCTGGACACTTTAGGAATACCGCAGAGCAAGCGATTTTACTTTCAACAGAGATGGGCACCAGGCCATGTCAACCATCGCGGAGCTCAAGGCATACTTGAGGGAAAGCAAGTAGAACGAGAGGTGTCGCTGAGGGTGACAACGCAGGCAAGACCCTGACAACACAAACCGCACACCAACAGGTTCGGAGGGTTATTTTCTGGAAAGAAGGGACTTGGGTGGTATCCAGACGTATTGAAAGATGTTCTAAAAAGACATTGAAATAGTATTCTCAGGTCTGAAAACATCATCTTCCTGTGCTTTTTTAAAATAAAATCATGCACACCGAGATCATTTGAAGTGGGTGAGTATGCGGATTTTATTGTCACCAGCTTGCAAGCCACTGTGTCGGGAGGTGGCCGCCAAGGACGGGAACTACATAGCGGGGTTGGCGACGGGAGCTAGTTTAGCACTTTGTTCAGCCCTATCCTCCAGCGCGCCCACTTCTCACCACCAGGTTCTGTTGTCGACAAGCGCACCTCCTAAGTGCCTGGAGAGGAGGCTCTGTCAAGTTGGACTCACCAAGAAGGACGTCTTGGCCGAGTGGTAGCGAGCATCGCCTTGCTCACACAGCCAGCCAGAAACCGTGCGCACGGTCTTCGTAGGGTCCCAGGTTCGATTCCTACTAGGTGGCGTGGTCACCAGTTTCAAGGATCGAACCAGGCCTGAGCTTTTGTCTTTTTTTTTTTTTACCCGACTTTACGCGGCAGTGAAAACACAACACTTATCCGTTCGTCATGGCAGGTCACTCTGAGTGTCTTAACCTCCTGGGGTCTCATTTTCCTCGCACCCAAGGAGGATTCGCTGCGGCTGCCTCAAGCGAATGCGAAAGTTGGTCCAAAGAGGAAGCCTAAGCGAGTGCGAGCGGACTGTGTAACAGGACTGGACTGCTGCGCCGCCAATAAGTTACCTCTACGCTGCTCAGTTGACAGAAGGAGATGCCGCCAGAGGCATTGAAGCGTCAAGATAAAGCATATGCGTCACACTTGAAACGAGTAATACGGGCTGAGTTGCTTTGGGACTTGTTCAAAACTCGGGACATGTCAAGCTCTCGTCGGATGGGAGACTCAACTTTACCTTCATCCCATCTGAAGTCGAACACTTTGGTGGTTTTACCCCCTCTATCTCTCAGCAGCGCCTTCTTGACGAGTTACGGTGTTCTGTCAGTTTGGCCCGGCTTAAGCGTCCATGTCGACGATGTCTGAACCTCCCCCGCCCCAGCTACCACCAAATGTGGTTGTTTTCGGCCCCAAGGCCAACTGCACGCTCGAAATATGTCCCCTCGAGATGAGCGTATACGGATATCTACCGAGCCTTGCGGCCAACATCAGCTTCATCGCCGTCTATGCGCTCGCCGCCGCCATCCACACGTACCTCGGCTTTCGCTGGAAGCAACGGTGGTTCATGGTCTGCATGCTCTTGGGCGTCTGTAACGCCATCATAGGCTACATTGGACGTGTCCTGATGCATTACAACCCATTCAACTTTGCGGCGTTTATGCTCCAGATCGGTGAGTGCTCACCCCTGACCAAAACAAACCTGCTGTGCTGAGAGATTGGGACTGACGGGTCCATTTTTTTTTTTAAAAAAAAACCAGTCTGCGTAACAACCGGTCCGGTCTACTACTGTGCAGCCATCTACATCACCCTCGCTCTATCGTCCGTTATCCCAAACCCTCCCCGCCACCTACCATTCTCTAAGATGCAGCAGAATCAACCACTTCTCCCCCAAACTCTCCCGCTTCAACCCGAACCTCTTCTACTGGATCTTCATCCCGTGCGACCTCATCTCGCTCATCCTCCAAGCAGCCGGCGGCGGACTCTCGACGTCGTCTGCCGGAAGCAGCCAAGTCGGCGTCGACCTCGCTCTCGCAGGGCTGAGCTTCCAGGTTTTCACCATTGTCATGTTTTGCGCCTTTTTTGGGGACTACCTCTGGCGGTATTTCCGCTCCGACACCTGGCGGAATGATGTCAAGAACCGAATCGAGCAACCGACCCGCCTTAAGCTGTTCTTTGGGTTTATGGCCGCTGCTGTGCTGCTGATCCTGGCGCGGTGCACGTATCGTCTCGCGGAGCTGCATGAGGGGTATAGGGGTGGGTTGGTACGGGACGAGCCGCTGTTTATTGCTCTGGAAGGGGTGTAAGCGTTCTTTTTCTCGATGTCTGCGTTTCAGATTGCTGACCGGTTTGTTTTTTTGTCTAGGATGATTATTGCTGCGGTGTATTGTCTTATGATTGGACATCCGGGTTTCGTCTTTGGGTCTGGTCGCGAACGTCGGAACTTGGGCCATGGTGAGCAGGAGGTCCAGGAATACAACGGCAACGTTAAGCCGCAGGCCTGAAGCGTCGAGTTCTGTGGATCCAATGCCACTATTCCGGTGTGTGTTGGATGTTGGCTGCCGTCGTTGGGACACAGGCGTCAGGAGATGGAGGTTGGGAGACATCCAAGGGAGAACCCCAAGATAGATCGGAACTCCCCACCACTCGAAGATATCCCTCAAGTTTTCGATATACCACGTTAATAACCCTTGATATCTTTCCTACCCCTTACTCAAAAGGAAATACCACCTGGTGCGTGTGTCGAGCTCCCGCAACACTTGTACCCCTAACCCTCAATCTTCAGGGGGTTCTTGGCAAGTGACGTCCTTCACCCCTCCACCCATCCTCGCACCTTCAATCTCTTGGTGCCAATTCATCCTCACGCCTAAAACTCCCAAAACCATGGCCCCATTCCCAGCGACAGTCCACCCCTACCCTTCCGCCAAACCCGATGCCTCAACCACATACGCCTACGAATACAGCCCCTCCCCCTCACCAGCCCGCAACGCCCTCATTTTCATCGGCGGCCTGGGCGACGGCCCCCACGGCGTGCCCTACCTCCGGGCCATCCACTCCAAGCTCGTGGCAACAGAGGGGCTGGACTTCACCGTCTTTGAGATCCGTCTGACAAGTGCATACAGCGCATTCGGCTATGGCAGTCTGGCGCGTGATGTGGCCGATATCGCCGCCTTGGTGAGATATCTGCGTGAGACGCTGGGCAAGGACAAAATTGTTCTCATGGGGCACTCGACGGGGTGTCAGGATTGTATGGAGTATGCGGATTATGAAAAGTATGGGAATCCTAGGGTGGATGGGTACATTTTGCAGGGACCCGTGTCGGATCGGGAGGCGTTGGGCATGACGACTGACAAAGAAGAGCTGGGGAGGAGTGTGGCGTATGCGGAGGAGCTTGTGAAGAGTGGGAAGGGGGAAGAGGTTGTTCCGAGGGAGATGTTGCCTGATGGGTGGAGGGAGGCGCCTGTGAGTGCTTACCGGTGGTGGTCTTTGGCAGGTGTTGGGTGAGTTGTATTCGCCTTCTTTTTATGTTTGTGATGTTTACTGATGGGGCCAAGCGGGGATGATGACTATTTCTCCTCCGATTTGCCTGATGAACGGGTAGCTGCCATTTGGGGAAGGATTGAGCAGCCTGTTTTAATCGTGCCGTCAGGAGCTGAGGAGTACACCCCAGCGTCCATCGACGTCGCCAAGCTCGTGAACAGGTGGAAAAGCTTCTGCAAGCCTCAGGTAGCGAGCGAGCTGAGCGGTCTCATTCCGGGCGCCAACCACCGGGTTGATAACGACGAGGGGCAAAAGTGGCTTGCCGGACGGGTCTCCGGTTTCCTGTCGGGATTGTCCTGACCTCGGCGACCAGCGGGATGACTAATGTTGGGGGATGTGATGGAGGAGGTGGTCCCCGTCGCCGGCCGTCCCGGCTGCGCGAGGTCGGCGATTGGGAGTGGCCAGGGAAAAGTCCCGTTGCCGTCCCGGCCACAACAGAATCGGCGACCTACTTCGAAGAGCCTGAAATGCGGCGATTCGGCCTTCTCGTCGCCTCAACGTCTGATTCAGACTAGTCGGTTATAAAGCCAACCCGTTTTCCCCTCTGGCTCCATTTTTTCCCCTTCTTCATTTTCAGCCACTTGCGCCATTTTATCCACCTTTCCCCGAAAGAACTTTGAACCAAACAATCGCAATCATGTGCATGAGCGCCACCTGTTCGACTTGCTGTAAGTCAATCTATCCCGCAGCATTTGTTGTTGCTAGTGTGTCCCGCTAACATCCACTCAAGCCAAGAAGGCGTGGAGGGGATGCGGCAGCCATATTCCCACCGTCTTTGCAAATGTGCCCGAGGACCAGTGGTGCACATGCGAGCCCAAGACTGAGGTCAATGGCAAGAAGTACCCGCCAATGGCAAAGCTAAATGTAGGGCTCCCCAGTTGGATGACAAGTTGGATGGGCGGTGGAAGTAGCAACAAGACCAGTGAGGATACCGCCCAGAAGTAGACCTACCAACCATTGCTCTTTGTTAGCAACATACCCCACCAATGACACTTTTGCCATTGCGCTTTGAATGCTGCCCCGCAATCAACCGTCACACCGCCGTTATCCGCGCCCTTCATGTTTTGGCTGTCGCCCCTATCTCTGATAGAACGTTGCTCGCGCGCGTGACTTAAACCCACCAAACCCTAGACTGCAAGAGATGGTCCCGGTGCTGGATTGAGGCAATCATGATTTCCGCAGTATTCCTCGTGCTTGCTGTAATCGTTTTGGTCGGCAACTCGATTCGAAAAGCTTTGGTGTCGCCACTCAATCAGATCCCCGGGCCGATATACGCCAGGTTCACCTCCCTAGTGTTGAAATGGCACGAATTTCAGGCTCTGAGGACGAGCTATGTGCATTTGCTACACAAGCAATATGGGCCAGTTGTCCGCATAGCCCCAAATGAGGTGGTCTTTGCATCCGCTTCCGCAGTCAAGGAGATCTACTGTTCGGGAGGAAGTGGCTACGACAAGACCGAGTTCTACGACCTGTTCAAGGTCTACGGTCGAAGAACCATGTTCACCACGTTGAACAAAGAAGACCACGCAAAGAGGAAGCGCATGTTGGCCGACAGATATGCGAATTCGAACGTCGTCAAACTCCCGTCCCTGAGCGGAATTGCCGAACGGGCATCCTGGTTCGTCAATAGGTGTGCCGAGCCCAGGAACGCGGCCGTCGATCTGTTCGTGAGTAACCCGGAACCTGAGATCTGACAGGTACTGACGAGTTTGGGGTGTGCCAGATTTGTGAGTTGCTTCCATCTGTTGAACTTGAATAACAGGCTGAAGAGGTGTATGTTCTGATCCAGACCTCCACTCTTATGCTTTTGACTGCGTCACCCACCACCTCTTCCATCCCCACGGAGCAAACTCTCTTAGGGACGTAGGAGACGAGGAGATAATGCGAGAAGTGGCATTCGATGATAGCCTGCAGAGTGAGTTGACGCCCAAGCAAGAATCCGAGCCAATAGCGTGTTGATCAAAACCAGACCGCCTGCTGGGGTACTATAACCCCACGCTGCACAAGGTTATCGGAAAGGTCTTGTACTTCTTTGCGAAGCCGCGCGAGACGCCGCTTGCAGACAATTTCGTGCTCGACGCAAGCTGCAAGACCGACACCGCCCCTTTCACGCTCGTGGACCGCTTACAGGGCACGACCTTCGACTTGGAACAGGTTGATATTGCCGCCGAGTGTTTGGACCATATGGCGGCTGGGATCGACACAACGGGCGACGGGTTGTGCTTCTTGATGTGGGAACTATCCCAACCGTCCTCGTTTGTCTTTCAAACAAAGCTTCAGGATGAGCTGCGGGCAAACCCAGGAGCGTCGTTCGATCAGCTACCATTTCTCGATGCGGTGGTGATGGAGGGTCTTCGCGTTTTCCCGCCAATCCCCATGTCGCTGCCTCGTTATGTTCCGCGCGGTGGACGTGATATCGATGGCTTTTTCCTGCCCGAGAGAACCATTGTAAGTTGCCAGGCCTACTCGGTCCACCGGAGTGACCAAAACGTCTTCCCCGAACCCGGCACCTTCAACCCAGAGCGATGGTTGGTCGAAAAGGGCGATGCCGAGAGGAAGAGGCAGTTCTTCGCATTTGCGAATGGCGGACGGGGTTGCATCGGGAAACAGTGAGCAGCATCGATGTCTTGTAAGACCCCAAAGACCTTCGCTGACACGATGCACCAACCAGTCTTGCACTCCTTGAGATGAAGAGCCTTCTTCGGGAAACCTATTCCAGATTCACCACCCTCCCAGATGCAACCATGAGGGCCACTGATATGCAGATGTCAGACCAGCTCATCTCATCGCGCCCGAAAGGGGAGAAATGCTTGCTCAACTTCATCCCTATTGGCGATAGTCAGGAGTGATTGAGCGATGAACGCCCACAGCATATGGCGATGAGAGCTGGACTGCAAATTCCCCCTAGAATGACCAGCGGGTGAGTTGTATATCAACGCCAGCGTCCTAAAATTTAGACATTGCAAAGTTTCGAGAACTTGCCCCCTCAGAGTGAAAACAGGCTCGATAATGGTGGCTAGCTTTTTTGGGGGGGGGGAGATATTTGGGGCATGGCAATGGCTGTCGCCACTGTAGTTCGGAGGGAACGGCGAGGCGGATTTGCTCCTCGCATTTGCGGGGCACAGCGTCGGAGCATTGAAGGTTGAAACAGGAAGACTTCTTGTCCCATTTCTTGTGCCATGTGCCGCTCCCATGCGAAATCCTGGCGTGGTGGCTGCAGGTCGGGCACGCAGTGCTTTACCCAACTCTTCCATGCAACTCGACATCAGCCTTGTTTGTTGCTTTGAGACGAGCGGCCCGAAAACAGGGTCGATACAAGAGGACAATGCTCATGTGCTGAACAAGACGGAAAATGAAATCATCAAGAGGGTTTCGGTTTACATTAGTTCCCTCGCCTCGAGCCGCCTTGGTATTTCTCCGAGTGGCCGCTGGCGAGAGGGCGCATCAAAGTGTCGCAGAGCGGTTTGGTCGGGCGTGACGCGGTACCGCTTTGTTTGACTTTGGGCGTGCTGCAGGCGTGTCGGTATGCGCCTGCCTGACAAGCATCTGATATGGAAGCATTGCGAGAGCTGTTGAAGTTGGCGCAAACCGCGGCTGCCTCCCAATGTTGTGCAAATGGGCTCTCCTGTTACTGTTGGTTTGGGCCATACAGGGACATCAAGAGGAAGAAAGCTCTTGGGACGAGTCAGGGGCTGTGTATTTGATCCTGGAGGCCACTGAGCCCCTGACGGAAGTTGCACGTGGGTGTACACTTTAAGCTCTGTTTCGCGTTGGATTTCTGCGACTATTTTGTAAATGCCAGGATCGTGCCATCAGTTCTTGTGGGGAGTGAGGGGTGAGTCGCCTCAGGCGCCACCATGGCGCCAAACAACCGACAGGATCGGCTCTGCCTGATCACTGCTTGTCATCACCTGGCCGCCTTTGCCTTTCGCACATCAAAAAACTTTCTCTCGACACCCACTTTTCCTCTACCCGCACAACTTTTAGGCACATAAAACCTCACCCTCTTCAACTGCACTCTTCTCCCCATCAACTTTCAACCGTCGTCCTGCTGTCGACCAAGAAATCGATCGGCCCTTTGTCTCCGTCGTTGCCTCTCCGTCTTCGGGCTGCTGTCCGTTGTTCCCCACTCGTATTGGGCTTCACCCGCCGCACTCGACTCCGAGCGATCCAGAGGAAAAGTTTTGCAGCTGACCCGCCATCGCGCAACCCGCTCTTCGCATTTTCGCGTCTGTCGGCGTTGCCTCCTCAAGGGATCCATCACCACAACACCAACTCGATACGCAACACACGTTGTTTATGTATCAGCACGATCAGAACTCCGTCTTCCGACACTCACCCCCTATCACGCTGCATCTCTTTCGCATATCGCGAAGACTTTGTAGTCCCCAACTCAGTTCCGACGGTTGAATAGCACCGCAAAGGTCGTCAATCCAGCGTTAATGCCTACCTTCGACAATTACGACCAGGTCCACCCTATGTCAACGCAGCTCTCTGTCTCTTACTGACCCAGTGGCTCGTTTCGCCTCTCATCAATCCTCGTTCATGCTACTCTCGACCCGTTAGCTTTGCTAGACCGATCGACCAGTCAACCTCCGACACCCCACCAAGACAACTTTGTCCAAAGCAGACCTTCTAGCTTACTTGCCAAAATCTCCAACCAATACCGCAACCATGGCTCTCGTCAACGTTCGCCGCGATGTCAGCGACCCCTTCTACCGCTATAAGATGGAGCGCCTCCAGACAAAGATCGAGGGAAAGGGCAATGGTATCAAAACCGTTGTCGTCAACCTGAGCGGCGTTGCTCAGTCCCTTGCTCGCCCCGGCTCCTATCTTATCAAGTACTTCGGCTTTGAGCTGGGTGCCCAGACCAACATTGATCCTCCGGATGACCGCTGGATCATCAACGGCGCTCACGAGGCCAACAAGCTCCAGGAGCTCCTTGATGGATTCATCTCCAAGTTTGTTCTCTGCAAGAAGTGCAAGAACCCCGAGACCGACGTCCAGATCAAGGATGGCCACATTACGCTCGATTGCAAGGCCTGCGGCCAACGCACTGACGTTGACCTGCGCCTGAAGCTGAGCGGTTTCATTCTGAAGAATGTGCCCAAGAAGACGAAGAAGGACAAGGCCGAACGTAAGGCGGCCCGCAAGGCAAAGCAGAATGGCAAGAATGCCGACAAGGAGAATGGTGACGGATCCGGAGGTGACGATGGCTCCGACCAAGCTTCCCCCAACGGCGATGACCCGAATGTCGAAATCGCTAGCGATGATGATGCTCTGACTCGCAAGATCAAGACTGAGGCTCAGGGTCTGCAAAAGGAGGTTGAGGTCAAGGACGATGACTGGGCTGTCGACATGAGCGCCGAAGCCGTCAAGGCTCGCCAGCAGCAGCTGCCTGGCGAGTTCAAGCAGAAGCTCGTTCTGAATGGTGACGACGAGGACGACGAGGGCGAGGGTGGTGGCAACACCGCCTACGATCACTTGGGTACCTGGATCCAGGAGCAGGCTGAGGAAAAGGGTGGCGTCGACAACGTTGACGACATTGCTATCTATGTCAAGGCACAAGAACTCGGTATTGAGGCGAAGCACCGCACCGTCGTCGTCTTGGTTCAGACCATTTTCGACGAGAATATCTTGTCACAGATCAAGCCCCGAGCTGGCATGCTCAAGAATGTAAGTTTCTATTGGAAAGAAAAGGGGTAGTTCCTATTGGGGGATGCTAACTGTTGTAGATAATCACGTCTGAGCGCCATGAGAAGGCCCTTCTCGGTGGTACTGAGCGCCTCATTGGCCAACTCCTCAAGGACCACCCTGACACCTTGGACAAGGTTGTCAAGATCCTTCAGCTCTACTACCACTATGACCTCATCTCGGAGGAGGTTGTGACCAAGTGGGGCTCCAAGGCCTCCAAGAAGTATGTCGATGTCTCGACATCCAAGAAGGTCCGCAAGGCGGCTGAGCCGTTCTTGACCTGGCTGGCTGAAGCCGAGGAGGAGGATTCAGATGAGGATGAGTAAATCGCCCCGCGTAGAGCTGGGCTTTGAGGAGAGTGTATTTCTTCCTCGGACACGACTGCTTTCTCGTTTGACTTGTTGGCAGTATGGCTGCTTGTCGGAGGATAGCGCGACAGTTGGAGGCTGGACAGCGGTCTCGAGCAAAACGCATGTTGGACGGTTTACAGAAAATGTCTCGTTCACTAGGCTTTAATTTCCGGTCGCAGAATTGCTAGTATTTGCTACCACGTCACTCCTTTACAGAACTTGAGCTGTTGGGACCAATTTGATACTTATTCCCCAGCAAATACCTACTCATGACTGCTTTGCGTCACTGGAAGTCGACGGATCAAGCGGGTGACCATAAAACTCCACACACTAAATACGGCCGAGGCCACTCAAACGTTCTCTACATGTTGGCTTCCCAACAGGAATACGAAGAACATATCCCGTGCTGAGAATATTATTCAAGGCCTGCGGAATGTAATTTGATACCTTGGAATAATAACACCTCTGCCTCATTTCAGGAGACAAAGATGCCTCTGGATTCGATGCTGCGCAGTTTATTTATCGGGGGCTCGCCATTCCCAAGCAAATACTCATCACCGCTTTTGCGTCACAAAAAAAAGTGTCAACGGATGCGGGAAGTCACTGTCAACTACGTCAAGTGCCACCTGTGTTCTGAGGAAAGCTTATGCGAGAAAGGCAAGGTGGCGTGTAGTAAACTGAATCCCTGACCCAGATGGTTGCAAAGTAAAGAAGCGCGGCGGTGTTGGGATCCGCCGCCCCCTATTTTCTTCCAAGCAACCAAACGCCAAGCAAGCCCCATGCCAGAACAATCCCAGCACCCAACCACCGTTCAGTGAAAAGATCCCCTTCCCCTCTCATCGAAAAAGAAGATCCCGGATGAATACGAGTTGTGCGCTCCGTCGCACAAGCTATCTACTTGGTGAGTTGTTGAGAGTTGAGAAGAGAAAGAAAGAAAGAAAGAGAAAAAGGAAAATGCCAAAGGAAATCCACCAGATCCATCCATCGCAAGACTTGTCCACGGTAAAATTAAGGACTTTGTCCGTTTACTTGTTGCCCCAAGAATCCAGGCGCTGCGCAGAATTCGGAGTCATGACTGAAAGGGATGACTTGCTGTTCGATGCTGCGCCCGGAGCCGGGGGGCTGTTCTTCTTTTTGGAAGAAGACGGACTGGAAGGTTTCCCTGCCGAGGTGCCGTCTTTCTTGGCGCCGCCCGAAACCAAGCTGCTGGCGGATTTGATGGTCGTCGGAATGAAGGAAACATTATCGTGATCGGTACTTGGTTTGGGGGCCGCCGAGGTATCGGGCCAGATGCGGGGGGGTTTGTGTCGAGGAGATGCTCTTTCCCAAGCGCCGGGCATCGAGGGGACAAAGTTGGGGGAGGGTTCAACGTCCTTGCTGGTATCAGTGGAAAGAGTCTGCGGGTTGGGGTTCGTCCAAGTTTTCTTCTCTTTACCCTTTCCTTCCTTCTTCTTGTCCGCCACTACTTCCCTCTCTTTGCCATTTCCCTTTTTCTTGTCCACTTCCTTGCCTTTGCTCTTCTTGTCCCTTTTGCTTGGGAAAGAGGAGGGTTGATCCTCCTGACTACCAATGATCACTGCGAGAAAACTGTTAGCTGATTTTGCCCCGATAGTGTTAATTTTGCGATCAGAACTACTGCGGACGTACGAGGCTTGGATTGGAGGGTCAGACTCACCCTCGTTCGGGCTGTCGTTCCAGGTGCCGGGGAGTTTGTCCTTCGGGGGGGAGGGGACTGGAACTGCATCATCGGAGGCACCCCAACCTGGAGCGGGCTCTACGTTGTCCCCAGAGTTGGCGCTGTCCGCAGCCTGATCCTCCGAGCTGCCCCAGTTTGCACTCTGGGTGTTGTCCTGGGCATTGCCTGTGTTGCTCCCCCAGGTGTCATTCTGGGCGTTGTCCTGGGAATTGTTTGGGTTGCCCCAGGTATCATTTTGGGTGTTGTTCTGGTTCCAACCCCCTCCCGAACCGCTCGGACTGTTTGACTTGTGACTGCCATCCTTTGGAGATTTCTTGTTGGAAGGACTACCCTTCTTCGAGGACTCACTCTTGGGAGGACTGTTCTTCGGAGAAGACTTCTTCTGGCTATCTCCACTGGGTGAGGACGTCTTCGTAGTGGCGGGCTTCGAAGAGCCGGACTTGGCCGATCCGTGCGATGAGGACTTATTGCCAGGGCTTGCGACGGACGGGACACGGAGGGTTTCGACCACCTTCTGTCTACTCGACCCAGCATGTGAAGCGCTTGACGCCGTTGATGAGTGCCGGGCAGACGGGGCCGGAGAAGGGCCTGACTTGTGATGGGTGCTATGGTGCTGGTCCGTCCCTGACTGATACACAATGACCTGGGGGATCATCTGGGGGATCACGACCGGCGGTTGGGAGCCTAGCTGATGTTGCTTGAAACTCACCTGCTGCTGCGGGGGCATTCCAGGGGGATACTGACCGTTCGGAGGAGGGTATCCAGTAATGCCGCCACGGCCCGGGATGTAAGCCTGCTGCTGCATGTTCCGGGGGTTCATCGGATGGTATGGATCGAAGAAGCGACCCGGGGAGCTAGGCGCAAACTGCTGACCGTTGAAGTGTCCGTTGGGTTGAGGCATCGGGATGGTCTGATGGTAGAAAGGCTGTCCCGGATAGGGGCCCACAGCCTGAAACGGGGCCTGAAAATAACCACCCTGGCCATTGCTGACGCTAGGGCCGTTGGGTCCCGAAGGTCGAGGGATGTAGACTTGGCCGTGGCTTAGGTCCTGGTTGATATAGGCGTTCATAGGCGGATTATGAGACGGAGTCACAACCACAGGCTCAATGCTAGCGGTCTTAGAGCGAGTAGATGTGCGGTGCGCCTCACTGCGGGAGCCCGAGGACGTTTCCTTGCATGAGTGGCCACAGCTCGACTTGCTAGAGGGGTTCTTCGCTGCTGTATGAACCGGAGACGGCTGGGCTGTAGGCTCAGAGCTTCCCTTTTGGGGAAACTTTGACTTCTCAGAAGACTTTGAAGGAGATGCCTTAGACGAAGATGCCTTGGACTGGGAAGGCGCCTTGGAAGAGGTAGGCGACTTGTTGCTCCTCTCCGTTTTCTGGCTTGCTTGATTGGCTTGGCCCCTCTTCTTCTTGCTCTTCGAGGGCTGCGGCTCGGGTTCAGACTCAGGCTCGGTCTCGGGCTCTGTTTCGGAAGCCCCAGAGATGTTGGTTAGGGTTGCCTCGCTGTCGTAGCCGCCCGCGTCTTTGTTGTTCTTCTTCTTGGCGCCGTTTCCGCTTTTGGCCTTTGGGTCAACGTTGTCGTGCCTGATCTTGCCGGTAGGCTCTTTGGCACACTCTCTCAAGATGGCCTGCCCCATGACACAAGTCGGGCAGGTGCATGTGGGATGGGTCATGAGGCTTAGACCGAGTTCTGCAATTCCATTGCCCTTTGGAGCCTCCGGCTGGCTGACGGGGGTCACGATGCCGCCTGCGATCTGCGGAGCGGAGTGAGTCGACTTGTTGGACGCCCTGCTGGACGTGGCATCGAACTTGACCTTCTTAGGCTCGTCGTCTTCGGGTTCCTCCACCTCACGATGCGCGCTCCCATGGCGTGGGTAGCTGAGCTGGACATAGTCGCGCTCTTCATCATCGTCTGTGAAGAGTGCGACCTTAACGCGGCGAGAGGAAACCTTCTTCTTCTTTTTAGTCGGGAAATTGGATCCCACCATCCACTCGACGAACGAATTCGGAGGCATTATCTCAATTTTCCGAGTTGTCAAAGATGAGATGTATTGACAGCGGAAGGTGAGAAAGGATCTCGGAATCCGGGTGTGGGGAGGCAAGGTGGTGACTGAATTGTTGTTCGGTCAATGGTGGAAAGCGGAATTGTGGAAAAGTCCGCAGTTGTGGGAAATAAAAGAGCCCCTCAGAAAGAAGCCCTCAGATTACAAGAGGGAAGGAGGCCGCCTCAAGAACTTTGGACGAAATTGTGCTGGCAGCGTTCTCAACTTGCGAGCAAAGAGAGACCTCCAAACCTCCAAAGGAAAGAGCGTGCACTATCCACCAAAGAGTACGTTTTTGTCAAGAGGAAGGAGCCCGGAAAAGTTTGTTGTTCGACGCGTGAATAGACAATGGCCTCACCCAAGAGCCTCAACCCACAAAAAAACAAAAGGCCAGCCCGCAATAGCACTGACCGCGTACCTTCCTCGCGCACCTTCCTGTCGTCCCATGCCATCTCAAGGCACCGGGCAACCATAACACCCAGCCCATCAACCCAGCAACCCCCACCACTTTCAAAGCTTCGCCCTCGCCCTCGTCTCTTCCTCCTCCCACCTCCGATTAATCCTCGCGTTCATCCAAAACTCCCAAACCGCCACCCCAACCGCAGCCGGCGGACAAACCAACATCAGCCAACTCCACCACTTAGGACTATACCCCTCCACCTCAGCCATAACCCTCCTGATCTCCCCCTTCAACTCCTCCTTCCCCAAATCATTCCAAACCACAACTCCCCTCCCCGTCCCCCTGGCCTCAGCCCTCTGCGCCTTATCCCTCACGTCCCCCTGACTCCTGACGCGATTCTCCGCATCCTCCGCACTCAAATGCGGATCCCGCGCCCTCAACCTCGCCATCTGCACCGCAGGATCCTTGACGGCAACAACCATGACAGTCCCACAGAACCGGTCCAGCTTGCTCTCAAACAACAACGGCACATCCAGCACGACCGCCCCGTGCCCTCCCAGATACGCCCTCACAACACCGTAAAACATCTCCCTCCTCACAGCGGGGTGGACGATCCCGTTGAGGACGTTCCTGTCCTTTTTCACCTGGGGGTCGTCTCCGAACACGCGACGGCCGAGAGCAGGCCTGTTGAGCGGTCGGCCTTTACCAGTGGGACCGGCCTCTGGCATGTCAGGACCGGACGGGACGAGCAGGTCCGGGGTTGTGGGTCCAAAGTAGGAGACAATGGCGCGGTAGCCGGGGGTGCCAGGCTCGACGACTTTGCGGGCGAGGAGGTCTGCGTCGACAATGGGGAGGTTGTAGGGCGGAGACGATAAGGTGGACGACACGGTTGATTTGCCGGTCGCGATGGACCCGGTTAGGCCGATGATGAGCATTTTGGATTTTAGTTGGTTACGTATTGCGCTTTTTGGATTTTGATTATATTGTGCGTGTGACGAATTGGCTTTTGTTAGAGGAATCGGTTGAGCTTTGTCGATGTGGAAGGATGGTGCCGGTTGCGGTTGACGTGATGCGGGGTGTGTTTATCCGAGTGGGCCATGGCATCCTTGTTTCACATGCATGTGATCGAGTCTGGGGCAGGGACGGCGAACAGGGGTCTACCTAGCCTGGTTCTGGAACGATTCCACTTCAGCCTCACCAACGTCAGTCCTTCAACAGAGGTCAACACGTCCAACAACAGACTTCATGTGCAATGCAATGCATGTATTATTGGGTGTTGAGCTAACTTGGGGGCCTCTAGGTTGCTTAAAGCCACAGAAACCAAGCCCAACACGCAAAAGCAGCTCTTGACTGCAGCAAGAATACCCAGATATCACTCCTTCCTCAAATTCATGTCCACACCATGCCAACCCATGTGGGGACCAAGTCGCAACTCCTCTGAACCAGTGGAAATGATATTTCCGAAACGCTGTTACGAACCTGCGAGTAGATCCATTGTTAGCTAATTATGCCTTGGAAAGTTGGAGATCAGACGTACTCATGAGAGCACAATCATATCGAGGCGATACATCAAGCCCTTTGAACTGCATACCACTGGCCAGCGGGCGTCATGTACCAGATGCACTTCTGCTGATCAAGGGTACGGCGGTCGCGGAGCAAGTACGTATTGTCGCGCTCACGGCACCAGTACAGGCGGTTGGGGTTCGGATCCGCTGGCTTGAACTCTTGCGGGTCGTTGGCGCCGCTGGTGCGTGCAAGTTCAGCGTTGCGGGCTTGGACTTCACTGGCTGTGGCGCCATAAGCCCACGACTGAACCGGCCGAGAACCGTTTCCTGGCATGACGTAGATCTGAGGCGCGGCAGGGCCAGGACCGAGGGCGGGCGCCGACACGGGGATAGCGGGGGGCGGCGGAGGAGGATGGGGCCCGGCTGCCGCCACGGGAGGGGCCTGGACGATCACCATCTGTGCAGGGGGCTGATGAGCCGGCTGCTGGATGACGACGGGGATCGACGCGCAGGGCGCCTGGGCCACAGGAATTGCCATGCCGTTGGCTGACTGGGGTATGTTAGCAATCGTCCACACGTGGGTTCAAAGCCAGAAAGCCAGGAAAATAAGCACCAAAACAGAGTTGACATATGTACTAGCCCCAGCCGCGGCCTCCACCACGTACTGAACGGACTGCAAAATCTGCGAATTGTTAGGAGCATATACCTGAGCATATACCTGCTGCGCAACCGCGGCCGGCTGGGCCGGCTGGCTAGGAGGAGCTTGTCCCCATCCGGCGGGCCACGCGGGAGGATCGTAGCGGGGAACGTAGCGAGTCGGCTGGACATGCTGGTAGTAACCGGCACCGCCTGTATAGTGGATGACGGGAGCCTGGGGAGCCGCGACCGCGGGCATCGCGGGCACTGCATGTGTGGGCATGGCAGTCGTGACAGGCACGCCATGCGGCGCGCCACAACCCGCCTTGTTCTGACCGGAAGTACCCATGATTGTTGAAGTGGCTGCCGGAGGATTTGGGGCGCAGTTGGAGGACCGCGGAGGTGAAGATCCGATAGGCAGCTCCAGCCAACAAGTTATTGAGCAGGCGAAGGCAGTTGCGAGCGGAACTGCTAAGGTGCGGTTTGGGGTTGGGTTGAAGAGCCAAACCGGCGCATTGCTCTGGAGGGGTGGGGAGGAGAAGAATATGTTTGGAGAAGTGGGAGGGTTGAAGTGCTCGTTATCCTTGGCGGGGTAAGTGTGTGGTTGTGTTTCTGGACCACCGTGCCGTTGCGTGGGAGACCAACAAGTCAAAGAGAATTGGAAGGTGCAGGGTGGGTAAAGCAGTGCTGCTAGTTAACCACGCTTCGGAAGGGGACCAGGAGGGAAGGAGCGGAATCAAGATATCCAACTTGAGATGAGACAAATAAATGGGCTGTAAAGTGCCTATACTCACAATCTGGTGCAGAGCCCACACCCGCCCATTCCATATGTACTTGTATACGATCTTCCTGCACCGGGATCGTTTGTCCGTCTTGACTGTGACGTTCCTCACTTTGCGGGGCGCCGGGAGGGCCTCATACTCGGTGTCCTGGAACTTGAAGCACATCTTGAAATTTGGAAGGGGATAAAGACGATTGCCTGTATTCCGAAGCAAAGAGTACCTGGCGCAAACAAGGAGCAGGTCAGGCGGCAAAGGAGAACCTTTCAATAGACGATGGCAGCGAAGTTGGCTACGTATTGAACGGAGGTGGGGTTGTGACACTTGACCTTCCCTCTCTTCATTCGACCCCATGGCTACTTTGACTGGGTTGGCAGGGATAATGTTCCGTCCATACAGCACGTTATTTCCCAGATTCAACCTCAAGTCCAGATCATAAAATCGCCCCAGCTACATACAACGTCACCAAGAAGTTGAACAAGGAGCATCAGTGAAGAACAGCTTGGGGTAGAAAGATCAGCTTTTGCAGAAATCGGGCTAGGATCGTCTAGCAGCGGATGATCTCACAAGCCCACGGTACCTATATACCTTGCGAAGCCATTGCCCGCACGTGGTACGTACTATCTTGGTATGGGTGGCGAAACTAAAGTTAACAAACCCCTGGGGTCGCTGCGCCTACTAGGGAGGGATTGCTCTAAAGCCCAGTCCTTAGAAAGCCCCATTCCTTGCTGCCGCCCCAGTTGGTGCGATCTCAAAAAAGGGCATCAGAGAAGGATGTTCTCCGGATCATCATCCGCAACCTCCTCCTCACGCACCTCCTGCGCAGCTTGGCCCTCTTCTTTGCCCTAGTTGGGCTCTCCTCTCTCCTCCTCTGCCTGGTCCTCACCCGAGAGGCCACTCGCCTCGTTCCCAGACACCACCCCGTCGGTGCTCGGCTCAGGAGGACACAAAGTGGAAGTATCCGAAGCACCAGCCAACCAGCTAATACCCGAAGCATCAACAAACCAGCCAGTACCAATCTCCTCAGGGCGTCTCTCAAGTGTGTGGAGAATATCGGGGGAGTCCTCAAAGGCGAACGAGCCGTTGTTCAGTAGATGGTATGAGTGGAGGAACTGGGCTGAATCGGACAGTTCGGTATTGTCGTTCGGATTCTTGTCGTCCTCATTGGGCTCAGCATCGCCAAAGACGGTGCTAAATTGAGACGCCTTCAACGCTTGAATGGAGTGACACAGATCTTGGTACCGGAGTTGCCAGGGCTGCGAAGAGGTTAGACGAGACAGCGCCATCATAGGGGAAAACACTTACCCTGACAAGGAGCGGCCACAGGCCAGTCTCCTTGGAATCGGCGCGCATCTTGATCAGGTCATTCTTGCCGGTAATCGGAATCCACTGGAGGGTTGTTGTCTTGACATCAATGAGAGGGTCATTGCAGAGGATGTACTGCCACTCTGCAGGCTTGGTGTTGTCCTCCCACTCGTCCCAGCCGAGAACTTTGTCCCGCAAGGCCTCAGCCTGTTGGGCTGCGCCCTCAGGTTGCCAGATGCTGCCGAGATCAAAGAGTTGGCGGGGAACCATCTCGAACGGATGGAACACGGGATCGATGGGCAGCGAGAGCTGCTCCTGGATCTCTTCAACGGGGCTGCCCCAGGCCAAGGAACGGTTGACTTGGTTGATGTCTCCGGCCGTGTTGACCACGCCAACTACGAACTTGAACATGATGCGTTCGCCGTCGTCCTCGAGGTCAACGTGTGCGAGTCGGTACTGAGAGAGTGCTCGGATCTGAATTCGGTTAGCAACACACATCTTGGCTTCTCAAAGAGAAGAGGAAACATACCTTGTCCCGGAACGAAAGGTCGTGTGCGGGCTTTTGGAAGTGAAAGACAAAGTAGATTTCTTTCAGTTCGTTGTCAACAAGCTCTTCAACATCTCTTAGAAGGAAGGGAACGCCGGTTTCACCATGCTCCTAGTTCTGGCAACGGGCGGCGTAATCGACCAACTCTTGGGGGTGTTGGTTGAAGGCTTCATCACAAGGAATCAAGAGACTGCCGCCGTTTGGGTGGGGCAGAATGGTGTGATGCTTGATGCCGGCGTTGTAGAGCTCGGCGACCGGGGGCCCGCCAATGTATTTGGACTTTGTCATCCAGAAGTCCATCTGCTGATCGACGTACTGTTCTTTGATCTTTTCGATCAAATCGTCGTATTCTTTGCCCCCCTTGATGGGGGGCAAGTCGGCGTTCGCTGTGGTCTCCATTGTTGGAGAAAGGAAAACGGTGTTGTGGTGTTGAGAAAGGCCGGCGCCTAAGGCCGGCGCGACGCGTCTTGCCTTTTTTTTTTTTTTTTTCAACACAATACGCGTCAATGCACCAAAGATCGGACAAAATGTTCCCGTGCTGCACCATCTCTTGCTGCTCACATGACTTAAAGGAGACCAGCTTGTCCACTTCCCTCCTTGCCCCTCTGGTTGACCTATATTGACTCCAATAACGAGGGTGATACCACCTTTCCCACACTGTACTATATTTTATTGCTCACATCTTATTGTCCACATAACTTAAAGGAGACCAGCCTGCCCACTATCCTCCTTACTCCTCCCGCTGTCCTGTGTTTACTCTAATAACCTAGACAGAACCACCTTTCCCAGCATGACATAAAGGGGAACAGCTTGTCCGCTTCGCTCCTCGCCCCTCTCGTTGCCCACATAACTTAAACGAGACCAGTTTCTTTGCTTTCCTCCTTGCCCCTCTAGTTATCCCACGTTTGCTCCGAGAGGAGGACAATTCCATCTTCCCCAGCATGACCTAACGGAGACCAGCTATTCAGTCCCCTCCTCATCCCTCTGGTTATCCCGTATTGGCTCCGAGACGATTCCACCTTTCCCGGCATAACCTAGCCGCATTGCCGATCCCACCGGAAATAAGGGTGAGCCTCGTTTGGCGGACTGCGGTCGCAGTTTTCTCACAGTGACCATTGGTAGTCATGGGGCTCGAACCCCCCTCTTCCCCGACCAAGGAAGACAAGGGCGGGGGGAAGGAAACCTGACGAGCTCTCGAGCTCCAAGAAGCCCTCTGCCAAAAGCAAGGCCGTTTGTTCTATTAGGGCTCTGCTAATGTCTTGCTGGGCTGGCCTTTAGTAACATTATGTGCTCGTGGTCTCGCGTGTAAATTTCATCATCGCGCAGAACCCGCATCCCACTGCCGTGAAGGCTAACGCCTGCCGAGTGAGTCGGTCTTGTGTCCAAGGTAGTGGAAACCAGCTGTCCGCTTTCCTCCTCGCCCCTATGGTTGTCCCGCGGGAGCTTCAAGACGACTCTATCCTTGCCAGTGACCGCGTAGACCAGCCCTTGATGAGATTGAGACATCAGTTTCGAGTTATGACAATAAGATCCTCAGCATGCAGACACAGAGATACACAAATCCACATGAGGATGGTTCATTGTGCACAATGAATGAACGACTCCAGGCGAGCTGTTGCTCGTCCCAGAAATCAGCGTTCCGCTGGTAAAATATCAACTTATCAACACAGCCAACGCCATGGTCAAAGACCGGAGCCCACCTCATGCCCATCCCTTAACCGGGATCATCTATAACCATAAACCGCTACTATACATACAATTTCCATGGGAGGAGAGATACCGCGCTATGCAACCAGCCCCATGTGCACATCCAGTCTTCGTACACGTCTGCTCAAACGCAGACAACCCTTCTTAACGGAGCGGTGGCTTCCTGTCTATTAAAACACCCGGCCACTAATAAGGACAGTGGCACTTTGGTGTCTGTCGAAAACTCTTGGGTCATGGCTTCCTTGTTTAAGGTGTCGAGTGAGGGCTGGGCTCGGGAATTGGGAAAAACGTTCGCCGGGCAACCTACAGCATGTCAATAAAGGGGCACAGAAGGGGTTCAAGGCACCCGAAAACTTACAGCCCAGACACCCGCCACAGACGCCACGACGCCTCCAGAAATCATCATAGGCCGCACTCCCCTTGTGCTCTTGAAGAGCATGCCGCTCAGAGCGCCAGCCAAAATCGTGTTGGCGGCATCGTGCTTCCCCCTCACGTAGCCAATGTATGAGTTGATGCAATTGTAGCAGATGGCGACGACACCGGCCGAGTTGCCCAGGAATGGCCCTCTGCGGGTGACGGCGTTGAGCACCGAGTTCAGTCGCAATTTCGGCGGTTGGCCATTGGACCTCCTCAACCCCTCCTGCAAACCCCAAGCACCACCAAGCGTGAGTGCCGTCAAGTATGTAACGCCCGTACCGTAACAGAGATCGTCGGTAAAGCCTCGGGATGGGAGTACCGACTGCCCGCCGGGAAGGTCCGAGAGTGTTGAGTCCTCCAGCGAAATGTACTCCAGCGTCTCCTTGTCCAAGCCTGCGAGGGGATGTAATTGTGTCGGGTCGGCGTAGGCAGAGGGCCCGAGGAAGGCATCTACGCCTTGGGCTGAGGAGGGATCAAATGCTGCTGGCTGGGGGGGTGTGGTTGTGGTGGGCGCACTTGACGCATTTGACGACTGCTGCTGCGACGAGGACTTGCGTCCCATGATAGTGTCGAAGATAGTCATTGTGGCGATTGAAATGAAACAACCCTGAGAAGCAGGTCCAATTCAGAAAAAAAGAAACTGTATGACTGCGGCAGCTGGCTCTACCTGAAGGCTGGCGGTGGACGGAGTTGAGGGATGACGGCGACACTGGCTGGCTCGAGGACCCGGGACCATGCGAACTTCAAAAAAAATTTACGGCACTGCACCCGACCGCGCTGGTGGTCCGTGCGGGAGCTTATCACCCCGCGTGCAGCGGCAAAACCCGAGAACCCAAGCTTCGAGGCGACAATATCATGTATGAATTTTTCATCCGGGCTGCTCTAGCAAAGCGTGTATTTTCTTCAAGGACGGTCTGTATAGCCCCTTCCTCTGCGCCGTTTGGAAGAGTTTCGTTGTGATCATAGCCTTACAAAATATATCTGCCTACCTGCCCACAGCGCAAGGATGAAGCGTAGGGCCTTCAAGTTCCTCCGCGATGCATTATCTCGCCTGAACCTGACATGTAACCGCTTTTAAAACTCAAAACATGTTCGCATTTCCTCCGGTTATTGACACATAAAACTGTTAAGCTGATCAATCTCAATGGGCAAGGGGTAGTTGAGGTGCGTTGTAAATATTTTGTCTGATGTGGGCCATCTGCGCTAACCCTCGTTGCTCACAACACCCAAAATTTCCGTGTTGCATTGCTGCATCTCTTGCCCTCTTGAGTCAAAGTGCATGGTTCGCAGGCGACAAAATATTTCTCAGCCATAAAATCCGGTTTGGACCAGCTGCACATTCATTTTTGCCTCAGAGCTCCAAAAAAGAGGCGAATTTGCCTTTCTACGAGGCATCCAAATCTGTCCCTACCCTTGACTACATTGGGTTCAAAGGCGTGGCCTTGGGTTGGAGACATGGGTGTGACTGCGGAGAGCACAGATCCTCTCCTATCTGGAATCACACCAGATGATTTGACCAACGCAAATACTATCACGAAGTGGCTCTTGACACAAAAGCAAGAGTTTCGACCAAGGTACGACAACAGCAACGGGATTTTAGTGTTTATGCAACCTAATATTGCTCAGGATTGCTCAAGGGCTTTTTGAGAAGCTCCTGCAAGATGCATCTCAGTCGCGGCAGCACCAGCAAAATGGCCAGGTGTGCGTCAAGTTGTGCAGCTTTGTCCAGCAGTGTTGCAAGTCAAGTGATGAAGCACTGAAGGAATGGGCCTTCACCGAACCCCTGTCGATGAGGCTCTTCAACTTTTACCTCGAGTGGTATGAACACGATCCGCATCGCGCCTTGAGGATGGTCCTGGATATCCTTGCGATAACTACAACTCAAAATCCCAATCCGGATGTTGGCCGCTCCATTAAGAATCAGGTTCTGGAGACCCTAGTCCTGATCATTACCAGGAAATACCCAAAGTTGCTGACAAAATCCGGTCTCCAATGTCTTGACAACCTCATTACTAAAAAGGCAGTCAATCTCGACGATATATCCAGCAAATACAGACAGTTAGACCCATCCCTGGCAGGTCCTCCGAATCTCTTACTCTGGAAATCTCTTGTTTCCCATCTCTTTTCTTGGATGGAGCTCACTTACCTCGGCCCCCTGGCTGGGAAGTCCATCGTTCATCTGTTCCGCGGGTTGCAAAGCCAGCCGCCGACTGTAGGATTCACCATTGAACTGTGGCTGCAATGGCTACAAGATTCTTTGGCCCGTAATCCTGCTATCCTAGAGGATGTTAAGAACTACGTTCTTGTGCCCATCTTCAAGACAGACAAGATTTCGGCATTGATCCTGCTCCAGGCCTTCAACCGAGTCGACTCACTGGTCGATGTCCATCAAAAATCTTCGGATCAGGCCTTCATGCTTCAGCTTGCGACCCTAGAATTAGGCAAGCGGTTTGCCTTGGTTGAGGAGCCAAGTATGTACCCCTTTACGCTTTTTGAGCACTTCTAACCCGAAAAAACAGGTAGTGATGTCGACGCCGGCCAGTCTTCGCAGAATATCTTTCTCCGCGAGAGTGTGCTGGATCGGTTCCTTTCAAATCCCTCTATATCAGTTCGATCGAGTGCCTTCTCGTTGTTGGTCTCGTCCCAAGCAACTTCCAAGCCATTTTCGAAAACTGCAATCGACCTGCTCAAAAGACACCTTGCGCCGCTTCACACTGACTATGATGCAAAATTCCGCAACGAGCTCCTTGGGTTGACGAAGAGTCTTATCCGAAGAGTCAAGAACATCATAACTGTCGCTCAAAGGCGTATCTCAGGTTCTATCAGTGGCATCGGCACGACAGAGCATACGGACTCCGCTCGACCCCCAACCAAGAGGAAGTTTGGGCCCGAGGCCAACCTGAGAGACGAGGATGAAGCCAAAGAGGTCATTGAACTTCACGAGGAGTTTATGAGGTGGTATCTTAACTTCTTGAAGCAAGAGCTCATACCTACAGCATCCTATCAACGCCATATCACTGCCCTCAGGGCTACAGCCTTGGCGATGCAAATTGGAAAATTCGCTGGAGCGCCTGATGAAATCGACCTTGAAGTTGCAAAACCCGTGTCATCTGATTCTTCCTGGATCCGCCACCTCCTTGATCTTATCCTAGATCCGTTCGACGATGTCAGGGATGCTGCTACCGCTATCCTGGGGATGTTCCCTCCAGAGATTGTGGAATCACCAGCTTCCCCTGGAGGGGGTCTCACACTTCGAGAGACCCTAGTCGAGTTCTGTGCACGCTCGTTGGCGTTGGCAGACAGAACAGGGCGTGCTGATCACGGCGACGGAGCAGCGCGTGCCCAAGGTCTGTTGTGCCGGTGGCTGAATGATAAGGAGCAGCAAATTGAACTTGTTGTGACCGCTCTCAAGGACTTGGGAAAGAAGATTTCCGAGGCGGAAAAGGACCTGGGCCACGCTGCGATTCAGAGCCCCGTGCACGGAGACTTTGCTTCTATCAGGTATGTAACGTGGATGTATACCCTTTCACCACGACAACCTAGAGATGGGGGACTGACGAGATGATTGCAGTTACATTTGGCAAGTCCTACAAAGCGAAGCCTATTCCGAGGATCAACTCGCCCGACTCCACGACGTTTATCGGCAAGCGTTCGACTATTCACACCGTATTTGGGTTGCTGTCAAGCACGTGCTGTGCGATGATTCCCCCGAAGGCCATCTGCCTGAAGAAATGGAGGAAATTGAAGGGTTGGACACCAAAGATCTGCTCAGTTACAGCTTCCGCGCGGTTCACGAATCTAGCAACCTGATAAGGCTGATGATGGCAACACTTCGGCTGGAACCCAGTCCTGGCGTGCCTTTCCCACCCTTGACAGTATTCAGGGACGTGGGCTACTTGACCTTCGAGCAGCTTGCTGCGCTGAGGCACCGCGGCGCATTCTCGACCGTCTCGTTGACTTTTACAACATGTTGTCAACTTACGCAAAGACTACAGAGTGTTTACGCCGATATTTCTGGTGCAGACAATTTGCTCCGTGAATGGTATCAAGTAAGTCTTTCGTTGTAACAACAAGCACAACATAGTGGCCCTGACACCTACTAGGGCGCCCTTTTATGTATTGAAACTCAGGCTTCCACGACTCGGCGTTCGGCAGGCATTCCGTCTCTCATAGGTGCAGTGCTCTCAGCGAACGCTGCCTCTCCATCTTTCGGCGAGGTGTTTGCCAAACTTGAGGAAATCGGCCGAAAACCTGCTCTTGTGTCGGAGACTGACGGCTCAAACCTACCTCAAGTTCACGCCCTAAACTGTATCAGAGGTGTCTTTAGGAGCTCCCTCTTGAGCAAGAAGGCAGAGGCCTATCTTGCAGTTAACCTACAGCTTGCATCCAATAGCCTAAAGTCCGAAGTGTGAGTGGGATAAAATCCCTCGAAGTTTAATATCCCGCTAACCTGGAAACAGCTGGGCTATTCGGAACTGCGGCCTCCTTCTGTTGAGAAGTCTTATAGACTGTCTTCTGGGCACTGGTGAAAGTAAGGCGCTCATGGAATCCGGCTGGGACGGTCATTCTGTTCGAATCTCCTACAACAAGTACCCGACGCTCCCTGGAGTTATCCTCAGTTTACTAAAGTCAGGAGAGCAAGGCGTGGAAAAAGCGTCGACATCTGCAGCGGAAGCGGTGTTTCCAGCATTGGATATCATTCGACGGGCAGGTCCACCTGGCGAGCATCGTGACGAGCTCCGGTCTTGCATCGAAGGGTACCTCGGAAGCCGCCTCTGGCACGTCAGAGAAATGGCTGCTCGTACTTTGTGCTCCTTCCTCCTTCAGGCAGACTGGGTGGCAGAGATCAAACGACTACTCGACACTTTCAAGGGTGACGCTAACCGCCTCCACGGTATTTTGCTGACGGCAAAGTTTGTTGTGGAGCGGAAGCTCGAGCTCGCGAAGCACACCGACTTCGAACCAGGGCTTATTCAGACACTCCTCTCCACAACAGCCCAGAACGTCGAGGAGTTTAGCTATTGCCCCGAGATCGAAGCCGCTTACCTTGAGATTCTCAACATCATTTCTGAGTCTTTAGCGATCGATCTCCCAGCTTGGGATCTTGACTCAAAGCCGGCCTCACGGTTCTCCGCCCTGCTTGAGATGCAGCGAGCCGTGAGAGTCGCTTATGACCTCTCAACGGGCGGTAACATTGGTGCTTTACGATCTCACCTTCTCAGCGTCCTCGAAACAGATGTCAACACAGCCCGTAGGCTACTCGAGGTCATCCCTAACATCTGGGGTTCAAAACAGGGGGCTAACGACCGAGCTGGCCTGTGCAAACTGTATGGGGACATGTGCTGCCAGGCACTGGCACCCGAAATCCGAGCACAGTCTCTATCGAACCTGGCGTCCTTGATTGATGCGGTTCTCCATGATGATGCAGAAGATGAGTTACCAACAGCCGATGCACTCCAAAGGGTGTGGGGTTCTCTTCACAACGGTGAAATCAACCCTGATTTGTCATATTCAATCATCAACTCGAGCGGGACTTTCATGCTTGCACTCGATTTGCGCGACACCGGCAACGTCGCGTCATCAGGCCAGAGGCTACGTGGCTGGGGAGCGATGATCGCCGATGCACTCAACGTTGACAATGTGAGTAACCAGTCCCACGCTACTCGGGGAACGAAACTGATATCGCGTGTAGACTTTTGACACCAGATATGCGGCTATTACAGCATTCCGGACATTCTTCCTTGGTTCACGAGGACAGAAATGGACCCCTGACCATCTCCCTGCGCTATCGGCGCTTTACGATGGCCTCATCGACGACGATGATGAGGTTAGGGAAGTTGCCGCGGAAGCCGCATCTGGCATCCTGGGACCATCATCCTTGATGCCCCCGACAGCCGCAGACCGACTGGTCGAGTGGCTAGGAGGCCAGTTCCAGGGCCAACAGGAGTTCAGGCAACACGTTATCCACAGGATGACTGGGCAGCTCCCGCTTTGGGGACAAGAGGAGTTTATGCTCCCTCCAGCCGACGAGCAGCTTCGCCAGTCAATGGAGTTTGATGACGCGTTATTCGCAACCGAGGAACAGAACCTCTTCATCGACGAGATTTCAGAAACCAAAAGGTGGCAAAAAGCCTTTGCTCGCTATGTTGGAGCGGTTGGGGAGGAGGCATCCTACCGAGAACTGGTCAAGTGGACCGTGTCTGGGCTGAAGTGCTTGATGCAGCTCGCAGAGAAAGAGGATGGCCCATTGGGCTGGACATCTGACCAACACGCATTTGCGGAATCTGCGCGTATTGTCCTATGCTCTGTGGCAATAGCGGAAAGTGGCAAGTCTGAGGAGGTCTCAAGACTTGTTGCACAGTTGAGGGAGACTGGGACGGGGGCGAAGCTTCATGGGTCACTGTTGGAGATGGCCAAGGAGGTGTGAAAGCAGAGTAGGAGTGAAAGTAGAGTAGGACAGGGTGACCAGCGGAATGCTAGCCACTGGATTCTTGATGACTCACCTTGACTAGATTCACTTGCATCTGGCATCTTTTCATTTAGTGAAGAGTGCCCAAGACGTGGTGCATCTCAGGGGTTCAGGGGGCCAGTATGCGGATAACCCTAACCCTGTTTTCGTGCCCAACATGAGGCGATGACTGAGCATGGTCTGCGTTGGCCAAGTCCTCGGGACCTTACCGAGGTGGAGTCGAGCAACGGCAGTCCCGTCCAGTGGAAACCGGGGCCGGAGCGCCACGTCAACGGCTGCCTCCGACAAGGTCCGGCCGTGCCCCATGTTGGCGGGGTTTTGCTTGACCTGCAGGAATCGCGACGGGGATCTGTGGCTGTTCAGCCGATCACCGAGCACTGGCTGGGAAACAAACGCCTTGGAGCGTCTGTGTGTGCAGCGTGTCGCCCAAGTCTGCCATTCTAAAAATTCTTGACCTGGCTCAGCTTTGCAGGTGCTTCAAGCTTGCTGCCAACATCTCGGCGCCGCGTCGCCCCTGACGTCAACGGATTTGCGCTTAATTCAGCGCAAACTGCGTCTCTTCGTCAAAGTCAACCAAAGAAAATCTCGGGATGGACCCAGGGATGCGGCTTCTGAAGCCTGCGCCACACAATGATCAACCCCTTTGCCGCCAGACCGCTAGCCTCAAGTCCATCGGATCGTACGGTCGGGACCAAGGAGTTCGGCAGCTGGGGTGTCGCACGGGGCGCTAAACAGCCGACCACCCGCCTCGCCGCTGAGGGGTCATCAGTCAACCCAAGTTCAAGCAACCATACACCCATAGTTAGCTATGCCGGCAGTAGCCAGTCTCCTTTCACCTGTCGGTGTTTGCATGCTGGCAAGAGAAAGACCGAATGGGCCCGGCTTATCGTCGACCGGAATTAAAACCTTTGGCCCAATGACGGCGGAAGATGCAAGGAGGCCGCTTGGCCCGAGTCAAAGTTCCCATCATCCTTCCTTGACTTCCCCTTCCATTTCGGATTTCAAGAAGGGTGTGTCATGCGATCAAGGCAGCTGCACAGAGGCATTTCCTTGATCGAGGGCGCAAATGTTTCAAAGGACGCGTCGGGGGGGGCGACACTGTGCAGAGACGCGTCGAGAGGTGCAGACTGCTCGATGGAAAGAGGGGAGCTATCCGGAATGAGACATTTGCAGGTCCGTATCTGCACCTCCAATGGGCAAAGTCAAGTGACTTCTGGCCGTCACGATGGCACGGGATCGGCGTGCTCTGCCGTTCCTCCCGGAAAGAGGCGGGCTTGCTTTCGCCTCACCTGAGAAACCTGAAAATAGCAAGCCACATTTACCCCGCCGAAGCGGTGGGAAAGCGGAGCTGACACCCAAACCTGGAAGCGCCAAGGCCGCCGATAGTGGTGGCGTTGACAGCTGCCAGAGCTTGCTCCAGCCACGAGCAGGTGGGCCGATTCCTACCGAAGCGCTCACTTGCTTCCGAGCAGTCAAGTCAACCCGCCATCGTTTCTGAGGGTGCTGCAACACAGCAAGCGAGCCGGCCTCGTCACCTCCTCCCAAACCCACTCAAACCCGCTCCCTCCATACATGCCTGGGTGCGGAAGACCGCAGACGCTCTGAGTCATCGTCTTTCGTGGAGCACTGTACGGACAGACAACCGGACGCGCACAGCTGCAGACGAAGCAGCATGTGCGCCAGTCGGAGCGATGTCGGGGACGCAATATCTGCATCCCGCGTCCACCGTCTTGGTGAAGAGGGATCATTTCATGGAAACATGATGCTAGATAACCAACTCTGGGTACCATCGGGTTTCTGGAGCAGGATTGGCTGGCTGACTGAAGAAAGCCAGATTGCCAAACAGTCCCCAAACGAGCTGCTGCCAGGTACAGCAAAAATGCGCATCCCGACTCCCAATGACGGCGTCCTAGACATGGCCAGACGCGACATCTCTCCAGCCGACGCGGCGAGCCCTCACACCCCTCTCTCGTCCTTCACACCCTTCTTCTCAACATGCCGCATGACCAGCCTTGAAGGCTGCACCGTTTTTGACAAGCCTTTTGTTCAGTCTGGGCCTGCACTCGTCTCCCACTCAAATCGAGACTTCCTCTTTTGGCCCACAGCGCAGGGCCTCTTCACCTCTGGGCCCACGAAGCTGCGGCCGTCAGTTGGGCAGAAGGCCCTTCCAGCCTTTCTGGTGCCACCCATTTGTCGATGTCAGGATTTTCTAGCCAATGGAAGCTCGCCCTGCCGTCCTTTACCAAAATGGAGGCCCGAGAGGCGTTCAGGTCGGCAGCCAATGAGGCTCAAAAGCAGGGGTCTGACTTCACACACCTTTTTGCTCACCTTTCGCACTAGCCAAGGATGGTGCCAGTTGCTCTCTGATACGAGCACGTCTACGGGCTCACGTTGGTTGCTGAGGTCCCTGTTTTCCATGCGCTGCCCCAGTGCCGTTGGGACGCCCGCCCGGCGTTCCACTCCCGTCAGCTCATTCTCGCGGGATCTTGGTTCTTCCCTCCCCTCCCTTTAGTTTTCCCCCTGAACCCAGCATTACCCCTCGGCTTGGTAAGGCACGATGACGAGCCCTATTCGACGGTGTCAAAGGCCAACCGATGGCCCGCCTTCGATCCCCACGACTAGGCTTAGTTGAGATATTGCTGCCGGCCCAGGCTCTGCACAAGATCTCTTTCGGACGTTGGACTGTCTGCCGGAACCAAAGCCGTGGCGTTGCGCAGGTCGAAGCGAACCCGGTCGACTCGGGAAGCCGGGGAGGTGGAGACGACGGAGGGTAGCAGACGGGCATGAATGGACTGCCTGTAGGCCCTAGCCACTGAGAACGGCTAGATGGGTGAGGGGAATTGAGAAGCGCGCTTGTTTGTTTCAAGTGTCCCTTGAGGAGTCTCGCTTCTTGCGTCTAGGAGACGAAGAAGCTGGAAGCGGCGAGCGTCCCCATCTCCCCCACACGCGTGCGGTTTGACCGAGTGTCGAACACGGGTTGACTACCTCCTGCCCTGCTTGCTAATTTGAGGTCATCATACAAGCTCTGGCCTCATCAAAGTCAACATGTTTCAGGCGTTGAGAGTGTGGCTACTACTGGCAGACCAATGTCGGCGTAATCTTGGCCACGGATGATGGCTTTTGACGCCGCCCCATAGCATCTTCCGGCGACGAATAGCGCCCATGATTCTTCGGCCGCCTTGCAACGTTCGACTCCTCTCCGCCGCCTGCCCCGGCCGATGCAAAATGGGGTTCCATTAGACTCGGACGAGAACTCCGGGGCGCTTGCAGGTGCGCAGAAATTGATGTTTAAGTCGCGCTGTTGGGAACAATCTCATTCATCACCCACCTGATGAGGCCGTCCCTCCCCTCCTTCTCGTTGCGCCGGGTATGTATGATGACTTCCGCGAGGGCCATGTAAGGTTATGATATATAACGGCGTGGCCAGACTGTAGCCCGGCACGGGCTGCCTGAGGGAGGGGTCATACCCAGAAGCACGTACCAGCCTACTTGGCGGGTCTTTCGGCAGACGGCCTAGCCTGCCACCTCGCTACTAATCCACAAGCTGCATAACATTGGGTAACGAGAGGTCGAAACATGATGTCTCCTCTGTTTACACTCCGGCTTTGGACCTAACAAAACATACCCTCGCCCACACCCCTTTGGTCGCATTTGAAGGGCCTTCGGCGGGGGATTATGCGGCATGGCTGTGATATCTGCGCGTCTCGAGCACGTAAAATATATCACAACTCACAAAATGGGACTGCTTGCTGTGATGCTGAACCTGACTCCGGCTCCGGCACCGGCTGCGGTGCTAACCCAATCCCAACCTGGCGCCTGCAATATCCGAGTGTCAACTTGGAGGTGTGGAAGACGGCAGCTCAGGATTTACCGAGACAGAGATGGAGTCGAGAACAAGTGCAAATCGCAACGTGCATGATTACCTCGTTTTCTCCTCCCAAGCGCAATACAGCGCAATCTCCCTTTCCTGCGGGTGTCATAGGGCTATTTCTCCCGCTTTTGTTGTGCTCCCGAGGCGGGAAGGTGAGTGGTGAGCTCATTTTGGATGTTGACCACTGAATTCCAGGACCTTTGGGCGGATGCTGGTCTGCTGGTGGAGCACTCGACAGGGCCATGGCAGTGCGCCCCATTTTGACAGCCGGGTACATGTACAAGACACGGACCACCTGCAGCTTTCAGCTCCCTGGTGCGCATGCACGATGGCACTTGCCTCCAATTCGCCTTTCGCCGTCGGATTTTTTGTCATCCAGCATTGTGCATATGCAGGCTGGAGCACAGCCCTCAAAGGTAGAGCTACCTGTCCCGTCCATCACTGTCTCGCTCTGCCTGCTCCCTCTGCCCCATTCGCTCACCTCTACACTCACCTCCCTGAGGTGTGGTTGTGCGCGACGGGAAGTCGATGGCTGACCACGCGTTGATCCTGGATCGAAGCCTTCCAGTCCCCTCGTTTGGGGTGCCACACCCGCGCACATGGAAACGCCTGGGAATTGGCTGGCTTGAAGTCAGTCTGCCAAAGAAGAAGAAGAAAAAAAAAAAAAGATAAACGACGCATGGCGACGGGGACCTGAGGAACTTTCCGGCCTCGTTGTCGAAGGCCGACATTGACAGTAGGTATTGTACCTGAGCCCCTCAACCGGCATGCCTTTCCAAGGTTCCTCCGCTGGCCGCTTCGTATGGGCAACCATAGACCGCGGTCGCCGTGATCGCTCTCGCGGCTGATGGCGACATTGGGCGAAAGCCCTGCCCTGCTATTTTTCCCAGCCGAGAGAGCCCACCGCAGCAGCTGCAGCTACCGATGCAGCTTGCAGGCGGGCCTCATCAATGCTGCTGTATGCTGCCACTCGGTATCTGGGAGTGGATGCTGGCTTCTGTCGGTCTCTCCATCCAGACCGCCGCAGCAATTCCCTCCCCTCCCCTCCTCGACCCGTCCACGCCCCCTGTCATCCATCTGCCCCCTCCCCCTCCAAGGTCGCGGCGGCGGCCGGGTCGACTATAACACCCCACAACCCTCGCACCAGTCTTTACGAGATGCTCACCCTCCCTCCTCTTCCTCACGAGTACCTCGTCTACCATTCTCTTCTTCTCATTTGCGGTTGCTGGCGTGCACGCTAATTCCCTTGTCTTGGGACCGTCCGGCTCCGTCACCTTGCTCACCTTGTTTCTTATTACTATTCGTTTCCCATCCCATCTAGCCTCCCACCCTTCCCGAGAGCGCTCCACCACAGTTCCCTGTTCCTGGGCCACCGCTTCCTACTGTTGTTGTTTACCTGTGCTCCCTCAGTCGAACATAATGCCAGTACAGCTATTACCCGCCTCGGCCGCGGCCTTCGCCCCCCGGGCGTCGTCTGTCAACGTCGTGCTTGGTTCCAAGGTCGAGCCGTGGTTGACACAAACACTGAAGCGTATCAACCGCATCAAGCGTCCCCTCAACAGCGTCCCGCAACACCAAAGATGTCTGACCGAGACTCTCTCCTCGCCCAATGCCATCTGGACCCTCGCCTCGCTGATGCTTTCCAAAGCCCCCGAATCGGAGCTCAGGAAGGACGCCAACCCGCTGATCGAGGCCATCTCCAACTACCAGTTCATCCACCTCGAGGCCTACATCGTCCACGTCGACATGGTTCTGCGCAACGAGGTTGCTTACAAGCTGACGCCCGACACGATCGAGTCGCTCATCGAGTACCACAAGGATGTCCACTGTGTCAACGCCAAGGCCAACACATACGACTGGTCTGAGAAGGAGCAACAGTGCAAGAAGCTGCATGATGACTTTATCCAGGCCATCAACAAGTTTGTGTTCAGGACGCACGTATCGGCACTTGAGGGACTGGAGGAGGATGGAGCTGGAGAACTTTTGAGTGGGAAGAGTGAAGAGGTCAAGAACAACGTCTTGGCTCTGATCAAGCCATTGCTTCCGCCGCCCCCAAGGGTTGTCGATCTCGTCCGACAGCCGCCCCTTCTGCCGAGCTCGCCCGCAAATGCCAGCATGTGGACCCAACCACCAACGCCCTCATCACTGCCCGCTCCCGTTGACTCGTGGAGAGTGCTGCCCTCAAGCCCCAGCGTCGCATCCACATCTCCCGACTCGACAGGCACTTCGATCTGGGCCAGCATGGGAATGAGCGAGGTGCAAATACCATCCCCCACACCTGCCTACAGCCAACCGTACTCGTCTGCCGGCCTTTTCTACGGCTCCCCAGTAGTAACGTCGCCCATCCCGCACCTTCCTCTGCCGAGCATGCTCGCACCACCATGCGGAGTCAGTGTCGGGTACAATTCATTCGGCTGGGATCGTTACCAAGAATACACGACGACGATGTGACAACCACCAGTGGTTCCCGGAACAGACTACCCGGTCGTGACGACCACTCGATGAGCGTGCTAGGCATGCGCTCGGGCAGCCCCAACCGAATCCCGCAGCCACTGTTGCGCTGGTTTCTGGGACCGCAGCGCGGCCATCTCGGCAGACACATTCAACGGCATCTCGGCGTTTTTGCATTGGGCTCGAAGCGGCTTTGAAACATGCGCATACCCCTGTTTGGCGTATATATATTTGCTTTTGTTTTCTTTTGTCGGGTTTTCAGCGAGCGAGCGTCGGCTTCGTTTTTTGGTCTCATTTGTTATCGCTGAAAGCCGCAAGATCGGTTACAAGCTTGCTCGTTTTGGGCCTCAATTATGGCTGGGACCTGGGGCGGGTTAGTCGGTTGCATTTACAGCATGGAGGTTTTTTTTGGTTTTTTTATATCAAGAGGAGAAGCAGCAATGCACCCCCCTGCTCGGCAAGACCGGGCCAAAGTTTGGTTCTTGTTTTTCTTTATTCCCTATACTCCTTGGAAACAAGAGACGGAGGCTGGATTTTTGGAAAGATACCCCCATATGCGATTTCCTGTTGGACACGGCAACAAACCACGCTCGCTTCCAATGGAGGCCATACTCCGCCCTCCTTCGACCTTGGATTTCCTTGTCTCATGGATCATGTTTACGGCCCTTAATGACGGATATACCCCCGGCTGCGACGAAGTTTTCTTTTCTGCGAATCAGGTTCACTCTCGGCTCGATGTCGGACGATGCAACACTGCTCGGGAAAACAAGAAGACGGGCTCCAGACGCCGGATATACGCTCACCAGAGACGACTTAGGACCGGTCCTAGTTTCTCGTTTGCGATAATGGCCGATTTGTATGATCTAGCCGAGGCGCATATCTGGGATACTGCGATCGAGGCAGACACTGGTTGTCGACAAGACCAAGGACCTGTGCCTCTGTCCCGGGGGCTGCACTGACCCCCGGGACCGGTGGCGCTAAGGGCTCGAAGCGAGTTGGACTTTTGTCTCACAGAGAAATCAAGCAACTTGGGCTCAAGGCAAGATGGGTGCACTGCTGGGCAGAATATCACCAAACCCTTTTTGCCAAGCCCTCTCTCCGCCGACCCGACCAACTTGGAGCTCCCAACCACACGCCCAATATCAATGGCTGTCAACCCCAATCTGGACGAGATTACCGTTGCGGGGCCGCCCCCTGATAATTACCAGCAGCTCCTGCTAGTCGGGAATGGTATTTTGACGCGGGGCCTGCCTGCCGCAGTTCGGGTCAAGGTTTCCAGGTCCACGGGGCACAGCGTTTGATGTTTGGGCGGCGCAAAAGTTGGTGGATGTGCAGGTTCAAGAGGGCGGCGACCCGCGGCTCATCTCACCGCGCGCCACGCCCAAATCTATGGGGATCGGAGCAAAACACTGACGATCCGATTCCTGCAAGAGTGCGGCGGAGGCAAAGCCGAGCGGTCACTCCGCAAAAGGGAAGCACAAAAGGGTATTTGCAGCGCAATACCTGGTCTCTCTCTTCGGGGTGGCTGGCTCACCACAGGCATGGATGCTGGTACCTTCTCGATGGGTGGTAAATCGGCCCAGCCCTGGTTTGGCACGGGTCTGATGGAGATTGGGGAATATAACAACGAAAAGCGTTGTGTCTCTCTGCTCGTTTTGTGGTTACCAGTTTAGTTACCATAGTAATTAATTGAAGTGAAAAAAGCGATCTACTGTTCCTCTCTGCTTGAAGTTGAAGTGAAGGCGAGCTATGTGCGACATCCGGGGTTGGTGTCCCTGAGACCCAACACTGTATCACAGCAGACCGGTGATTGGATTCATGCTGTACACCTTTTCTGCCCCCAGAATAACATACATAACTACACTCCACTGCGGGTGAGGTAACAGATTTTCGGGGCACATTATCGCCGATAGCGACCACCGAGTATTCGTAGTGGCAGCGTTGTACCAAGACAGCGACGATGCATGACGATTTAACCGCTGCAGGGTAATCTACCCAACGCTGAGGAGAGTTCCATGGGCGGCTACAACCTGTGGAAGGTGCAACACCGGGGAAGCTTTCCGGCATGTTTTTTGACGATGCTTTATCTGCAAGGGAAATCCATCCACGGATGCTAGGGAATAAGCTATCTATCGTTCTTGCCTTGTTGAAGAATGTATCCCGATTTCTCTCTCCGTCTTACAACCTTCCTGCAGGAACATCCTCCCGACAGAAGAAGACACAACCAAACTCCACACGCTTCCATCGCCGACAACACGGCATCGGAGTTGGTCGCCCACATCCGCTCACCTTTCTTCGGCGCATTTGCCAAAAAGAGCAAGGCCAAATGCCAAGCAAGATGGCAGACGGAGGGGGCGGGGTTAACCTCTCGGAAAGCTGACCACTGACGCTGCGGGGATCAACGGGTGATCTTCATCGTCCTTCCCTGCCACCGCCAGGGCCAGCTCGGCACCAGGGGTGGGCTGGGCAGTCCAGCCCCGGGAGTCCCGATCTGCTGAACCCGCCCGAGCACCCCATGTTCTTCCCACCCCCCGCCGCCTGTGGGCCCAGGCCACAACGGTTTTTTGTCCCTTCAACGCCAAGGCATCAACCTGTTCTGCATGTCTGTTGAAGGCACAGGTTTTGGGATGGATGGAAAGGATGACAGGAGTGCATGCCTTAGCAGTGATTTCTGTGGATGAGAATTGGTCAATGGCCTATGGAATCATGCAAAAGAGGAAAAGACAAGTCTTGTTCTCGTGCATGCAGGCAGGCGGGCGGGAGGATCACATGGGATTCTGGTTCCAACGGGTGACCAGACTGGACTTGTGAGGTGAGAATTGAGAAGAGACCCACGCCCCCTCCTCTTCAGCAAACCACTGGGAAAGTGGGCAAACAGTTTAGCGTGTGCACCCCGCCGCCCACCGGGACAGCGGACGGGGCGCGGCTGAGCAAAAAAAAAAACACACACACACCCTCCGCCCCTGTATGCGCGCGCACGTCCTTGAAGGTTACGCACGAGGAGGGGAAAAAAGATTCCAGAAACGAAAAAAAGTGAGGGGAAGGATTGAGACATGGCGTTTCTTGCGTCATTGGCTCGAATACGACCCTGAAACGAAACGGCGCCGACAAGCTGGGGAAAGGCACGCTATGCTGCTCTGGGATTCTTTTCCTTGGCGTCGACGAGGGGGCTACTTGCGCAGGTAGTTCCGGCAGTCAGCATCTTGTTTTTGTGAACACTACAACAGTGGTGTCAGCTGGTATCCGAATTGTGCGTTAAAGCGGTTGAGACTTTAGCTGAGGTGAGAAGTGACAGGTATCATCCCGAGAACTTGCTGCTTACTTCGGATTCAAGAGGTTGCCGGTTGCCTTCTTGCATCCTTTCAAAGGATCGCAGCAGCTACGGATCAATTCCACGGCTACTGGGTACAGCAGTCTGCTGATCAGCAGCCTACCGACGTGAACCAACGGTTGTTTCGACGAGCATCAGTAAATAGAACGACGATGAGATCTCGGAAGGCGCAGTCACGATCATGGATCCTGTTCCGAGCCAGGGGGCGAGCCAGACTCTCTCGTTGGAGGAGGGGTCTTGGGTTGTTGGACGTAGGTAGAGGAACATGATTCCCGGTGGCTGTGTCCCTGCGGGGAAGACCACAAGCCTGCGGTCGCGCGTCGGCGGAAGAGCCCCCCTTTGAGTCGCGATAACCCCGGGATGCAAAGTACGCCTTGTGGGTGTGTGCTTAAGGGGTAAGGGGCGTGATGCTCTTCCAGGTACTCACTTAGCGTGGCGTGGGCAAGATGGGACACTTTTCATCACCATAGACCTCCTAGCTCAGGTCAAGTTAGCAAAGTTGCGTGGGCCTCAGCTGGAGGGGAGTGCCGGTGTCGTTCTTTCCTCAACAGACCATGGCGAGCGGAGGGCCCACCTATAAACCCCCTCTCGGGGGCAGAGAAACCCAACTTTCTGCTCCTCGGGATCATCAAAGCTCCTCATTACGGGGCTGCCTTGAGGACTCGGCCAGTCTTCACACGGCCCCCGGCAGAAGATTGGAGAACTCAAACTCTAACAGTCTCTTCTACTCCAGGGAAGTGGCATCGCTGACTACCAACTGGCCTCCTGAGTTCTAGAAGCTTGACCACGACGTTCTGGCGTCCCGGAGCCTGTAACGCAAGCGTGACCCTTCAGCAAAACGGCCTAAGCCGACTCCTGCCACCTAACGTTGCCCAGTCAATGTCAAGATACATCAGTCATCAAAGTGTCCCGCCCGCTCAGGCGCCTCGGTAGTACAAACCCCTCTTGAGCCAGAGGGCGTTCATGCAAAGAGGTGAAACCCGGATTACGCAAGTCCACACTCGCAGCTCGAATCCCAAGTGGTGGTTTAGACTCCGGGCCTATCCCGTGAGCAGCAGAAACTCCATTCCACAAGCTTCGCTCAAGAAAGATATCTGTCCAGCCCGGGTGCTCGTTACCCCAGGGCAGGCCCAAGCCCCTTGGCTCCGTCCCAAGGTAAGGGAAGACTGGCAACGGGCCGATCCATGACCCTCTCTTCCCATCATGTCACACGATTACATCAACATCCCACAATCCCCAGTCAGCACGCACCCCAAGAAAAGGCGCAGCTACCAGTACCACCTTCCCTCTCAAGCTGCGTAGCGCAGTCGGCTCACTGTCACTCCCAGCCCACCGGGGCAACAACCAGGTCCCTAACCCCCATCCCGGGGCAAAGCAGCCAGCTCCTGGATGTAAGCAAACACTCCAACAAAACTGAAAAGCAAAGCAACGCAACGCAACGGCGCCATCATGATGAGCACTTTGAACCGCCATCCAGCCCCCTCAGATTCCACTATACAATGTGAGACGCAAAAAAGGTAGTTCTCACACAAGTGAAAGAAGCAAAAAGAAATGCGTCAGCCGCGAATCGAACGCGGGGCCCATCGATGGCAACGATGGATTTTACCACTAAACCACTGACGCTTCTGATGTTGGATACTTGAGTTCGGTTGCTGAATGCCGTTAAGTGCGGTGTGGCCTCTTTCTCCACAACGAATGTGACCCCTTTCCTTGCCCTAGGGGCTCAAATTTTGGAGAACCACCACGTGCAAATACCGGGAAAGTATCAAGGACACCGCAAAACGGAGTGCAAATATTAGTTTGAAGTCGGAAGGAATCACCCCCTCAGACGGCAATATTCTTTCGAGGTTTGCTAAACGAGACATCCAGAATCCTCATGCCTCGACAAGATTGCTCTAAAAGTTTTCGTCGGATGCTCGAAAGGGCATCGGTATCTGCCCATCCCTCACGGAGGCATCGCCATCAAAAGCGAAAGGTGAACATCACGTTTCTAAAGGCTTGAAGAACTGCATACCATGGCTTCCAGTATCAGCGCATCCATGTTTGACCACAACACTCAGATAGAGGCACTGCGGATCGAGGTCTTGTTTGTAATGGACACCTCTAGAACCAACCTACGTACATTTTATGGGCTTTCCACCCCCATGCCTCATGTGGTCTAACCCTTAACTGATATTGGGCTGCGTCCTGAGTATCTAATGGGCCGTTAGCTCCAGCAATCAGCTTCTCGCTTGCCCGCTTCCTTTCGCCGCTCCAGCCGGCACGGGTGGGGCAACGGCCTTGATCTCTTTTGGTTTGGTGATATCGAAAAACTCGGTCAGCCCCTTTACCACAACGTCAACGTTCATGTTGATCTGTGGCATCTTCTCATACGACCCCTCCTTCATGATAGCCACCAAGGCCAGGAATCGGTCCACCTGCCGAAGCATGATGGGCCGCTGTGCATCCGCAAGCACCATGCCGCTTTCCGCCCACTCGCAGGCGACTTGGTCTTCGAGGGGCTGTTCCCATGGCTCCTTCTCAAGTCGGTCCCGCCACTGCTGGGTCCGCGGCCAGCTTCCATAGACCTCAGTAAAGTCAATTACCACGTCCACATAGTCGGAGCAGATCTCGTAGCTGGCCATGTCCTCGGGCGTGCTATCGGTGGCGATGTAAATCTTCGTGTTGACATCGAACAAATACGCCTTCTCGAACCGACAGGTACGGCACAAGTTGGTCAGCATCGCCTCGAGCTGACCCAACCGCGGGATAAGCTTCTGAATGACTTTGCTGAACGCTTCAAAGATGCTGTGATTGTAGATGCTGGTGAGATGAAAGTTGACGGGGGCGTTCTCGATTCCTTGGTCCGAGAGCTCGTCCTGTATCCGAATCGTGACGTCACGCTGAATGTCGAGTTTGTAGTCGTCGCTTAAACCGTCAACCTTGTGAATGAAAACCTCGACGTTGATGTGAGGATAACTGCGCTGAATATGGAGGATGGTATTGTTGAGACGCGCAACCGATTCGAGATAGTCATCTTGCGCATCAATGACCCATATGAGAGCGCCGATTTCGCCAAAGATGGCGTCAATATCAAACGTGAGGTTTGGGTTCTCGAACACCTCAATCTGGCCGGGGAAATCCCAGATCTGTACGTCCATAAAAGAGCTGGCGAACGTGTCAACAAACGGCCAACGGCTTCGAGGCTTGGCTTGCTACTTACTTCAAGCTATCCTTTTGGATTCGCGCCGTTGACTCGAGAAACAGTGTCTCGCTTGGGGGAAGCTTGTGGAAGACCACGCTGGATATTGACGACTTCCCGCTCCTATATAGCTGTTTGTAAGGAGCAATCGACCATGGATGGGGGCACACGCACCTTCTTTGGCCCATCAATAAGAGACGAGGCGTCCCCTTTGTTTGCTGTGTCGTGGTGATGTCGGGGATTGACGCGACATCCTTCGTTGGAAGTCGTTGTCGGTTCTGCTCGTAGACACGTTGAAGATTTAGCACTGCTGGACTGATGTTCCGGACGGAAGAATAATGCGGAGGGGAATGGCCAATATCAGGCGTTCCACTGCCGGCCCGTGAAAAGGCTGAAGACATGATGAAAATGGGTCCCTCGAGCGGTTGCTCGGCGCAGGTGCTTTGGTGTTGTTGGGCTTTCAATCGAAGAAACCCATCACGGCACACTCATTGTTGACCACGAGCCACGGACTCCGAGTCTGTCGCCTCTTGGATCCGTTTGCGGTTTGGTGGAAAGCTTCCTGGTGATTTGCTGCCGGTGGTCGGGTGCGGATGGCGGGTAGCCGGAGTGAACACGGGACCAAGGCGACAGCAAGCTTCAGGGCTCAACGCACATGTTTGTTTTTGCGAACTTAATCCGACCGACAATACTGCAGGTTCTCCATGATGGGTCCCGCAGCCACAAGACATCTCTCCCACGAGGCCGTTGGGAGATGGAGATGTCGTGGGCCGGGCGGCGCCGCAACCGGTTTCGTGGGACTCAGGGCTCATGGTGGCTCAGCACGGGCCGCGCCAGGTGACTCAGGCCTCACAGAAGAGTCGAAAGGTTTCGGGTCTTCCAAAAGTACGGTGACGAGGTGGCCTGAGTGCGCAGCTGGGGTGACACTTGGCCGCGACGGTAGCCAAAGGGATGTCGAGCCCTTACGGACGAACTAGGTCCAGGTCGCAGACTGGCTCGAAGAGGGATGGCTCTGTGGAACTCCACGAAAGCGGGCGAAGCTGCGGCTCCGCGATACGGGAGAGAAGAAGATGGAAACCGCCGAGGATTGGAAATAAACTCGGGCCTTTCAACCTCAACAGCCGAGAAAGTGCTTACCTCCATTGTCGATAAGACGTCACCACCAGGGCTCGCGGCAACTTCCACTTCGTCGTGCCTGTGGCCAAGTCAGCAAGCAAACCAACGAATGGGATCGGTTGTCCAGGCTCACCACTCCTCGCTGCTGTGTTATTCGGTCCAAGGTGCACATGGAAATGGCGGTAAAGGGAATCGAATCAAGCGGTGGATTATCGAACTGGCTAACACCTGCCTCCTCAGCTTCCCCGCTACTCGAGAGGTTGGCTTCCAAATTGAAAAAACCGGGCGCTGGCTGCTCAACCACGCCTCCTTCTCTGAAGTGAGTGGTGTGGATGAAGCAACACTGGCCTGAATCGCAATGCCGACCCCGATCGCTATCAGATGAACAAACAGGATCCTGAGAACCCGTCTTTGTCTCGGATTGAAGCGTCAACACTGGGCAAGTGGGGGAATCGCCAAGTGGCTTACATAATCTTTCCCGTGTCGATTCAACCCTAACCCCCCAGTCCTGTCTCTAAGGTCGATACAAAACAAGCTCAACACTAATGTCTCCGGAGTCCTGACGGGTTTCCTTCTGCAAAGAGGCTCTCCATATTTTAAGGCGTTAAATAATTTTACAGTATGCCTTAAAATGTTTGCTTGAGCGTTTGTTATGTTATATGCATGTCTTTGGGAAACAGGTCTAGTCTATTTGGAGCAGCATCAAGCGCATTCGCTGTGGAATTTTGTTTGACGCCAGCTTTGCCCCTGTTCAAGCGAATCGGGGCAATTTCGCCATGACCACAACAGAGAAATGGACTTCAGAGTATGGAAAACCTCTTACAGTGTAGAATTCACTTTCCTCTTCCTATTTTCTCTACCACTAACAAAGGGATCTAAGCCTCAACGCAATACTCCGAGGGATGCTTCCAGATCTATGTCCTCTCCATCCAAGGTGCACCAGAGACTGGACCACTGCCCATGAACCCTTTTATCCTGGAACAGATGCAAGCCCTGGGGTGTAGTTCACCTTGCTCGCAGACCGATTGAAGATAGTTGACACAAAACTCTTCTTTTTTCTTGGCCTTTTTGACACATCTATTGGAGATGCCGTTGATTTACCTTGCCCTTCAGGAACCGGGGGGAGTGGAGGTGACGCCGTAATTTTTGGTGATGTCTCGTCGGCGCTCGCGGGGGGCATCAACTCGGGGGGCGGAGCAGTCATTCCCATTCGCGATCGAGAACTCTTGAGCGACTGAAGTTCAAATCAGCATATGGCCCAGCAAGTTCCCACTCCGTAAATATGCCCACAGACCTTGACACTCAACCTCCTTCTCCCCACAGGCTGCCCCGACGTAGCAGCTATACTCTCATTCCCACCTCCAACACCGTGAGCAACAGACGAGGTCGAATAACTCTTTTCCAGCTCGTCAATCTCACCAGCCGTGGTTTTGCCATTGTACGCCATGTGTTCTTCATTGGTAGGGACAAATCGTAGCAGTCCCCTCGTAGGACTCACGCCCAGCGTATCTTCCATGTGCTTCTGGATCAGAACGGCATTCCGCTTATTGGTAGTCGGAAGAACCTGTGACGGAAGTGCGAAGATGGACATGACATAGGCTGCCTCAAAAGAACCGCCAAAGAACAGGCAGGCGCCATGATGTAAACTGACCACGATCGAGGAAACGGGACGCTGATACCGAGTAGACAGATGATACGATAGCTCTGTTATGAACGTGAACTCGTCACTTATCTAAGGTCGCATTAGCAGAGGCGCATGGCAGGAAGCAATGATTTCCTTACAATGACGTTGGTCTTGACTTCGGCCATAACAATGGCGTCTCCTCGAATTCTTTCCTTGGCTGCACTGTTCTCGCCCACCGAAAACGCATCTTCGAAGAAGCTAACCGCGCTGCGTTTCTTGACGAGACTCTTGATGGGATTCCCCCTATCACCGCTGCGAGTGGCACCTCCAGACTGCGTTTCCTCGACGCTACCCATGACGCCGCTTGCTGTGCCATTCCTTTCCGGCGTTGCATTCTTTCGTCCCTTTCGTTCAGCAAGCGAAAGCTTTCCGGTGGGCACCAATACCGGGGCCTTCCCAGCTTTTGCGTTCCGTGTAGTCATTCTCGATAAGCGTAAATTGTGGACTCAGTCTCGAAGCCTCAGTTTCTGACCCGGTAGCCAAGCTCCTGGGCGGCGCGGGTCGAGATTCGGGACCCGCCCTGTCGTGATTCCAGACAAGAGGCTCAAAGGGTGAATGTGTCGGTACCAAAACAGCGAGCTAAACGAGATTGAAGGCAAGATAATGTTTCGAAGCGCTTGTTTGTGCCCGCGAGCTCGAACCCGGTCACGCGGCGAGGACAGCGAAGACTATCGTTCCCAAAGATGCTGCGCGCCCCGTTAAATATCCCGAGGATGTCGACAGCTGGCGATGTTGTGCAGTCTCTCTAGTCTAGATCGAGATAAGGGGTGATTAGAAATGTCGAACGTTTCCAACAGGTCACGGGGGATGGCAGTCTCCCGCGGGTGCATGCATTCCCGTCTCAGGGCGCTGTGTCTTGCAAACAATTTGCTTTGTGACACGTCGCAATACATTTTTCAGGGGGCAGCAGCAAACAAAGCAAAACGAGAGGGATCCTAAGGAAAAAGGGAAGTCGAACCTTGTGATTCCTGTAGCGGGCCTGGGAGTTGCAGGACAAACTGGCTTGGGTTGGCGCCTTCCTCGATGGAAGTCGCTGGTAAGGTTGTTTTATCTACCTCAATTGAAACTGGGGCCTCTTGAAATATGTTCAATATCTTGGATTTTTATTTAGAAAACCTGATCCGATTGCATCGTCGTCGAACAGCTCGACCAGGCCCCCACTTCACCGGGATGAATACCTGGGATTGACACGGATCACTGCAGCCATCAATATGACATTCATGTCTGACCAGACTTTCTTGTCGCTGGGGTGAAGATTGCAGCGTGTGCGGAGAGGCTACCTACCCCATTCTCGATGCCTCCAGAAAGTAGTTATCAGGTACCGGGCAGCAATGGATTGTCCCTCCGATGTTCACGAAAGAAGCAAAGTATTTCATAGTGGTGATATTAAGCCACCGCCATCTTGCGTGATGAAACGCCCAGTTCCTAACCCAATACTCCGTCATGGATAACGTACAGACCGTCCTATGTTTGTCCAGATATACAGTTATTAAACACCAAACCATGCAAAATAAGCACCGGTGACCCGTAGTAGGCTGCATCCAGCAAGCCGTTGTCCCTTATTCATACCAATTAAATCATGACCTAAAGATCGTAGCTTGAGCTGCAGATGGCCCCTAGTGCAAGCTGGGGCTCCCCTTACGAGCCGCGTTCGCATACGAGTCCGTGTACTTCTCAACTTTGAGCTGGAAGCCAGCAAGGCCCAGGGCGATAGCCTCGACGGGAATGAGAAGAATGGCAAGGTAGAGGCCGGTTCGACTCTGGCTGCAGAGAGTTCCCCAGTTGGGCTGGGTGGTCATCGGGACATGCTGCCATCGGCAAGTCCAAGACAGGAAAGTGTCGACTTGCTCGGACGCGTTGACAGCGTAGAAGAAGATGATGGCGATCAAGGAGGCTGCCAAGCCAATCAGGGGCGCGATGAAGGTCGTAGAGGTGTGCGTAACGGTCTTGCTACGGAGCTGTTGTAAGAACATGGTTAGCTATGCTGCGTGATGTTTTTTGCTGTCAATGGGCTTGCGCATACCGACTGGACCTTGCTGAAGCAAAGAGAAGCGACGTTCGTGAGGATGATGATGACACTACCGATCACCAGTGACACGGTTGGCCGGATGTTGAACTCGTCGGGCCAGAGCGGAAGCATGAAGGTGCTCGGCACATGTGTGTAGTCGTAGACGGACAACGTGTTGGCCGACACACCGAGGATCGTGATGCTCATGAGCAGCGCCAAGGCCGTTGCACCACACCGGGCATTGTCAACAATTCGGAGGGACCGGACCTTGGACTGGAGGTGGAGGTCGCGGGAGTCGACCTCGAAATCAGATGACTGTCCTTTCTCCATCTTTGTTGTTGATATCTTCTCTGAGCGCAGCTCAGAACGGATGGGCGTGGTTGAAGTGAGTGGTTGGGGTATCACGGGGAAGAGTGCAAGACGAAGTGAGACCCTTGACTAGACCAAAGAAACCAAAGACACTTCAGATTGAAGGAAAAGAAGGAAAGTAAAGCTCGTGACAGGTACGATTTCGTAGGCACGGAGTAGGAAGAAACAGGTCAGGAGGAAGGAGACCTGACGATACTTATGCGACAACCGTTACCCTGCCGGCCGCTTGACGCCATGGGCCTCGAGGGCGGCTATCCAAGACTCCCCTAGGCGTCGGGCGGCAGAAGCGGATCTGGAGTGCCGATCGATTGTGGGCAGCCGCAAACGGTCGGGCCCAAAATTATCAAATTCAATCAAAACCATGCCCGGTAATCGACAGCGCTCGCTGCGAAATGGTGTGAAGAGGGGACTGCTTGGAGCGCCACTGTAACGCAACCCCAGCTTGGCAGCAGCTCTCGCCGCGGAGCCGACGATCCTGTAACTCTTCACTCGTCAACGGGATGCCCAGAGGCAGGCCCGAACACCCCCCGAAATAGTCAGACGGTCGCGTCGGATTGGTGGATCTGAGAATTCAAGCTGCACCGGGTGGGTGGTGGGTGGTCGAGGTGGAAGGCCGTGGGGGAGGGGGCGGCAGAAGACGAAGATCAGGGGCAGGGGTTGAGGCGCTTAGGCAAAGTCAATCTCAGATCCACACAGCCAATCACCTCCAGAAGCGCGGTAGTTACAGACCACTGACAGGGGTGACCGGCGGTTGTGCTCTGGGGCGCTATTTCAGTTCTCGAGACGCTGACACTGCAGGAACACCCACCCACCCTTCGCAGGACTTCTGCCGTGTTACCGTCGACAATGCTCCGAGTGCACAGAACAACGTCTCACATCGGCGAAATGATGAGGAGAAAGATGTCTGTCTCAGGATTTCAGTTGCACGACCGTCAAATCGCAAATTGCAAATTGACTTGAACACTCGTTCGCATTTCAATCCCGAACCTCACTCACGAAAAGGCCTGGTTCTCTGATTGCGATATGTATCGCGTGTGAACGCGTCGGTGTTGTAAACCATCTTGCCGAAGCGAGCCTCGCTTGCTATTTCCAGTAACCCCAACAACTCCAGCAACTTCAGTCTTACTGCTGTTCGTTCTATTTCCATGTCGGATCTTCGTTTCCCGGCACGCGCGTTTTTTTTTTTTGTCCTCGATCATAGGCTGCATGTTACTCTCCATGTCGGGGATTGTAGCTTAGATATCTGTTTTCTCCATCCCGATGCCTTTCCGCCGGCCCCTCACGACCGCCTCGAGAGCCCGCCCAACGGCATGTAGATCGCCAAGCAAACTGATATGACCGCGATCCGTGCATATCCTGCCGTTCTTGACGAGCTCGTATCCCACCGGCAACATGGCTTCCCTGGCAAGAACTACACCATCTCCGCCACGAAATACCAGATCGTCGTAGGCGTCTGCGGTTGCAATCCCCTCGCGCCCTGCAACCCGGGCTGCATGAACTGTCGGAATATCCTTTCCGTAAATGACTGCTAGCGGTGGATAGAGGTTGAGTTTCTGGTGCTGCGGGCTGTGTGCGAGCTCGGCTCGGAATTTCTTGGTCTCTGCCAACGTTCTGCTCAGGTAGTCAAGATACGGTGCTTGGGCTGGACCGACATCCTGACCTGTGCTACCCAACACCCCTGACGAAGCTGGGTTAGCAGCTGGCTGGGACGGGACGCTACCCGCGGACGTGACCATTGCCCCGACCTGAGTGACCTTTTCTCGCCCCCCATCCATTGCTCGGTGACTAGCTGCTTCAACGCCCCTCTTCTGAAGTTGGCTGTTACTCCGGCCACGAAGCGGCAAGCTTGGTAAGGATTCAGACAGGCTGAGAAACGAACTAAAGGTGTTGCTTCTCGTCAAGGATGGTAGGGGAGGTCCTGATACGCATGGCGACAACCGGTATTTGACCCAATCCTCCACGCTGTAGAAGTCAACGGGGTATTCCTCCTTCGTGGTCTTGTCAATAAAGCAAAACCCATCCTCTGGAAGAAAGGCGAAGGTGGTCCGCAGAGAAAAGTTCACCTGCGCGGTCAAAACCTTCTCATTGAGTAGGACGGCGTCTCCGTTTCGCAACGGACCCAGAACATTGATGCAACGCTGGGGAGCCCCGGCATACACCACGCCGGAGAAGAGGTCAGGCCGCTGGTTCACGGCGTGCCTGGTGATAAGCCCTCCTAGGCTGTGTGCAATGATCAAGGCTCCTCGGTCTGATTTGGACACGCCAGGCTGATTCGATGGCAATCCTTCTAAAAAAGCAACAAGCTTCCGTGAGAGCAGTTGTGGACTAAGTCTCCAGTCATAACCGTAATCGTGAACTCGCAGTTTACCCGTACGGGCATTCTCACAGTCCCTCAGCCGCTTGAAGAGGCGCCTCGAGATATCGACCGGGCCTATATTCTGCAACATTCCAGACGCAAAGATGTCTTTCTCCATCTCCTCCTCGTCTTCGGGACTCAGTCCAACTTCCAAATTGACCTTGCGAATTTTAAGGCCAACTTTAACTGGAACCCAAACCTGCCTGTGGGGGGGCTTTGCAGAGCGTAGAATCGAACCTCTGTAGCCCCCCATGATGACGACGTCTCCCGTCAACGATTCTAATACTGAGTCCAGAGGATGGATATTTTCACGTTGCCCTAGTTGACTACTTGGCAGTATGCTCCCACGATGCCCATTCGTTGGCTCTGCCGTTATCCTCTTTTGTGGTACGTTGAGGAAATCTGGGGAAGGTATCAGCGTCTCTGCGTGAGATTTGGTGTGTGATTTGGCAACATACTCTGAAGTTGGGGCATACGGAATGTTGGACTGTCCCAACTATCCTTGATAGCTTTGAACCTCGAGTTCACTTGCCCACGGACATGCGCAAATCGCTCGTCGTCGCCAAACGAGGAAACACGCGACAGTGACTGATAAAGGAGGGAATCATCTGAGGTAGATCTGCGCAGAGCCTGGGGCCTGGAACCCGGCCGAGATGGCACTCCCGCGATCGACTGCGCATTTGTGGGGTCCAGGAGTCCTGAGGCTGGCCTTCTTTCAGCTTGTCCATGTTCTGATGGGGGTGGTGGTGCTGCGGTTGCTGGCGGCCCGTCTTTCTGGGGCGAGGAGCCAAAGGATGAAAGAAAGGAGGGCGTCGTGATATTGGGGATGATACCTGCTGGGATAGATATCGAGGGGAGGGCTTTCGATAATCTCTTCAGAGCATTCTCACTGATCGAAGATGATCGATTAATCCTCGCCTGAAAGACACTCGCCATCGACGGAATCCTGTGCGACGCAGGCTCCATAAAAGTAAACCTCTTTGGTCCGGCCTGCCAGGGGGTCGGAAATCTATCTATGGAGGCGGGCGGAAGCGTTCTGGTGTCATCCAGAGGCCGGTCCGATTCTGCATCACCTAGAGTCTCGGAAAGCCCGCCCCCGGGACCGGGAAGTATCTCCATCGCAGCTATCTTTTCTGCCGCCGGCGTGCGAGGGGAGCTGAGCCGCGTAGCGACGGGGCTGATTGCGGGTTGAATAAAAGATTGGGCGTCGTCCTGATCGGCATACACATCATCGTCTTCAGCTTCGTCGGTGAGGTGTGAGTTTTGACGCTCCATATTTGGACTGCCAGACTCCAGTGAGCTTGACGATGTCGATGGCGTAACCGCAAGTGAAATGGGTGTTAGGATTGCCATTTTGAGGTGTCGCGACGGTATCTGAGGATTTGGGTTGTGGGGCGAGGATTGTTGATGTCGAAGGGGTGGCGAGCTTAGAAACCACACCGGCTCATCCGGAGAGTGGGCTAGCTGGATCTGATGGCCCGGGCGAGTTCGCACCACTTCATCGTTGGGAAGTAGCGAAAGATCAATCACAATTGGATGGAGGTTGCCGGTGGAGTATGACGATGCTTAACAGCAATACTTTTCACAGGCAAGATGAAGGAAGAAAGAAAAGGTGGGCAGACGACGTTTACTTGCGCGGCTGAAAACGGCCAGTTGGGCTCAGAAGGCGATGCACAAAGCACAGCTGGACCGGGTCTTCCAGACCAGTACCGACGAATTGGATTGGGAAACATGTGCGGGCGAACGTCCATAGCGGGCTGGAACATGCGTGAAGCGCGCGCCGAGGTTCCTTCCACAGCTTCCACTGTTTTAGTTGCTGCCATCGTCCCTGTCCTGGTCCCATCGGTGCGGCGCTGCTTACCCGGTCCTTGCTTGTTGCATCCGGTGGTTGATTCCTCATGAGGCAGCCGATGCCGGTGTCCAAGTTCCGATGAAATCTCGACGGACAGCGCCGAACACTGCTTAGTGTGGTCATCGGCGCTTCGCTGGCACGGCCCAACTTGACGATGTTTCAAAGTTCGTGAAAAAAAACTCTTGACGTCATGTCGTTAGAGCAGAAGGAGGGTCCAATTGAGCATGGTTCTGGATTCTTGGCTCTGCAATCGCTGGCGGGAAGCGTGATGCCAAGACATCATCCCACCCAACACCCCCCCATCAGGAGTGGACAAAAAACGTCCAAACAAACAATAGAATTGCTGGCCCTGCAAGCGGTTTGGACAAGCGGTTTGGGCAATCCGGCAGCTCCTTCACAGCGATCCCAGAAGAAAAAAAATACAAAATACCACAAAAAATTTCGCGGAGAGGGGATGGTTTGAAATTCAGATTTCAAACTGTGCATTGGGGTGAGCCGGTTACCGGATTGGGACGAGAGATAAAGTCGGCTTCTGATTGGTCAGAAGGGAGGGGTGGGGGACGGGGTGGGGGTGAGTTAAGAATTTACGTGTATTGTGTATTGTAGGACCTGAATTTCAAACCCATCCGACGCCTCACGCCGAAGGTGTGGGCTCCTCAATTCTCAGGCGACTGTGAGACACCTTCGATGGAAGGAACGGGGATGATTGGTCTGCTCAGCTGCTGGTTGAGGGCTTAGGGGGGGCTCAAAGGGCGCCTTATTGGTGAAGTTCACGATGAAATCGAACACGTCAATATCGACAACGTGGTCAAATGTCTTGCAATATGTCCTTGATGAGTTGTTGATGTCTCAGATGGTGCTTTTCTACCAGCGCGGAAGGGGGCATCTCCTCCAACATCTCCCTCTCTCAACCCCGAGCAAGTATGACTTTGACCAGGTCCAGCTCTCATGGGAGTAATGAGGCGCTTCCCTCGATCTCCTTGATTTTCTGAAGCGCGCGTTTCCACCCCGGTTCCTCAGCCAGTCTCTTTATGTAAGCATGTAAGTTCGGAAATGTATCTTGGAATGAGCCTTTCTCCCAAGTCCCTCCCATATCATCGAAGGCACGCATCTCCAAACCAGCCTGGAGCGGGTATGCGAACATGATATCCGCTCCGGTGAGATCGGGCCCACAAAGGTACTTTCCACCCTCCGGTGAGGTTGAGAGGTACTGTTCCAGCAAAGTAAAGTGTCTCTTGGAATTTGGGAAGACCATAAAAGAGCTGATTTTGTTGCCGATGAATCTTGTGATGGGGCGAATGAAGAAGGGGATGTTATTTCCCTTCAAGCCAAGGGTGATAAACTGCACCACCATGGTAAACATGAAGCTGCCTTCAGCATAGTACATGAGGTACTGGTAGCGCATCCATGACTCTGTTTCCCCGCCAATTTTGCCGTGCTGCCCGTCCTTCCAGCGGCTCGGGATCAGGTTTTTGGCCTTGGTGAAGTGCTCACTCATCCATTGCACGATAAAGGCACTTTCCGCCAAAACAACGGGTTCCGCTAAGCTTGGCGCTATGACCGAGACAATGGGAAACTTCCCTAAGGGGTGAAGCTTTTCAGCGGCGGGCGGAGCGAGCTTGTTGGGCTCACGGTGATGAATGTCAAGTTCGTATGGGACCTCTAATTCTTCGAGTAGCCACATTGTCCCCTGAGCTCGAGAGCCATTGAGCCTACTGGAATGTTAGATAATCTGAGGTTCCCATCGAACTGTATGTCGCGGGTGGTGTTTACCAATGCAAAGTAACTTTGGCATCGTGATTAGCCATAATGTCATGTGTAGGGTGATAGTTGACTCGGATGAGATTCTCGAAAAATGATTGAAGGTAAAGTATCAAAATCCAGACAAAGGGGCAATCTGGCGTATATATACCTCTACCTCCCCTTTCTGGTTACCATAAATCATGCCGGTCAAGCAGTTCGGGCTAGGAGAAGCTACCGAACCAATCCACATCCTGGAAACGCGCTCACGCACCGATCTACAGCCTCGGAAAACGGAAGGAATCGATCGGAATTGTGGCGAACTCCATCGGTGGCTTCCACCACGGCCTGATATTTCGTTTGCCGGCCGTTGCTAATATCCTGGGGAATCAGGGGCCTGAATTCCCTTACAAAATATACGCATCGTTTTTATGCTTGAGCATTTGTGTTGCGAGATGCGTACCCCACGTCAACGCCAGTTCCCGTCGCAGTGCCAGCCAAGATAGTCACGTGACCCAAGCTCCGGCTGCTGGGATGCCAAGCCCATAGCTCGACCGCACCTTAAGCCTCCTTGGACTTCTGACGATGCTTCGCGATTCGACCACTGCTTCAAACCAAAACCAGCACATCGTCCTGCCGGTCAACACAATTCAAGATGGCAGGCCTCAAGCACTATGGTTCGTCCCCTACCGCGCCGCAACTCAATTGGTCGTCAGGCGATGTTTCTCACTGTGCGGATTGCTGACGGCTATGAACAGAGATGGCCCTGGACCCAGCCATTGTCCGGCTGGCCCGTACGTTTACCCTATTCCCACGATCAAATCCCTGACTGGATACGGACGGTGTGATATTGGTAGAAGAGCCAAGGTTCTAACGATGGGGCTCGCAGACATGAAGACCAACCGCTACAAGTACTTCAGGTGGACACCGAGGACAGCATGGATCACCTTCATGTATGTCGCGTTTGTGCCGAGCGTGGTTGGAGTCATCGCATATTCCACTGATGTGAGTTTTGACACCCCGACGGGCTGGTTTGGAGGGGCGAGAGTTCGATTCGCGAGGCTGACACCGCATGCTCCCAGGGCAAGTGGGATCTCCGGGCAAAGCGAAGAGGCGATGACATGCGCGAATTCTGATTGCACCGCGAAGGGGATGTCATGGGTAGAACTGTACATGTTGCATCGATATCGCGAACGGACCAAGGGGAAAGAGGAGGCCCGGATTGTTTCGCCGGCGATGAATCAAATATACATCCGTGAAACCAAATACACTCCCCGCAATGGTATCTGCCTATCAAGGAACGCCAAAACGACCGCTACGCTATACGTGCTCCGCGGCTCTCAGATCAACTCCTAGCGACCTTCTATCTTGAAGTAAATCACTTGTTCCTCGGACTCCTCCGAACTCGCTCCATCATTCATGTCGCTATGATCAACCGGGGTCAGCCGCCCATAGGACTCATCAGCCTCTTGTTCCTATCTGGGTCCACGTCCTCCCATGGGCGGATCCGGTAACTGCTCCCCCCTCCTCCATTCTCCCTGCGGAAACCCTCCTGATCTTCCTCTCCCACGTCTCCCAGGGTCCCGTCCACCGTAACCCCTCACAAGATCCCCCATCGCCCCTGCTGCGCCGCCCCTCCCATATCGTGGTGGCGGCAATGCGCCCATGCTTCCCCTTCCCTCGCCCGCGCCAGCACCGCGGCCCATGCGCGCCGCACTCACTGGTTGGATCTCCCCAGTGAGATCCAATGGTGGCAGGATTGCACAGCTGATGTAGTCACCGACGATAAACATGGCGTCATTAAGCGTCTTGCTTCCTTCGTCGCTTCCCACTTCGGAGCCGCCCTCTTCTGTCCCTGCTCCAGGTCCACCGAGTCCGATCACCACGCTCCCCAGGTCCTTAACGGTGTAGCGTGGTGGACTATCGGGTCGACTTTGACAGGTATCAGCAAAGATGATGCGAAAGACGAGGCGAGTTCCTATGGCAGGGTTGGGGAGAAGATTGGGCGATGCGCCCGCGATGAGATGGGCGAGCTGCATAAGGGTGCATGTCTTCCACGTGTATATCGGTACGTATGGGGGCAGTGAGGGTGATGTAAATTCTTCTGGTCGGTGGAAGGCGTTTGTGCGGTAGAAGACTTTGAGGAGGAATGGTGTTGATTCTTCGGGTGGTGAGGGTGGTGCCATGGTCGTGAGATGAGCGCGCTGTAACAGTGTCGACTGCTTAGTCTTGAGGTGTGAAAGGTGGGAATGTCGTGGGGGATGATCTTTCTAGATCATTGTTGGAGCTCTTCTCACTCGATGAGTTTCTTGGTTCTGGTCGAGTCTCTCTCAATACACGCCAATGGTGTGGTGGGATGGGAAAGTGTATCTATCTGAGAGCTGCCACGCCAAGCCGCCTATGGAGCGCGACCTTGGCCGCAGCGGAGCGCTAAAAACGGCCGACCTAAAGGCGTCCCATGCGCCTGGAACCGCCGCTAAAATGCAACCTGGACGACCACAACATTCTCCGCAGTCACCGACACCACTGCACACAACTACTCCAGCGTCGTATTATTTAGTTTGAGCGAACCAAAGCACAATGGATTTCGCAGCTCTGATGTCCAAAGAAATCGCCAAGGCAAAAGGCGGCAGCTCGGCCGCCGCCGCCGAGAGCAACAAGAAATTCATCAGCAAACGAGAAGCCGAAGAGGCGCGCCAGGCTGCCTACCTGGCTGAACAGAAGCGACTTGAAGAAGAGCGCGTCGCAAAAGCGGCCGCCAAGCGGAAACGCGAGGAAGATGCAGCGGAGGAAGCTAAAGCCCGGGAGGAGAAGCGCAAGAAGCTAGGAGAGGACATGCGGCGGCGACGAGAAGAAAAGGAGGCTGAGGAGGAGCGCCAGAGGCGGAAAAGGCTAGGGCTACCCGAGCTGCCACCTCCCGAGAGCGAAGAAGCCGCAACGCCCGAGGCGGCCGAGAGCGAGAACGATGACGACGACGTGGATATCCCTGATGACGAGCTGGTATCGAAGCTACGGGCTCTCGGCGAGCCGGCTACGGTGTTTGGCGAGACACATACAGCAAGAAAGCGGCGGTATCGTAGGGTGACGAGTGGAGCGCTATCGGCCTCGGGTCCCATCGCTACGACCCTTGCGCCAGTGGAAGAGAAGGATATGAAGGTCCCGGGCACCGTGCCCCCGTTGACAGACAAGAAGGCGCGACGCTACCTGTTCCGGCAACTGGCATCATACTTCAACATGATTCTTCGAGAGTGGGAGATCGCGCTTGCCAAGGAGGATAACGCCGATACGTACACGGGACAACAAGCGTATAGCGCCATGATTTCCAGTAAGGAGACCATGCGGCCGCTGTTCCAGAAATTTGAGAAGGGAGACCTCGACGAGAGTATTCTAGAGGCGATCGTGGAGATTGTCAAGGCAGCCCAGGAACGGCGTTACGTCGATGCGAACGATGGCTATCTGAGGTTGAGCATTGGCAAAGCGGCGTGGCCAATTGGTGTTACCATGGTTGGTATTCACGAGCGTAGCGCTCGCGAGAAGCTTCATGGGGGTGAGAGGGGACATATTATGGGCAGCGAGGTTACACGCAAATATCTGCAGAGCATCAAGAGGTGCCTGTCGTTTGCCCAAGTCCGCTGGCCCCCGGAGGATGTCAGGCAGCTTATGGGATGAAAAAGAGAGAAGAACGGAGTTAGGCCAATGATACCCAGTTTGTTTCATGTCGTTCATTGCGCCTCTGTCGAAAACTGTTCTGATGCTATCAGCATAGCGCCTCGTTCTCATACCTCACATGTTTACTCGCTAGACCTCTAGAAGGCTTGCCCGCCAACGCCCAGGACCAAGATCACCAAAACACATTAAACACCCATCGCCCGAACCCCAGACGCCTCACAATCGTCGCTCCGTTATTAGACCAGCTGGGCACCATCAAACAGCAGAGTCTGGTCCGTGCCGGAAAAGACGGAAGGCTTTCTAGGAGACTTCAGCTCCAGCTCCGCCGCGGCGAGGCTGATACGACGGAGTCTATCGACTGCTTGTCTTTCATAGTTCTTTGCTGTTTCGAGCGCTGATGTTTGGAGCTTCGCTCTCGGGTTGGCCGCGCCAGTTGTCACAAGCTACGGGCAATATTGTTAGAAAACTAAACCATTGCTCGAGAGATCGCGATCTTCTTACCCTGTCAATAGAGTTGATCCTAGCCTGGAGTGACCCTGACCTGATCATGGCAACCAACTGCTCTTCAATGGGCTCCTCTGGGCTCCCGAATGCGGCCTCCAGTGTGTCCAGAGTGACGCAGGAGAAGGGGATCAAATACTGGATAATGCACTTGTTTCGGATGTCGGCGTATATTTTTGGGATGTGCTTCTGCAGGTAGAGATCCAGCATATAGTCCGCGCGGTAGGCCTCGAGCGTTGCGATGCAGTCGGAATATCGACCAGTCACAAACTGGTTGACTGCTCTTCGGATTTGTGGCTCCAACTGAAGAAAGTCCCGGAACGCAGCATTATCCAGGACCTTGGTCTGAAGGTCCTCCCTGTCCATGGTGGCAAGCGCAAGAAGACCGCCATAGATTGCGACGTCGTTGGGACTCGCGATGTCATTATATGTGGAAGGTAGAACGCGGGAATCAGCGGCGAGGAAGCTCGACGCTGCTTCTGAAAATCTCTCTTGTCCAAGGTACGCAATCCCATTGGCAACCTTCAGATAGGGCTGGAGAACCGCTTCTTCTTGGGGACTTTGGTGACCTGACATCTTGCTGAGGTGCGCGCTCACCATGGGCCATTCGCGGCGCTGGAGGGAAACGCGGACAAGATGCTTTCCAACGTCAACAATATGTTTCGGAGTGCTGACATCAGGTCTCATCCGGGTGTATGCCTCGGCAGCGTCGTTCAAGTTGCCGATGCTCTCGAGGTGTTTGCCTAGGTCTTCATTCCCTATCTAGAGCTCGGTGTATTATCATTAGCATGTGTTTCATAAAACAAGTTGAGATCCAGGCAACCGCAGGCTTCAACCTACCCGCACGCTCTCCTTGATCAAGTTGTTCTTGTATCCCTTGAGTTCTGCAGTGAGTCGGTGGGTCTCGTTGCGGTTGAACTGCTCGGTGTTGTCAAGCCAAGTCTGATCCACTTGGGCTTCTGGCTCTTTGGGCGCAGCAAGACGCAGATATTCTACAGCATCGTTGTACCGTTTGATATCCCGGCCTCGCTTTGCCTCGGCGACGGCGGCCTTCAGAGCGTCGACGCACAAGGGAACCGAGCTGGTGCCGATGAGAAAGAGGCGATCATACCGCGTGCGACCTTGACACTTGTCAAAATCAGGTTCAATTAAATCACTTGGAGACTTACCACGATAGTTTTGAAGGTAGAGATCCAGGTCAAACTTGGGGCTTTCTATATGGAATAGATGATTAGCCAGACTGGTTGATGGTAGGTGGGGTTGCAGCGACACGCAGATCGAGGGGACAAAACATTGAAGCCGTTGAGGAGAAACCTAGTACCCTTGACAACAAATCCACCTTGATCGTCCATCAAGGTGAAGAACTTGAGGATATTGTCTGACATCTTGGCAGACCTCGGTGTGGTGAGATGTCTAACCTGACGATTGCGGCGGTTCGCTCAGTTGTGAGGGACGGGAGTATATGGTTGCTACGGTAGGCAGTGACAGCGGAGTGGGCGGGGCTCCACGAGTGCCCGAGGTACCTAACCCTGGACACTCGAGAAGGCTTATGCCTGGTATGTCAGGATAACAAACAAGGTTGGTGACTTTACCAAAACAACTTGCATGCTGCCGCGAGCTTTCTCTTAGTGTGACTGGACTTCTTCAAAAGCTGGGACAAACTTCCATGTTTCGTGTATTCATTTTCAAGGAATTGGGGCAATGATACCAGCTGTCTAGACTTACTTTCGCCTTCGGGACTACGTCATTTAGATTATTTTGGGCAGACATGGTGGCAGGGAGATGGATCACAGTTTTCCAGATTGCAATTTGCACGTTTCCGGGTGTTGTTGTGTCCCTCGCCAACAATACGAAGGGTGATGATTGATGGGTATCTCATTTTTTATCTCTAAAACCTAGGCAATGACTCTATCGTTTTCAGCAGACAACTCGGCCAAAAGGCCGCCTTTATCCCTCCGCTTTAGGTCCTCTGCAAGTTTCGTTTCCAAGAGTGTCGAAAACTCCTTGACCTTCGTTAACCCAACCCCTGTACATTGTAATAATGCGACGGCTTCCACTGGTGTGCCCCCCAGCTTCGAAATCTGACAGATCTCGCCGTGTCTGTTCATACTGATGGTGCAACTCCCCACCCTAACCTGCTCCTCGCTCCAAGTCGCATCGAGAAGCGCTGTTTCAGCGTCATCACCATAGAAACTCCATGTAACGCAAAATGGCGAATGCAACCAGCTAAGGGGCACTGGCTCTCTCTCGGCAGGTGTGTAGACGGTCAGGATACCGCTTTCGATGCTCGTATCCGGTTTCCTGAAGTGCCGCAAAGACGCAACGACAGCAAAACATGCGGCGTCTGTAAGATTTCCATCGTGGGAAAGGACGTGGACATCGACGCGGACCGACCAGCATTTTTGGCCAGCTATCAGGCACAGCGATTCGGTGTCTAGGGCGTTCGAGCGTCGTATCGTTTTTTCGAGAAGACGAGAAAGGAGGACTTCGGTTTCCGTCGGACGATTGACCTCGAAGGCGGGCGACGTCATGGGACTAAGCTCCACGGAGATGGCGAAGGCACCATCAAGGGGGCGGTCTGCGTAAGGGACTGTGACTTCAGCGGAGGTTTTAACGAGAATCCTACACACTGCCAGTTAGCGAGCCAAGATACGAACCGCGGAAGGGAAAACACGTACTTCGTCTTTCCCAATGAGACTTCGGCGACGCCATACTGATCGCGGAATGTCAGCTCTAGGGTACGGTACTGTTCGAAGCTGCGGCCGTCTAGGCGAAGGCCTTCTTTGAGAGCCTGCAACACAAATTGGCGCTCGTTGAGCGACGGCTCAGCTTCTCTCGGCATATTTGTGTTCTCTGCGACTGGCGGGGCAGCTTTGTAGAAGCTCTGGTCGCGACTCCTTGTTTGCGCTGCAAGGTTGGAGGGGCACTATTTTCTGCCTGTCAACTCCGCTGTCTGGACCCCCCCCCCCAGCAGCGCCAAGCCACGCCATCGTTTCCCTGCCATCCCTGCCATCATCAACCCCAACCTTGCATCGCGTTGACCTTTCACACTTGCCATCAATTCTCCTGACCATCGGAACACTGCGCGATGCACCACAATGACTACCGCACACAGACCTACCTTTGACCCGGTATGAATTCAACCCGCGGGAAATATCTCCAGACGCTAACAGATTCCAGGCCCGAGGCAAAGAAGCCCTCCGTGGCCCCGCCTACCACCAACGTCTCCTCCCGGCCTACACCCAGCTCAAGTTCCGTCAACCAGGCCAAGGTGGCGATGCAGACCGCGAAACCCGCGATCTCCGCGCCGAACTTTTGGCCGCCGAGGCTGCACACCTCGCCAGGACCAAGGGCGGCGCGCTTCCCTCCTCCGAAGAAAATGATGGCGCAACGGGTGCAAGCGCAAAACGCCCCTTAGAGATCACTGCCGATGCGAACGGCGAAGAGGACCCGGAAGCCAAACGGCGAAGGATATTAGAAGAGACGCGCGACATCGACGCAGACGATTCTGACGAAGAAGAGGACGATGACGATGACGACAGCGATGAATCGGATAGCGATGACGAGGACGCGGAGCTGCAACGAGAGCTGGAGCGGATTCGGAAAGAGCGAGCGGAGAAGCGGGAGGCTGAGGAACGAGAGCGCGCCAAGGCAGAGGAGGAGGCGCGGGAGCGAGACATCGCGCTGGGGAACCCGTTGTTGAACAAGCCAGATTTCAACATCAAGCGGAGGTGGGATGACGATGTGGTGTTCAAGAATCAAGCGAGAGGGACGGAGGACAAGGGGAAGAAAAAGGAATTCATCAATGTGAGTGCCTACGTTGCAGAAAGGAAATCTGTCATGCTAACCGTGTTTTAGGATATGTTGCGCTCTGATTTCCACAAACGGTTCATGAGCAAGTACGTGCGCTGAGGAAGCACAGAAACCGAGATACCCTCCCTGTTTTGTGAAGATAGAGCGAATGTAGAGGAGCGTTTTTATGTCAACTTCTGGGCATAGGGCGGCGCAGCTTGGAAAAGGCAGCTAAAACGGCGAGTCCATGATGGGTAACGAACTTTATTACACAAGGCAAGATTCTTCCTTTGGTTCCTCAGTTCAATAAGGACTGGCGCAAGCCTCAAAGTCAGCCCGCGGGCAACCGATCACATGTAAAACGTAACTCGTCGTTCTTTAATCGTCCATCTCCTATTTATACATCGCCTGTATCCCTTGGTTTCAAAAATCCAACCCGAGCCCCTTGGTAGAACGCCATTCGCAGTCGAGTCGAGTCCTCCAAAAACGATGACAAGATGAACCAAATCTTCTTTACCTCAGACAAGCCATAGAAAGTCGAAACGCGGACATCCCCTGCCCCAGCCCGCTTCTGCAAAGCCTTTTTCCTGCTCCGCTTTTACAGCAAGTGACCCCCAAATATGCAGATAAAACACATACGAAGGCTTAGAATTACAGCATGTTTACATGCTTCTTCATAATCGCCCATCAGCCTAATGCGGTCTCGAACTTGCCATCTCGCCATACCGGCCACGATGTCTTGTCGTGTCGTAGGCCTGGAGCACGCGTGTTTGTGATTCGTCGGCCTGCGAGAAGGCATAACCACGCTGTTTGCGCATGCGCTGGACTTGGCGCACCTTGCGGATTGCCTTTTGGAATTGCTCCATGCTGTTGCACCATTAGCCATGCTATCATTCTGTGGTTGCGGGTGTGAGACGCACCGAGGTCTATAATCTTGAATGTTGTACTTCTGGATCTCTTGGACGTGGTGATACGCCTCGGGACGCCACAGTCGCTTGCTGAACTTCCAGCAAAAGTCGCGAGCCAAGCAGAGAATCGCCAGGGTTGGCATCTCGATCCAGAAAGTAGGGCTCGTGAACAGACGTGGCACCACCCCAAAATACTCTGTGGAGAAACCGAGTTTTGGGGCCACGGTTCCGTACACGGCGACGAATACAAGCCAAATCGCCATACTCCCTGGGATAGCGATGATGTGGTACTTAGTCCAGTTGTTTGTGACGAGCGCGGCCTTGCCCAGAACTGTCAGGAGAACAGCGCCGTACATGGCTGTACCCCAGACCCAGTGCCCTGCCACTCGGCCATCGCTCTGCACACCGTCATGGATCCAGAAGAGATTACCGCCAACGTAGAGGATGATGGAGTGGTAGGCGGCGCTGAGGATCCACTCAACAAAGACCTTGACTTTGAAGAACTTGTTCTGTTGGCCGAGATGGTAGAGTTGGGGATACCGGTCGAGGAGGCGTGCCGAGACAAACTGGTCCAAGATACCGAGAACCAGAGGGGGAAGTACCGTGTAGAAGACGTTATAGAAAGACAGCGTCCACGACTCGTAGATGACCATCCCTGAGAAGACGTTTTGGAAAACGTACTGTTTATATCAGCACAGAATCTTCACCGAGAGGTGTGCAACTTACCCAGAATTGTGTCAAGTAGAGGGTGATATTCTTGTAAAAGGAAAAGAGAATCGTCTTGCTGACCCGGTGATAGCTCCACGCACCATGAACTAGCAAGAGTTTTCGGAGGAAGCGGAACTGGGCAATGGAGACATCTGCGCTGCGTGCCGCTTGAAGACCCTCGACGCCACTGATTCCTATACCAATGTGGGCAGCTTGGATCATGGAGACATCGTTGGCGCCATCGCCAATAGCCAAGAGGATTGATTCCTTCTGGTACTTCTTCACCAGCTTGACCACTAATGCCTTTTGCAGCGGTGACACACGACAGCAGATGACGGCCTTGCACATAATGGCAAGATCGAGGAACAACTTTTCCAAATCCTTTTCCAACGCAAAAGTCAAAGACTTTCCGTCAATAACAAGCGCGAGGGTATCCATTTCGATCGTCGCATCGGTTTGGTTTCGTATCGCGTCGAGCTTTTTCTGGATGTTGTCGCGTGTCGCAGCAGCATTTTCCTCATTGACAATGAGCAGCATCATGTCCTCACTGAGGAGTTTGCAACTCATACCGATGTTGATTGCAGTCTCTTGTCTGTCCCCTGTCAAAACCCACACCTTGATGCCGGCCTCCTGAAGGGTGTGGATCGTCTCGGGAACCCCGTCCTGCAGACGGTCCTCGATGGCGGTGGCCCCGAGGAGGTAAAAGTCATGTTCGATGATCTCTGCAGCCTTGTCCAGCTCCTCGGCACGGTTTCCACCAACGGTGGTCTGTGCCTTGTCGAAAACCTGGTACCATTCCTGGAATTCGTGCTCAGGGACCTCACGCATTGCCAGGCAAAGAGTTCGCAATCCCTCCGAGGCGTACTCCTCGAGATGACGCAACGTGACATCGACGTGTGGGTTGCTGTCGTTGAGCCGTTCTAAAATGACGGTATCGGCGCCCTTGCAATAGATGCGGACCTTGCCATCGGGGCATCGATAGATAGTTGACATTCGCTTCCGGGTCGAATTGAACTCACAAACAGCCAGCAGCTCGTACTCCAACTGCTTGCCGTCGACTTCAATCATGACGGAACGAGGTTTTCTTGCCACAAAGGTGTGCCCCAAGTCTCTCGCGCCCTCGACCAGCGCTCCCTCATCGGGAGAGGCGGCCTGATACTTGATGTTCCCCTCTTCATCTTGCTCGGGTATGACTGTGTGACAAGTTGCGAGTAGTGTAAGAAAGTGATCGATCGCTTGGGCCGTCGGGTGGGTCTTGATGTTTTCTCGGAGTTGCTTAAACTCATGAATCCCGACTTCAACACCATCTTCGATGGTCGGTACTCTGTCTTCGGGGACAACCTCGCTGTACATAATGCCGGCAATCGAGCACTGCTTGAACTCCATCATATTGCAGGTGAGCGTTCCAGTCTTGTCCGAAAAAACGTACTCGACCATGCCCAACTCTTCAACCAAGCTTGACGTTCGACAGTTAGCGGGGGTATCAGTAACGTCATAGTAAATATCCATATCGTCGTTGATGAGAATTCCGTGCCAGTATTTGACCAGCTCGATAGTGACAAAGAGGGAGATGGGAACCAGGGAGGAGAACAGGACCCAGTACGTGACCATATCCTTGATGAAGATGCGAGCGACGGCTGCGGCGCCGTTGACGGGGTCCAGGAAGAGATAATCGAGAGCCGGACCTTCAACCTTGCGCATAATCAGGTCGCCCACGGTTGAGATAACGCTCAGAACCAAAAGCATGCCCACCAAAACCAGAACAAGCATGTTGAGTTGCCTTTCGACCTTGGTGCGCTTGATGGGCGCAGCGGTAGCATTGCGCATCAGCTTCGTCTCATGGCCAGTAAAAACAACCACGCCGTGAATCCACGGGGTATTCCTCAGGGTAGCACCTCGAAGCAATAACTGCTCCGGGTTAAGCGGTAGCTCTTTCTCACCCCCGCCTGCTTGCATAGTCAGAGTAGCTTCGTACGTGTACAGGCTACTGTTTGGCTGCTCGGAGCGGATCCTGCCGCCCAGTCGACTCACTTCGCTCGAGCTAACCATAGTCGATGTCTCGGGTAAGCCTTGCTTGATCTTGAGATTGGTTTCTCCATCGAGGTTGGCGGTCTCAATATAGCATAAGCCCTCGGGTTCGGAACTTGCGAGAAGGACAAGGTCGGCCGGGAAAGGTTCTTCGGATTCTACTCGAATTATGTCTCCAACGGCAACATTGATCCACTTGGTTTCAACAAACGATGAACCTTTCAATACGCGAGCCTTGGACATGTTGAGGGCCTTGTCGGCCTGTTTTCGCCGGTAGTCTTCGACTAATTCTTTGCCTGCCGAAACCATAAGCACCACAATAAGTGGACCAATGGTTGTGTACCTGTTCGTGGGAGAGAGGCCTGGAATTTGCTGCAAACCGGCAGTGAACAAGAAGAAAATGTTGGCGAATTTGGAGAACTGTTCGAAGAGGAACTTGGGGAGGAACGTCGCGATATTGTACTTGGCCGTGGACACATGGTTGTCGACATAGTTGTTCGCGCTGTTAGCTGGCGGGTTGTTGAGGTGGATGATTCTGGGCCCCAATGTTGACGGGTCTGGTTTCCCGCGCCCGAAGCCAAACTTGAAGTTCCCCATGTCAAATTTCTTGTTCTGTTTCGGGGGTGGTTCCATGGAATCTGCCCGTCTATTCCCACCAGGCTCAGTCAGGGGGAGATCCATTTCTGAGTAGCCCTGCCCCATTCCAAGCTTGTTCTTTACGCGACCCAGAAACCCTCCGCCGAGGCCGAGCACACTGTTCCGTTTTCGCGCATTTCCTCGCGCTGCTGCTGAAGGGTCATTCGACGGGACAGCGCCGCCATGCTGGTAATAAGACCCACCGTCGTCGGGGATGTCATCGTAGTCATCAGCATATCTCTGATAATTCCCGAGGTCGGAGGTCTGGCTGTACTGTCGGTCGATGCCGCTCATGTAGGGGCCCGTCGCGGGAGTCTGGTTCGCGGGAGGTGGTTGTCTGGCTGCACCGGGTTGTGTTCTCTGGTCGGAGCCCAGGAAATCGTCGTAGGAGACGGATGGCCGGGGCTGCGCGACGCCTTGATCATCGCCGTGGAATTTCAGGAGATCGTCGTCGGTAAGAGTAGACCTTTGGCCGTCATTGTATATTGGCTGGTCGTTGTCGAGGTCGAGAAGAAGGTCGTTGTTGCTGCGGGAGGGTTGGGCCCCCCTGGGTGGTGGGCGGCCTGTCATACCGGGCGACGGCGGTTCGTCGCTTCACGGCAGCCGCGGGCACGATGCGAAAGTAGAGTTTAGGAAAATACCGCCGGCATGGGTCGCCGATGGAGGCGTCGAGATTGTGTTCGGAGGATGTTGGTGTCTGCGGGCGACAGCAGCGTAAAGGGATGCCGTGTTCGAAGTTGGCTACTGCACAGCCTCCTTTGGCGCAGACGCAGGATTACGGGCATCAGCCGTTGAGCCTGCACCTCCGCAACGACAGAAGACGCGCAACGGCAATGGGTAAACGGGGGCACACAAGGCCAACGGGTGCCGGCGTTGGGTAAAGAGGGTGCACAATCACAGGCTCCGTTAATGCGAATGCGGATCGTCGGCGGGTGGGAGTGTTTGATGTTTGAAGATCGAAAACGAAGCTTCTCTTCAACTTTAGGCCAAGGCGAGCCTCAGGATGAGATTTCAGGGGACCGCGCAGCGCAGGGACTGTTGGTTTGGGCTTTTGGGCCTAGCGCCGCTGACACTCAGACGTAAGCTTGCCGGGACGTCACAGCCCTGCCGGCTTTCGCGGGAAACACCTCGCCTTCTATGAATACGCCACCAATCAGACCCCAAAGCCAATTCAATCCCGTGGCTAATGATGTGGCTTTGCAGCAGCCAGCCGAACTAATTGGCAGCTGGCTTCCCCCGGCATGTTCCAGCATTTCGTCACAGCCAACTTAGTATCGAAGACTGTGACGCCCTCAACACTCATCCCAGTCCGGCTGTATCACAGATACGGCACATCGAAAATCAAGATGGTGTGCGCCAAGTGTCAAAAACTCAACAAGACTACCCTTGCAACGCCCGGGGTCAAAAAGAAGAGCGAGATGTATTACGGCTCGAGTGCATCTTCGTCATCGGCTGGCAAGAAGTCAGCCACTCTCGGACAAACAGGCATCTCAAAGGTATCTACTCTACCTATCCGATCATGAAACTGGGCGCTGCATGACTAACATGTCCTCAAGAGCAAACTCTTGTCAAAAGCTGCCAAGAACCCCTATGCTCAGTATTCCAGCTCGTGCGCCCGCTGTAAAACAAAGGTCTCCCAAGGTCACTCACTTTGTCAACAGTGCGCCTACAAATCTGATTGTGAGTTGGTGGGAAACAATAAAAAGGAAATGTGCTGACGCCGGCCACTAGCTTGCGCAATTTGTGGCAAAGCCAACAAGAAGAAGACAGATGCTCCAGTTGTGAGTGGTCAGAAGTTCACACTCAAGTGAGCTGGGGTAAGGTCACCAAGATGAGGTTAAATCCCGTATTCCGACTCACAAGCTTGGTCACCGGTCACTGACAAAGGAAAAAACACTTGTGGATACACGACCCCCACAGGTTTCACACCAACAAGTATTACTGCTCATCAACACGACAGAAACCAACTTTACGGGGAAGATGGTAGTGGGCGTTGAGGATTGCCAAGGAGGGGACGGAACAGGGCTATCACTCCGTCACCTGGCATACTCGGAAGGTGGCCGTCTATGAATGATTGCGATGAGATCTTGGCATCACCATTTCTGACTCGGTTCTTTGACTCCGCCTCTTTAACTCGAGGTTTATATCTTACCTGATGGGAAATACCATATACACCCAGGTCGTCGCATTGGAGCCCAACAAAGAATGCTCTTCCTGGGACTGAACAGGCAAGGAAGTGGTTAGATGAGCAACCAATCGCATCCAGTCCCTTTCCGAGAGCCCGAGTCAGGGGCTGTGATCATGGTGGTTGCCGGATGCGGGGTTCTCAATCAGCGCCCAGGAGTCTTGCTAGACACTTGAGAGTCAGGCAAAATCGGCAGGCAGACTAGCACGCAAAACGCTCCTCATTTTACAGGTCGACAGTTTATAATGGGATTTCCTTGACTACTCGTCCAATACGCTAGACTTTTAGCCCATCCTAATAGCTCCCTCCGAAAGGACGAGAAGAGCTCGATTCCGATTACGATCTGCGATTCTATTCCTGGGCTGTTCACATAATTACGAGAGGAGGGTTGCGGTGCAAATGAGAATTTTATATCTAAACGAATTCATGAGAGCCCATTACAGTCTGCTTGCTTGCTCACCACCAAAGACACCAGCCAAAAAATCGCCAATATACTTGTTCACTTCAGACGGGGCCTCCCACAGAGCCCAATGGGTGGTGTCAACCTCACCCCTTGAGAGTTTCTCAACCAGGTCACCCATCTTCGCTGTCATGGCTGGAGGCAACGCGGCGTCCTTCGAAGCAGTAATCATCAAACTCGGCGCCTTGATCCGGACCCGTTCGGGCCCCTCCTTCAGCAGCGGCAACTCTTCTTCCCAGTTTACCCTCGCTGTCCGGTACCAGTTCAGGGGCCCATGCATGCCCTTCCTGGCATACTCCTTGACATAAAAGTCCACCTCCTCGGGAGTCAGCAATGGGCTCTGGCCAAGCTTATCTAGGTTCTCGAACACGACACCTTGGGCTGTCGTGAAAGCTGCCTCCTTGTTCGGGCCCCTCGCCCCATACAGCGCACTCAGGAATTGCCTGAGCTTTTCCTCGCCGACAATCTTGGCCTCCACCTCCGGCCCGGCAAGGTGCAGCTGGTACTTGAAATTGGGCAGCATCTTGACCAGATCCTCAGGCGCAATCCACGCCTCGCGCGGCGCAAAGTAGGGCGTGCATACGCTGATCACGGCATGTACAATCTCAGGATACCACATTGCGGTTTTCCAGACGACTGCACCGCCCCAGTCGCTGAAAGGGTGTTGTCAGCGCCAAGATACCCCCGCAAGTGTGACAGAGCTGAGAGCAGTCAGGACATACTGTCCGCCAAGGATGATCTTCTCCTCCGGGCCGACAACGTGCGCGGCCAAGTCACGGATGTCACCAGCAATCTTCTTCATCGAGTACTCTTCCACAGCATCAGGGGCGTCGGTTTGACCATAGCCGAGCATGTCGGGGACAATGACGCGCAGGTTGAGAGAGAGGAGGTAAGGGACCTGATAACGCCAGCCAAAGGCGAGATCGGGCCACCCGTGGACGAGGACGATGGTAGCCGAGGGAGCGCCATCGGGTTTGGCAAGAAGGTAGTGCCTGACGCGTGTCAATGGGTGATTACAGACGACACTTTATAATTCCTATCGCGAACGACGACGAAGTGACGCTGTAGAGGACAAGGTCGAGTCCTAGATGAGAGGGGTAATTACCAGTTGTTGCCGCGGATTTGCACCGTGTGGTGTTCCACACGGGAATCATCCGGAGTGAGCTTGTCCGGAGCCGGGGCCATGTCTGCGATGGCCGGAGCACACGTGGCTTGTGATGGAAGAGTGGGGCCGAGAAACACGGACAGACCGGTTACTGAGGTTCAACACTGGCGGCTCTTACAAGCGAGTCGCGATACGCTTAAACGTGACGGTGACACGGTCAGGCCTGGGACTGAGTGAATAAGCCACTCTGTCAGATTTGGCAGGCGACAGCGGTGCGCGGGGCTGATACTTATACCAGCAGTGGTCCGGTTGATGACGTCCCCCCGCATGTGAGGCACGGTCTGCTACGGGTGGGTAACACCCCACTGCACTCCATAGCTCGGGATCGGAGCGGGGTTACTCAGCTTCGGGATGTGTAAACGACTTTTCCGTGGGTAGGCCCGAACGTTGAAAAGTGAAGTGAGCGATGTCACCGGATCGGGTACCGACGGCGTTCAACACGATGTATAGATCCCTCGCTGAATATTCTCTCTCCGGCTTTTTCCATCCCGTTTCAACGACAAATGCAAAGGGGCATTTGCCGATTGCCTCAGCAGATTCCACCTACCGAAGACTGCTATCGACAACTGTCCGTCGGCTCCTTCTCTCGTGACTCACAGATGCCCGCTGACTTGACCAGAGTCTTGCCCGGAAGGTCCTGTATATCATACACTCGTCTCGTCGTTGTAACATCCTCCAGCAAAAAAAAAAAGCTCTTGATCAAAGTAGTAGCACGGAGGGTGGTATCAGTTAGTAAAGAACGGTGTCTTCTTCGTCGTGAACCATCTCGCCCACATCGTCTTTCTCCGTATGTAAATTTGACACCAACGAAGCCGACTCGCGGCGGTTAGTACGTTCCGTATACTTGGGCTCACCGACCAAACTTTCCGACCGGGAGGGAGGCCATGCTCCCAGGTCACGGAGTCTCCTCTGCTTGTCAGATTCGAACTCCTCACGCTCTCGGCTGATGATCTCTTTGGCCCTGCTGATTTGCTCGTCGACGATCCGTTCTTCGCTCTGGGTGAGCTCCCATGGTCGATAATACTACATTGTGTCCGTTAGTCATACGAGCTGGCACGGCCAGCTGATCACACGTACAAGTCTAGGTTCGCTTCTTGTCTCCAGACTGTGCGCGAGAGAGAGCATGTTCGAATGCCGGGCGTCCATCTACACCCACCTATTAGCCCGAGTTCAGCCGCGCTTTGTTCCGGGGCATCCTTACCACTTGCTCGTCGAGCTTGATCTGCTCAATCTTACGAACGTGGTTGAGTTTTGCTAGCTTGTCGGCTCTGCGCCTATCATCCTCGACCCTCTGTTGCTGAGCCCTTTCATACTGACGACGCTCTATGTCGAGCCGTTTTCTCTGCTGCGTGTTTGATGTGGTCTGACTTAGCGTACTGAGCAAACCCCCAAACAACCGCTGTCCCCTCTTCTTTTCCTCCTGACTAAAATTCCGTCTACCAGTCCAAGGACCAGCACGCTTTGCTTCTGCGGAGAGCTTGGTCGCGGCATCGGCGTCCGTTGACCTGCGGGGCGAAGCAGCGTTGTCTGCCCTCGTTGATCGCTCGTGGTTCAATTCGTCGTCGGATGCTTGCTTCAGCCCTGATCCGTTCTCGTTCGCGCCCTTCCTTCTCTCGCCGGAGTCTACATCCCCATGATTCTCAAGTTGTGTATCTCCTCGTCCCGAGTCGGTCTTCACTCGTTTCAATGCTTCATCTTCGGCTCGTGGAGAAAGCGAGGCTTTGCGTTTGAGCGCCGATGCATTCTCCGTGTCAGACATCGGATATTTTGGCGAGGTTGGGGTATCCGTGGAAATGCCCTTCAGTTCCCTGCCGTTGCGCGTCCCGTGGTAGTTAGCATGGGAGATCGAAATATGTTATCGTGGTTGAGATCACCAAGACAGTCATCGCATCGTCGAGGCTGCAAGAGCTGGTGGTGTGTGCCGAGTCGACCCCAGGTGACCCACACTAGCTGCTGCAAGTGAAGCCTTAGCGCAAACGCTAAAGCGACAGGGGTAACGGTGAGGCTGAAGAAATTGCTGGAAAAGCTCACGCCACACATGCCGAGGCTGAGAAATCCGCCCGCTTCCAAAAACATTGACTTGAATTGTTGCTACATTCTCCCGGCAACATCACCGTCGCAGGTACAACAACCCTCTCTCCTTTCGTCGGAGCCCATTTCCTGAACCGCACCCAAACCGCCTTTATCCTCTCAACTACGCGAACTCGACTTCACCATGTCTCGCCATCACCCGTAAGCACAACTCCTCCTCTCACAAAATCCAGTCGCTAACCCCCACCAGTGACCTTGTAATGTGCCGCAAGCAATCCGGCATTGCTATCGGGCGTCTCTGCGATAAATGCGACGGAAAGTGCCCCGTCTGCGACTCCTACGTCCGACCGACCACCCTCGTCCGCATATGCGACGAGTGCAGCTTTGGCAACTACCAGAACAAATGCGTCGTATGCGGTGGCGAGGGCATCTCCGACGCCTTCTACTGCTTTGAGTGCACGCGACTGGAAAAGGACCGAGACGGGTGTCCCAAAATCATCAATCTCGGCAGTTCTAGAACAGACGTGGGTTCTTCATATCCCAAATCCCTTGGTTCGAGATGCTGACATTCTTCTCAACAGTTATTTTACCAAAAGAAAAACAATCGAACATACTAGCGCCCAGGTGGCCCGGGTCTGGGCGCTTCCTCTTTCTCTGCGGCTTTTTGCATTACCTGAAATCCTGGCAGGGCGGGTACATATACATCATTTGCGGGCGTTGAGGGCGTTTTTACAGGCATAAAAGTCTGGTGCCTATCATGGATCAATTCTATTTGAGAGGAGAACCATACTGAGAATAGTTCGGATTATTATTCCAAATTGTGAGACAGCGCAAGCCAACAAAGGATACCCCAAACGCACCAGTATGCAAACTATGATACATGAATGCAACTATTCCAACCGTCATGCCACATGCCACACTTCCATTCTTCAGATCCGAACTCGTCAATGGCTCTCCTATGCCTCGTTGGTCAATTTAATCATATGTAGCTAACCTTCACCCCCATTCCAGCAGTCGCTCGAACCTTGTCCCAACCTGTTCCTAGGATACGGGACACTCTTTCGCGGATGCTCTTGCGGCTCAGCATCAAGAGCAACCCGATAAGAAAGGCCACCGTTCTGTATAGTATAAACGGGTTTGTCTTCATAGAGGTGGCCATTTGATCGATCAGGGTCCGGAGGTTGTTGAAAACCATGCTTGCTCTCGCCCCTAACGATGGCGGAGCAGCTACAGCTTTCCCTTTCCTCGTCGGTGGTTGTGGTCTTGAAAGATTGCCGCTCGTGTTCCTTGCCCTGCCGGTAGAACCGGCGTGGCTTGGTGTCTTCTCAATGCCGTAATCGACCTCGCTCGCCTTTTGGCGTTTGGCACGCTCCTCTTCGATCCTCTTGCGTTCACGCTCCTCATTCTCGGCTCGCAGTCGCCGAGCCTCTTCAATATCGCGGCGGAGGGCGTCCTCTTGACGCTGCCGCTCCTCCCGCTCCCGCCTTTCCGCCTCTGCTTGCTCGTCTTGAAGACTCTGTAGCGCTTGCAAAAACGCCTCCCGCCGCTCATCGTCCAGCACTACGCTCACGCTGATAAACTCGCGAGCATACTCCCACTCGTTGTTGCGGGGGAGAATGTGCAGCGTGTAAAGCTCAAGGATCTTCACCCGAGAATTCAGATCGCGCGGTGTGTCAGCACCACTTGCACCTTTGGCAGGAGAGCGGACTCGTCGCGGCGTGGGATCTGAAAAGCGGTTTGAAAGATCGAGGTTTGGAGTGCGGGCGGCAGCAAGGTAGTTCTCGAGCCGTTTCTGGTTGAGAGTTTGCGACTTTGCATGAGCGAGGAGAATGGTTGCCCTGTTTACGTTAGCGTGGTAGGGTGAGAGGGTAATGTACACATACAAGTTGATGACAACCTCGGAATCTACATCGCCTTCGATGCCGTGATACCCGTCGCGGATAACTTCTTCCCAAACTTCACCTTCGCGAACCTTGGTGCAGAGGGAGCGCCACTCCTGAGTCCCGAATGCCTGCTTCCCTTCATCTGCATCGAGTTCGAGAATGGCGTTGAGAACCGTAAGGTACAGACTCCACACCTTGATTCTGGTCGATCGGGATGCTCGGGCAACCGGTGCAGGTTCAAAGGAGGAGCTGTCAGCACCACCGTCCTCAGACGATGGCGGCGTGATGAGAGGCAGGACAGTTGAGAGAGCCTCGGGCAGACGACGCGTCAAGAAAAGCGTCGAGGCCTGGCGATACGTCTTGGTGATATGCGACGATGACGATGAATGGCGTGCCGAGGCCATGGACGACGACAGCGATGAGATAGAGGAAGCCATGATGTTTGTTGATGTTGGGAAGGCAGAGGGCATTGCGTCGTCGGTTGTCGTCGCAGTTGAAGCGGTGAAGGAGGAAGAGGAGAAGGGAGATATTGCCGAGGGAGGAGCCATTGGAGATGTTCTGCACCTAGCGTCCCGTTTCCCGGCGGTAGGCGGTGGCGGAGAGACAGAGGCACGAGGAATAGCAAAATACAACGCCGAGCAAAGAATCTAGGCCTAGCGCAGAGCCATTATTTCGGGACGCGACAGGCAAGACGTCAAGTCCGGGGAAACGAGGTGATCTGAACAAAGTTTGGTCGAGACTACGCAGCGTGACAACCCCAAATGCCAGTCGAAGTTGCGGCATGTGGTCGTGGTGGCCGGAGCGAAGACGAGGAAGTCCTTGTGCACGTCGGTGATTGCACCTGGGCCTGAGCCGAGGCTCGTCGTTGGATTTGCTCGGCTGGAGCCGCGACCTGGGGACAAAGAGCTGGTTGGTGGGGCTGTAAACAATAAGGGGGAACTCGCTCGTAAGCCCATGATACAACGTAAGACCAAGTACCTCTCTATCGCACCAAGTGGCATCTGTTGATTCCTGGTGCAATGGCATGTGGACAAGATAGAGACTTCCACATCGCATGAACTTCACTAATAGCAAATAGACTCATTGCAGCAATTGATCAGATGACACTTGATCTTCAATTCCATTCGCATTTTTTTTCCTGTTTTTTTTTTTTTTTTTTTTTTCATTCTTTACCTTCCCATGGCTTGGACTCTACAGCCGTTGAATAGACATACACATCTTGAGGCCTGAAGCAGCCGACCGGAAACTAGTAGCAACGCTGGTGCAAGACTTGGAAATGGGTTTCCCCCGCCTGTTTCGATTCTTGATCGTCAATTTCAGGGTCCATGCAAAACGGCCATTATAGCACTAGAATATTTTCTGCCAGTCTAAGGTCATCAAATGGTCAATCTGTGAAATGATATCGCCAAGTCCCCCAAACAGCCAGTCAACCAACGAAGGCATGAGACCCAAGTTTTTGAGGGAATAGGCACAAAGGCTTTTGAGTCGCAAGACAATGTCTTGAAGACATGAAGGCATATTCAGAAGGCCTTCAAATACCACACCCCCGCAAAGGAATAAACCGGGAGTCAAAATGATTGGAGGCGACGCAAATTGATTTCGCCATGGCGATCTCGACGACTTCTCGTCGACATGCCTGAACTTTGAAATCGCAGTTTCGTTGGCCACATACACTTGAAGCCGTTTTTTGTTATATATAACCACATATCTGGTATCTCGCGGCAGAACAAGCCCATCAACTACTGCAACATTGAGTCCAAGCTCTCCCCGAGAGCTTGCTCGATCTTGACTATCCATCTCCTGTTCTCGCGCTCCACAGTCTCGTCATCGTCATCTTGTAATTCGCTGATATACGGCAGCATTTCCGGCAGATTGGCCAACCATTCCTGTCCAAGACGGTCTGTCAAGGCCTGTTGGCACTTTACTACTCCAAGGCGGACGGCGGCCTGTTCCGAACGCAGCAGCTTCAGCAATGAACCGTTTAGTTCCTTGTGATGCTCCTTGGAGTCTGCCGCAGCCCCAAGCTCAACAACAGTCGGCACGAGCTCCTCGGCGACGTCAACAGATCCAGCGCGCTGAAACTGCTCAATCAGTACAGGGGCGACGGCGCCAAAGTGTGCCGGTGCCTGCCAAAACTCGTCTTGATCATGCTCGAAACATTGAGCCAACGAACGCAGAATCCGCTTCCACAACTCCCTCTGAGCCGCGTCTTTGAGGTCAGACTTGATGAGGGTTTTTGCTGCCTCGTCGGAGATGTAGGAAGCGTAGCTCGTCACAATAGACTTCAGGCTGCTGAAGAAAGTATAAAAGAAGCCATAGAGACTGAGCTGCCGCAGTGCCTTCCCCGACACATCTTGCTTGGGGAGTTGGGATGACCACTCCACCAGCTGGGAAAAGATTGGCCTGAAAGCAGCATCGTTGAGCTTGTAGATCATTTTGAGGGCGCAATCGTTAACCGCGCTCTCGAACTGGTCTAATTGAGTCGGTGTGAATTCCACTTCTGTCTGTGCCGCCAGTTGTCTCCTGAGGTCCAAGGCCTTCAGGAGAATCGCGGTGAGGGCCGACAGGTTCTTAGCTACAGTCAACTTGGGGTACTTGTCAAGGGCCATGCCAAGCACTCGGAGCTGTTCAGTTAATGCCTGAAACTCGTTAGCTATTCGTTGCTTCAAGTGCGTTGGCGTGGGATATTGTCTTACCATGAAGCCAGCAGCGGAGGCTTTAGACCAGGTCTGGTCCAGCGCAACGAACAATGCCTTTGGCTCGACCAACTTAGCAAGAAACTGAAGGCAATCCAGTCGGCACTGGTTCGACTCCGTGTCCAGGCCGGCAGCCGCGGACGCGTAGGAGCAGACGAGCAGTCGTTCGAGATAAGCACCCGAGATCATGTACGGGATGTGCTGGGCTAGCGCAGTCATAAAGGCATACGCTGCGTTGTGGAGTTCAGCATTGGCCGCTTCCCCTTGAAGACTCTGCTCCAGGTAACCAAGTGCTTTCGGGATTGCCACCGGGAGGACAGGGACAATGCCGTCTTGGAGAACATCCACGAGTGATGCGAGGCAAAGTAGAGCCATAACCCGAAGCGTCTCGGATGATTGTCCCAAGCAGTGATCGCCCGCGATGGTGGTTGCTGCAGCAGCAACTGCCTCCAAGTCTTTCTTGCCGTACTTCTCCGCGATCTTGTCGACGCATGTAACCGCTGTATGCTTGTAGTTCATGTCATCCGATTCACGAATGACGGCTGTGAGCTGAGGCAAAAATGCGAGAAGAGCAGCTCTGCTCTTAGGATCCGTGTTGCTTTCTTTGTCGACACGCAACTCCAAGGCCCGCAGAACCTTCTGTCTGAGCTCCACGTTGGGCCGATCAAGCAGCGTCTCGACGCTCTTGATAAACTCGGCCATAGATAGGAGGTTGAGAAGATTGGACAGTGCATCGCCGCAACGATTATGTAGCTGCTTCTTGGACTTGACAATGGCCGCGAGTGATAAGAGACTCTCCAACAGTGTCGCGTACAAGTCACGAATCTTGACCGAGTCCATATCATCCCGCTCAGCGAGGAGCGTGATCTCCTTCTTGAGACGACGATTGCTGAGGAGATGAGGAAGGAGTGCTAGCTGCTTCCCTGCGAGCTTTGCAGGATCAACGTCACCAGATCCACCTTTACCGAGAAGTGATGACGACAACGCAGGCTTTGGTTTGAAAACATCGCCAACCAAGTCCAGCAGTTTGATTAGCGTCTGCAGTTGAATCTCAACAGCGAACGAACCGAGGATATTAGTTGTAAAAGAAATCATGCTGTCGGTTGTTCCGTACTTGTCGACAAACATGGCAAGCACCGCAAACAGGAAGTCTTCAGGGCCCAAGTTTTCCACCAGTGATACGAAAAGATCCTGCTTCCGGTGAGAGGGGATGTGCTCGTAAGCAATCACGAAACTCGACAGGAGTTCGGAGGTGCTAGCAATCAAATTTCTGCGAGTCTTCCGGAAATTCTCGATCAATGGCGGGATCACCTCCTTAACTGTCTGGTTGACAACATGAGCTGAGTAGTCGTCAGCCTGCCTCAACACTGAGCCACCCATGAAAGTGAAAATCGGCATCACGCTGTGCAAGACTACATCTGGCGCCGTCCTCGCCAGACTTGCTACCAAGAGCAAGGCAGCATTGATGACTGTCGGACTCGTGGATTTTTGGATGCAACTCGCCAGGATGTCACCGTGCCCGACGGAAGGGTCGATAACTAGAGCTTTGTTGTTGTGATAAGCAGGCATCATTGCAAGTAAACTGCTCAAAACAAGGTTTTGCAGGTAGCCAAGCTCAGATCCAACGGCACTGCGAAGATGCTGGAGATCTGAAAGAACAGTAAAGAGGCTGGGAAGCATCTCCGGGTGCTTCTCCGGGTTGGACTCTTGCACTAACTCGAGAACAAATCTGATCTTGCTGATAGTTGTGTCGTACTCGGTGCTAATCTGTGCCTTGGTGTTTGTGGCGTGGTCACTGGCGCTGACACGTCTCCGCTTACTGGCAGGCGGCTCCGTTGCGAGTTGAACATCGTTCTGCATAGAAGCGAGGAAATGCAGGAGGATATCTGTCGAAAGCTCGATCTTGCGCAAGAGGTCGGCAGCTTCCACAGCAACGGGAGTCGGCTCGCCCGAAGTTCCTGTGGTGGTCTGTGAAAGACCAAGCAGGTCACTCGCAACTTGGAATTGTGTTTCGGCCTTCATTGATGACCAGATCTTCTGGATACGTTTGAACACAGTATCAAGCAGATGGGGCCGAGTGGCGAGTTGGGGAAGCTTGACGAGCTCAAAAAGTAACTCCAGACCAGAAGCGCTCTTTGCAGCAACAATATCCACGCAGGCGGTACCGACCGTAAGTTCGTCGATCGACTCAACAGCAGTAACCTGGGCTTCTTCTTCTTTGGACAGTCCAGCCCACCAACGAAGAAGCGGGAGGAGAAGATCCGTCTTGGTATCGGAGTTGCTGCGGACCTGGTTTAGAGGCTTCAATAGGCGTAACTTGACCATGAAAATGGGTGCCTCGAGAACATGACCGCAGAGGAACTTTAGGATCGACAGCCTTGACGCCTTCGAAATGTGCTTCTTCCCGGATTCCTTCCCTTCATGCGAGCTCTCTAGCGAGTTGGTGAGGGTTGCCGAAATGTGGTCTTCGTGAAGAACAGATTCTTCAAGAGAGGGAAGTAGAACGTTTGACACCAGAGCCTTCGCCGCCTCGGGTTCAAGCCACGGGATTGGCCCAGCAGCCTTGCCATAGAGATCCTTTGCTCCCCAAACTTGCCGTGCGGCCTTTTGGTTGACGGTAAGCGATTGACCCAGAACCGCTACCAGATCAGCAGCAGCTCGGCGGACACGCTTTGCAGGATCGCCCAACGCGGCAATGCAGTAGGGAATGAGGGCTTGCAGGTCTTTTTCAACAAAATCCTCCTCCTTGATGCGGATCTTGACGCGATCCAAGGCTGCAGCCTTGGCCAACGTAGGGAATGGTCCACACCAAATCCTCACGTAGAAGCTCAGATAAAACGACTTTGTCGGCGCTTCAGAGCGACTGAGCACAGGCGCACCATCAAAGCGTTGGGTGTCATTTTCGCTAGCAGCCGCCAGGAGGAAAAATGCGCTCAGCTCGTCGAACAGCGACAGAGATTCCTTGGATAGGCACGATGTCTTCGGGGCGGGATGCCCCGAAAGCTTGACAAAAGCAGCCTCGAGATGCTGCTGATCATCCGCCATGTCAGAATCTTGGTGTTCCGGTGCGTTTTCTGTTGGGGCCTCAATAGCAAGCTTCGGCCGAACCGCTGTCTCGAGTTTCAACTCTAGTTCCTCGATGCTGAAATCGACCTCCTCAATAGTGTCCCTTATGATCTCGCCAAGCTCACCACTGGCATGAGACATGCTAACCAGAACCGACCCCAGCTCTTTCCGGACGTGGCCATCCTTGTCGACATCGTCGGTGATTTTGTGAGCAGCTACAAGCAAGGTCTTGTAGACAAGCTTAGTATGCTTCTCTGAGATCAACCCGGCCGTGAGGAAGGCGCTGACAATTGGTAGACCACGAGCATCTCCCTTCTTCGCTAATCTCTCAACGAGGGCGATTGCGAGTCCATTCGTAAGCCGGTCAACCTTATGGCTTTGGTGGATCTCCCCGAGAAGGGAAACAAGATTGGGCACTTTGAGAAGAGCCTTGGCCACTTTTGCAGAGACCTGCTTTGCGGATCGATACTGCGAAAGTGTACATAAACAGTACAGACCGGGCCGAATGGTTTCTGCTGTCCATCCATGGACAAGTTGGTCCATGAAGGCAGTCAATCCACTGTCCTCCAAGCTGCCCTTCGCCGCGAGAATGGTGACGACCATGTAACTGGCGATTTGGATCCCAGGCACTTCCTTCATAACCAAGGATTCGCTCAGCACCGGCCCAATTTGCTGAAGAAGGGCGTGATCATTCTGCAACTGGATGCTCTTCCTGCCTGAGCGCATCTTGTCAAGCATGCCATTGACCGCTTCCGCCATGACACCACCCCAAAAGGTAATCAACCCAGGATACTCCGTTCTCAACCTGCAGGACTCGAGAGTATACTGAGATATAGCCGACAGGAAGCTAGGACGGTTCGTGGCCTGCTGGACAATCGCGGCTCGTGGAGGGGTAGTGAGGGAACGGACATATGGATCCAGAAATCTGTATTCGAGAGGGAAATTTTCCGGAAGAATCGATAGGACGGTGACGAATACGGGGATCGTATGGTATGGTAGGAAAGTCGCAAGAAGGGCAGCAGTGTTGAATTCGTGAATCCTGGGGTTGTGTTAGTGGCGCGCACCATATTATGAAGATCAGGAAGACAGACCTGAACCGCCGAATAAGCCACTCCAGTGCTTTTATTGCAGGCATGAGTCGCAGGCGACTCCCCGACAAATGGAGGAATGCCTCGATCCGTTTGTCAAGGGCCGCATTCTCTTCCGCGGACATCTGCGCGCGGTCCGCATCCTGACTCTGATCACTGAACAAAGTCGACCCAAAATGGGCGAACCGATGATCCAATTGGCAAAGCTCCTCGAAGCCCTGGTGGCATATGGAGTAGATTTCGGCGTATGTCTGGCCAGTGGCAACCCGGGGCTCGAAGATGAGAGATTTCGAATGCGACGCCTTCAATGATCGTGCGTCCAGGCTGCTTCGAGAATTGGCAGCTATTTGCGCAAGCTGCGCGGCGAGGGAGGTTGCCATTTTGAGTACCTGTGATCAGATCAGGGCTCGGTGCCTCCTTCTTCAAGCCGTTGGCATGGGCTACAGCCCGTTCGGCAGTTCTTGGGGATTGTCGCCAACAGTGTTTGGAACGTTAGCCGGAGGGTCAATTATAACAGTCGGTAGCTAGAAGTTGCAAGGCTCGGCCACGATTTGCGGTTAGAGGCCAAGTAGCGTCAAAGTGCCGCGGCTTTGGTCAAGTCTGGCAAAAATTTCCAGTCGCAAAAGCTTCACCACGAGCTTCAACTCTCTCCCGCAATTATTTTTTTGGTTTGCGGAGACCCCTTTATCGATAATGCAGGTTCGACCAATGGGAGGATAGCGATAAGGATAAGCCAAGGTTTTGGTGGGTTGGTGGTTGCAGCTCAGAGAAAAAAATATGGCCGTTGTTCCTGGCTCACAGCAAACCACCTCCCCGCCCAACAGCAAAACACCATGGCTTCCCACCCGTCGAAGCGGCGCAAGCTTACGCCACCCCGACGTGGACACGACGATGAGGGAGATTCGGCTCCTAACGGCGCCAAAGTCCAGAAGCAATTCTTCAAGAGCGCTGCCAATTGGGACCTCGAGAACGATTATGAGTCCCGACCGAGAAAGGGGAAGAAGAAGGATAAAAAGAAGCAAGACCTAAAAGAAAACACGGGGAGACTTCCTATCAAGACGGATGGGGCATGGGTCGCCCAGGATGATATCGAATCGGTAGCCAGCGACACCGAATGGCTCGAGAATGAGAGTGACGCCGAGTCCGAACCTGAGGAGGCGCCTGTGCAGACTCTCGAGGAGCCCAAGGTCCCGGAAAAGGAGCAGATCCGGCGAGCTCAGGAAGAGTTGGCAAAGATCGCAACTCAGCTCAATGAAGAGCCGGAGGAACATCCTGGTGCTTTCAAAGCGTTGGCGCGGATCGGGGAATCCAAACTTGCCGCGATTCAGAAGATCTGCATCGTGACGCAAATGGCCGTTTACAGAGATGTCATCCCCGGTTACAGGATACGACCGGCAACTGAGGAAAGCGCCGGGGAGCAGCTCTCCAAAGACGTCAAACGGTTGCGGACATACGAGCAGGCTTTGGTCTCTGGTTATCACGGATACCTCAAAACCCTGGCACAGTACGCAACTTCACCACCACAGAGAGGAGATAAGCGGGGCAAGAGTATTGCCAACATTGCCATCACCTGCGCGTGCACGCTGTTGAATGCCGTCCCACATTTCAACTTTCGAGGCGACCTGCTCAGAATTCTAGTGAGGAAGCTCAGCGCACGGAGCCTGGATCCTGACTTTGTCAAGTGTCGAAAGGCGATGGAAACCCTGTTTCATGAAGATGAAGAAGGCAGGCCATCGATGGAAGCAGTGTCACTGTTGACAAAAATGATGAAGGCCCGCGAGTACCGTGTTCATGAGAGCGTGTTGAACCTGTTCCTCCATTTGCGTCTGCTGTCCGAGTTTTCGGGCAAGGCTTCACATGAGCAGGTCGATCGTGCCAACGATGGAGCAGCCCAGAAGCCAAAACAAAAGAAGGTGTTCCGCACCAAGAAGGAACGCAAGCGATTGAAGGAGGAAAAGGCGGCCGAGAAGGTGATGGCCCAGGCCGACGCAAGTGTCAGCCATGAAGAGAGAGACCAGATGCAATCCGAGACCCTGAAGATGGTCTTTGCCACCTACTTCAGGATTCTCAAGCAACGGTCACCTCATCTGATGGGCGCCGTCCTCGAAGGTCTGGCAAAATACGCCCATCTCATCAATCAAAACTTCTTCGGTGATCTTCTCGAGGCCCTCAAGGACCTGATTAGGTACGCCGAGCAGGGGGAGCAGAAAGAAGATGCCGAGCAGGAGGAAGAGGAGGAGGATGACGAAACTTCTACTGTCCGCGATACAAGTCGGGAGGCACTCCTGTGTACGGTGACTGCCTTCGCCTTGCTGGCGGGTCAGGACGCACATAACGCCCGCTCCGACCTTCACCTCGACCTCTCATTTTTCACCACCCACCTGTACCGCAGTCTACTCAGTTTGTCCGTCAATCCGGATCTCGAGCTCGGCGCGAAGTCCTTACACCTGCCTGACCCAGAAGGCCCCGACGCCGACAAGCGCGACTTCAAGGTAAACCTTCAGACCACAACAGTCTTGCTGATGAGGTGCCTGAGTGGTGTACTGCTTCCCCCGTGGAATATTCGCTCGGTGCCTCCTCTCCGACTAGCAGCATTCACTAAGCAACTCATGTCCACCTCGCTGCAAGTTCCTGAGAAGTCCTGCCAGGCGGTACTCGGGCTCTTGCAAGATGTGATACATACACACGGACGGAAAATCAACGCACTATGGAATACGGAGGAGAGGAAAGGCGACGGTACGTTCAAACCGCTGGCAGAGACGGTCGAGGGGAGCAACCCCTTTACGGCCACAGTGTGGGAGGGGGAGTTGCTCCGGAAACATTACTGCCCGAAGGTCCGGGAGGAGGTCAAGGCCATGGAGAAGAACCTCAGAGGTGTTTAGGTGTTTACTAGTTGGGGCGATGGATAGATCAATGCCGAATAATTCGATTGCCAACGACTGTCATGAGCTGAATTTGTATTCCAGTCTATCACTTTGGAGTCAAGCACAACCATGAATGTCTTCAATGGCCCTCCTCAACATGATCGCCATTTAGTGTGCTCTTCACATCAGAGACAGCAACATCAAGAACATCCCCCACATGCCTACTCAATGTTGCGGTAGACTGCTCTCCTCCCGGAAATAGATGGGCGGGGTTATACTCAACCCTCACGGAGGCTTGGCCCCGATTGAGAACTGAGGCAATCACACATCTCCGCAATGTTGTGCTCTAAGAACACACACCGCTGCTTTGATACGAGATATTAGTCGGGATCGAGGCCAGCTGAAAATGTTCAGGTTGAAGCAACTGGAGTACGACGACAACAAGGCCGTTCGTCGGCATCAACCGACCAGTGGAGCCTCACTCCACCCAACTCCCTTGTCAAGATTGCGCCTCCATCACACTACCGGCCCCATCACCTCTTTTCTCGAACGTCCTGGCTCTTGCGTTTCTCGCGACGGAACAAGGTACAGCCCTGTCCCTTATACCTCGATTTCCGCAACGCAAATGAGCCCCAACCCGGTGGAGAAGGGACAACTCCACTACATGCCTACCTACACATGACCGTCAGAGCTGGGCAAGGAGACGATGCAATCTACGATAGCACGCTCACGACGATGACGCTAAGCCCAAGACCGAAATCATGCCCTGACGCAGCATCAGAACCGGACATTTTCTGGCTCTCTAGCGTATAAGCGGGACCGTATCCGCCATCATGACCACGTTCGGGCCAGCCTTCCTTGTACAGGCAGGCCCAGGCTCGCTATGGCATTGCCGAGCAAGCTCGAGGTAGCAATCCCCCACTGACCGAGCTTCACGCCGAGGCTCTCTTCGGCGTGCTGCACGCTGCATGGTTGATCCCCATGATCATGCTGCTCACCGCCTGGGGAGCACAGGCTGCAAAAGAGCAGCCAGTCGGAAGACGGCGGCAGGTCGTGATGAACATGGGGTCGGTGCTTTCCCTGCTTTGATCCTTACCAAGGGGAGTCGTGCGGTGAGGGTCCCTCCGTCCGAGGGTTCAACCTTCATGCCGTGGTGCTTCCTTTGCCCTTCTGCGCAGGGATTGGGGACCCCATCGACCGTCGATAGCTCAGCGATCGCATGGGTGCCGGGAGTGGTTTCAGACGTCGATCTTCAGCCGTCTGCCACGCGGGAATGGACGACGGCACCGGCGGGACAAGGGGACAGTAAGGCTAAGGGACGATGGCATGGCGGGAGAAAGGGCGAGCTGCCCGCTGCCCAGCTACACCTTGCCGCGAACCACCTGGGGGATCTCCATGATGCCCCAGAAGGGGCCACCAGGTGGAAAAACGAAATGCTGATGCTGGAAAGGGCCGAAGTCCAAAGGCCCACATGGCCGTTGAAACACGTAAAGGAAACCCCCCCGATTACCCTCTGCACGTATGGGAAGGGACCCCAGTGTCAAGGCTGCCGGTTTACGGCAAAGTGATTTTTGGGTTGCTGGCACGCCACCCGTAGGGACCAAAAGATGGAGGCTCAACTGGGTTCGGACTACGGGCCAGCACTCGCCATCGACGTTCACTCGGACCTAGATCATGGCGAAGGAGTCGGCCGATGTGTTTCAGATTATCTGCCTTCGAGTTCTCCCCTGGCACGGGACCGCCCATCGGGGCACAGGCAAAGAGCCCTTCCACAGCTCGCTGTGGGCCGGGTGCTGCGCACGGTGCCTCGATATCCCAAGGCGGAGTCCCGATTGCTTGGCTCACATAACGCTGCCGAATTCTCATCGCAATGCGCTGTTGGTGTTGGTGCGGCTGTCAGCAGCTGACAGACGAGCATGTCACCTACATATCCCCAAAGAGCACAGGAAGCAGAAAAACGTGCGGGCTGCAAGGTCCGGGCGTGTTGACCTCCCAGGTCCAGGCACAGGTGAGTCTGTGTGGTTGTGATACGGACCAGTTTCTCTTGCTGTGCTGTGCTCCTCCAGCTTGAACCAAACCCAAACCGAAAAGAGCCGCTCTTTCTCTGCCGCGCGAATACAGCTCGTGCCTCTCTTTCCTTGCCCCTTTTCTTGTGTTACTGACGTCTTTACCAGCCGAGCCGTGGTCCATGCTTCAACACGGCAGCGAGATGGATCCACACACCTTCTCCAACCGAGCTCGGTATGCCGGGAGAAGACGTCGAGAGAGAGGTGGCTGGTAGGTAGAGACGGGCAGAGAGACGGCTTCGACAATAATTCAGCCAATGGGTTGGATATCGCGTAGTGGGAGGACCCTCTATCCTCTCGTCTCCTTGCGCGCCTGCTGCGTCGTTGCCTGCCACTTTGTTTCAAACCCGAGAGATACCGGGCTCGATGGCCCAGCCCGTCTTCGTCCCCATGCCATGTTACCGTCGTGGTCGGTTTGTTTTTCCGCCTGAGAGCGGCTGGTGGTAAGAACGGAGGTCCACCCACAATGGGACATACCCCTGGCCCCCACAGTCGACGATGGCACAATCCATTGATCACCGACCTGTCCCATCACGACCCTCGCATGGTGCTCCCCACTCGCTGCCCTTCTCGAAGGATATGTGACGGTGCCTGTCCAGTTTCATGTCTTTCCCTGACCCCTGAACCCATCAGCTCTCTCCCTCCCCACCCAGCCGGCGCTTGTTTCGGATGTCTGCAGCGAGCAGGCTGAAGTTCGGCATTTCCCTGTCGAGCAAGAGTAACCACGAGCAGGCATTGCTTGCCCGGGTTTTTGCTCTCGGCCCTCGACACTCGAGCCACCTCCCCTTTTTGCGACTTGCATTCCATCTCGATGGGAGCTGCGAGTGATGTCCAGACGCAGCGGCGTTCCTGCGTAAGGTTACATCGCCGGTAAGCCACATTCCGGATCGGGCCCGTTTGCTCCTTGACCCTTCTGCGCTCTCCAATGAGAGTCGTTCAGGTGCGCGACTAAGGGGGACCAAGCCCAATTGCTGCCCCGCAGCCCGCGCCCCGATGCCCTCTCCCTCTCCCTCCTTTCACCTCGTTTCAAGAGCTTCCATCACTTCGGTCTTTCTTGGCGTGTTGTTTCAGGATCTCCCTTGGCACCGAGTCTCGCTGCCTTCATTCTCTCTCCCTCCACAACGCCTGTCGAGTCTGCTTGTTGGCGATGTGCGCCGTGTGGGATACGACCTGAAGCCATGCAAGGAGGAGAGTTGGATGCAGCATGTGCGTTTTCCATTGCCCCCTTTAGTTTGCTCCCTCAGGAAACCGCCACGGAGGCCGGCTTCAGCGATGCTGCTACCAATACCTAAGACAGGGCAGCTGTGTAATTCGCTGCTTTTTCCGTTTACCCCCCACCTGCGCGCTTGAAGGCATTCGCAATCGGTGTGTATTTGAGGTCACCACCGCCTGTGCCGCCTTGTCTTGGCTTCAGGAGGCGCCGAGGTTATCAAATTCGCCCGTCGTCAAAACATTCCCACCCTCGCAGCTCCCCGGCGGGATGACGGAAGAGGGCCGACACCAGATCACATCGATGCCCTGCTGCATGAGCAGATCCCGCGGTACCTGCATCTTCGGCCGCCTATGGGCTTACTGCTAGGCCGCCTCGATCTTCTACCGAACGCGTCCAAGGCACTGTCAGCCAAACGAATTGCGTCTACCGACGGCGGTGAAAATCGAGCGAGAAGAGGAGGTCGCTGTAGAGGTCTTCCCTCCCTTCTTTGTTCCCCGCTATTATGCGGCCATTTCTCGGGGCCAGTGCCGCCTACATATTCGTTGATGCTATTCTTGGTGCTTCCCTGCTGTGCTGTGCAGCCGTAGTCGAGTGTGGTCACGCAGGGAAACGGTTGATGGGGACCAAGGTTGGGCTTGGGGCGACAGATCTGAGGGGGCCAATCAGCGTCCTGAAGAGCTACCCCCCAGCCCCCTGGCCAAGCTCTCTTCCCCTTTTCGCGGGGAACCCTCAGATTCGCTGTCAATGCGTATCGCCCAGAGCTCTTTGCGCCAGTGCGCCGTGGCATCCGCGTCCGTCTGATTGGGCAACGGGACATCGAAAAGTTAAGCGGCTGCAAAGCGCAGCGCGTGGACTTAAGCTTAGCCTGTGTTTTTTTCGGGCGTGCGTGGATTCTGAAACACGCAAGGAGAAGCAGCTTGCCATCGCCAATGGGTTCCAGCCACCAAGCTATCCAGAACATTTTGGAGTCGCTGCCGAATAGGCAATCTAAGCAAAACGCAGACGCAACGATGTGTTGCCGTGGGGCTGGAGATCTCGGAGCGAAAAAAAAAAAAAAAAAAAAACAGTGGTGATATCGTCACATGTCCGGCTCTAAGCGGATTCGGGCAGCCAGCAACTGCCGTCAGGAGGCGGTGTCGATGCGCTGGTTGACCGGCACTGTTGCCCGCAAAATCGGTGTCGACGATTTCTTGGCTGTTGACGAGAAGAGTTCCGTCTGCCGTTGCTGAAAGAATTGTTGAAACAAAACAACACCCGCCGAATCCCAGCACCTCAGCCGCTCCTCTCCCCTAGTCGAGATTATGAGGAGCTGTGCATCCGTCCGCACGGGTCGTGGGGAGGGTTGAATACGGTGACCGGCTGTCTTTCCTCCACCTGGCTGTGCCTGCGCCTGCAGCAGTCACGCGGTGGAATGCTACCTTCAACCTCTGAATTTGGTCTTGGCCTGTCTGCACAACTCGTAGGGCGGCACATGTCTTCGTGCGGTAGTTATTCCGATGCAAGACGTTTGTGATATTAGCTTTAGCCACATCGGCGCGCCGAAGGGACTGATATCCGCATGTATTGAGTGCCGCTCACAGTTGCTCGATGGCGAAGGGCCGAGCGCATGTCCACCAAAGGAAAAAGAGCACATACGGGGGTCACAAAAGAAACCACCCATTCAGAATTCAAGACGGGGATTACTCTGGAAGGAGCCCACCAAACATTTCAAAGGGGCGCAGAGAACCGATTTTCAGTGATTAGAATATTACCTTCATGTCTGTTGGAAAACAAGCTTTGGTGGTTCAGATCACCTCAAGCGGTATCAACTAGATTCGGTATGCGTATCCTTCCATCACCAACTTGACGGCGACGCATTTTCTGTCGGGTCAGGCACAGCGGCACAGACATTGCCCAGTCTAGCCTACACTGCAAACCGCACAGTCGAAAGAGGGGAGTCCCTTTCTGATACAAGAGGTTTACAAGTTTCAGAATCTGCTAGTCATGGTGATCAAGCGAGCCCACCTACCACTTCGAGCTGCAATGCATATCCCCCACTTCCTTTCAGAGGAGGCATACCCCTTCTCCTTCCCATCGGCATCGGCGGCCCGGACTGTGTCGGTCATCGCGCTTCAACCGGTGACCGGAGTGTTCGGAAATGCCATGAATAATTGACATTGTCGATGTTCTCGACCGATGCCGCCAGCTGGAGGTGAGAGGAACGGGGCGCGGATGACATGACATAAGGACGTAAAGGGCGTGGAGGAGCGAAGAAAAAAAGCCGACATGCGCTGAATAAAACACAGGGTGGCTTCCCATCTGTGAATGTAGAAACCTGAAATGACGGTCAGAAGGGACATTTTGTCAACGTTTATTTCTTTGACCAAAAAACGGTCTGGAAGGAGATATCTGTCAACAAGCGCCAGCCCATTTCGACCGACTGGTCTATCCTGCAAGGGTTCACTCAAAGACACCACCAGGCGCTGACATCTCATGGTCACTACGGTGCGTTTTTCGGACGTGAGGTGGTCGACCCCTCAATGGGCTTAGCGCCCCTCCCCTGTCCTGGCTGCTAAAAAGCTATTCCTGAAGCACGTTTCAGATTTGACCAAGGGGCAATCTGAACGGCGTGGCTGTGGATTCATCGGTCGCCGCTGCGAGGCCAGGGGTACCAGGTTCCGGTGCGGCACGGGTCCCTACGTCGTCGCCAGGCGCCGAGAAGGGCGAAATGAGAAAGTCGGAAAGCCCAGACCGTCGAGAATCCAGACTGCCATTCCAAAGCGGAGCATTGTTCGCTCTGGACCTACTTGACGCTTGGGCCGCTGCTTCCGTGCCTACGCAGTAAAGGTTCCGGGGTTCAACGGCCGATGCCGAATGTGAGGAACTTACAGCGACTCGCTTCGGCCACGCCTCAACGGCTGAGAGGGTGAAGATATAGTCGCGGATGTGGGTGTTGGGAAGCCATCGTTGAGACGGAGATTTGGGGGCCCGATGGCAGGTGAATGCCACGTTTAAGGTAGAAAAGGAAGGGTGTCTGAGACAGGACGGGGAATGAGGTGACAAGATCTTTGTCTTTTCCTTTCCTTGCTCTGGAGGTGTGACGTTCTATGCAGGTTATACGAACGCCCTCAAAGTTGGGAATGCCATTGGCAGGGTGAACGAGATGGTAGCTAAACGTCTCCGATTGGAGCTTTCGCCTCGCAAAATGCTGGGCTCATCGGTGGCAGTTTGTCTGCCGGGCTGCCCCAGTCAGAGCCTCAAGGCATATTGATGCAAGAAAGCCCCACGACTCGCAAACATGACCTCCAGCAGATTTGTTGCGATGGTTCTAACCATACTACCGAACTCGCTCTCCGTTCTGTTGCCCCGAAGCGACAGCAGAGAACGAACCTCGCATGGCGAGAGTAACAAAGACATCCAGCGGGTGTGCCGTGCATTACCCGCCGCCTCTGCCCAATGTCGGCGCAATCCACAGGTACAGCGCTACACCAGCGATACATCCACAGCCAATCTGGATGCCGCATGATTGGAATAGATGACGAACCCACCCTAGTTCCCCGGGCGGTAGCATCATAGCTGGGGAGGCTGTAAGCAGACATATTTTTGTGAGCGGCAATCAAAATCAAATCCGCAGCCCCAGCAGGCTCCAGGTGCGCGCGATTCATCACTGTTGTCAAGCCTGGCGCCAGATGACCGGCCTAACTCTCGAGTCGCGCTTCCAATCCCCATCTCGCGACTCTGCTGGCCAGTGCTTCGATGCCGTTTGGTCTCCGATGCGGCTGGCAGGTTACCAATGGGGATGCTCACTGCTCGAAAAACCTTGAGGCGCATTGATCTGGAACGACAAAAAGGGGAAGAGCGCCCAATGATGGGATGGGGTAACTCGCAGCAGACTTCTTCCTGGACAGTTAGGGACGTGTCAACTTATGCGTTCTACTCAGAGGGCAGAATAAAGGAAAACAGAAGGCATCAACAGGTCCCGCCCAAGAGCACCGTCCGCCCTGCGCTGGGTAGAGCTGTCAGATGGGGAAAGTAGGCATCCTGACTCTCCAATCTTGCCCTCGTGGCTTGACGAGAAAGCCGATGGTGACCAATTGTGCCAAAAATACGGCATGGATGGCTGACGGAGGACTGGAAGTTGATGGCCCATCGGGCAAGGCCAAGGCTGCTCCGTGGGATCGAGCCTGCCTATCGCCACCTGCATACCAGCAGGCAAAAAGGGAAGCCAACGCGCGAGCAGTCCAACATCTGGGCCTAGATTCCCAAGCACTCCGCTTGAGCACGCTACAAGAAGGGGTGCCCTTGAGATGCCAACATTGACGAATAAGCTGTATTGTCAAACTATAGGAGTTGCGTGCCCGACCTCACCTGGAATTCACCGTTGACAAGCCGGCTGGTGAAGCCGTGGTGGAGAGTGGTAGAGAGGAAACAAATGCGCTGGGGCGACAGGCAAGGCTTCACCAGAACGGAACCCGACTCAGGACACGCAGATGGACGAGTTGGCCCGTGGGCAGCCGTGCTCCGTCGACCCTGACCCAATCCCTGGCAACTTTACCGACAGACCCACCTCTTCAGCCAGGGGCCGGCCTATCAACGACTGACTTATTAAATCGCCCCTCTTGAGCCTGCGCGTTGTCCACCCGCTACATTCACACCCCCACTTGCTGGCCAGCGCTCTCGCTGTAGGCGCTCCCGACCCTGAATGGCCCGGAGTCCTCGCTCTTCTCGTTGTGCTGGCCCGCGCTCGTGAGATGGCACCCCATGCAACCCCCGCTACTGCAGTTGCTTGCCATTGGCACTTGGGCCGTACCACACTGCAGATTTTAGCATCCTTTTTCTGCCTCTGCACCCATTGGCAGCCAGAGCACCCTGGGCCCAAGCGAGAGAAGTCATTAAACCCCCAGGTCCGCCCGCTTCCCCTCTCCGCTGGCCCTCTCTTGTGATCTTTTTTCCAAGACTCTTCTTCTTCCCTCTTTTTCCCTTTTCTCTGGTCGCGCCGCAGGAGGATCCCCTTCAACCCTCTTCTGCAGCATCACATTGCGCGTCAGGCTCTCAGCCGTCGACATCACCAACGCTCTCCCCACAAGACCAAGAACCCCGGAGGTAATCATCGCTCCTCGGCAACCGTGGACAGCGCTCCCATCGGACACATCCGACATTTCGCGTCGCAGACTCAGTCCATCTCGAGCTACCCCTCGACCAGCCCGCTGCGTCTGTTTGATAACCATCGATTCTTTGGGGATCTGTTGATTGGTTTCGTTTCGTCAAACAAGAGCTTTAATCCCATTCACCCATTGTTTCCCATCCGGCGGCGCACGGCATTCGCATCGGCCTCTGCATCACCAACGACCGCCGCCCGCGCGTGCATTGTCGACGGCAAACCACCTGCGAATCCCCGTCGCTCATCCCAGCAGACCCCTCCTGTCGATTACTGCACCTGGTCGGTTCATCGCACCAGCGGGTCTCCATCCCTCGTTCGCTTGAAGCAATTGGGTTGAATTATTTTGCGCATTTTCCTAACTACCCGGGCTGGCCTCGAAAAAAAAACCCGCACAAGCATAAAGGTATACAATAGGCAGTGCCTTGCATACATACCTACCTACCTACCTACCACGTCTACCACCGTCAATCCGCTGCGTCCTGTCGCACGTCCCCGACGCCCGCATTCTATCGGTAGCCGACGATCGCTTCATCTTTCCAGTCTTGGAAGATCGAATTTTCTAGTGTCTTTTGCTCCAACCGAGTTGGCGCCGCTCGACGTTTTCTTCAGCGACTCGCATTCCTTCGACTCTCCAATTGCACCCCGCTGCGCTCGGCTTGACAAGCGACTGGAAGACGATCGGTCGCGAATTGACCACTAGCAGTGGCAGCTGCTCATTATGTATTCACAGCATGCAGCCATGGCAGCACCACAAAAACCAGAGACCTTCATGCTGAGCACAGAGGCTCAGCAGGCACTCCCCCATGATGCTCAGGTAGCTCTGCAGCAAGTCGACAATCGTAAGTCTTCCACAGACCACCCAACTGCCTCGGAACTGACACTGACGATGCGCCTAGTCAAATACTTTCTCATCTCTGCGCCCGTAGACTGGCAACCAGACCAGTACATTCGCAGATTTCTTCTGCCGACTGGTGAATATGTTTCATGCGTGTTGTGGAACAACCTTTTTCACATTTCGGGTACCGACATCGTAAGATGTTTGTCATTCCGATTCCAGGCCTTTGGCCGCCCTGTCAAGAACTCGAAGAAATTTGAGGAGGGCATCTTCTCGGATCTGCGAAATCTCAAGTCGGGAACCGATGCCTCTCTTGAGGAGCCCAAAAGTCCCTTCTTGGACTTTCTTTACAAGAACAATTGCATTCGGACACAAAAGAAGCAGAAGGTCTTTTACTGGTACAGTGTGCCACACGACAGACTCTTCCTCGACGCTCTCGAAAGAGACCTCAAGAGGGAGAAGATGGGCCAGGAAGCTACCACGGTGGCCGTCAGCGAGCCCGCTCTTTCATTCCAATATGACTCGTCCCAGTCGCTGTACGAGCAGCTCACCAAGGCCCAACAAGCCAACTCCTCTTCATTCAATGCCCAGCAGGTGTCTTTTTCCCAGTCGCAGTCCACTTCACCGGTCATGAGGGCAATCGACTCGATGCCGCCCCCTCAAATGATTCCCCAGTCGATGCCCCCTTTAGCGGATGGGATGGACGCCATGGTCCCCTACGGAGCGATGACGATGGCGCCCGCGATGCCTCAGCAGGTCCAACAAGTCCAGCAGGTGGTCAAGCGGGAGCCTGACTTCGCGCGGGTTCAGTACAACCAAAACGGCGTCCCAATCGCCCAAACACACCAGCGCCATGCATCCATGCCCGCGTATGGCCTGGAGTACTCTCCCGCTCCGTCTTTCGTTTCTTCGCACTACGAGGATTATAGCCAGAGGGGCATTTCTTTCGAGCCCCTGACCCCTCCCCAGCAGGCGCTGGGCATGGGTGCCGAGCCCGCTTACATCGCCAATGAGGAAACCGGTCTTTATACCGCCATCCCCGACCATCTCAACGGTGTCAACGGCCTCAACGGTATGATGCAGCTCCCGCCATCCAATCTGGCTGCCCCCTCGTTCCCGCGCGCGTACGGATCCAACAATGTCTACTCTGTTATCGAAGGATCGCCGACATACAAGCAGAGAAGACGGCGTTCATCCATTCCCCCATCAGTGTCGGTAACGGCCGCTGCGATGGCCACAGCTACCGGGGCAACTCACCGACCCTCCGATTTGCGAAGGTCAGTCTCCGCTTCTGTCGGTCCTTTGACAGAAGGTGACGAGTCGGCGGACAACTCACCACCTGGCTTGACCTACAGCAACTCCGCGGTCTCTATGACTAGCCAACAGCACAAGGAGATGCTTGAGCTCTCGCGACACGGTACACCGCTGTCCACGGTCGAGGGCAGCCCGGCCCTCAACCCCATGTCCCTTCGGCAGCAAGACTTTGCCCCGCTCAACGGTGACGACCTGGGTCCTCTTGACCAGCACCAGATGATGCAAGGGAATCCCAATGTGGTGCGCCGAGCTCGCTCAGCTACGGTGATGGAGCTCGGTCCCTATCCCCAAAAGTCACACTCCTGCCCGATCCCCACCTGTGGTCGTCTCTTCAAGCGCCTAGAGCACCTGAAGCGGTAAGACTGAAGTTCATTTCTTTTGTCAGCATATGCCTCCTGCCGTGTATCTGACCAAACTTCCAGACACGTGAGAACACATACACAAGAAAGACCCTACATCTGCCCTTATTGTAGCAAGGCATTCTCCCGATCAGACAACCTAGCACAGTATGCCCCCAAAATTTCCTTGATGTATCCATTTCATTTGTTCCTTTGGGATGAAGTCGACCTGTTGTGCGTGTGGCATGTCAGCAAAGAACCCATCCATAATGCAATCCGCCAGAACCACCACACTACAGCAGCACAACACAACACAACATCCCAAGTCGACCAAAATGATACCTTGTCAGACATCAGTGACTAACATCGTATCTCCTTAGGCACAAGCGCACCCACGACCGCGGAGAGGGTGGTGAGGGAGGCTTCAACCTTTCAGGCGAGGAAGAAGAGGATTACTCTGGTGAGGACCAGCTCGGGTCCCTGGAGGAAGCATCGCCGACGTCAGAAAACGGCTACATTCCCGCCTCGCTCAACGGTGCCATGAACGACAATTCGTCCTCGTCGACGGGTATCAGCCCCACAACAACCATGTCTCAAACACCCGCATTCAACAGCCTTCAGACGCTTAGCATGCCGATGACAATGAGTCAACCGCACGCCATCAATGCGGGGGGCATGATGTGATCGTTCTCTTGATCATTTCGTTACATCTTGATCGTGGGAAGATATCTTGCACAACTACGGCGTGGTGCGTTTGGTTCGGTAGTTATGGTTTTAATACCAGGGTTTACACGGTTTTTTTCTTACATTCGTCATCTTTTTTTTATTTTACTTAGCGGGCCTCTTTTAAGCCTGGTGGGGGTTTTTGTCCCCTTCATTTTCTTGTTTCTCAGCGACACCTTTTCTTTTCCGCGATTTGGTACATTGCGCTCGCACAGCGCTGGCGAAAGATGCATCATGATAGAATTGAGCACGGTGGTTTACAACGGCTCTGGTTTCTGAATTTTGCGCATGATAAGAGAAGGGGGGCATGGGGACATTGTATATATACAGCTTCTTTTTTCTTTGTTGGGAGGCTGGACTGGGCCGGGAGAGTAAGATACCATGATTTGAGGATTTACGATGGGAAATCAGGGTGCAAGCACAGAAGGCCAGAGTCAGCAAGGCGTTGAGTTTCAAAAGACGATTCTACATGAAGCCCTTGATCCGGTCAATATTTGTGATTATGACCCGTGACGCCGCCAGTCCAGCCACATGGAGTCTTTATGGATGCCCGGGCGCGTTAGGCTGATCTTCGGCCTGTTATCCTAGTGCCTTGGTCGACCTCTTTAGAATACCATACCTCATACCAGGAAGAGAGGACGTACTTTAACCGTGCTACAGTCTTACACCTGGCCGCAGTTCGTCCTGGGGCCCACGGAAGGCAGGTCGCCTCCTCTCCACAGGGCCACGGACTTGATCTGCTCCGTGGGACAGTCCCAACACCACGGCCCCAGCCTCATCGTCGGGCCAGCCCTAAACGTTACGAGTAGGTGTGACCCTGAGACATCGGGCCACCAGAGACAAAGGCGTTTCACCCGTGAACCTGCCAGCCGTTGGCCGAGCTGAGACGGAGACATGATGACCATGACCATGACCATGAGATGGCTCTCACTTGTGTTTTACGTGATGCAGACATTAAAGTGCGCGGTAGGTACCTTGTTGGCTCGCATTCATGGTCCGTCTTGATCTCATCCGCGCAAACCACTCATATCTCGCTGTCCACCTTGATGGCCTTTCCCAAAACGGACCCTCTAATCCAGAAATCACCTTCGACGTTTCCTCCTCCCCGTCTCCCGCCTCCGCCCTTCATTTTCAATGGCTCTGATTTCTCGAGCGCTGATCCTTAGCTCAGCACCCCTCATCTTCCCGACGGCTGGCAAGTCCACCGGTCTCTCCCCGCCCTTTTTCCTCTTGACGGCCTTCTTGGCTTCTCGTTCTAGAACAATGCCGTTTTCGCGCGCCTCGCGCCTTCGCTTCTCCTCCTTGCTCCCAGCTGCCCGTGTGATCCCCTTGCGCATCGACATTGGCATCTTGGCTTGCGCCAGCACACTCTCCTTTGCGCCGAGCGCTTGGATCCTTAGGTCTGTTGTCTTGCGGGCTATGCGCCCTGACGCAAAGGCCCGCGTGTTGGTCGCCGTCTCGGCGGCTGCGCTGGAGAGGTAGTGTGAGGCGTTGCCGCCGGCGGCTGAGAGGATGTGTGATTCTGCAATGAGGCGTTGGAGGGCGAGGTCGTTGGCTAGGAAGGCGGCGCTGTCTTCGGGGTCGGAGGTGGCTTTAAGTATCTTTGCGGGAACGTTTTTCGTGGAGCTGGCTGACGGTGGTTTTGAGGAGAGATAGGCTTTTAGCTCCTTTTTGGACATCGCTGTTGTCGTCGAAGTGGACTGAGTGGTGTGGTCGACGACTTGCACGGTCGGGGTTTCTGATGGTGGTTAGATGGGTCAGAGTCGGCTGGATCATGGTAACATACCGTCATCTCCTGAGTCTGACACGCCTAACCATTCGTCTTCGGAGGGGTCAGAGAGAGTGTCGTCGTCCTCGCCGTCATCGCTCTCGTCGTCCGAGTCCGTTGGTTTCCGTAGCGGGGCCGTCTCCAATGGTTTGAACCGCGATTCGAAGTGACGCTGGAGAAGGGCATGGAGGTCAGCGGCGTCGTCGTCTCGTTCCTCCTTTTCTTTCACCGCCGTTCGTTTTCGTTTGCCAAGTGCCGCCGTCATTTTGGATGTGCTTTGGGGGTGTGATTGACAGACAATGTTGTTGAACCGTGCTGTCGTATTTTTTTTTTGGCCTTTGCCCTTTGGCTTATCTTATCATCACTCCGCTCGGCGCCGCCCCGCGGTCGATCAATTGCGGGTGGTGCCGTAACGGTGGTTGACCTGGTTCCTGACCAAGCTACCCCGCCAAACAGCTCCCCTAATTTTCAGCGGGGGACAAAGAGGAGGGAGAGGTCACCAGCAGCCAAGTCTCTTAGATCGTGGCATTCTGAGATATAAAAAACTTAAGAATGACGCGCTTCCGCCCTTGTATCGACCTCCACGCGGGGCAAGTCAAACAGATCGTCGGCGGCACCCTAGACAGCAAGACATCTACGCTGCAAACCAACTTTGTGTCTCCCCACCCACCCGCCTACTTCTCCAAGCTGTACCGTGACAGTGACCTGACCGGGGCCCATGTCATCATGCTGGGGCCTGGCAACACCGAGGCAGCAAAGGAATCCCTCGCTGCATGGCCGGGCGGTCTCCAGGTCGGCGGTGGCATCAGCGACAAGAATGCCAAAGAATGGATCGATGCCGGCGCAGACAAGGTTGCTTCATCTCAGGCTTGTACTTTCGGAGCTTGTGTCACTTACACGCGAGAGAAACAGGTAATCATTACTTCGTATCTCTTTCCCAACGGCACCTTCTCCCAGCCTCGCCTCGACGCCGTCCTCGCTGCCCTAGGGGGGGACACCTCCAAGTTGGTAATCGACCTCAGCTGTCGTCGACGCGGTGACTCAAGCTGGTACGTCGCCATGGATAAGTGGCAAACCATCACCGACATGGAGGTGTCCGCCGAGTCGATCCGACAACTAGAGCCATACTGCTCCGAGTTTCTGATCCACGCGGCCGATAACGAGGGTCTGCAGCGTGGAATCGACGAGAGGCTCGTCGAAAAGTTGGCAGAGTGGTGCACCATCCCCGTCACGTACGCTGGAGGAGGACGGAATTTAGAGGACCTGGAGATGGTCAAGAAGTTGAGTGGAGGCAAGGTAGACTTGACTATCGGGAGTGCGTTGGACTGCTTTGGAGGAAGCGGCGTGACCCTCGCCGAGTGTGTTGAGTGGAACAAAAAACAACTCTCGTAGACATGACGTTCAAAAAGATGTTGCGACAATTGGCTCAACATGACCAGCTTGAAAGTTGAGGTGAGCTACAAATGACTAGACTACAAATGCTCAAGAAACCAACCAACCGAAGAGCTGGCAGTTGTGACCCATTACAACAAACATGAGTGAATACAGCATACCAGCGGTCCTCGCGGCCCAAGATCTAGTGTCCCATCCTCGATGTCAGACATCTCTGCTGTTACTGCGCCAGTGTCACGGACAGCTCGACGTCGACCGAGACCTCCCTGCATATTTCTAGCCCATGTTCACCCTCAACTATCAGAAGTGTGGTGTGGATATTTCACACCGAAGCCGAGTATTAGAGAATGCCCAGTTGGTAACCCAGAAGGTGACCAAGATCTGTTTCCGCTTGAATTGTCTCTTTCCTCTTTGCCGTGCTACGGAAGCTCAAAGCCGTCCCCATTGTTTCGCCACGCCACCCGCCGTCGGTCCCATAGAACGTCATTGACATCAAATTTTTTTTACTGAAGGGAGAAAAGCCCTTGAGTTTTAGATAGGGAAGGTACATAGACGAAATATTAGTTTAAAAAGGAGTAAAAATCTAGCCACCACGCCTCAACTCCACGAGGGGAGGAGGGTTGACGGTTACATAACTCATATTGTATGGCGTTTAAGTTCGAAAAAGTGGACTCATTCTACATGCAGCTCTGAGTCGAGCCCGGCGCCTCTAAGGAGGTCTACGCTCCAGACATGACCCATCATAGGTCCTAGCGGATAACCGCTTCACCATCCAGGTCGGAACTGTTCTGGCTCGTTGAAAAAAGAGGCCCAAACTCTAACACATATACCAGCAAGCCGCGAAGACATATTACTAGGTCTTGAACAAAAGACATGACTGAGGACAAGTATAGTTCAGAACCATATCAACCACAGATAACAGCATAGAGAAATCTTCAAAGCATGATTTCAGTGTTCTTAATACAAACAAATACAGCACAGAAGACCATACAACTCTGGATCCCCTTTTCTTCTCGGCCGAGGCCAAGCATGTCAACCAGAACCATTAAACCAGCACTCTCGTCTTCCAAACAGAGGCAAACCCACAAAAGAACCAAACGGGCCAAGGTCGAGCAGACAGGTAGACGAAAGTGCAAAACTCCCTTTCCACGATTTGTTCCCCAAACTAAGCCGCAACCCACTCGGGTAGCTCAATTCCCGGCGTATCCGAAGCCCCTATCCCATACGCCTCTCGTCCAATCCAATGCCACCAACTCATGCTCCACAGCAAGCCAAATGTTCGTACCGATGTTTGTCATCATTACGTCATGCGACAATGAGGCCTCGTCTAGAGGAACGAAGCGAAGCGACCCCCGCGGCGCACCCAAACAAGTTGACCAGCAAGTGCCAGGGTGAGATCGACGCTGCTCACTCATAGGTACATGCTCTTGGTGCGCGAGTGCACGCGACGGCCCTCGGCGCGACGACGGAGCGTATCCTCCCGCTTAAGGACGAGTTCGCACCACTTGCCTCGGGGCCGGGTGCCTGGAAGGTCGTCCTCAGATCCGATGCTGTCGCGGTTAATGACCTCGGAGAGAACCTTCATCCAGCCATCCTTGTCCTGGGTGCTATCGGCATAGAAGTCGATGACCTCGCCATTGTTGAAGCGGATGCGGAAGCCCTCTTCAACAAACATGTAGCCCTCTTCTTCTTCGGCGAAGGCAGAGCGACGGCGTTTCCCGCCCTTGCCCGTCGTCTCCTTCTCCGTGAGAGCACGGCGGTCGTCAATCAACCGTTTGGCATTCGCGAGGTTGATTGTTGCACGAGGCTGCCGGGTGGCTTCATGGTACGCTGTCAGCTTTGTGCCAACAAGCTTGAAATAACGACGACGCCAGTACTGTCACTTTGTTAGCGGCCATTCAGCGGACTGATCAGTCGAATGAGACTTACCGGGCAGTCACCACCTTGTTGGCTGAGATGGCCCTCCCACTGCTGAGCAAGGCGCTCTTCGGCTGCCTTCATCTCTCTGATGCACGAGTTCATGCTCTTGGGCATGTCATCGTCGGTTGCGCCCTTAGGACGTGGAACAAACAAGAGCTGGAGCTCGAGCTTTCCAACCTTGTACGGGGCTCGCCGGACAACAGCCGTGTTGCCGCGCTTGCTCTTCACGCTAGAAGCAAAACCGGCCTCCTCAGTAGCCCACTCATTGAAGGCGGCCACCTCAACCAAGTACGGCCTTCCAAAGCATTTAGCTTCATGCTCCTTGAGGCAGACATAGGAACGGGCAAAGCTGCCGTCCTCGGCCGCCAGTGGGGAAAGGAGATCCCAGGCAGTAGGGTGGGCGCTCCTTTGCCTGGCTTGCGCGTCACGCTGTTGCTGTGCAAGTCGCTCCTCTTCCTCTCGCTGCCTCATTTCCATCTCCTTCCTCTTCTTCGGCGATGCGAAGACTCTGCTGAAGGTGGACGTTTTTGGCTTACTAATCTTAGTGGGCGACGCGATCACCTTCGTGGGCGCAGGCTTCTCCAATTTCACATTGAGTGTGAGCTGGAACTCGAGGTCGTTGGGAACGACAAGTTCAAACTCTTGTCCGATTGGTGCATTTCGGGCAAGTTCCAACCACGCAGTCGTTACGCAATGGACGCCGTTGTCGAGCGTCAAGCTGAACCATGTGCGCTCATCTATTTTCGTCAGCAAGGTATCGCTTATCACCAATGTTTGTTCGACTCACTCTTAGGAATGGGCAAATCAAGATCTTTGACTCCCATCACCTTAACGAAGAGTCTTCCCCTCTCTCCACTTTCCTCAGTAGCCATCTCGGAGGCAATGTCTTCTTCCGCCTGAGGGTTCGTGACTGCATTGCTCTCCTGACCAGGCAGCGGAGGAATAGGGCCGGTAGCGACTTGCCTCTTACGCACGCTGCTCCGCTTCCTGGGCTGAGGATTCCATGGCTCGACCGTCCATGATTGAGGGCGGGACTGCTTCACTGGTGAGTTACCAGCAGACCGATAGCCCCTGAAATCCTCCGTGTCCTTGTCACTGGCAGCTACAAGCTTGGTGTTTTGACGCATGAGGTACCCACGCTGTTTACGTGAGGTTATGTTAGTGTCGACGTCCTGCGTTGTTTGCTGAGGGGAGTTTCTCTGAATGGGAGTTGGGGTATAAGGAAACTGGGAATAAGCAACCTTTTGTGCCTCGATGACGCGTTCAAAATCCTTATCCAGACTGAGGCCAAGATCAAGATCCAAGGTGAGACTGCGCTTCTTGAAGCTGGGGTGGCGGTCGAGGAATCCATCCCCCGTGCTCTCGTCAAGTTCACCTTCCATGTCCCGCGACAGCCGGTTTTTGTGTCTCTCGGGGATTGGCGGTATTGGGACCTCACGGCTGACTTGTCGGCGAGCCTCGCGCATCGCCATGATGTCAGACGGTGTAGCCGAGGGACGAGTTTTGAGCTTTGAGCCCGAAGCAGACTTGATTGTCGCCACTTGCTCTGGAACGATGGGAGAATCCGCAGGCTCATCGTCCTCGCTGTCGGAAATGGGATGGTGGATAACAGACTCGGGAGTCCCAGGCTCGTCCTCCTCATCATACTCTTCGTCCGGCTCACCCCAACCGGAACCATCATACTCTGGCTTGGTCAATGACCTGGAAAGGCGCTGTTCTGGGGTGGAAGGCCGTTTGAGGTACGCCTGCACCTCGGTCATGCTGTTCTTTTCGGGCTCCGTAGCTGCCGTCGGCTCTTCTGGTTTGGCAAGCATCAATGACTCCAAACCCTTGGAAAAGTCATTCTGCTTGGCGAGGCCAGGCGATGGTAGAGAGTCGCCGGCTTTTTGTTGCGCGGGCTCTTCCTCCACAGGGCTGACTGCACGCGGCGTCGAAGACTGGTCCTCTTCCCTTGGTGAAGCACTGGGCTTGAAGGATTCAGGGTCAGAGGCTGTGCCCTCTGCCTCGTCACGAGGGCCCTTCCCGTTTGCTTCCTGCTCTTCATCCTGGTAGAAGTCGCTGATGGAGTCGACTGAGTCGATGGACACTTCGCGGCCATCACGATTGATAATAACACTCCCGTTGTCATCTTCGTCGACATCCATATCCAACATTGAGTCCTCAGTGCTTGGAATTGGCACGTCGGGGTCAAGGGGAATAGGGCGCTCCGGCGAGGAACTCGGAGCTGGCGATGAAAAGTTGTAGTCGGACTCACGGTCGAAGAGCCTGTTGCCATTCACACGGCGGAGGATGGACTCTCGAGAAATGCGAGGGGGGAGTTGGTACTCCTCAAGATCACCAATGGTATCATCCTCCTCGCCGTGGGCGTCAGGCTGGGCACTCGGGCTCCGAGCATCACGCTCGGGTGTTTGGCTCTCAGCCCGATCGCGGGCACCTGCGCGCCTCATGCGTCTCTCACGCTGTTGTTCGGCGGCGTTCTTGCCGTCGTCCGAAAGCATCATGAGTCTCAGACGCTCCTCGAGCGGCATCTTCCCGGTACCGATGTTCTGTATCTCCGATTTGGTTGTGGCGGCTGGAGGAGGTGACGGGAGGCTCCGATGGGCCCCGAGCATCCGCTCGGCCGTTGCAGACAGACCGTTGGAGGAAGTAGAGTGGCTTCGGGTAAGCTGACTCGCGCCAGGAAGCGGTGGCAACGGTCTGTGGTCGCCGTTTGAAGTCGACGAATCAGTGCGTCCATGCTGTGGTCTAGCCGCTGCTGAGAAGTCATCCGGCATCGGGCTCTTCTCATAAGCATCGTCGTGCCCATCATGCCTCCAGTCGTCCGGTCCAACAACGGGTGTCTTGTCAGTGTCCTCGAGGGACGCGTCAAAGCTGTCGTCCTGGCTTCCTTCGCGATGCATCACATACGCCTCGGCATCATCATCATCCTCATCAAACGAATCATAACTCCCTTCGCGTGAGTTACTGCCGATCGACGAGAGATCGGGTGTGGCCATTTCATACTCGTTAATCTGCGGCGGCGCTGCGTCGAACGTTACACTCTTGGCGTGGCGATGCAGAGACTTGCCGTCGGGTAGCTCTCTCTCGTTCACCGAGTTGTCGCCGGACCAGGTGCCCGTCTCGTGGTCAAAGCTGCTCTTGAAGCGGTTGGAAGACATGGAGGACTTCAACGGAGACGCCTGGTCCTTGCTAGGGGTCTGCGGGCGAACTGGTGATGCAGTGGGCGGCGGCAGCATAGTCTTGGTTGGACTGTAGAACGGTATGTTTGTCTTGCTCTCACTTCTCTGGTGACCGAACGGACGGTGAGGAGACTCGCCGGCACTCTTGTTACCGTAGGCGTTGCCTTGGACCTTGGCCAGAGGGCGTTCAATCTGCGGTACCCTAGTGGGGTCGTACTCATTTTTCTGCTCAAGCGCGAGGATGTTGCTGTTCTTGACACGTGAGGCCTTCTGGAGGCGCTCGATCGAGGACCTGCGCGTCGGGGACGGGGAGCCGGAGCGCACGCTGTATGGGCTGTTCTCCGAGTTGATGTTACGGTTTTGCCAGAAAAGGCGGGGTGACGTTGTGCCGTCCAGGGGTGACGACTGGAATGGAGACGAGTCGGTGCTCAATGTCATTTTCTGCCAGACAATGCATTAGCCCGAGAGTCCCAGAGCAAGGGCTGGCTATGAGGAATGCGACTGTCTTACCTTGCTCGTCTGGTTCCAGCTGGGCGAGTTGCGTCTCTTCTCCATTGGGGAGATCTCGGAGAGGGGACGACTAATACTGTTTCCCGGTTTGTACGGGGCAGGCATGCTGTTGGTTTTTGTGAGGCGCAACGGGTGCACCTGGAAGGGATGGCTTGGTCAGTATCGCGGACGCGGGCTGTGTGTGCGGGGAAGACAGCGCTGGGGGGCATACCGAGTCCTCTGAGTCCATAGCTCAGTACGGCGGACGAATTGATCCAGAAGAATTGAATGCTGTCGCTCCGCGCTATGGCAAAGGCATACCGTGCTAGCGCAATGCAATGCAATCGCAGTCGGTGTGAGATGCGCCGGAAGCTGACTATGTGCTGCACGAAAGTATGTCGCCAACAAAAGCTGGAAGGCGCGCGAAGAAACGAAGCGAAAATGAGAACAACCGCTATATCAGAGAATGATATTGGGGGCTGGCCCTGTGGGTGGAAAAGGTTGTGATGGAGAGGTCGGAGGGAGGGACGGCAGCACGATTGGGGACGGGATGCTCGTTGTGTGTTTAAGGCAGAGTCTCGATGCGAACTACTGCCGCCTTTCTGATTGGCCCGTGGCCGTAAACAAGAGCAAAGACCCCTCGTCTGTCACTTTAGGGCGTTGCCGTGGCAACCACGCCTGCTTGTCGTACCTCCCATTCGCCGACAGGCCAACCCATGTATTGACCCGAAGCGCAGCTTCCTTGCTCAGCTGCCCCTTTCACTTTCGCCCCTCCCCCTTTGCCAGCAAGACCCAATCAACTTGCGACAGTGGCCATTGCGAGGGCTACTATGTATTTCACCAAACCTCCATGGCCAAGAGACGACGCCGATGCTAGCGCATCCTTTCTTGGTGCCATCTCTTGGTGAGGGGTTGCAGAGGCTGTGCGATGTCATCATCGAGTGCGAATTTTCGTCCCTCGCTGCTCACATCGCACACACATTCAGCTCTCATGTCTCGGTGCGGGAGCGATCCAAGTCGTGTGACGGGGATTGCGTGCACGTCTCTGGTATCGGCTCCGGTCCCTGGGCTGCTTTCTCCAGTGCCGCGCCGCCGCCAAGTGCTTGAAGATAGAGGTATAAGGCAGCAACATCGACGTCTCCGGTTACACAACGACCTTTCGGTCAGAAGGGATTGTGGCCTTTTTTAGGGCATCGCAATCGTACAAGTGCATTGCACTCATCTCCAACGTGAGGATCAGCCGTCCTTCAACTCCTAGGTCGGTCCCACAAGGCCAAAGGAAACCGGGCAACAATGGGGACGCCAAGACGGCAAGCCGTGGGTGATCCGGTTCTTGACCTTACTGATGCATCCGATATGGATCATGACCATCACAGCCATCAAGATGTCGTCCAGAAATATCTTGACACCCGGTAGCTCTACCAAGTTCACATTTTTCTATTGTAGGCTTACGCGACACTTGGTCAATAGCTTGTATATATCTGAAGGGCTTGGTTTATTCACGCGTGCAGTGCTCACCGCACCTCGGCATTTGGTCTGCGGCATCCGTCGCCGGCCCACCAGCGGCTCGCTAGAGGCAGCCAAGACAATCAGCCCCTGAATGCTCTGTCCACAAGTCGATCTGCTGGATGCACTCACAGCATTCGGAAGCGCTTGTGAATGAGACAAAAACACGCATGTGCAGGCCTTAAACACACACGCAAAGCATACCTTTCGAGGTTTCAACCAGTGAGAGGCTGAGCGCGGGTGTTCCCGGGATGACTCTCACTATCCGCAAAGTCCCGAATTGGGTCAGCAATGAAGCCCGCGACTCATTGACGTCGTTTTGACGTTTCTCCTGAGCCTCCGACAGGTCCCAGAAAACCGGGGGCTCCATAATGTCGAATCGGACCCTTGCAGTAGCTGGCATAATTCTCCAATTTAAATACAGCTTCCCACTGACCTGCTAAACTTTGGGCTAATGGGATGATTCCTGTTGCATGTGCTCTCGCCATTTTCTGTAGCGCATCTCGAGATGGCTTCACTTTCAACCTCGAGTACCCGGCGGGGAACCGCCGTTGCGGCACGATTGATGTCCAAATGCACATATCAATATGCGTCATTCAGTCGTTGTTACAGCCTGGTGCCGAAGCCAGATGGTTGGTTGACCCTCAGACGCTCCCACATCACCTGTTGACAAAGCCACTAGGGAGTGATAACACCACCAAAAAAGAAAGGGTGGTCATTTTGGGATCTGGTTGGGCGGGTTACGCCGTCGCGAGGAATCTTGACCCATCCAAGTACGAGCCTGTTGTTATCTCGCCGAGATCGTATTTTGTTTTCACTCCCCTCCTCGCTTCCACGGCTGTTGGAACTCTCGAGTTCCGCGCTGTTCTCGAGCCAGTCCGCCGGATCCCACAAGTAAACTTTTTTCAGGGCTGGGCCGATGATGTCGACTTCAACAACAAGACAGTGCTCGTAGAAGCTAACACCGCCGATGACCTCGCCAGCAAGACCGTTGTTACGCCCGGAGGCGGGCGGCCGAAGGTTCCGGGAACCAAGGGTGAAGAATTCCACGTCAAATACGACAAACTCGTCATCGCATGCGGCGCTTACTCCCAAACATTTGGAATTGAGGGTGTCAGGCAACATGCCAACTTTCTCCGCGACATTGGCGATGCCCGGCGCATACGACTTAGAGTTCTTTCCCTGTTTGAACAGTGCTCGCACAGAAGCGACATCCATCCCGGCGACCGCCCCGCCGGCCACCTCACCGACGACGATCGTCGTGAACTTCTACACTTCGCCATCGTCGGCGGCGGGCCAACCGGCATCGAGTTCGCCGCCGAGCTCCACGACCTCATCCACGAAGATCTCGCCCCTGTCTATCCAGAGCTACTACCGTTTGTGAAGATCACTGTTTACGATGTCGCTCCCAAGGTTCTCCCCATGTTCGATCAGGCCCTAGCTAAGTATGCCATGGATACGTTCGCGCGCCACGGAATCGATGTCCGTACCGAGCATCACCTTGAGCGGATCAGAATGGCAGACGGCAATCTGGGAGCAGAGCATGGTCTTTTACGGATCAAAGTGCGGGAATACGGCGAAAGGGAGGTTGGCGCTGGCCTAGTCGTCTGGTCCACGGGATTGATGGCTAACCCGCTCATCGACAAACTCGCGGGCAGGAAGTTCAATCTCCCCGGATTGGGGGAGCCGACGAACCTACTCAAAGATCCAACAACTGGCGGGCTCGCTACTGACAACTATCTTCGGGCGCGGGTCGCCAACGGTGGTGAGAAGGCACTTGACGATGTCTTTGTCATTGGCGACTGCGCTGCCACTGGAGGCAACGGGGACGGAAAGGTCTTCCCCAAAACAGCACAGGTTGCCTCGCAGCAGGCACTTCACCTGGCGAAGCGGTTGAACAAGGGCGATCTCACGACCAGGCCGTTCAAATTCCGCAACTGGGGCACGCTGACGTACCTCGGAGGTTGGAAGGCGATTCACCAGAGCTCTGCAGACGAGCTGAAAGGGTGGGTCGCTTGGATCGTGTGGCGTGGCGCCTACCTCACTAAATCCATGTCCGTCAAGAATAAAATAATGGTGCCACTGTACTGGTTTGTGTCCTGGCTTTTCGGAAGAGATATCAGTCGGTTTTGAGGCTTGGTTGTTATTGCATAGCACCGGCGTATTGTATAGATGGTACTTGCAAAGGTAGATCATTCTCGGGGCATTCAAGACCTCAAACGATATGATTATGACTGGGAAGGACTCAAGTCTTTGGCATTGATACTGGACCGGCGTTGGCTTCTTGACGCTCTCTACAGGATATCCTTCCATCCATGCGGCGTCTACCCTGGTGTTGTCCTCACGACGCTGAGTTTGAATCCCTAAACTTTCTTTGTTTTGCGACACCGATTTTGGTAGGTACCGCATCGATCTTGGTTTGATGATATTGAGCTGATTCGGCCTGCTCAACCCATGCAATTTCAATCGGTGGTACATGTTCCCGGACGTAATCTACCAGGCCATTCGCGTTCGGTGCCTCTTCTCGTAGCGCGATGCTGGAAACTCGAGGAATACCCAGCGCTGCACTGAGCCGATCCTCGCACGCCTTAGAAAAGCCTACGAGTCTAATTGGGTGGCGTAGGTGACTGGACCTAGAAGCGACCGCGACCATTTGTGGGAAGTGACAGTTGAAAGCTGATGACTGGCCAGACCGCGCCACAAAGACGACGGAGTAAGGCTTTGTAGCCTCGAGATTTGAAGCTGCCTCTCTTGCCGCTTGGTCAGTCCCATTGGTAGGGCTCGCTGCTGACTGCTGGAGATGCCGAGAGATGGCGGCCAACCCGACGTCAACATACGCGGTCAGATCAAGGGCGGGTGGTGGCTCGGGAAACGGCACATCGGTCTCGCCCTCGTGCCGCTTGCGTTTTCTCCTCTTCCCCTTTGACGGAGTGATGTGTTGTGTTCGATGCGCCCCAATAGGCGTCAAGAGCCTGTCAGGTTGTGTCAACACGAGGCAAACAAAGAGTCGTTGGATCAACAAACCGGCAGAGAAGCTCAAGGATGGCATCTTGTTCATCCTGACTGATAACTGGCCTAATGATTGGTCGTGTGAGCAAAGGGGTTTTACGAGACTGGAGGGAAACCAAACCAACACTCACCAGTCCACGGAGGAGAAAGAAGTGTCCAAAACGTGGACAATTCTCTTGCGCTCCATTCCGTTGAATGAGGCACAACGGTCTTCCCTTGCGGAGGAAATCAACCAGGTCTTGGTTTCAAGGCTGTCAAGGTTTCTCACCGCTTTAGAACTTGAGGTCTAAAATCGTGTCGATCTGCCGGTACGCAATGACTTGTGGGGTTCTTGGCATACAAACCGATGCTTCGCGTTGGAACGTTTTCGTTTGGTCTTCTCTGCGGGCCGAAAGATCGGTTTGGGGGCCAGCGGCAAGGGTGGAGCGGAGCGGCGGGTGACGCAAAACCAATCCCTGTCGAACCAGGCGGGCCTGTCCCTTGACATCAATCTACTCTAGCGCGTGGGGTTTAGAGAAGTGGCTTGTGGTTGATGAGAGAGTATCCGCAATGTTTGCTCCGTGTCTAACCTCTACTGTGACAAACATATGAATATACCAGTTTGTTGCGGTTGCTAATGGGGGAATCTTGACTTATCTATTTGTTCTTCCTGCCTGCTGTCCCTTGTCCAATCCTCCCGGCCTGGGAGACGCGACGCGGGCAGCCAGAGATCGCATCGCGCTGGTCCGAGCCCGGACCCCCTACCGAACTCCTTCGTGCTAAAACGACTGTCCGGGGTGGAGCTATGATTAAGGACTCCAGTTGCATCAGCGACTGGATCTACCTCATCGTCTTCGATATTGTGGTCCGGGGGGAAAGCCCCTGATGAGGGAAAAAAAAAAAAAAAAAAAAAAAAAGCATATGCCCAACAAAAGCCGTACAGATAACCATGGTAAGACGGGAACTTATCCAGGCTTCAGAAAGTTGCGTCTGAAGGATATTTGAGAGCCTGAACAATGTATTTCTAGAATGTTGAGATTTGTATCTGAGTTCTCCACTGTGCTCAACCCACACGTTTTCAGGATGGCTGTGTTGAAAAGGTTGTATATATGTGTATGCGTGTGTGTATGTAAAGGCTCATGGATTTTTTGTCTCCCTTCTTCAGGTAGCCTGCTGGGAACTGCACCATCCGTCAATGTTGTTGGGAGTTCGGGATTGTCATGACAAAGAAGGCTCGTGTCACCTGCGATGTAGGCGAGGCTGTGTTAGGAACCATCCAATCGAAACCAGTCATGGACATTGAGGAAAAGAACAGTGCTGTGTCGCGAGAGATGAGTTAACCCATCATAAATCTGCTCTTTTGGATCTTTTTCATTTGACCAGCGTTGGCTTTGCCTTCAGGCAACCTCGACCATTGACCTGGGTTGAGTCCCCACACCCACGATGTGCCCTGCGGCCCCTACCCACTGCCCTTAGAACAACACCCCAGCCCCGCCCCCTCATCAGCGGTTTTCCACCCCTCTTTTCCCGCCCACCTTCCATCCCTCCCAGGTCCCGCTGAAGCAACGGTTCCCACGAGCATGGGCCCGCGAACTTGACGATCCGGCAGCTTGACATTAGATCCTTCTCTTAGGTTGCTGACAGCATTTTCCCCGGTTGAAGATAGCACGCAGCTCCAATACTCTCAAGGTACGAGATTTTGTCATTTTTTTCTTCAATTTTTGTGTTTGCCCGGGGAAAAGCTCGGTGGGTTCAGCCCAGTTGTCTGCCTGCGCTGCCTTGTGCTCTTGCCTTTTTTGATTGGGCCGTGGAGCTTGCTCCTGCAAACCGTCATCCGCGTTCCACCGAGTTTCTGCTTCTCAATACATCATCTCAAAGGAGTTCGGCTTGTGCTTCTCCCCGCCTCAACGCCCAAGCTCGGCACTTGCCAAGGATTTGAGAGATCAAGCGCGAAGCAGGCATCTGAGCTTGCAGCTTTGTCACAGTCTCTGTTTCTGCTTTGCCCCGCGATTTTTTCTCGCGCCTTCCCTACTTTTCATCCTGGTTTGGTTCGGGGTGGTCCCCTGCCCGTTATCGACTGGGTGTCCCGCATTTGCTGTACCGAGCTCTCCAAAAAGCTTCGGCTGTCACCGCACTGAACCAACCACCACTCCCCAACAACCCCCCACCATCTTGCAGAAACTACACATGCTAAGAGACACCAGTTCAAGGAGCTGTCGCCGGGCTTCCTCGAGCGAAGCTGCACCGTTTTCGGAGCTCGAGCAGTCTTCCCGCTGTTACCTTGCCTGCAAGCCAGATGGCTCAAGCTCCGAACGCCGAAGAGTCGAGAGAACGAGCAGTCTCCTCTGAGCCTTCGACCCGCCCGAATCCCTTTGACGACGGCGATATCTCTTCTAGGAAGCGCCAGCGCACATCCCTTAGCGGTGCTTCCAGAAGCCGCTCTGTCGAAACCGTCAATTCCTCCCAAGGCTCGCCGGCCGTGGGCGAATCGGCGCCCGAGCCCCGGAACGAGTCCGCCATGAAGATTGACACCGACCTCTGCACGCCCACAACTCCCGAACCGCAACAACCTGCTACCCAACCGCCTTCAGGTCAGCGATCGAGCCGGGTCACAATTAATGTGCGGACACCCTCTCGTCCATTGGAAGCTATTCCATCGTCTCCGTCTTCTCCCCTAACGAAAGACACGCTCCCGGCAGTTTCTGGGTCGACAGAAGACGCCAATATACCAACAGATGGGGTACAAATCAGTGTTGAGGAATCTGAGCTGGAGATGTCTCGAGAAGAAACTCTGATTGACACACCGGTATCTTCTACTTCCAACGGTAGCAGTCCTCCCGTCGAGCTTGTGTCTATGCCACTGGACAACGACAACGACGATGCGGATTTTATCTCAGATGACCCAGAGGTCACGATTCTGGGGTCGTTTCCGCGAGGCACGATGCAAGACCCAACGGGCGACTTTCCGTTTCATGATAACGGTTTTACCTATCAACAGACCATCAACAACAAATTACCAGAATATTTCTTCCACCGTAGGTTTCGTCAAGTCATCTATCATAAATACTCTGCTGACATATCCTTCCAGATGAGCAAGTTTCGCGAAACATCAGTGAATGGATGGAAAGCTACCTCCAGTATGTCAAGACTGCTCCTTACAGCGCGATCATGCGGACGCAACAAGATTTCCGAGATCTTTGGTTGAGTCTTCCTGACCTTATCACCGGCATGGTCAAGAGAAAGAGCTATCCGCAAAATTTAATGGTCCGAGACTCCATTTTTGGGTTCTATAGGTCTTTCGCAAGATTGACAGCCTTCTTTGTCGAGCTCGATCTCAAGGCTCTCCGCGCCGCGACCGAGTTGACGCCGCCACGGTTCCCCGAACTCATTTCCCACAACTACCTTCAAGCCATTGGCGTCCTCACAAGTAAAGACCAAGTTACGTTGCAAGTGCACCAACTTGGTGGAGGCCCCGGTTGGAGCTACAGTGACGAGATGACGGAGGTTCTCGACACTTTCCAGAGCTACAACACCAACCAGGGAGGTTCGTTCGCGTATCTCGACACGATCACGCGGTTCGAATCGGAATTAATCGGCCGATTTCCGAAGCTGATCGACCATTTGGCGCCTCTCTCAATGGTGGTTGCCAGCCTCGTCAGCCGAGCCCTTCGAGGGAACCTGGTAGATGAACATGTCACACGGAGCTACTTAGTTCGTGGCTACTCGGTCTTCAAAGTCATGTCCACGGCTCTCACCAGCGTCGTCGAAAAGAACGTTAATCACCTTTCGCATGAAACTGCGGCAGAGTTGATCAATTCATTGACGTCGATATACCAAATATCCCTGATAGCAGACGAAGTTGTGCCTGTGGAGATTACCAGGGACTTTCGTCAAAGGCAACCAGCTGTGGCCCCTTATAACGTATCAGAGGCGATTGCATACCAGTGGAAGTTCACAGCTTATAACAAGCTCATCATGTCAAGCCAGATGCAGCTCAGGGTCATGGCTGTCACGTCCATGTGCAGTGATCTCGTTGGGATATACCAGAGGTTTCGGGACGGTTCAGAGCGATCTACGGCCTATCTGAATTACATGGTTGAGTTTCTCCTTCACACTGGGCTAGTTCTCTACATCTTGGGTCCGACATGCCACCCGGAGATTACGACGGAGAGCAGCAACATTATCGGGTTCTTAGTCGTATCAAGCACGTACACGAGTACGCACACCGACGCCATGTGGGAAACGGTGACTACGACGCAGGACCCCCGTGTATCAGATGCTCTGATCAAGATGGCCGGTCGGATCGCTGGTCTCTATTCTCTGGAGACGCTGACCTATTTCTGTCGAAAGATGGACACTGTCCCTGTCGAAGCCTTCGGCCCAACTATGAGGGAGTTTTGCGGCCAAGTCTTGACGCACCTTTCACCCAAAATGGTACTTGATCGGGTCCATTTCGACTCGGCCCCTTATGATCTCTGCATTCGCCTGATACGTCAGTCCTCCGGACTCGGGAAGCAGACTCCGGTCGCGCACGCCGATATTCAACAATTCGCGCTCCTGAAACTCAAGGAGCTTCTGTCGACTTGCGGACCTACTCCTGAATGCCGACAACAGATATATCTTGACTGCATCCATCACATCGCCCAGAGAACCCCAGGCACAATCGGAAGTCTCTGGGTCCTTTTTCATGTGATTCGGACAGGCAACGCCCAACAAGAAATGCACGTCTTGACCTCACAACATGACCTTACTAGGCTCCTAGTCGACGAACTAGAGGCAGCTATAAGTGAGGCTCAACATGCCGGTTTCTCCGCCGTCCTCAGCGGTCCGCAAAATGCACCCCGAAAGGATCTGCTGACCTGTATTATCTTGCACGAACCGGCAACCATTGATGCGGAGCTTGGGCCCAGACTCTGGCGCCTGCTCGTTGGTGTAGGAGCCGCATCCATCGAAGACAGAGATGTCGCCTGGCAGCTTCTCAACAACACATGGAAGAGGAGCAAGACAGAGATCTGCGAAAACCAGTTTGTCGCGACCTGCTTTTCCGAGTATCTTCCCACTCTCGAGCCAGAGTGCTTCTGCTTGGGAGCCATTGAATTCGTCAGGGAGGGAGTTCTTCCTCTTGTCAATGACGAAAAAAGCATCCTCCTGGACGACGAACAGAGCCCCGATCATGCTGGACTTGAACAGTTGTGGCGGATGGTCTTGACCGCTCCAGAAGGCACTATCGAGCAACAAGCCATTCACACACTAGTAAATGATGTTTATGTCAACAGCAGATCGGTTTTGGCTTTCTCGCATTACCGTGCGAAAAAGGTGCACTTGGCTCTTGTCAACCGCTGCTTTCAGCAGCTGTCATCTGCAGTTACTGGAATAAAGGGAGCAAGCGACGGACCGGCAGCTGGAGACGAAGATCCCATGGTAGTCATCGTGACGGACCAACAACGTCGCGAGCATGAGACCTTATTTATTCGTTCGCTGTCAGTTTTGCGACAATTCCATCGTCTCCATCAAGCCAAGCGGCACTTCTCGGCTCCCGATCTGAGATACTTGATTTCCGAATGCCCGAGTGAAGTTGCAGGCGACTTGGCAGAGCTCAAGTATCAATCCTTCGACGGATCTATGCAGACCGATGTCAAGCCTCTTGTTATTGGCAAGAAAAACACTGCTGCATCGCTTTTGGCTAGCTTACGTGAAGCCACTGGTTTCGGCAATTACCAGATGTTCTACAAAGGACGACCGTTCATTCCGAACCATAGCGACATCTGCAAATCCTTGGAGGACCTGAAGATAGACACCGGGATTATTCTAGTGAAACGGGAGTCAGATGTCTCAGTATCACTCACCCAAACACGCGCCCCGGCCACTCCAGTCGAGGTGGAGATCCTGAGCCACTTTGATGAGATGTGGTCGTACCTTTCCATGGAAGAGAGGTTAGCACAAGAGGTAAGGAACTGTCAGCTTAGTGTGCTGACTTATTGTACTGACCTAAACATTAGATTTTCCCATTCTTAGTCAAGCTTCCTGCTCATGAGAGCCTCCTGGAAGCTATTGAAAGCCCTTCCACCACTTACCCGAATCTCTTTCCCCCTGGTCAGCCCTTTAAATCACTCTATGCCATCCATGTGATGCGGGAGGTTTTGGCGACTCAGCGACAGAGTCAATCAATCGACCAGCTCGAAGAGTATCTCAACAGCGACAAAACTGTACCGTGCGCCTATTCCGAATCTCTCAACAGGGCGATGGCCTTGGTTGTCCCCGCGGTTCTAGACAAGAGGGTGATAGGACTGAACTCTGACAAGAAGTGGGAAATGGAGCTTGGTTCGTCGTTGGTGGAGTGCTTTGTATCTTTGCTCAAGGGTAAGCTACTTACTCCCTGGGTTGTCGGCTTCGCTAACTGAACTTGCAAGATTTGTACCTCCCTGCATCAGCGGCGCAATTGTTGGATGGATCACTGTTGGATCGTCTGCTGACCATTCTCACCGCTGGGATCTCAGTGGACACTTCCCAGAGCGAGGACAGGTACATTCCTCTTTTCCTCGAGAGCATACTTGAATCATGCTCGAGAAGCGTGCCCTTTATGAATGCATTCTGCACACACGCTGAAATTCCTCGGTTACTCGAAAACATGCTGCTCTACGACAAGAGAGAGCTGGTAAGAGGTAAAACAGCTAGGCTTGTCCTTGACAAGATTGGCGAGAACACAATGTAAGATCCTCTTCTAGGGTGTTGAATTCGAATCTAACGTGTGTGTTTTAGATACCAAAGTGCATCGACGGACCAGTTCCGCGCGTTCTTCTGGCCTCTCGTATCCGGTTTGGTGGGGTCCGCTATTGCCAACCCGAGCAACTCTGCAGAGGTTATGACATTATGTTTGGCAATGTTCAACACTTTGAGGACTGGGCAGACTGAAATCTTGGATCTGAAAAAGCATATGAACGAATGGGCTATGCTGCTTCTGGACTACGAAACTTCCGAGGTATGACCTCTGCTTGACTCTCCTTTACTGTCGTCTAACAGCTGCAGGATCTCACTCAACCTGAAATGGTTGACCACGTCGGGGCAAGCTTGATTCGTCTCGTCTACGCAATTGTGTGTGGGCAGGATTTGGTATCTTGCGGGGAATTTGCTCCACCGAGGTATGTGCCCGTCAAACCACAACAATGAAGAGACCTAACACATATTGTAGTAGTACGGCTCAGAAGCTCTTCAGGGCTCATCTATTTCCAAGCCTCAACGGCAGTTTTAACGATAGCCGTCCCGTCCTCTCGTCCGAAAGCCGCTCTATGCTCAACCAGATAGTTCTTTCACTGGTTGAGGCCGATCCACTTCAGCACAAGCAACTACTTCTGGAGCTTTACGACCTTGTCCCACCACCGGAATACGAAGGTGGGTCGAATTATGCTCATATATACTTCTTAGCTGACCTCAATCACAGATCCGCAGTCTTCGAGCGCGCAGTACTGGTACCATGAACTCCCAGCCCAGTTCGAAAGGACAAAGGCTGTGCGAGCGCCATGCGGCTACGTGGGCTTGAAAAACCTCTCCAACACGTGTTATTTCAACTCGTTGATAACGCAACTCTTCATGAACGTCGATTTTCGACGATTTATGTTGGACGTAGAGTTGCGAGATCGTGACCGCGCTTACAACCAAAACCTGCTCCTCCAGACGCAGAAGATGTTTGGGAACATGCAGGAAACAATCAACCGCTTTGTCAATCCTGAAGATTGCGTCGGCGCGATCAAGACGTATGAAAACGAACAAATCGACATCGGGCTTCAAATGGATGTTGATGAATTCTACAATCTGTTGTTCGATCGCTGGGAGGGACAGCTGTCAACTGCCGAGGAGAAGCGCCAATTCCGTTCTTTCTACGGTGGACAGTTAGTCCAGCAGGTCTCATCGAAAGAGTGTGATCACGTTTCAGAAAGACTGGAACCGTTCTCAGCAATACAATGCGACATCAAGGGCAAGAACACACTCCAAGAGAGCCTGCAGGCCTATGTCGACGGCGAAATCATGGCAGGGGAGAACAAATACAAGTGTTCGAAGTGCGACTGTTTCGTTGACGCCGTCAAAAGGACCTGTCTCAAAGACATCCCTGACAATCTGATCTTTCACCTCAAACGATTCGAGTTCAATTTACGGACCCTCCAGAGGAGCAAAATCAACGACCATTTCACGTTTCCCACTGAGATCGACATGCGTCCGTATACATTCGACCACCTCAGCAACGAGAATGACAAGTCGGAGGATGTTTTCGAGCTTGTCGGCATCCTCGTCCATTCCGGGACAGCGGAGACGGGGCACTATTACTCGTATATTCGGGAACGGCCTTCGAGTAGCGAGGATCCGGTCTGGCTCGAGTTCAATGATGACATAGTCACTTCCTGGGACCCCGCCATGATGGAGAGCTCTTGTTTTGGTGGCTCCGATTTTCGGTCTCACTTTGACAATTCTGGCGCCAATGACGGAAAAACGTACAGCGCCTACATGCTTTTTTACCAGCGATCAACCTCGCTTGCCAAGGGCCAGGAGCTTCTTCGACGATCAGGATGCGCTAGCCCTCTCCGCGTCAGGCTCATCTCTGAGCTAGACCAGTATATTCAGGCGGATAATCTTTGTCTCCTGAGGCGGCACTGCCTATATGACCCGCATCACATCCGTTTCGTCAGCGACGTTCTTCTCCAAGCAAGAAGCCTCGGCAAAAGTGGCTGCGATGAGGATCACGACATTGAGACGCTAGCGATCACAACAGGCTTGGGCCACCTGGACCAGGTCGCATCGAGGGCCAAAGACGTTCCTGATTTCTATACCCTTTTGGGACGAATCGGCGGCATGTGCGAGTCCTGCGTCCACTGCTCGTTATCTGCTATCAAATACCTATGTCAGCACCCCGAAGTTGTTCGCATGATGGTCCAGAGGAACCCCGAACAAGAAGTCCGACGGAACGTGGCTAGCCTCATCTTGCAGATACTCGAAGTTATCAAGGAGCAGGCACCAGATAACTACAGCATTGCCCCCGTGGACATGTACGAAGACAGCGATGCCGAGGACTTGGAAGACCAAGGGAGCGTCGTTGTGGAGATGATGGATATTTTCAAGTCTCTCTGGGCACATTGCCATACCCAGATCCGATCCTGGCCGGAGGTGTTCGACTTCATGCTGGCATTTGTGAAGATGGGCCGTCGGGAGATGACAGCATATTTGGACAGAAACTTTCTGAGGTATTTGCTGTGGATGGTCTCTGCGGACCCGAACGGCATTGACCTCCCGCCGAACTTTGTCAGGATGATCAATCTGGTTTTGCGGCGGATGGCGACACGACCGCCACCGTCGTACGAGGCAGCCATCGGTCTACTTGAGGCGTTGGTCACGAACATGCAAATCATGTACGACGAGAATGGCGACGTTTCCGGGGTGGACGATGACCAAGACCGTACGATTCGCAGAAGCAGCGCCCGGCCGCAGTACTGGTTCACCTACAACGAGGCCAGAATTCTTCACACCGAATGGGGCCGAAATCAGGGCACAATCTTTGTCGACAAGCTCATTTCGATCAATCAGAACAACAGCGCCATTGATTCGATACTTGGGCACCTGGTGAAGCAGAGCGAAGTGATGGAAGCCAAGGTTTTCCGTACTTTGAGATGCGTGATCAACGGCCAGAACACACAACACAATCTCGTACCGTATCTTCGGGTAGCCTCGAAGGTCTTCTGTCGATTTGCCCGAAGTGGGGAGTTGATTGTCAGCCTTCTCCGCCACATCTCCGAACAGTGCCTAGGGTTACAGTGTCAAGAAGGGGAGATGTTCTTAGACTTTCACCGAGAAGTTTTTGATGGACCCCAAGAAAACTCAGGCATGTCTTCTAGCGCTATCATCATGGTAGGCTACGACAATCTACCTATGTGGGCTACCGGGCTGTTGAACTATCCAAGCTCGGCTGTCGTTCACGGCACAGAACACTTTTTAAATGAGGTGCTCTTCAAGTTTGGTCCCGCACCGACCTTCGAGGATACTGAGGAAGGCCGGGCGAGAGGCAAAAAGATTGTTGACACGGCAAAACTACTTGGGATAAACTGCCTGAGGTTCCTGCGGGATAACTATGTGGTCGATCGCGAAAATGTGTCAAGCCGGCTTGTTGTAGGACCGGAACGAGTGATCAAGGAGTGCAACAGGTTTGTTGCCTTTTCGCCCCAAGACGAACTTTCTCGGGAGTTTGTTCGGCTAAGCAACGGTAAGTTAGCCCAAACTGAACTTGACTGTACAAGGGAGAAGAATACCGAAGCTGACTGGTAATAGTTGTCTTGGAGCCTTTGCGCCGTCTCATTGTCGAGGAGCTTGAAGAAGATGGGTCCGGTATGTTCTACAGCGACTCATCCAGCATTGCATCAAGCAACACAGCCGGCTGATCACATGGCATCCATGCAGAATGGGAGAACTCGTCTGGGTGCTCAGAGCCCATGGAGAACTTTGGGGACGTAAGTGGGGATCTGCCAGACTCGGACCTATAGCAGAGGGGTGGGTAATCGTGGTGGGATGTTGGCGCCCATGCGGGCTGCCCCGGCTTGTAGGAAGAGGAGAAGGGGTCATATGACTGGACGACTGAATGCACGTTTTGCATGAGCGCACCATCGCGCTCTCATGATTAACTAGAGGAGTCGGGAGGTAGGTTTTGGGTTTTGGGACTCTATCGGTTGGCGCTAGGGGGAACGGAACTGGAAGGTTAGTAAGGCCTACGGGAGCGGCGGCGTCTGGAAGAAAAAGGTTGGGCCTTTTGCTTTTTTCACTTTTCATGGGGAACGGAGAAGGTGGGATCTTGGTACTTCTTTAGGTTTGTCTGCATTCTGGAACTTTTCTGATTTCTTATTTGGGGAGTAAGGATAGGACCGGACTGTCCTGGGCCGGATTGGTACAGGGTTTTTGGTATGGTTGGGTTGATTGTGTTCTTAGACTGCATAATAAGGACATTCCATAGACAGCCATGCCCATGGCTAGATCAAGACGTGAATCGCACAAGGAGGCTACGTGCTGCATCGTAAAGTTAGTGTCAGCGCTTGTGTTGAGTGGTGAACTGGCACTCGTTGACAGACTGCAGCCGAAGGAGGCTAGCGCAGTGATGAGGTCGGAAGAATTCGATGCTGGCGCACCCGAGATCTGCAAGAACAAGTCTTGGCCGCAGGAGTGGCCAGCCCGGTGGCCTCTCTGTCATCATCACCCGCAGCTTTCAAATGTTTGCTCGCCCATTCGGAAGCACAGTTTCAGGAACTTCCAGCATGGCCCCAGTTTGGGCAGCCCGCGTTTCGAGGGGAAGAGGATCAGCCGAGATTGATGTCTCCCTGACTTGGCCAGATCGAGAGACCTGAACGGGAGGCTGAACTGGGATCGAAAAGTTCCAGTTCTAGTGTGGTTCGTGGAACGGCGCTATTTTTTGCGACGGTCCACTGATTAGACGCCAGACGCGGCATCACAGACGCGGGATGGACGGGGGTCCCTTGCAAGACTTCCTAACGGCTGACTACCCCGCAAGGTTGCGGGCAATGAGAGAGCTGCTGGCCCGAAAATAGTGAGCGTGCCGATGGGTAAGCGCCGACCCTTGCCACCTCGCCTGTGATCGACGAATGAGGTGCAGTGGTTGGCTCCCAGCACATGGTGACGACCGGCAGAAGGCTTTCCAGCCATCGAATCCTTCCAGGGTTCCAATGGCTTGGCCGGAGAGCCAGCTGGGACAGAGCATTGTTAGCATTCACCCGGAGACACGGGCGAAGGCCTAACAGGTTTCGCGGGTTGACTGACAGTTTCCAGGGCGCCGGCGACGTGGAGAGCTTATCACCTCATCACACACGGTCGAGATGCATGTTGACTATCGAGGCACATGAAACGCGACCTCCACGGCGGGTAGCCAGTTCACTGACCGCCGCGTGGTCGGCGACCGAACAGGGCAAAATGCACAATGCCCTTGCAGGAGGCATCTGCAAGCCTTCTTCGAGCTCGAAGCGGCCTTCTCTCGTTTCAGCTATTTTGCCCACTTCCCCCTCTCCTGGCCCCCTTTGGCCCTCTCTCCTCTCTCTCTCACTGCTGACTGTCAGTGAGTGAGTGAGTGAGTGAGAGCATGTGAGGTAGCCGCCGTCTTTTTTTATCTCGAAGCAGAACTCTCCCGTCTCTGCAGAGGTGTTTTGTTTCATCTTGCATGTCTACCCGCAGCATCGGATCGTGGCTTACCTCTCTGATTTCGAGTTCCTGCGTCTCTGTGGGGAAAGTTTTTGTTTAAAGTCGACCGGCCTCCCAACCACCCACCCAACCGCCCCGAACGACAAGTCGTGGACATTGTGTTGTCTAGCAACACAGCTCGACTCGACCACATGACCCGTCTGGCCTTCGTTTTCTGACGGAAGAGGAGACACACGAGCCCGAGGTGCACCGCAGTCGACAACCCTCGCCTGGAGAAGCAGCATTACGTTCTCTTTCACAGCCCTACGGTCTTTTCTGTCTCACGAACTCATCGGGATCCAACAATGGCCCTCAAGGATCTTATTTCGGCCCCACTTGAGGCCGGTGCTTCGATAGCTGATGGCTACCAGCTGCCCAGTCGTCTCAACACAGCTCTTGAGTACGCATCGAAGCGGTTGACGAGGAAAGGGGCAAACATCACACTGGTCGTTGTCCAACGGGACTATCAACTGCCAACATCGCCGCTCACATCGCCGTCATGCGGCTCTTTCACTCCCTACGATTCTGCACCCTCATCCGCTGTTGCCTCGCCAGCTAGCACACCAGCACGGACAACGTTTGCGGCGTCAACAGTCAACTCCTTCAAGCAACTCATCCGGTCAAGCACGGGCGCCGAGACTCCCATCCGTGAAAGGATTGTTCACGTCGGTCTTGACCACCTCCGAGACGGCATGGTCTCACCTGCTTTCAGCGACATCTCCACTAGCTCCGTCTCCACCACGTCGACCACGGATACCTTGGATAGCACATTCAGCGCCCAATTACGATGGCCTGCTAGCCCGGTGGGATATGGCTCGGTGCCGTTGACACCAGCAACTCCCTTCACCATGATCTCATCGACAACAGACGCCGCGAGTGCTGTATCGGGTGGCATGTCCTCCACCGGCCAGTTTGGAGTCAAATTCATCCACGTCAGCACCCTGACCCCGCGTGATGAGAAGATTCTCACCCAAACATTCGAGAAGACGGCCCGCAAATTTAAGATTGGGTTTGTCTTCCCCTGGGCTGTGGGCTGTTTTGGACGAGAAAGAGGTTAACCGAAGCATTTCACAGTGCGGACTGGCTTCCAAATGCCGTTCCAGCAGCCACGCTTGGCCTCCCTATCGACCTTATCAATCGGTCCGTAGCGCAAAACGAGATCTTATTCTCGTCAGAGAGCTTGAGAGCTATGTCTCTCGACCACCTATACACCTTCCGCGCAGCGCTTCAGTCATATGCCCGAACACAGGCGTCCTGTCGTCTCGAAGACGCTGTGGACGAACTCCGACGTCTCATCCTAGCCAACGGTCGTCAAAACGTACAAAAAAGCACCCTGCTGAGTACATACAGATGGCTCGATCCTGTTAGCGACACGGCTCTTGCCGATGTGTGCCGCATGTATAGCCGCGCGTATGGGGGACCGGAGGGGGAGAGCGGAGTTGAAAACGACGTCGATCCAGCGCCAGCTTGGCCCCTGGTCAACCCCATTGAACGACCGCCGGCCGTCGACCAAACCCCGCCACATCCAGACTTTGATGATTCCCGTTCGAGCAGCGACGAAGAATGGGCCACACCACCCCAATCCCGGAGCTCAACCCCGGCCTTCAACTGGTCCGCGGCGGAGGAGAAGGAGCTATTCCTCTCCCTTGACCCCCCGCATGATGACGACGGCACCCACTCCGAGATCGACGCCATCGAGGCCTGGTACCGTACTGTCCAGCTCCAGCCCGTTGATATCCATTTCGAACCACCGCCGCAACCTTTGACGCCGTTTCTCGCCGAGATGCAACAACCGCAAGGCTTCCATCCCGAATTCGAAGAAGTTCGCCACATGACGCCAAAAATATCGGCGGCGCCACCGGGCCGCTCACTCGCCCTGCGTCTGCAAACGACTTTTGAAAAGCCCAAGCCGAAGAACATGCAGCTCCGCGAGCAAATGCCGCAGCTGCAGACGCCGCCCATTATAAGACTGGAGCGGGAAGAAGAGGAAGAAGAGGGGGAGATGACGGCACGACCGCGAAGCGCCATTGTCACGCAGCCGCCGGCCAACATGAGGTGGAATATGAGTATGAATGCAAACGCACACGCCAGCATGTCGATTGACAGCGTCATGATGACTGGGCCGGGCCAGGTGGCGCAAGGAGGAGGAAATGAGCTGGCTTCGCCGATCGAGCCACACCTGGGGCCAGCGACGCCCAACGGATATGATGATATCTCGCCCATTACACGGGGTGAGTGGGGGTTCCTGATGACCAAAGGACTGCCAAGAACGGCGAGGGTCGAGATGTGTTGATCAGAGTTTGTTGCTGTGTTGCAGAGACAGACTGGAAAACAGAACAGCATTGTACGCCTCAAGGCGGGGAAAAGGGTGTTTGGGATTCCTTTCGTGTAACATATGTACTCTTGCCAACTTTTTGGTATTTATACCCGGGTATCATTTTACATATTCCAGCCTGTTGTTGTTGCCTCGCGCGCACCCAGGACAGTGCATTACGACCATCCATATCGTCCCGCAGCGTCCCGCTTCTTGTTCTTTCCTTGTGCAAAGCTGTCTTCCAGCGCGCTCTGGTTGTTCTGCGCCATCGCCACCACTTGCCGGAGACTGTGCTTACCAGGCGCAATGGACCGCACGGGGTTGTACACCTGCTCGGCCCCTGAAGATCGCAACGCTTGATTGTGCTCGTATTCGCGCTCCATGTTGAAGTTGACAACCCGCGCATTGGTGAGATCTGCGGCGCTGGCAGCTCCCTTTCGGCCAAACAGCTCACGTTGCGCGGCAGCCGATAGTTGCAGGCCAGAGGTAATGTTGTCCAGGCTTGAGGAGGAGGGGGAGTGGGCGGAGGGTTGAGCCGGGGCCTGGTAAGTCTCGTAGGCCGACGTGACATCGTTTTCGTCGTCCTCAGCAGCCGGGTGATCGGTTGAAAATAGCGGTTCGTACGCACTGCTCGGCTCAGGATTGGAGATGGCGGGCTTTACTGGCTCGTCATCGTCTGTGGAAAAGAGCGATACCTTCTTCGGGGGCGGTGGTGCTGGAGGTGGCGTCGCTTGAGCTGATGATGCTGATGACGGAACCGCCCCTGCGCTCGCAGTCTTCGCTACGGAACCAACCGTCTTCTTCTTCGTTGGTTTCCTCGAAACCGAGAGCGGTTTGAACATGAGCGGTTTTCCAACGAGTTTGACCTCTTCTTCAGGTTTCTGTCCCTCGGGGATAGTCGGTCCCTTCCTTGGTGCAGGGAGATTGAGGCCATTGGTCGCGGGCGGCACCGAGTCGTCGTCGGCATCATCGAAGTCTTTTGCACTCGATCGTGCAAAGGCTGGCTCAGCGCCTGTTTTGAGGTGAATACCTGGTGCGAGAGCGCTACCTCCCGACGAGGATGCGGCGGGTGCTGAGGTGGCGTTGGTCTTTTTCGGGGGTGGTAAGAAGGAGCCAAAGCTGCTGAAGCGACTGCCTCCCATTGCGATCTTGGCTCGCTTTGCTGGAGGCTCGGGCGTGTCGGCATCAGCGGAAGATGTGGTGGGTAGTTGGACAACGATCTTGTTCGGCCCGGAGCCAGAGCGGTCGATGAGTTTTTGAAATGGCTTCTTGGTGTTGGAGGCCGACTGTGTTGGCTTTGGGGCTTTCTGGACGGGTTCAGCGTCGGAATCTGAGTCGGAGTAGTCAACTAGAGCCATAGCTGCGGACCTTGGACGGATTTGTGGTGAAGGGGATGCACAGAACTGGTTGCGAGTGATGATGGTGGTTAGTCAAAGGTCGACATTCGTCGATGCTTGTTTCGTTTGCCGTGGCGTCAAACGCATTCAACGCGACCTGACCCCGCTGGGTGCTAAGTACCTACAGGGGGTTCTCGGGGAAGCTGTTTTGGTGCGAAATCGTCACACGACTGGCAGTGTAGTGCTTGAAAGACTGCCCGGGAGTTTAGAACTACCAGTAACTAAATGTTTTGACTGATACAATTGGTAGTACCCTCCTCGAACACACCCGGATCTTTTGAAGTCCTGCTGCAAGTTCACTGAAGTATGGACATATGGGTGCACGGCCGTCTTGGCTTCCAGTCGGAACCATCCTTGTTTCACGAGGCTGATTTCCCCACACAACCGAAGATCGGCCATTGCTTGTCGAGCCGTTGCGATTCAATCAACCTGCCTCCCTTGATTTGCGATGGCGTTGACGTTCCACAACTCCCCCTGAGCTCGAGTTTCTCGACACCAGTCGTACATTACGAATATTAGAACCTGGCGGGCAGACAAATCGCTCAACTCCATCCACCCTTTGGGTCAGCGTCCGCGATCGGCAATCGCTACAGTTTCCGATGCCCCCAATGCGGCGGCCTGAGCAATGTCTGTGATCCAGGCTGAAGAGTGTGTGCATCCTCGAAAGACATTCTGCATGGTGACCTCGTTCTGACTTTATTGCTAGCTTGGTCCTGTACCAGCTACGCTCTAGTTACCTGCACGAGGTTGCCGATGGCGTTGGCGAGCGTCTTTTCACCCTCAACGAGAACTTCCTCAACTCGGCCCCGTTCAAGGCGGCAGGATGGCGCCCGAATCCAGCGTTGATCAAACGGACTCATTCCCCGCCGATTCCTACCGCGATCGCGTCCGAATACTTCCAGGCGCCGCGCCTTGCGGGCCTCTCGCTCGAAGATGAAGCTGATGAGGGGAGCGTCTTTGCAGGCGGCGCGGCCGAGACAGCGAGCCAAGGCCTGGCAACAAAACGCCGGAGACGCCGGGAGCAGATGGAGGAAGACGATAGCAGCGATCTAAGCGATGAGAGCGACGACGAGCCCGACCAGCGCGCCGCCCAGCAGATCAAATTCGCCAAGATGCCATTGCGCAACCGTTCTGGGTCGTCGCCACTTCAATCGTCCAATCTGCGCCCGACTCCAACCGCCGCTTCACCCCGTCCGGCCCCACGGCGAGGCTCACAGTCAGCCCTCGAGACAGTAAAGGAGAGAGCTCGTCGAGATACGGTTACAAGTAGCGAAGTTTCGTCCGAGAATGAGTTTGATGCGTCGGGCTTCCACAGGCAAAGAGAAGCAGCTAGGGCAGCCGCCCGTGGGGCCAAGCCCCCGTCGATTAAAGTGGGCTCGGAGCCATCTGTCGAGATTAAACGTCAGGAGAGCGATCTCCTGGAGGAAGAAGAGGAGGATTCGGACGCCTCCGATATGTCGTCCGCCTTCCTTGAAAGTATCGACTCGGCCTCCATCCTGGATGCCGTCAAGGGACCCACGAACGCGTCTCCTAGAGATCAAGTCGTCGGGACGCCTCCCCGGGAGTTCACGAGACGGTTGACAATTCGAAGGTCGGCAATGCCCCCCCCCTTGCAAATATCGATTGGAGAGTTGCCGCCTCCGCGACCCATGAGCACGATTCGACCCTTGAGTATGGTCCAGCCCAAGAGTCTTCTCTCAGCCGCCCTAAAGGCCAAAAAAACGAAACCAACACTGCCCTTCGATGGGTTTGCTTCGCTTTCAGGTCAAGGTGACCCTAACCCTATTTTGCTGCGGATTTACGCTCCCTTTTCCAAAACCCCTTCCAAACCCTTTGAGGTTCTTATCCGTCGGACCGTGCATGAAGGGGAGGGCGGTGATCGATCAGTGACGGTTGCCGATCTCATCGGGCTCAGTCTTTGGAGGTACAACGAGGAGAAGCTTGAGCCGCCGCTACCCAGTGGCAAGTTGAACGTAAATTGGTGGACACTGCGCATGGTTGAAGAAGACGGAGAGGTGGATGATGACTTTCCACCACTTGAGCGGAAGAAGCAACTCATTTCCTTCACAACCGCGAACAATAAGGCTGGACGATCGCGATCTAATTCCAAAGTCTACGACATTTTTGCACTGGCACCGGCCTCCGAGAGTGAGCATACCGAGAACCAGAAACTTACTCCGCAATTCGAGCAGGAAGGGGCTGGCGACCGCGAGGCTGAGGACGTCACGCCAAAAGGCACTCCCAGGCCCGACAACTTTATGCCTCCTCCGGTGCAACCGCGTGAGAACCCAGTGCTCAACACTATACACCGCGCCAACACATCCTTTGCCGACCTCCCACAGCCATCACAGCCTGCATCACAGGCCACTGTGAGGGGAGAGAAGAAGCTGCTGCGTATCCATATACACTCATCGGACATTGCACCAGGACAGATGGTCACGCTGGATGTCACCACTGAAACTTGGCTTGGCGAGGTCTTGGACATCGTGTGTCGCAAGAGGCAGCTAGACAAGGCCAACCATGTCCTTAAACTTCCGAACTCGGGCACAGTGGTGCTTCTAGACCGTACCGTTTCCTCTCTCGGGAACATGACGGACCTGGATCTTTACAGGCGAAGATTTGCGACTGATGGGCCGCTCACCATGACCGGTTCGCCGAGCAGCTCATCGCCCAGACCTCTCCTGTTTGCAGACAACGCAAGTTGGAACAAGTCGAAGAAGGCAAAGATCATGGGCACACACCCTCTAGCCAAGGAGATCCTCAAACAAAAGGAACTCGGGGTCACTTCAAACTACAAAAAGTACACCGTCTGGAGGAAGCAAGCGATGCGGCTGATGTCGGAGAGGTTGTTTGCAATCGACGGTGAGTATATCCACATCATGCCAGCCTCTGGCGGCAAGATGGTCGAGGGCGACGGCAAGACAACAACGGTCCACTTCAGCAACGTTGTTGGCTGCAAAGTGTCGCATAAACACCCCACAAACTTCAAGGTATGCCGGGCTGCGTGTTGACTGAATGAGAAGCGTCCACTAACAGGCTATCCCAGCTCGTTGTCTACAAAGCGACGGAAAGCAAGCGATACGACTTTGTCACGAGCAGCGCAGAATACGCTGTCGAGATTGTCGAGGAGCTGAAGAAGGGGATATCGCCGTACCGGGAAGTCTGAGGCTTGGGGCTACCAAAGCCGCAGTCGCATCAGCCCCTGACCGTTGAAGTCAAGATGGCGTTTCCTAGCTGAAGAGGTTCAGACGAAACGCCTTGGCTCGCAAAGCAGGTTTAAGCAGAGTTTCTTTTTGCGCCGACTAGAGCGATGATGTCATGGGTGGAGATATCCAGAGGGGCACAGGCGAGAAATGCCCGCAAATGCCAGCGGCTTTGCTGGGCCCTGGATGCCACTGGCATGATGCCAGTGCCGTCCCAACCGCTCTCGGCGCTTTGCTCCGCTCCCAGCACGCTGACTGCAGCTCCTAGTTGTCGACCCGCGGGCGTCGATTTAAAGTTGGAACCCCTGTGCCGCATGCATGTAGCTCCTGTGCCGTCGCATCCAGGGAGCTCAGGGGTTGAATGACACAGACATATGCAGTAACTTTGAGCTAGCATCAAGCGAGTATCTGATCGCCTCGCGTCGGGGATTCCGGCTGAGAGATTTTGATCTTCACGCCGGGCACAGGGCACAGGGTAGAAGACAACTTGATGGATTGCCATCCGGAAGCTCCGGATCATGCTGTGCTTCACTCCTCCGCCGTGACGAAGTGCGATGCTTACTTGGATGCAATCATGATGATGCCAAGGGAGGAAGCAACGAACGGTTCGGAGCGCAACAGCGACCTGGGTAGTAGAGTAGCTCGGTGTGAGGCTTCGGTGCTGCGTGGCTTTTCTCGAGTCCGCCACCACAAACGACACCGCTGGATATGATCGACACGCTATCGACAGCGGCTACCGTCCGGTGGCTCCCGGTTGCGTCACCGGCCATACCCCGCGTGGTGGAAGCCGGTTGACTCCCATTCCAGCGCTTCCATGTGCGGCTTGCCGAACGAACGCTAGAGGCCCGCTTGAGCGTCAGTCCCAAGCTCGGGGCGGAAAGGATGCTGGCCATGGGCTATCCACAAGGTTATATAAGGATTACCTCTTGAGACCTGCCTGCATTTGAATTTCCCCATCCCATCTGCAACAAAACTTCTCGTTCAGCATCTCCCGCCAACACCCCCAATAACCCACCTCAGAACCCCCCCCGATTTTCCCCTCAACAAACAAGATGCGTTATACCGCCTTCCTCACTGCCTTCGCCGCTTTGGCCTCGGTATGTCATCCAACCGTTTCCGCAGTAGGCAGCGCATCGGAACTAACGCACAGCAGGCTCAAACCCTTACTCTCACCAGCACCGATACGTCCAGCCTCGCTTCCCGCAGCAGCTCGGCCTCCTCCCACGCCAGCTCGGTCCTGTCCTCTGTGACCTCTGCCGCCACCTCGCAGATCAGCTCCATCACCGACGATGCGCAGAGCCGTCTCTCGTCCTTTTCGTCCCAGCTCGCCACGGCTACCGGCTCTGACAGGGATTCGCTCACCTCTGAGCTTGCCTCGTTTACCAGCTCCGTCAACTCGCGCGTCAGCTCGGTCACTGCGGCTGCCTCGAGCACCGCCTCGACAGCCACGAGCCCCAACGCGGCGCCCGCTAAGACAGGTGCCGTCGCTATCGGCGCCCTCTTTGGCGGTGCCGCTGTCCTGGCGAATCTTTAGGAGGAGCGGCAGCGGTTGGGGCTAGATGCATCTTTCAATTCACTTGGGGAGAGGAGACGCTTTGGTGATGTTGGCTTAGATGGCATTGCGCCTCGGTGTTGGCATTGTGGGGGTCTGAATTGGTCATTTGGTATTTTAGTCCATCAGGATAGGGGTTTAATTGACAGGTGTTAAAGACGTTGAAAGAATTGTTTCCTGCGCTGCAGTATGAGGTGACACTCGGTGACTTGCTGGGTCTGTCGGAATGATCTGAACTAGTATGCGGACGCCAAATCATGGAGATGCTTGCGATGGTATTTAGTAAAGTAACTGACTGGCGTTCAAAGACGCCCAAGATCCGTGATGGCTACCGTTCTTTTTTCTCTTCTTGGGCGCCCGGTTTACAGTAATGACCCCAGTGGTGAGTATTGGCATCAAAAATTGTTAGTGCTGCATGGAAAAGGGGGAACAAGGGGTGACGTCAACAAAACAGAGCCCCTATTCTTCGGGCCCCTGTCTTTTTTTCAAGCAGGACTCCATAAACCAGAAGTGTGCAAACAAAAATAGTTCTAATTGTCAAATGGGTATCTAAAGTGCTACTCCCAATGTCATGGGTTTACTCGTTGTCAAACTACCAAAACTCTTCCCACAGCTCAACCAGCTGTTTTCTTAGTGTCGTTCCACAGGCTGTCAATGGTCTGGAAAACAGCCGTCACCTCCTTTATAACGTCTGCATCCACCTCCCCACTACCTCCCATCCTCTGCATCATTTTATCCGGATGCCATCTTACCCGCTCCTCCTTGAGCACTTTTAAGAATTCCTGCTCGCCAACTTCTTCCAACCCCAACCCCCTGACAAAGAACTCTCTCACTTCTTCATTACCCTTGCCCCCAGGCCACGGGATACCCCCCACCTCACCGTTCCATACCTTCCACCCGTCCAGGTAAGCCCTCCATTTGTCACTCCATACTCGCTTTCTTCTCCGTTCCTCCCCACGCTTGAGACTCCTTTCCATCTCCCTCTGGATCCTCTCGCGTTCCGCATCCTTTTTGCTCCTCTCCTCCCGCTCCTTAGCCCGCCGCTCCCGCTCCTCCACTAGCCCCGCGTGAGTCTTCTCCCACATCTTTTGCCGCACAAACGCCGCATACTCCTCATCCGTCATGCGCTCCAGCTCGCCTTGCGGCCCCACGTGCTCTCGTGCAGATGAATACACGTGGATAGGCTGACCGTAGACGGATTCCCAGTATGCGGCGCCTTCATCATCAGCCATGGCATCGAAGAGGGACTCGCGGAAGGCAGCGTCGGGGTCGAGCGGGGGATTGGTGAATGGGGAGGGCGAGCGGCAGCTATTTATGCCATGTCGGCGACGGCGGGGAGAGCGGGAGCGGTGGCGCCTGTGGTGGCGGTGTGTTGATGGGGAGTGGGAGCGTTGGTCGTCCTTGTGACGAGAGCTGCGGTGGGATTTGGAGGATTTGAAGCGGAATTTTGAGGCTCTGTGGTGCAAGGAGGGGTCGGAAGTGTCTTCCTTTGGGGCAGTCTCGGGAGGTACGTGTTCTTGTGCTTCTTTGGGACTCCTCGCTGGGGCGGGGTCTTCTGGGCTGTTATCGCGAGGAGGGGCTGCCCTCAACTTTTCGCGTTGGTGGGGATGGCGGGGACGGTAGCCATCATCGTCGTCGCTATTGACACGTGTCTCTAGGGGGTTGATTGACGCAAGAATCTTCCGCCGTTTTGGCGAACGAGGTGATTCCATTGCTACAGCGGTGGGAACTTTGCGCTGCAGTTGTGCTGTAGGTAGACGGGGGAATTCATGTGGAGGCCTTATCACAGAGGTTGAAGTGAGGTTGCCTTGTGGAGCTCAGTTGTGCCTGATCTGCAGAAGCGCCGCACTGACCAAGTGTCGCCCAGAGTCCAGTGTTGCGTCATAATTCCTCCCGAAGCCGAGCTGCCCCTGTCCACGGGTTGAAGGTCCAGCATAGGCTCTGCTGCTTGGCTTCCATTTCATGTTCAGCCGTTCTTCCAGGTGACAATTGCCGTCCACTACTTAAAACCCCCCCCCCCCCCCCCCAAAGATCGCAATCCATGAGCCACCAAAGATTCAGCTTGCATTTCTTTTCCCGTGGCCTAATCTCAAAATGAGTGGCTCAATTCCCAAAGCCAGAAACAGGGCGTGCGACATGATCAGTGAGTTGTATTTTCCAGGCGATGGATAGAGCATGCAGATTGTGGTAATTGGAACCCTGGCAGAGAAGCAATACGTCCGCGCTCTATAGGCGCAGTGCAACGGCGGACCACACTTTGACAGCTCAGTATGTAGCACAGAGCCGCAGGGCGGGCCTTTCCTTTTTCTCTTCAGGCACTTGACGCGCCTTCCCGCTGTTCGGGATGACGACGTTCGTCCACCAATGTCCGTGTCTCAGATGAGGTCTTATTTTTTTCTCTTGGGGGCTTTCCTCTTCCGACTTCAAGTGCAATATTATCGTTGTCTCAATTTCCCGCCGAAGCCCTCGGGCGCACGTATCAAGCATGTATTCACCAAGTACAGTGTCATGTATCATTCGCCCTTCTGGGCATTGCGCTCTCGGACTTCTTTCATCCACTCGACTGGACGAGGTTCGCGTCGCCAGGATGCCCGGGGAGTTTCTCGCACGTGGGACGCCGGGATACAACGTCAGCCGCCATGACTGGTTTGATGGTATCGCCGCGTTGCAGCTTCCCTGCAATATCACTGGTGTTGCCATGTTCAACGCCCATAGGCCCCCAATCTGGCCATGCCGATTGGAGAGCATCTGTGCGGCCAGCGAGCCAGCCACCTGATTCCTTCAACTCGTCACCAATCTCCAGCGCCGTCCTAACACTCCCACATTGGGCACCAAGACGCGATGTCAACTCCCGATCCGGAAGGCAAACCATCTCGCTTCCCATCGCGGGGGGACCGCTTCTTCATCTTACTGTCCCGATCGATCATCTCCATGGCTCGACCAAGATTAGATGGCGCACCAAGTTTTCCAATCTCAGTCTTGCTTCCCGCTTCAAGCGACAGAGCCGCGCGGGTCCAGCTCGTTGGCCCGCCGGATGGCCGTGCCCGGAGCAGGTTACATCGCTCTCCAAAAACGCACTGCCGAGGACCCTACAAGCATCAGGACATCAACACTGCAACTGGTCGTGATATCACGCGAATACGAATCACCGGGGCACCCAGAGTCACATACCGGTCATGTACGAGGGCAGTCATACAGGGAACACTTACCACTCACCACTCGCCGCAGTCATTACTCAATTCCCTCGCCCTCGTCATTCACTCATCAGCCTGCACTAAGGCACTCAGACCAGGCTGTGATAGGCGCGTGGCGTAGGGCACGACGGGGGAACTGGAGAAAAGAAAAAAACACACCCCATCCACCCCCACCATGCCTGCTCCCCGAATTGTCCGACTGGCCCCAACCTCCTCAGTCCTGGCCAGCCTATAACCGCGCTCTCCAGCGCGGTTGAGCCACTGCGGACATGGGAGGGCAGCCACCGGGTGCAATGAGCCGGGCTGGGGGAAGGGGGGAGGAAAGAAGGCGATGAGACCGTCGTCCACTCATGATTCCTGGCCGGGATCTGAGAAATGTGAAAAACGCCCGGCCACGCGAGCGAAGGGCAGTAGCGTCAGCCGAAGGATGAGGGAGGCCCCGGGGGATTCGCCCATCACCAGACAAACAACTGTCATCCAACCACCGACATGAACCACACGCCCGCATACCCTCCCTGGCCCAGACGTCTCAGAGGCGCGGCTGAAAGAATGAACGGCATGAAAATGTGACAGACGTTTTGTTTGGATCGCGACCAAGACAAGATGTTCACTCGTCGTGACCCAAGACGGAAGTTCGCGAATCAGCAAAAACACGCCCACTGACACGCCCGCTGACCGACACGCCCTCGGGGAAGGCGGAATGGACCACTGAAGCGTGGCAACCCGCGGCAAATGGAAAAAATCCCTTTTTCATTTTTTTCTTCCCTGCAGAGAGGGTGCTACTATCTTTCCGACTGCCCCCGTCCGTGCCAATGGCCGCCGCCCAATACCGGGACCAATGTTTGCCTTTCTTTTCGCTGTGTTTCGTCACCAATCAGCTGCCACTCGCACGCCCAACCCATCCACCAGAATATCCACCCGGCCATCCCCTTTTTCGTTCTCCTCGTTCTTGGAAGGGAAGGTGCTCTGGCGGCCCGTTGATCCCCAACCCCCTTTCGCCTGCTTTCACACGGGATGCAAAGACAACGACGAAGATGAGTTGACCGGCGAGTATTGTACAATACGATACATGACGGGACGATCGATGCATGAATGACGCCAACGACAACGAAACCCCTCCAACTTTCCGCCACTGCTTGTCCCCATATGTAATGAAAGGGGATGTGGTAAAACAACATGAGGAAACATGAAATGTGACCAATCTGTGTGCTGCAGCTATATGTGGTATCTAGGTAGCCAAAAAAATATGAAAATTGAAAACTCCAAAACACCGGCGAATCCTTTCGCCCTTTCAGCCTTGTCTGAAACAACATAGCACCAAAACCCCGTTCCCGTGCCCAAACAGCCTACAAGAAATAAAAGATGAGAACTGGTGTCGAGGTCGTGTGAAGGTGGCGATTAAAGGTAGTAGTAGTAGTATAGCTATGCCGAAGCAACATTGCCCGCAACAGGCCGGAAAATATTACTCCCTAAAAAATCGACAAGAGGGGATGACGAAAAACGGGAATTTTAGAAATTTTGGAGACCAGATGCCAGCAGCCCAACCCGCGTCCGAGCAGGAAAACAAGAAACAAGAAAACAAAAGACCGGCATATTTGGGGAACTTATTCGTCCCTCCGTTTGGCGTTTTCCCTCCCTGGATCCCCGCACGCCCTCGGTCGCCCGAGCTGATTTGCAATTCTCTAGAGATAATACCCTCCCTCGACACGGAAAAAGACATAATGATAAACTGAAAAGAGATGGTGTAGGTCGCTGTGTCCCCTGTCTAATCCAATCTTTGCGATGATAATCCATTGTTGGAAATGCTGTATATGAGCGTCATACTGTCGTCGCTCTGATGTCTCGAAGCCGGTCCATTTTGTCGCCTGTCGTGACACTGTGGCCCGGTTCCGTCTAGGTGGCTCATGTTTCCATGATTCCTCACCTTGGAGGACCCTCGTGTGGCCCCCTCGGGCCTGTCGCCCACCCAGTTTCGTAGGGGGCTTTGCCGTATGATGGGTACGCGCTGGTCTGACCGGGCTGTGTGTGAACTGGCGGCGGAGGCGCTCCGCTTTGGACCGGTGGTGGTGTTTCTGAAGTCGGAGGAGGGTGGTCGAAACGTATCGGTGGCAATCGTGCCGTCCCAGGCGAGGGCGCCATATGGGGAGACGGCGGGATCGAGTAGGCCGGAGGCGGCCCAGGGATCGGGGGCAGAGACGCTGGCGTGGTTGGCCGGTAAGATGAAGTGCTCATTGTCGGCTCCGAATCCGTCCTCCGTCTTCTTGCTGGACGTTCCATCATCGATGGATCGCCGTACGAGGACGGAGAAGGGTGCGGGTGCGCAATCGCGTGGGACTGCGAATAGGAGTGAGGGTGAGGGTGCGGGTGCGGGTGCGGATGCGGTTGAGGTTGCGGAAGGGGTGTCGGGGCAGGCGCAGGGAGCGGGCTGTTGGTCGCATACGAGCTGACACTTCTTGACGGCGTCGGTATCGGGCTTGCAGGTCTTCGATCAGCCCATTCGCTGATTCCAGGAGTGCGGGCCACGATGTCCCGCAGACGGTTTCGTTCGCCCCGGTAGAAGTCGCGATGCTCCTCCAGCTCTTCACATCTCCTTTCCAATTCCTCGACCCGTCTCTCCAAGTCACGATTCTGCGATTCTAGTTTTTGCAAGCCCGCCTGTTGCTCTTTTTCCCTCTCCTTCTTCCGCTGCCGAAATCTTGCCGATGCCCCAGCGTTCCGCTGCCTCTTCTCGTCAGCTTGCTTTGATGCTTGGTGATAATCTACCGGAATCAGTATCTCGGGTCCATGGTCCGGGGTGATGGCAAGGATGTGCTGCTGGCCCTCGCCGAGCTGGAGCTGCCTTGTCACCGATCCACCGGGTGGTAGTGGGCCCATACCAGCCGGGCCCCACCGCGCCTCCCCGGGCAGTGCCCTGTTTGGTGCCACTGGCGTTCCGTAGGGCGGGCCTGGAGGATAGTTGGGTCCGCCGCCGGGCCCCCGAGGCGGGTGGCCGGATGATGGTCCCTCTTGGGTCGTTGGTGGGAGCCCATGACTCAGCAAAGGCTGCGAAAGGGAGCGCCCTAGCCCCGAGGCTGGCCGTGGCAGTGGTGGCCCGGGTGGTTGAGCAGGCGGAGCGGAAAACTGGGGTGATGGCCCGAGTGCCGGTGTCCCGCCGAGAGGGGACGCGTCGTGTGGAAGCCCGGTGGTTCTTGCAGCATGTGGCGGGAGACTTGAGACTCGTTGTGCTTCCACCGATCGTATTGCCGCGCGGCTCAAGCTTGCTGCCCGCGGCGACTTAGGAGTCAGGATCCGTCGCGCGGCGGCAAGTTGATAAGGCGCTGGAGGAGAACCGGATGGAAGCGGGATCCCGGGAGACTGTGTGTGCGGGACTGCAGGGTTTGGCGGCTGTGGTGTGACTGCTCCCTGGGGAAGATACGATGCGGAACGCGAAGGGGACCCATTTCCGCCATACTGTCCTGGCCCCATCTTGGGTCGCGGGCTCGCTTCGACGGCGGGCCGTGCTAGAGGCGGAGAAGACCCGATCGGAGGGCCTCTCGAGCCAAGTGGGTTGAGAATGTTGTGAACACCCGATGCTCTCGACCCGCGGCGCTGGCCTCCTCCCTCGTCCTCAACTACTGGCGCCCCGCCTGGGTCGTGAGGCGGCCGTGGGTTCGAGTCATCTTGGTATGCCAGGCTTCGCTGAGATGGAGATGAAGAGCCGACGTCTCGGGACGGGGACTGCGAGGGATGACGAGTAGGGGGGTGAGGCCCAGGTCCCCTCTGCGACATCGAGACCTGTACCCCTTCGCGCTGGCAGTCTGAAGGACCGTGACATTGACGACGTGAGTCGGACGCCCACGGCACTGGCACCTCCTCCAAGCAGACGCCCGGTCTTCCGTTCTGCTTAAGGGGTTCGTCCTGGCGCCCCAGGCCGCAGTAAGCCGACGTCGACAACTGCGAGGGGCTTGCGCCAGGCCAGCTCCGCGCCGGGTCCGGGAGCCTGTGGACAGATTGGACCGCCAGGTTGGGACCGGATGTAAGAACGTCTCAACCTACTGGCGCCGGTGGTCACAGGAGGCCGAGGTGTCGGTGGTGAGAGCCGGGAGAAGCGTGCGGCGTCACTGTCGCGAAGAGGCGTAGCACGCTGGGGCAAGGATCCCGGGGCTAGGCCAACATACGGCGGGATGTGTCTGCTATTTGGCGGCTGCGGGATCGGTGCGAGCGGCAACGGACAACAGGGGCGTCTGCAATAAGTAACCACGTTCAAGGCCAGATGGAGAGCCGCGAGAGCTGCAGATGTGCTGGCTTGCGTCAGGAGGAAGGCGTGCCACAGGCTGGTGCGAGCCACGGGGCGGGCAGCTTGGTGAAGAGGCAGGACGAGAGCGGCCGGGACGGGTGAGTCGACAAGTCTTAGCTGAGCGCAACAGGATGACGGGCACTGGCGCAGAGGGGCAGTGGGCAATCGGGGCAAGAATAGCTGCGGTGATCTGTCTGTTGGATGCAGCGAAGCGGACCACTCATGGACCGGATGGGGAGCCTCGGGCAGTGTATGGCCACAAACCGCCAGTGATGCGCTAGGTCGTCTTGCAGCGTGAATGGGCAGAGGCACAGCCAAGGCCCTCTCTGTTGCCTTCCTGCCCCGTATTTTCTAGCGTCAAGGCCTTCGTGAGGTCTTTTGTCTGTCGTCTCTGGGGGAACGGGCCGGGTTGACGAGCGACGGCGCCGCGGTGACGGGCGTCTTGGTGGCGAGAGAACGTTCAGGGTCCGGTCAATATCATTCCCCAGCAGCCAGTCTGGGCCGCTGCTCCCGCTGCTCCCTGCAAAGTCAAAGAGCGGGAAAGAACAAGTATTGGAAGAGAGCGTTTGGCGATTATTTGATGTCAGCTCCTCGGCGGTTTTACCGGTTGGCGCCTGCCACACTGCTGCTGGCTGACGGGCAGGTCTTAAGTGTGTGTTCATAGTTTTTTTCTCTGCCCGCACAACCCATGTCCCAACCCCGGCCCGTTACGCTCACACCAGCACGCCTTCTTATCGAGCCAGAGGCCCAGAGGTACCGACCAGGTACATACAATCCCTAAGGTTGGCTGGGCTCAGAGCATGGGCCGTGGGTCTGCGGACCATCCATGGGGCAGGCAGTTGGAATCGTGTTAGCCGGGGTACAGGGCAGGGGGCCAGCAACTTGGCTGGCTTCTTGCGGGTGCTAAGACCCTCGACAGGGCGGAAGTGGACTCGCCTTCTAAGGAGAAATCTATTGGCCCCCGACGAATTGTCTGCCTCACCCTCCCTGTCCCGTTTTCGTTGCAATGGCCATGTTGCGAGTGGCTAGTGGTTTCCGGGGGCGGCGCAGAGACAGAAAAAGCTTCCCCTCGTCCAGAAGTCTCTGTCTACTTGCCCCTTTGGACAGACCGAGCTGAGGGCTCAACCCCCCAGGAGAAGTTGCGACCCGAAAACACGGCGCCGAGTGAGTGGATGCGTGGCTCGCATCAGCAGCAACCTTGCAAGTCCTAGAATCCAACCGGCTAGTACTAATGGGGCAAGTCGTTGGTTGAACCAACTGTGAAATGGACGGATCTATACCCGAATGAAGTGCCATCTTGGCGAAACAAACCATCTGCCTGACGTAGCATTTCCTCAGAGGCTCCATGGAACATGCGACGGCGACGGCGACGTCGACTGCCAGGTCAAAAAGCCGCGCTACCCACGAGATCCATTTCGAGTTTCAAGAGAGCGTTCGGCCACGACGACGTGCGCCGCAATGAGCAAACCGGGGTCTCAACAGTTCTGTCCTGGCGCGATGCAACTGTGGCCACGGGAGCGGCTCATCTGCGTCCATCTGTCTCTCCGTCTTCCCCGTGCAGACCGGCATCTCGCTCTGTGCGATGGTGGTGTGCAACAAGAGATCAACATCGATATACTCGGCGCCGTTGCACCACGACGCTGGGCCGTCGCTGACATCCCGATGCGCAGCATATCGCGGTCCAACGATTCCGGTGGCATGGACAGCGAACGAAGCATGCTATGTTTGCGGCGCGTCAGACGTGTGGCCGGCGACCTCTCCAAAACCCAAGGCGCAACAACAGTTGACGTTTCGGCGCGTTATTAGAAGCACCCCGCTCTTGTCTTGCCACATCCGCTTGCAGCAGCAGATGTGTGTATCCCCGTCACGGGTTCTCGAGTCGAAATGCTCGAGAGCTGCAAGAAGCCGCGTTGGCGCTCGCCTGTTTGATCGAGGCAAACCCCAGAGTGAACTTCCGCCGGGCCAGTGGTTCCCATCAACAAGTGGGAGTGCGCGCAACGGAAGCCGGGTTGATCCTTGGAGGCGGAGTGAGATAGGATCTCAAATCATGTCATCCAAGGAAGAGCCGGCGCTCTGCTGTTTCCCGGGCTGGCGGCATGGATACAGGCGAGCCTGGGGTTTGTTTGCAAGATATTGTGGGGACAAGAGCGTTATCCGGCTGTTCAGTTAGGTTGCTGCTGTTTCCCTGTCTGCCTGATATGCAATGCTCCTGGCGGTTGCTCGCGTCGCGGCTGTGTGAGCGCCATCCGTCAGCGTGTCCTGGGGGTGCTGGGGCGGAGATGGCGATTGTGGTTAGCGAGTCTGAGGATTCTGCTCGTCATTCTGGGCGAAGTGCAGCCGGCTGATGCCATCACACAACTGAAATTAGACCCTAGAGCCACTGATCCAAAATAACCCGAGCGGCTGCCATAATGCCCCGTACCAGCTGGATTCAAGCCGACACGGGAGCGGCGAGGCGACGTCGACGTTCCGTGGCCCGCGGCACAAATCTTCACTCTCCCCAGCATTCGGCCATCCTCTCTCCCATCCCTTATTCTTTTTCGTCTCGGTCCCGCGTCAACAGGACGGTGGTCGAGGAGTGGGATTCAAGACGCTTTCCACAGCGGGGAATCGGCCCAGGGCCCCATCCAGATGGCGGTCTACGGGCTCCCCTGCGCTGCAACTACAGTGCATGCATGCAATGCTGCAGACCTGCAGGGCTTGCTGGAACCGGAGGGGGGTCCGTAGCTAGGGCGGTTGACAGCTTGGTCAAGATCCTTCACCTCAGCGGGGAATAACAGATTACGTCCCTGTCCTGCTCGCCAAACTGGAGGCTATACTTCAGCATCACCCCGATCATCAATGCGCCGGGTTCCCACCGTGGTCTTAGGTGCCCCAGGCCATGCAGGCAATGGAACTGAGCTCCCACGAAAGCGGTGACGGACCGACTGACATGGGAGAAAGTGAGATCCCCTAAACGGGCGGGCTGGGTTGGAGAAAACGTTTCAAATCTATGCACTTCACTGACAGAAAAAACTTGCAGATTTTTGGCCTCCCACATTCAGCATTAAGCGCTGTCAGAGCCAATCGAACCCCTGGGAAAGACGAAGGATTGAGGAAGGAAGGAACTGCCCGTGGCCCCCCAGCCCTCCCTTGTTGACAGTATCTCTCATACCGCTCATACCATGTTCCGGCTGGAGAAGATGCACCGTGTGCGGTGCTTGCAAGTTGTGTGTACCCACTGTACGTGTGCGCGCCTTCCCCGGCAGATCCAGCACTCAGGGTAGTGGAGAAGGAGATACTGCAGGGACGATGGTGTCAAAGAGGACTAGTGCCTTCCCGCCAGAGCGTTTTGGCTCATCAATGGCTGCCATCCCTCTCGCGGAAGGCGGAAAGACCCTAGTCCACGCAACGTCAGCGAACTCAACAAGCCCGCAACGAGTGTCGCGTCACCGTCACCGCCCTCGGTTGCAGCTCCCTCTAGCGCACATCGACTGCACGCTAACCTCTTGGTTTCTCTCTCACCGTTTTTGGAATCCTTGCTCTTCCTTTGTCAGAATGCCCGTTGAGTCGCTTCCTGCTTTTGTGCTGCGTCGCCCGTCTTGGTCCTTAGCTTCTTTTCTCCGTTGCGTGCAGAGTGCAGATTGTGGATCGACTGCCAACTCATCCATGGCTCGCCCGCTCGTGACGCTATGTAGCATTGCCAGAGACGCCGACCAGAGAAACCACCAGCGGCATCGACAAACGTGGTAAGGCATCGCCGTCCCTGTGACCGCGAAGCTAGCCGCAACTTGCGTGTTGGGTTGCATCATGGAGATGAGACCTTGCAATTCATTAAACGGCCACAAGAACGGTCAAGCCCACCCATTCGCTCATCGAGAATCCAGGGCCATCGGGCTTTTACGATCTTCGCCGCTTCTCCGAGATCCAGGGCACCGTCCATGGTTGGTGCGTGCTGCCCGGCATCAACCTCTGTCGCAGTCTTGACGTCCCGCATCGCTTACTGTGTATACAGCACTGGTTTGTTGGTTGCGGATTGGAGGCACACTTGGCCAAGGACGGATCCGTGGATGAGATGCCGTTGCGGCTTGCTGGAATTTTCGAAAACCCTTCCAATCCAAGGGGCGAAGGAACCGTTGATCGAGCGCCGCTCTCGGACCCTCCTTGAGCAGGCATCTCCCGTGTTATCAAGCCGTTACTCGCGCCGAGAGGTTTTGGAACCACGTTCGAATACTCCAGGGGAAAATATGTCATGGATCCAGTCCAACGGTCTCCCACTAACCAAACTTTCAAACGCCAATCCCGCCAATTCTGGACTCTGATCGCCTGATTGGTCGCGCGCAGCAAGATGCGTGCGCTGACCGCTCCCGTTTCCCGCTCTCGTCCTCGCGTCTTGTCTCCCTCACGAACGACCTCTTTTTGATTTGTTTTTTTTTTGCTCTCACCTGCAACTAACAAGGAACCGCGGTGTGTTGTTCCGTTGCATTGACGCCTGAATTCTTGACGGCAAACTCTGCAGTCAGACTTGGGTCGTCCTGCAGGACAGCAGGGCTTTGCCGGTGCCAGCGCCAACGCCAGCCAAAGCAGCATGCGACGAACGTGGAGGGGTGTGCCAGCAGAAGGTGGGTGGATGGCGTGGCTGTTCTTCTGTTGATCCGAGCGATCCTGGCCCGCTAGCCTCATTTGTGGCCCGGCTTCTCCTCAGGAGCGTTCCGAGGCGGGAGCACATGGGAAGCATTTTCACGTCATTGCCGTGCCTTCCGCACTCGTCGGGCCTCATCGAAGCGGCCAGGAGAAATGAGGCTGCTGCCGGCTCGTCTCTGCGGCCGTATATGCGACCATGGGCAGTCGCCAACGTTGAAACTGACTCTTTCCCCAAACACTTCCTGGTTGTGAGCTTGTCGGCTCGTTCCGCCAACCAGCTCCCATGGTGGACAGGACGGAGTAAGCGCTGCCGCAAATGCCTGACTGGCAAAACCACGGGTGAACTCTGGCGGCGGAATGGTCACAAGGGCTGAAATCCATCTTGCAGGGCATGGGTGGGCTGCGGCCAGACACGGTCATACTCTAGAAAATCTCTCTGCCTTGGGTGAAGGGGAAATAAAAGGCTCATCACGTATGGAGCAATCACAAACCCATTCGATGGGTTGCTCCATTTACCCCGGCTCTCTGCCGTGGTGGGGTAACATGACCTCTTTTCGTCACATATCACTCGGTGATCTGCTCCAGGCGATTGGAATCTCATCTTTTTGAAAGGAAGCGATCTAGGCCCCATTTCGAGGGTTTGGTCACTTTCCCCACGATAAAAATCGTGGGAAAACAAGATTAGACTTGTTCCGTTCACACATCATTAATTCCGCGAGTGTAACCCTAGGATCCGAGGCACTGTTCCCCTCCGGCGATTCTCTCGATAGATCCCCCGCCAGACGCCCAAGGTGTTACAAGGCCAATGGCAAAAGCAACGTGAGGGGCGACGAAGCAGTCAATTTAAAATGACGAACACACAAACACCGTCAGAGTGTGGGGAAGAAAAGATGAATCGGAGCGGAAGCTGCGAGGAATCAAGTTATCGTGACCCGCACTGGCAAGAAAAGCCAACATCCATGTCCCCAGATGACACGCCAGGCGAGAGACAACCGAAGTCACCCTCGCTCCCGCGATGGATCTGTCTCAAATGTCGAGCGGCTTTTTTTTTGCCTTGGCCTAGCCAGGTCCTCCTCCAGGTATTTGCGTGACCCCCACAGGAACGCCGTCCTCAAGAGAAATGCCGTTGATCTTTCTCCCAACAAGTGACGGCTCCCCCGAGTAGAGAGCCAGGAAGAAAACCCCCATGAATCTAGCCGTCGAGGGTCAAAGTTGGGTCATTTTCGTACGACAAGCAATTTGGCTTGTTTTCCGGGCGGAAAGGGTCAGTCCCGTGTCGTTCCCGGGCCGTCCCTCGGCGAAGTTACACAACCGAACAAGCATACAGTTTACAAGAATAGGATTAGACAACATCCGACAATAATTGACGATCTTCGGGTGAAAATATCGGGATCCCGCCTTCCTACTCGCCCATAACGTCGGAATCCGCTGAAGACGATAATTCCCAATACTGGTCCTGCTTATTGCCCTCAAGTCACCAGCTAGCCTTCAGTCGTTTCGATACCTTGAAAAGCGCCCATTCCGGTCAGCAATGAGGACGCACGGTGGAAATTTTGACGGAAGGCCCAAGATGTCCCACTGCACATACCATCAAGGATTGGCAAGGATGTGAGGAGGCGGGAGGATGTGCGATGGCATGCAGGCGGTCCGCATGCATCTGGGAGCTGCAAGCGCAGACACCGCCTTCTGTCCTGGGCGAACCAAAACTCCCCGGGCTGTCTTGCCTCACGTTCGCTCCGTGGTCGAGGAGGGGACTCGACAGTTGTCAAACACCCCAGCCTTGCCTGCGCAGCACCACGCAAGCGTGCAGTGCGTCAGACTTGGTGACAAATTGTATTTATCTGTCTTTAGGACTGTGTTTGCTCATAAGGAGGTCGAAACACACGACAGAGGGCACGCGTCCCCGCCACTTTTTTGCCGGCGATATGGAGAGCCATGCGCAGGGTCACCTGGCTGTGAGTGTTGGCAAGGGCGTGCCTGACAAACTGGAATACATACCTGCCTATCTGTCCAGCTGGCGGTTTATCACAAGGGATGGGATCTCGTACGCTCTCGGATGGCCTTGCATCTTCATGCGGGCATTTCTCACACCTTGTTTGGCAGCAAGCCAGAATCACATCCTGGCAGCAGCAGACTTGCAAGTGAGAGTTCCCCCGACAACGCGGTGAAAGGAGGCTTCCGCGTCCCCATTCGACGTCGTCCGAGTCCGACCGCCGTCGTTTGACGTGCTTGATGCAAGCCCTGTGTTTCCAAGTTAGCTGATGAACAATGACGCACTAATGCCCGAGGCTGCAAACCTAGAGGGCGAGAAGCCCCATTTGCCCGGTCCTCGGCCATGGCAGCCAGTCGCCAGCAGCAGACAGGCATGGAGACTTTGCCCCAGAAGCCCCTCCATTCCACCGGAACCAGGCGAACGACCTGCAGCGCCCGGCGATCATGTGTCTGAGCACCCGCAGCGACAAGGCTCAACAACAACTACAACAGCGGTCATCATGCAGCCCTGAGCCAAAAAAGAAAACAAAAACATGCAACACGCAACACGCAACTGACAAGACGGGCGGTGAGACGGGCAACAGAGGCGGAATTGGAGACAGGCGGCCATGCATCGGCGACCGACCCAGACGGCGTGACTGCTGCGGCTTGATGCCGGAAGTCTTCCCGAGAGACCTGCTCAAGGCTCTGGCGCCCAACCTGCTGCCAGCGGTTCCTCCGTCCACCCAGCTTGCGCTTATTTTCGTTCCTGCTGGGAGGGACGCAGAGGAAGGAGTCGGTCTGCCGCGCTACGTGTTCGCGCAGTATGCACTCAGTTGGGCACCAACCAAGAGCCACAGCAGCTTAGGGTCGTAGGAAAGCACCACTCCCCATGCTCGCTCGAGTAGTTAGCTGGTCCCGATTGTGGTTCTTCTTTTTGCAATTGACGCTGGAATCGTCAAGACATCCATGCCACGGCGAAATTGCCAGCTCTGGCCAGATATTTCCTTCCTTTTGCTGGCCCCTCGCAACCTAATTGATGATTGGTTGCTGGTCGGCGAGTGAAAATATTTGTTCAATCCCACGCAGACCGGCTCGCGGAATCTTGCGATTTTCGGACAGGAAGAGGTTGCACCCTCCTATTTCTTCCCCCCCCCCCCCCCTTTTTTTTTGCGGGTTTTTCTTCGATGACGGCACTCCCCGTGTGCGCAAGCGCGCAAGTGCACGTCGGGCTTCCTTTCCGCTCCTCCTGTTTCATTGTCCTAGTGTGATTTTTCGCAAGCGCAGAGGTCACGTAGAGCCGCCAAACCAAGAGGGAAGCATTGCCGCCTCCCCGCCGTCTGGAGCCTTTGGGCCGAGATGGTCGCCCCGGCATTTCTCCTCTCTCGGCTGTCCAGTGTCAGTCGCGGCGGCGCGGATCCCAGGGCCGTGTTCCGGCCTAGACAGCGGCGCTTTGGTGTCCGTCTGTAACCAACTCCGGCCCACGGCGGCCGAGATGGTCGATGCTCCGATGCACACGAAACCTGTATTAAAGGTACTGCAGCCGATGCGGTGTCGAGTTGCTGGCGTTATCGTTGTTTGCCAACAGTCGTTGCAGCAGAAGCTAGCTGCGTTTGCACCCCACAGCTGTACGCCGTTCCACTTGGTTGCCGGATCCATGTGAGGAGTCAACCCAGCTCCAGACTGGACTCGGCTTGAATGGCTGGTTTGTCTAACACGCAGCAGCGGCGGTCATCGGCAATTCAGCGCGGCGTTCCTCAGCAAGTGTCGTGTTGTGGACGAGTCGCGTTCTGGACACTGCAAACCGATTCGGTCCGGCCGAGATACGGCACAAAAGTGGGTTCAAGACGCTGCCGGGCTTTAGTTTCCGGGTCCTACAACAGCAACGAAGCACAGGCGCAATGGCGGACACGCAGCAAGGCGAGATCCAACAGTGGCACGTCACCGAGCCGTACGTCAATCTCCACAACCAACTCGGCGAGGGCCCGTACTACGAGAAGACGACCAATGTGGTGCGCTGGGTTGACATCCAGGGGAAGAAGATCCACAGTGTCTCGCTGGCGGACGGCCCAGAGTCAGTCAAGACGATTCAGCTGGACGTGCCGGTAACCGTGACGGCCAATGTTGAGGGCGTTGATCCGCAGGAGAAGATACTCGTTGGCCTCAAACAGGGTATCGCCCTGCTGAATCGCAAGACGGGCCAGTACGAGTACTTGACCAGGTTCTCAGCCGCCAGCACCGGGGACTATGCCCGGCTCAGGAGCAACGACGGCGCGGTCGACCCTCACGGCCGCTTTTGGGTCGGAACCATGACCGACTTCGGCCTGGGTGACTTCAAGCCTGAAGGTGAGAAGATTTCCTTCCTCCCGATATGAGCCAGTGTCCCCTTCCCACGTGGCCAATGTAGAATCCACACCCGGCATTGCAAGGATCCTTGGCATTGGATCACCACAGGTGTTGCAGGTACAACACGGCATGCCATCGCCGATGTCTGGCTTAGCCTCGGACCGTGCCGTCTCCCGCGTTGTACAAGCACTACTGACATGGCACACAACTGCAGGATCGCTGTTCCGCTTCGACTTGGGCAGGACGGCCGAAGTAATGCGCAAGGGACTCACTATTCCAAACTCGGTTGGCTGGTCGCCCGACGGCAAGATCATGTACTTTACACACTCGTCTGACCGTCAGGTGATCGCGTTCGACTATGACCCGGTGAATGGCAGCCTCTCCAACGAGCGGGTTTTCTACCAACATACCGGCCCAGGCGAGCCCGATGGTTTCCGCGTTGACAAGGATGGCAATGTCTGGCATGCAGTCTGGGGCGAGAGCCGTGTCCTCAAGCTGTCTCCCGAGGCCAAGCTTATTGGACAGGTCAACCTCCCGACAAGGCATATTACGTGCTGCGAGTTTGTGGGCACCGAATTGTTCATCACATCGGCGGCCGACGAGGAGGGTGAGGGGAGGAGCAAGGAGCAAGGAGGTTCCTTGTTCAGGGTTGACGTTGGAACAACGGGCTTGCCTCACTTTGAGTTCAAGTTGGATGTTTAAACGGGCTAATGTAAAGCAGTGACCATTTAGATGGGGTTTAGGCATAGTAGAGGGTCCAAGGTGTCTAGAGTAGACGGTTTTTCGTGTAGATATTTGATGTCGGTGGCCGAGAGCATCCGTTTACATATGCAATATCCGTTTATGAACACACAAAACTATTCGAGCGCCTCTCAAAATATACCGCGAGTATTGCTCGCAGATAACGAGAAACGACATGCCTCAGGGCCTCATACCGATATTGGAACGAGTGTAGAGACCCTGCCAACAGGATGCAGGTTGCAACTTGACTGTCGCGGAGGGCAAGCTTGCGAACGAATGCGTGCCTCGTTTTATCTTTCAAAGGCCATAGTTTGCTTCGCTCTTCAACACCACTGAAGATAATTATAGCTTTTTATTGACGAAACAGAATGATGAACGAGAGGCTTTTGTGTCACGGAGATAAGTTGACCGTCATCAATGTTGACCTTCCGTCAGGGAAAACTCTCGAGGGTTAGGGTCTAAACCTCTGCCTAAAATTTAGTCACTTCCAATTTAGCCTCGCGGGCGTGGTCAGTTTGAAGCAATCCCACCCCGCATTGCACCTTCTGTTTCCTATATCGACAGCGACTCGACTTCGCAGTCGGACTTTCCAAAATACAACCTCGTTCCTTGTTTCATTTGATTGAAAGCACGTTTGGACCGCGGTCTTGCGCTTGCTTTCTCACTGTCGCCAACTCAACAACTACCATGGCTTCAGATTGCGGGAGCGAGTTGGCCTCGGACCGCGACGACACGGACTCGCTCTTTGGCGGTGGTGCTAATGATGGCGATGATTTCTCTTCCCTCTTTATCGAAGAGAATGATCCTTCGAGCCCCGCCATCGAGGACCTAAATCCACAGAGTGAGATTACCTTGACTCCGGGCCCCGGCCAGCCCGAGCCGGCTAACTCCTCCTTTCAGCTCACGCTACCAAAGCCATCGGCTCCGGGACCAACGCTCATCTTGCCTATCCCGATGCGACGGGCGGAAGCAAGTGAGCCAGGTCTCCCCACTGTCCCTGATCCTCCTGGCGTTCTTTTATCAAGCCAGGTTGGACACACTTCAGGTGACCTTGTGGTTAGTACCCAAAACTTCATTGATACATCTCAGCCAGCTCTCGCAGAGTTTGACGAGGCTGAGCTTGAGGCCGAGTTTGAGGAGGCGTTAGCGTCTATAGAGTCCGCAGAGCAAGACATTAATTCGCCACCAGAAGATACCAGCATCCCGGGTGACGGCACCAGCGAGTCTGAAGAAGATGCCTTGAAAATAGCTGTGAAGCAAATACCTGGTTTTCGCTATGCCAACGCCATGACGAACTCGAAGATTCGTCTCCCTCGTCGGATTGACGACGACGTGAAGAAGGCAGAGCTCCTCGCTCCTTACATTACCCTCCGTGAGTATCCCCTAATGACTAATTCCACGCGGCTGGTCGCTAACTGGTGTGTAGAACGAGACATCAAGATGAACGACTTCTACGATGATCTGCAGCTTGGCTCCAAGTACGGCAAAACCCTCAACAGAGACATGAGGGCTTTCATTCAGGCCTCGCCCTATGAAGCGCTTGTCGAGCAAAATCGCAACCGAATTGTGGCGACAAAGAACCACTTGATCAACGCTGCCTTTCTCATGCTCGGTTCGGAGGGATTCGGGGAGAAATTCTTCGGGACTCGATGCGAAACAGCCTCTTCACGGACCGTATTCTGGCCAGCTGATTCAGCCATGTAAGTCGGCATTACCCCTTCCTTTCACGCATCTCTGCTCACATGTCTCTAGAATCATCTCACACCTTGTGAGGATGCTCTACAAGGTTATCTACAACGCTCGCCAGGCGCGGAACAGGGTTATTCGGTACGATCGCGAGAACCAGGCCTCAAGCCCCGGTACCACCCGCGCATCCTCACCTTCTTCTGACTCGCTATCGGCGTTGCCGTCACCGAGCCCTGTCCCACAAGCTGTAGACGTCCCCACTGCGGCGCCCGCAACCCCCACAACACCCACGACGCCAAGAGCTACTGAGCGCCCTGTGCAACAGCCCCGGCCCACGTTTGACCTGCTCGTAAAGGAGGCAAATACCAGGAAACGGGCTCGGTGTAGTTCGATGGGCAACCCGGTCGTGGAGCTCGAAGTCCCGGAGAATGCGAGGCTCACATACAATGTTTACATCAGAGATAGGACTGACTTCCATCTTCTCTCGGTGGGGCACTATCGCCATACCGACAGCATGGTCACGCACGGTGCGTTCTCATATCTCAAGTCATCCCTAGAGATGGCTGGCCAAGTTCCTCAATTCGAAATCTTGACGCCGTACGGTGTGCGGGTTATAGAGAGCGAGGATGACTGGGCCAACGCAGTCATCAGCATCTATAATCGACGCCGGTCAGAAGCTCAGGTCGAGGTGGACATATTCGTATGAGGACTGTATGTCCGTGTTACCAAATCGAAGACCGGGCTGGACTTCCTTGGCTTTGGATCGAAGCTGGTGGGATCGGTGTTTCTACGGAGATGAGTGACGCAGATATGATTATGAAACGGGGTTTTGGTTTGCATGTGTTTTTTTTTTTCATTATTTTATACCCAGGTGCAATGGAGTAAGGTTACTTGGGACGGAGCGGTGGATATAATTGTTCCCGTGTTTCCGGCGATAATTACACAAGTTTGTTGCTCAAGTATCAAGACGCGGCATTTTTCTGGCTGCAGTTGCAGAATACCCTCTGACCATTCACATGTTCTTTTTTTAGAAACGAGCCTGAGTGCACACATTGGAGCTCAATCTAGCCGTTCAACTTTGATCACTCCGAGTATATCCTCGTCAATTTCGTCGTTATACGCAGTTGAGACGTGGGTGTTATATCCTCCGTCAGACCATGGCGGCTCAGCTTTGATGTTGCACCTGATATCCTCGAGCTCGTCCCGCAAGACGCGTTTATCTGGGATATGGCCGTTTCTCTCCGGGGGCATCGGCTCAAATCCGACATTGGTGTATGCCCTCAATTTTTTTACCGGAGGGGTTGTCTTTGTGCGGGATGCTGGAAGTGTCTTGAGAGATTGTGGACTTTGAGTGTATTCGTATTGGACGAGACGGAGGCTGTGCTATGGGCGGGTTGAAGGTGACGGGGGGCATTCTGGCGTTGTTGTTTGATAAGCATTGTGGCCGCTGTGGGATTGGGGGTGGGTTGAAAGCATCTGGGAATACTCTGGCATTGTTTGTAGGTAAGGGCTGTGGTCGTGGTGGGATCGGGTATTTTGTTGGATTGGTTTTTGGGGCTGGAGAGGTTTGCGTGGCTTGACCTTCTGGGCGTGTGGCCTTGTTGGTGTTGAGGTAGTTTTGAACAGGGGGTCGTTGGAAAGGAGGTCGTGTCGATCCTTGGTGAGGTTGTTGAGGTGGTGTTATATGAGTTGCTGGATGTGAAATGTGTGGCAGCGTGTGTGTGTGTGTGTGTGTGTGTGTGTGTGTGTGTGTGTGTGTGTGTGTGTTAATGCTGTTGGGTTTGGGGTGGTGCATCGGCGGGGATTGGTATTCTTGAGGTGGTTGTGTCGGCAGTAGTCCGGGTGAAGGGCGTGGTGAGAGTATCGGCGATGGCAGGGCTGGGGCTGACGGTTGTTTACTTGCCAAAGATAAACCTGCAAGAGCCTTTTTTTCTACGCCATTCTCGCAGAGAAGGGGTCCGCCTGATAGCACTTTCTGCCAGCTGGTCTGGGCGATGCTCGACCCTCTTCTGGCTATGAGTCTGGGTCTGAGGGGGATTTACGCTGATATTGATGTTGCGGTTGCAGATTTCAGTCACCATCATGATGTATTGACTCTTGAGGAGGTCATCCGAGAAGGTGACCATGTCCTTGGGCCGATAGAGGGTCGTGATGGGGTTTGTGGCGGACGTGACTGGGTTGCCACCGGGTCGCTCATGGTAGTATTTACAATACTTGCGTTGTTTGCTAGGCCATCTTGACCTAGCACATTGGTCAGTTACGTTTCTATGGAAGATGCCAGGCTCATACCTGCCCGGGACATTGCAAGGGGTTCCGTTGTGGAAGCAGTTCATACATACACCGTCCAGCGATGGGGCCGGACGAATATGGTTTGGCGCATTCGATACAAGGCTTGCCTTGTTGGAAAGAGTCACGAAAAAGTGACAAAACGAGTCCGTGGGCTTGTCGACCGTTGTTCATTTCCCAGGTTGCCAAGTGGCTGGGACGCCCTGTCTCGTCGTGTGTCCATCTCGGCTCCCAGAGGCGCATCAGGTCCGTCCCAGAACTGATATTATTGCTGAAGAAGGGCTCGGCAATGTTCGCCTTAGATTGGGAAAGCATGCGAAGAATCCTGACTGTCTCGGCCAGTCGATTGCACACGGTGAGCCGGAGGGCCAGTGTCGTGTGCATCCCGAGAGGGACCCCCAGGAATCGCAACCTCGTAACAAACTGGCAAAATGGATCCGTATCCATCGTCGCAAAAATACACACACTGATAATGTCGATCTGACATCATCGTGTGGTGGGGGGAAATGGCGAGGTGCGACTGTTCATTCCAGGCCCAAGCAAGTCTCTGACAACCAAACTGAAAGGATAGGCCTCACCCACCCAATACCAAGACATGGGTATCAAGTAGTGAGTAGTTTAAAAGACCTTGAAAACCATCACCCGTACCCATTGAAGATCTTGTATATGCCTGTTGAAAATGAGCCCACCAGGTGAGGCCTTCTGCAGCAGCGTCAGCCGGATTCAGCATATCAATGGCACTACAAGGTTGAATCGCCCCCAACGCCAGATACCCGGCGCAATCCCAAAAACACAACATCCGGCGACGACGGCGGCGTATCCGAACAAATCACCCCCCCCGGGGCTGTCCTCGGCGCCGGCACCGGCGCAGAATCTCGGGCCCTCACCCCCAACGCAACCGATACCGATTAATCACCCACCTCCTCCTCTCCTCCTCACTCATGCCTGGCTTCCCCACTACCTTCTTGACCTGTTTTGGCCTTCTCTCCATCTCTCCCGCAGTCAAGTCGAGCACATCCTGCAGCTCGTCCATGTCCAAGTGCTCAAGCGCATGCTTCGCCATCTTCTCGACATCATTCTCGCCACGCGGAAGCATGCGAATGGTATCGGCCTCCTTGCGTCTCCGAAGCTCACTCTTGAGCAAAATGGTCCTCAGTCGGAGTCTATCCGTTGGGCACTTCCTCATCGGACCGCTTAGGACACTGGTGCCGTAGGGGAGCAACTTTGCGTAATCCTCTTTTGCGCGCAGCGAGCATGAAGCGCCGCGTCGTTTATAATGACAATTCGTGGATGAACCCTTTGTCTCGTCCGTCTCGGGGACGAAACACCGACTAAAGGGGCCGGTCGAGCCCCCCCCTTTTTGCAGGCGGTGCAGATGAACCAGTGCCGCTCCTCGGCGAAGAGCGTCAGGGTGATGGCCATGGCTTGGTGTGTGCGTTTTAATTCGCGTTGCGCTCTTTCGTAGCTGTGATTGTTGCGATAGACTCTTGGTTCTCAGAGTCGGAGAACATTCTAGAAGATGGGTGTGTTAGGTTGTGTCATGGATGAGAAAAAAAAAGGGGGTCGGGGAGGCTTCTTGCTCTTTTCCCGTCAAGGCAATTGGAGACGGTCGGAGAGATTCCCTGGTGGTCAAATTCGCGAAGTGCGTGTACAATGGAGTTTGTTTCGTCGCGCGCTCGATGTTCACCGTCGTATCTGGTGAGAGGGACGCCGCGATACTGGGTTCGTGGCATTCCCATGCTGATGGCTTGGTGATGGCGGGATTGAAAACATTTTGAGGGACGTTGTGCGCGGGGGCCGGTTGGGGGTTTTGACGAGAAAATTTCCCCTAGAGCTTTTGGGCAGTTGCCTCAAGGGGCCAGCAAATGCAGCTTTTCTAAAACTCATCGGCGCAGTAATGGGATGACGTCAACGTGATGTTTCCCCGCGTTGCTTTCTAAGTTTATCACAGAATTCTCAGGGTTGATCCTTGTCGTGTAGCCCCTGAGCCCCAGCACTGGTTGTCAACAATCCTCACTTAGGGGAGCTTGCCAACACTTTAGGGTCACAACTTTGTCATAGCATTCCCCATAATACCTAGTAGGAATCCGGAGCCTGGACTAGATTACAGAAAGTTAACTTGCGGTTATGGACATGTTTGTGTCAGTTCCCTCCTTTGGGCTGCGGGCAATGTAGCCTGGAGGTCGCGAGGTCATAGCGGCACAGGAGTTGCCCATTCTTTCATGCTCGGTGGGCTTTTGACTCAGGATTATTCACAAAGCTGTAACGAGGAACTTCGGACTTCACATGTACGCAAATAATCTTTCTTATCTTGTCTTTTCAGGACGACAGTTGCCAAACCTAAGCAGAGAATCAAGAGAGAGAATAAACGGGCTGTAGCTCCCAGGTCAATTCAGAGTGTCATGCTACCTTTTGCCGAATCTCAATAAGAGATGGTAATTAAAAACCGCTCAAATCCCCCCCCCCCCCCCGATATGGACCCAGTATGTCTCTGAGATGATGTTGGATACCTCAAAGGCATAGCAAACCATGTTCACCTAGTTCACTCCTCCCCCCCAAAGATAAAAAACGCCGGGCTGGGCATCTTTGCGGCTCACAGAGTGTGCGAGGAACCGGAATCGCTTCGAGAGTGCTTACGGCTTGATGAAAGACTCCCGACGGAATCCATCTCATCCCTTCTCTCAATCTCAGCTGCGACGCTGTCGAGCCTGGTTCTCATGGAGCGAATCCCCTCCGCATTCCAATGGCCTCTCTCAGGTTGATTGGTGTCGGTAGCAGCAGTAATTAGCTGCAATATATCCGTGCCGTTTTTTCGATCTACGACAGGGCGTCAGTTTATCTGTCGACGAACCGAATATTCCAAGCTTACTGATATAACATGGGCACTTCTCCTCATCTCCCGCGTAGTAACAGCTTATACAGGCCCAGTTCGTCAAGTCGGGGGCTGGAATGAAACAAGCTGTGGAGGGAGAATTCTTATGCCATTTGTCCTCCGCCATATCACGGCCAGACTCAAGGCAATTGTTGCAGGGGTCGTTGTGTCCCACCTCCTCAGAGAACAATGCGAGGGCAAGGGCCACCTGACAAGCGTGGTCAGCCTTCCAGGGCACCACATACCCGTCAATCGTGACAGGATCCCAGAGACGATTGATAGGCTATTGTAGACGGCGTTAGTACCAAGAACAGAATCGTTGACGGGGTTCGGGAGGGCAGCAAATAGCAACAATCCAATCGTGCTTCTTCGAAGATTGACATTTTGAGTCTGCTCTTACCGAGTGCTCTCGAATGTAAGCCTTAGCTCCCATGTGCTTAGAGGCCAAGAGTGTCTTCAAGGTGTGGATAGTTTCCAGGGCCATTTCCAACTCTTCGTGATCGTGGGACCATCTCTTGAGGCCGAGAAGAGCCGAGTTGTTATATTTCAGCTTTGAGAGCCACGTCAGGTCCTCTTCGCTTAGATCTCTCAGCTGGGGGGGGGGCATGGTGGATCTCGGTGATGGGGGATTTGCAAAGAGGACCTGTCTTGGAAAATAAAGTGAATGCTTCGTGGAGAAAGAAGTGGCTGGCGGAGGTTTTGAGGTGAAAAGGTTGTATGTGGCCTCCAGCTTCCGAGGAGGCCCTTGGCTCTGCCTTGAATGAGAATTAGCACTTTAAAGTTTCCGAGGAAGGAGCTGGTTTTCGCTGTACCTACCAACGTATATTTAGCACTTGGTTTTTTTTTTTTTGAGAAGGGTCTGTCAAGAACAGAAGAAGTGTTGGAGGTACGAGAGGGAACGACTTTACCCTCTTCGAATAGATATGGACTGAGATACAGGTGGTCGAGAGGGCTCGAAGTAGAACGCGACCGCGCTCCGAGGTGTAGCGTTGGTGCCGGTGGGCACAATATCAATGAAGTATTGCAGCAGACATAACCTGAACCAAATTTGCTGGCACGAGTTCGGCTAACGAGTATTCTGTGCGTCGTTTTGAGTCTTACAAGAATTACCATTCCAATATTAAATTGTAACAATTCCAAGGCCCCTCCAACGCCAAACAATGCTTGGTATCTATCCTAGAGTCTTCGTGCCCTAGTGTTACACCTCATGCGAGAGGTTGCAGAAAATCATAGCCTGATCCGTCCTTCTCCACCGCCACCAAACCACCTTCTCACATCCGAGCTGTTCCTTCCCTGTGACGGCCGACTACTACTCTCGCCTTCATCATCACCACCCATCCACTTTGGCTTTTTGATGTCCTGAAACCATTTCGGTGTGTCCATTGTATCAATAGTGTTCTTGAACCGGTGGCCCAGCGCCTCAAAGAAGTTCTCGTCTTCGGGCTCCGTGTCCGTCCGCGATGCTCTTCCGACCCTCCTTGTTGATGTGTTGGCTGTTGGTCTCGCATTTGGCGATGTGCCTAGGGGTGTAGTTGGGCCGTTGTGACGAGGCGCCCCCGGTATCGTGAGTATCGGGGCAGACCGCGGATGACTAGCGATGCGGGCCGCAGCTTCGGCCCTCCGCCCTCTAATTGCGGCCGAAGTGCCGTTGAGCTCACGATCGATGAGGTCCCGGCCCTCTCGCCATGACCCGGATCCGTATATATTGGTTCGCTCTGCGTCGTCTTCATCATCAATGACGTCAACCCCAAAACCGACAGATCGTTTGATCTTTCCATACAGTCCGAATAGGGTGGCGCAGACGGGGACGAGGATGAAAGCAGGAAACAGAATGTCGAACCACTCGCCAAGCGTGGTGAGTTGGATAAGCTGACCGAGAAATTTGTAAAAAATGGTGTCGTGGTAAATGCTTCCCAGGAAAGTCATGAAGTTGTAGGATAGCGGCACGCTTAGGCGAGCCACCTGGGAGGCATACCAAAATGCCGACTCGTGGGCGGTATTACGGCGGACAAGCGCCCGGCCACGCCACACTTTGACCTCGGTGATAGAACTCAGGGCGGCGAGACACATGTATAGCATCCAGAAGGCCGCGATAACTTGACCGGCAAATCCAACCTGGCCTCCGGTGGCGTCCCAATGGTGGATGACGCTATAGCGGATGACGGAGAAGGAGGGGAGAAGACCCTTGACGACTTCTGACCAGACAATGCAAACCGATGCAAGGGAGAGGAAGCCGCCTAGGGCGATCCGGAAGTATGGCACTACATGGTAGTGGAGGAGAAACCGGGTGTAAGGCGTCAAGGGGTTGTGCTTGCCCCAGAAGCCGGCATTCGCGGAGGCTACGCCGAAATCGAGTTTCTTGGAGGCCGCAGAGTCCAAAATGGCCTGTGCCTTGACGGCATCCTCGAGCAGGCGGTTCCATTCACCAACCCACCTCGCACGGGCGTGTTTAGCCCTGACAAGACGTCTTGTCAGATCCGCCATGTATTTTTCGGTAATGACGGTCGGTAGGATCTTGCTGTTATCGCCAGAGCCACGAACCACGCGCGCACCGACAGGCCCCGACTCGGGAAGGTTAGTGAGGTCGACGAGTTCTTCGATCCAATCCTGAAACAGGTTGACGCTCCCCCCTTTACGACGGCTAAGCTCTGACACCTGCATTTCTAGATCCTCGAGTGTCATCTCTGCATCTTCCATTTGTTCGTAGACCCTCGGGGCTTGGGCCTGGAGCCTGCGCAGCCTGCCGCTGATGTTTGCGCTGCGGAAGAGTTGGCGAGGGATTGCGACCAAGCCATGACCCATAAGATAGATGGCCAGGATCAAACCCCAGCAATATGCTAGTGCCATGACGGTGCTTTGTAGAGATTTGGAAAAGGAACCGTATGACCAAATAACATAGATAAATCCAAGAATCCCAGAGCCGAAAACGATGGCGTAGTATTGGGCATTTGCGCGGAGGGAGTCGAGAGTCTTGTCTTTGGGATCGCGGTAACCGGAGTCGGAGTACTCGGCCAGGACGGGTAGAATGAACCTGTGCCAGAGTCAGCGGGAGTTGCTATGTGATTCAAGATGAGCATACCAAGTCAGGACAAAGGTCAGCCAATACACAATCCTCCACGACACTTTCAAGGCGCCCGGATTCAGCCAAATGCCCCGCGCCGCGATGTCATCTGCCATGGCAGTCGACGCGAGGTCGATGGGGACCAGCAACACCATGCTCGCGGGAAGCCATAGTGCAAAGAATACGGGAACCAGAAGGTATGCCGGGGTTGTTCGCAAGGGTAGATAGTATCGGAGAATGAAGAGGACGACGATAGAAATGACGAGGAGCGAGATGAGGGCAAAGATCTCGGACCCGATGGGTGACGCTGGTATCGCTGGCGAAATCATCGTTGATGATAATCGTGACACATAGCCGCCCGCGGTCTTCCGTCGTTGTTGGTGTCGTGTTGTTCGCGATCGCTGGCGTTCGTACCATGCGACGAGGCTGGTGGAACGTCCCTGGCGTGGATGGTGGAGCACTGTTGGACGTTGACTTGTGCCAATTATGTCACACCATCGGGCGAGGCTCGGCAGGGAACTAAACCAGCTAATCCTGATCTGGTATGAGGGGGCTTATGCGCCATGTGACGTGCATTTGGTTACCTTGCAGCGCAACAGAGTTCATCCCGTCTTGCAGCGCCAAACCGACCGCGAAAGCGTAACTCCCGTCAGTAGAGGACACACAGAGAGTGTACATAAGAGGTCATCCATGCAGGGTTAGGGTCGATCCTGTGCCCCCGCACATCCGACTCAAAAGGGGAAAAAAGTCCTTGGCCGGGAGCAACCGCATCCACTCTCGGCAGCTTTCCCGGGTCGGAGGGGTCGGAGTGGTACCCGGGGAATGCTGGCCACCTTGTATGGGTGCCCGCTTTCTGATACGTGATAGGAAGGATTTCTTGGGATCTTACGCAACGAGACACCTCCCCGCCCTTGCGCGACTGCTTATCACCTCGCGGAGACGGAAGGAGGGGTTGAGGAATCGGGAGGGGGTACTGGATGATAACAAGCATAAGATGGCCTGTTTTCTGCCTCAGACCTCCAGGTCTTTACTCTCGACCAACCGACTTGTCTTTGTCCGCTGCTTTTCTCGTTCCTCGCGCCGACAGCCAATCCACTCCAGAATGGAAGTCGAGCTAACAGCCCCCAATGGCAGGAAGTGGTTGCAGCCACTTGGCCTGTTCATTGGCAATGAGTTTGTCGAGAGCAGCGGCGGCCAAAAGATAGCCTCCATCAACCCAACGTACGTCTTCTAGTGTAGCCTATTGCTGGTACTCGTTCTGACTGGCTGCCCAGCACCGAAGATGAGATCTGCTCGGTTCATGCCGCAACAGCTGACGACGTTGACCGGGCCGTCGAAGCTGCCCGGAAAGCTTTCAAGGACCCCTCGTGGAAGTCGCTGTCAGGCACGGAGCGCGGGGCTTTGATGGTGAAACTGGCCGATCTTGTCGCACAGCACGCCGAGACCCTCGCAACCATCGAGTGCCTCGACAACGGCAAGCCATACTCGGTTGCTCTCACCGAGAACGTTCCCGAAGTGGTGAATGTTCTGAAGTACTATGCCGGATATGCCGATAAGAACTTTGGGCAGGTGATCGATGTTGGCCCAGCCAAGTTCGCCTACACCATCAAGGAACCCCTCGGTGTCTGCGGTCAAATTATTCCCTGGAACTATCCCCTCGATATGGCTGCCTGGAAGCTTGGTCCCGCGCTGTGCTGCGGAAACACGATTGTCTTGAAACTCGCCGAGCAGACGCCTCTTTCGATGCTTTATGTGGCGAAGCTGATCAAGGAGGCCGGGTTCCCCCCTGGCGTGGTCAACATTATCAACGGTTACGGCAGGGAAGCAGGTGCCGCATTGGTGCAGCACCCCAAGGTTGACAAGGTGGCCTTCACTGGTAGCACGGCGACGGGAAAGGAGATTATGAAGATGGCCTCTGCTACTATGAAGAACATCACACTGGAGACTGGCGGAAAGTCACCTCTCATCGTCTTTGAAGACGCAGACTTGGAACTGGCGGCAACATGGTCTCACGGAGGGATCATGAGCAACCAGGGCCAAATTTGCACGGCAACGTCCCGCATTCTTGTCCACGAGGCCATCTACGACGATTTCGTTGAAAAGTTCAAGACCAAGGTCAAAGAGGTTTCCGTTATTGGTGACCCATTCGAAGAGACCACCTTCCAGGGACCCCAGGTGACCAAGGCTCAATACGAGCGTGTCCTGGGCTTCATCGACTCCGGCAGGGAGGAGGGAGCAACAATCGCTATGGGTGGAGAGCCAGCGCCACAGAAAGGGAAGGGGTTCTATATTGCTCCGACCGTCTTCACCAACGTGAAGCCCAGCATGAAGATTTTCCGAGAGGAGATCTTTGGTCCCTGTGTCGCGCTGGTCTCATTCAAGACGGAGGAAGAGGCCCTCGAGCTAGCCAACGACACAAGCTATGGCCTTGGAGCCGCAGTATTCACCAAAGATCTAACCCGGGCGCACAGAGTGGCGCGGGAGATCGAGGCAGGCATGGTCTGGATCAATAGCAGCAACGACTCCGACTTCAGAATCCCATTTGGCGGCGTCAAACAGTCAGGAATCGGAAGAGAACTTGGCGAAGCCGGTCTACAGCCGTACTGCAATGTCAAGGCGATCCATGTAAATATGGCGGCATGAGAAATCTGCAAGTGGTATATATCGCCAGGGGTATAGCTCGAAGTGTCTGTAATATTGGGAGCGGAACGTAGTTTGGACCCCGGTTTTCGACGTGGAATGTTGAGTGGTATCACTCGCTCGGAATTATGGGACAGCGAAACATCAATCATAGCAATGAATTTCATCTGAAATCCCCCACACGAGTTGATTATGGTGCTGCGAACTTCAAGACGCAGCGTCATCGGTTTCATGCGTTCCGCACAATGGGAACCTTGATGATTCAACCCCACATTGACAAGGGTCGGTGCCAAGCCAAAGGCGAAGCTAGGAACGTGGCACCAAAACTTGTCCTCCGCCTGACGACACTGAAGACAGGTTGCCAAACTCGATTGCGACGACATCACCTGTCGCTTTCAAGCCTCTTAATACAATCTTCGATTCTTGTGGTTGACGCTTTATTTCTTCGATCAGCTCTACAGGCGCAATCTAGCTTTGCTTCGCACCCGCAGGCAAACCGCGCATTCTCGACGACCCGAGCCCGCGATGGCTCCCAACATCCCAACTGCGTCATTACACCTATCATACCCTCTCTATGCGTGCGATTTTGATCCCCAAGATGCGAACAGGCTCGTAGTTGGCGGCGGTGGAGGTCCCGGTAGGAGCGGCGTCTCCAACAAGATCAGTGTCCTGGACGTCTCGGACAAAGACTCGGTCCAGATCCTGTCGGAGCTCGATCTGAGCCGCGACGAGGACAGCGTCAACACCCTTGCAGTCGGACCGCGGAGGAGAAACTCCATCTTGGTTTTTACCGGCATCAACTCCAGCCCCGCAGATGTCGCAAAGGGGAAGAACGAGCACTTTCGGATCTTTGGCGTCGACCAGACGTCCAAAGCCAAAGCCACCCCCAAGATTGCCGAGTTGTCCCGGTCGACCCTGTTCTCCTCCAAGGAAGCCGACACATACCAAAGAGTACTGAGGCTATCGCATCCATACGCCGACAAGCCTCAGATTGGCGCGATCGCAACCGGCCTCGCCAAGGATGCCGAAATCGCCGTCTTCGATGTCCCTTCCACGGGTAATGCGCCGAAATCACGAGGAAAGCTGGAGTTGGTGAAGGAGGCCATGGATATGGATATAATACAGACGGGGGATAGCGAATGGCAAATCGTCTACTGCGACGATTTTGAGATCTACACGCTCAGCATTGGGAAGAGGGGGACAGAGGGCCCTCACCTTGTCTTTACCGTCCCGCATGACGAGTCTCCCCGCGCCTCCTTCCGGTCGATCCGCTACCTCACGCCCACGTTTCTCATCGCGACGGCGAATATCCCCAAGGCTAGCGGAGTTGTCCTCCAAGGCTTCCGTCTCCCCAAGCCCGATCAGGGAAGCGACGCCAAGGCACGCCTCGCCATTTCCGCAAAGCTCCCCAAGACAGTGGCGCGCTCGACCGGCATGGCAGTGCGCAATCTCTCCCCTCCATCGGCACCCACAACGAAATATGGTGATGTGCAGTTTGTCATTGCCGTTGCCGGCCAAGACAGTTCTGTGACACTTTACAAAATCGACCACCAGTCCGTTGGAGAGATTGAACTGCTCACCAATCTCCACCTCATCAACACCCTCAAAGAGGTCCACCCGGGTCCTATCTCTGGTCTCGTCTTTTCGCATTTTGTTCCACCCAAGACAGCCACAATGCGCCAGCACTACCTCAAACTCGCCTCCATTGGGTCCATGGGCAACTCTTGCGTTGTGCACTCCCTTCCGCTCAGGCGTGTCAACGAAAAGGGGGTCCCGGCCAGTGCCCGCCGGGCGGGCCCCCCTCGACAGCCCCGCTACGAGGTTGCGCTCAAGAGCCACGGCCCGTCGCCTCGCGATCTTATCATGGTTCTTGCCGCCATCGTCCTTCTTCTGGCTATCATCGGCCAAAGCGTCCTGGAGGTCAAGGGTCTTTCGCCATCAGTTATTGGCGCTAGGCGTGTTTTGCCCCATAGCTGGCACGAGGACTGGTCACATAAATCGCCCCTGAAGGAAGGGTTCCTCTCCGAGTTCTTAGCGGAGAAGAAGCTAGGGGCTGACGACAAGGTGGTGGTGTTGAACGTGGACTCTCAGGGAGACGATGCAGGTGTCAAGGTTGATACGCACAGTGAAGAGACGCACGGGAAGGCAGTTGAGTGGCATGAGCTGCCAACCGAGCAAAAGAATGCATGGAAGGAGAAGCTGAAGGAGGCAGGGCACTGGGGAGAGCACCTCGGCGAGGCGGTCTTTAAGGGCGTCCTCTTCGGTGAGATTGGTGGGTTGGTCGGACAGGTTGTGAGGGAGCTGTAAGCTGTATGTCAGGCATTAATCTAATGGGTGACGGATGAGATGTATGATGGACGGATCTTAGATTTTTCATGTATTTTGGGAGTTTAGAGGGATATCATCATGATTGATGTTGGGGGTGGCCTCCTGTGTATCACTTTTTCGATTCTCTCCACTGAGCGATATTTGCATTGAAGTATGTACAACTTGCTACAAGAACGTCATCAAATTTGGCAACAGAGGATATTCCACCCCGTCAATCATTTCCGTCTCGTATCCCCTACGTCTCAAACCATCGCCTTCATCGCCTACCTCCTCCTCAGTCTCAATACCAATGAAGCCCATCCCGCTCGCATCATCCCTCTTCCAATTCCCAGCACAGTTCCCCGTAATGTATTGCGCGGAATCCATATCCAGCGTCATCTTGATTTCGGGGCAGTAATCCCAAATATGCTTCCTCAGCCTTGTCGTCCCCCAAATCTCACTGGGCAGAATCACTCCGCTGCCGCCGGTGTGATAGCCCATGGGCTCGTAAAAGCCCTCCCTCCAATCATCCAAGCCCTCGACGTAGCTCCCATTTCTGGCCGCCTCCAACAACGCCGTTTGGTTATTGTGTTTGGTCCCGTTCCGGCCTCCGTGTCCGACCTCGCTCGCATGCACGAGCTTCACCTTTTCGCCCTGCTTGGACTCGCCCGAAAAAACAATCGACACGCTCCCGTTCGCCAGTCTCCCGCCCGGTAAATGCCCCAGCCGATCCGTCAACCACACATCCTCGGGGTCGGAACCGTCGACCCTGATCTGGTTCTTCAGCACTTTTACAATAGCGCTCACCCGTCTCATACTCAGCCCGCCATTTCCGCCGAATCGGCTGTTGGGGTTCCACGGCGCGCCGACCCAGTCGTAGTCCAGATAATCGTTCAAATTCTTGCGACTGTTTGCGCACAGCATGCTGTCGGTTTGGAAGACGAGCAGCCATTCCGCCGGGGCGAGATACGTCTCGTAGAGCCACAGGTTCGTCAGGAACCGGCTGATTTCCTCTTGGGATCCCGTCGTCATGTTGGCGGGGATGTAGGAGAGGTCCAGCTTGCCCGCTGCGACCTGCTCGCGGATGGCGACGGATGAGTTGATGAGGGTTACGGATTCGATCGAGCCCATGAAGCGGAAGCGCCAGTCGGGGGGGACGACCGAGATGAAGTGGAGCATGAGGGGGGCGAGGATGGGGTTGGGCCTGTTTTCGATGAGGAGGGCGACTTTGGAGGCGTTGAACTTGGTGGATTGCGCGGCGTAGTGGTACTCGAGGGAGAGGGAGGGTATTGGGAGCGAGGAGGGCGTGAGGAGGTGAAGGGTTACCAGGACGAAGATGATGAGGACAGTAAGGCGGAGGCGACGGCTTGGGTGGGACCAGAGGAGCGATAGGAGGGCTTTGGTGCGGGAGAGGGGCGTTGGGGCGGCGAGGTGTTGGAAGAGGGCCATTTTCTTGATATCAATGACGGTGGGCGAGGCCCGAGCCGTGAAGATTTGGAGTGTTCTTTGGTGTCAAAGTGTCATCGGTTCAGGATCTGGGCTGGCGATAACTGCGAGACTGCGAGACTGAAGCTGGGAGCGGAGGGCCAGCGAGCCGACAACCAACCGGTCAGTCCATGCTCGGGTCTGGCGATGGTGTTCTCAAGGCCAAGATGAGCAAAGGAGGGGAGGCGGCAGAAGTTCGAACGCGAAGACCACGCGCGAACAGGGGCAGAAAGTGGTTCCCAAACCGGCATGGGCGGGTGGTACTTGGACGGTACATGCGGCTCTCTCCAATAATTGATCTGCAAGTGCGGGATCGTTTAAGCGTTGTGACGGCGCAGCCCTTTTGCTTTCTGGACATCTGAGCAAACTGGACAGATCACGGGCATTTCGCACCGATTTTGAGTCGGTCCAGAGATTCTTTGGTAGAGTTTGCCAGTTCCATTTAGCATGTCTGGTTCGTTGATGAGGAGAGGGTTCTCCGAAGAGTCCGCTGAAATTGTCCAGGACGAACACCATGGGATGACTGGCGCACGGACTAAGGTGCCTATCGTTAGTCCAGGGGGTTGTTCAGCTTACCAGTATTGGTGTCCCTCACTTTCAACTCAACACGCTGTCCTTTGAATGAGACTGCAGTTCTGTCAACGTAACCTCAAGTCCACGTGTGGTAAGAGTAGGCCGAGTAAACTTACCTCCTCTCAAGAGCCAACATCAACCATCGTCAAGACCCTATTCCCACGTCGTCCTAGGTTGCCCCGCTTTCGTCAATAGCAACGCCACTACTACAGGGGATAAGTACACTCCAAGTACAGCACACCGCACCCCGTATTCTTCGTCAAGCCTTGGAGTTGACGTTGAACAAACGCGACTTGTCGCAATGTCGAGTTTCTCCGTCCCTGAGATTCCTGTACGTGAGAATGCACTGCGGTGTGCCTGAAAACAATCAACGGCAGTCATTTGCAATGAGGAAGATAAGGACGCAGCACGCGAAATGTCAAGCTCAGCCAATGCAACCTCACCTCGTCATCAGCTCTCCCATTCGGGACCCCTTTTTCGCCAAAAGGCTTAGCGTTGACAACCCCTGTCTGGCTTATTCTTGGAATCTCGGGGTCGCGTTCAGCACATCACCCACACGACCCCCCGCGCTGTCGCAATGGTGGGTGTTGGGACAGTCTACCCTTTCCGACCTTCCAAGCTGTCCTCGAGACAGGATATCAACGCTCGCTTCCCTCCATGATCCAATGACCACATTCTTTTGAATCCACTCGTTATCGCTCTCAGGCACGATGGCTGTTGTCCTGGCGCCGCCCGCATCTTCCACCAAGTTTGTTCTTTCTCGAGCCAAAATCTTTCTGGCATTATCCTTGGCTGCAACGTAGGTAGTAGAATCCTCCCGTTGAGCGTCCCACTGACGGTGCAACGTGTAGATGGTGGTTCGCATCCATCCTTCCCAGCTACCAGCCCGTGATCAAAGAGAAAGTGAAGGCTCGGCTCGAAGAGGCCCGGCAAAGTCTGCCGAGCATCAAGGTTGATTGGAAGACTTCGTCTAACGATCCCCGCGATGCCTACAGTGCTGCCAAGGTTGCACTTTTGATTGAACCAAGGCCACTTCCCCATCTTGTGCCTCAAATTTTGCACATGATCTCGGTGGTTCCTCCAGACTGGCGTTTCCTCTTCATCGGTTCCGAGCAGAGCGTCGTCACAGTCGGGAGGGCATATGCAACCAAGTACCAACAAGTCATTGGCAAGTTGGATTTGATGGTTCTGCCCGAGCCCTGGAACATCAGCAGCAAGGAACACGTCTATCGAACCGTGACGGACCCGAGATTTTATGCCGAGTTCCTCCCCGGCGTCGAATGGCTTCTGAAGTACGAGTCAGATAGCATCCTCTGCTCTAATTCCGGTGTCAGCCTCAACGACTGGCTGCATTTCGATTGGGTCGGCACCACCAAGACGGGTAGTGAACAGTTCCCATCCGGCGGTGGGCTCACCCTGCGCCGCATTTCCACCGTCGAGCGGGTCCTTGGCTTCCAGGCGCGGTATAACGACTCGGAGCCTGAAGATGAATGGTTCAGAAAGCGGGTGACTCTTCTACCCGACGCTAAGATTGCGACCGGACACGAAGCGCTTGCCGTTGAGGACGCATACAGAGAAAAGGCAATGGGCTACCACATTCCCGATGGGGGAAAAAAGCTGTCCCGTGTCGTGTGGGACAACGAGAGTCAGCGAAAGGCCATCTTCAAGTACTGTCCGGAGGTGAGCCTGATAATGGACATGAGGCTGACAAGGGAACGGTGCTGGGGTGCCGGTGGCGGCGGCTTTGGGGGTCAAACATTGACGCCTTCTCCGACGAATGATGACGAAGTCAACAAGGCGTACCTGGAGAGGGTCAAGAAGCATAAGGAGGAGGCAGCTGCCAGAGTAAAGGCGTCAAAGGCTGCCGAGGAAGCTGCGAAGAAGAAAGCGGCGGAAGACGCTGCGAAAAACGCAAACGGGACGACGGGGAACGAGACAGTAACTGGGTTCGCCAACTCAACGAAGCCAGAGACCCAGTGGGGATCCAACAGAAAAACCAACCAAACACGGTCAGGCGTTTTACCAAGGCATGCTCCATGATGTGAGATGATCAATAACAACAGTGCTCGCCCGATTAGTCACCGCCTGGAGGAAGGAGGTGCCTCGGAGAAAGCTACTCCGAGCGCAACCTGCGGCCGAAGGGGATCCGGGCTTCTGAGTTTGGGAGCGTGCGGCTTCTAACGCAGGAGTCTGAAAGACCAGGCCAGCGCCTCGTGGTGGGATGGCGTCGCCCGCGGTGGTGGGAAGCGTGGAAGCCGAACAGGCGTTGACCCTGTGATGATACGTTACCGTAGCCAAGGTTCAAACGTGTCTACTGCTGCGAGGTTGCGAGCGTACCCAGCAGTGGACAGCGATGCGAGGTCGGAGTGCAGAGGATGACGACAGCCACCGGCAGTGAGGTATTTGGTCTCTTTAAGGCATCCGGTCTTGTGGAAACTCGTGGTAGCAGTGGTGAAAGCGCCGTTGCAACGGGGTGGATTGGTTGGCTGTAGGGCAATTATCGGGAGGGGCATTTGGGGTTTTTCTTCGTCGCGGGACGTGTAGCACTTGCCCTTCAAGTAGTTCATGGAAGGACCCCCCGAAAGGGTTGAGCCGAAGACTAACAGTCCACCCCCTCTGGTCTTGGTTGTTCCTGCCCCAGCCTTGCAACCAGTAAAGACGTTGTTTTATGCTTTGAAGCCAAGTTTGACGCTCGACTTGGCACCCATCGATCCTTTTCTCGCCCTCGCCTTGCAATCTGCCGCCTGGTCTTGGGAGGCCCGCAGACCCATCCGGAGGCATCGAGAATTCGAAGCGACGTCACAGCGCTGCAACACCACGTTCACCGTCCCATCACCCTTCGAGAAGCTTGGAAGATGCAGGGCAACCAGTCCAAAATCCCGGCTCCAAATTGAGCTACGTACAACCTTCTCCCCTTTCCCCTCGCAGCCCGTCGACGATCTTCGCGGTTCTTCGGTTGCACAGCTCCGCAACTCCACGGTGACATTTCTGGTCGACTTCAGCCAAAATACAAAGAAGCGATGGCGGCAGCCATTCCCCAAATTTGGAGCATTTTGCCGCGTCACCCTTTTGGGTCACATACCAAGCTTTGCGTCCAAGAACGCCGAGGATTGCCAGATCTGCCGGGAAGCGAGCATCTACCTTGCGGCTGATCGCCACACCACCGCATCTTGCTCCCGCCGTCCCTTGTCGCTTTCACTAGATTTCCCCAGTCCGAAAGCCGCATACTGCGGTTTCTGGTGGCATTGTAGGTAACCCCAATCTCCAGCTCTCGAAAAGAGGAACGTCAGACGGACGAAAACATCTGCGCTTCTTCGTAATGCCCCTGTTCCTCCTCTTGGCCCTTCCCCTTCGAGTAACTGGAGCCGGTTGTCGATTCACTGACGTTGAACTTGCCGTTCACTTTACCGGGAGCTTACAAACTTGGCCATCGGAATGTTCTGTTACCCCATGTTTTTTCGACTTCACCCGATCGTCTGATATTGAGCTTGCGTTACGCCACTATATCTCGAATCCATCTCAAACTTAGGGTACTCTTATTTCCGGACCCAATACATTGCCTTCCGGTGCCAGTACTGGCATCGTTGGGCGATAGGAACCTTGTCTCTCAACCTCAACCTGAAGACAATTGTGTGAAGCAATCCGACGCTCAGAATAGCGCCAGCCGGTGGGGCCAACATTTATTTAATTCCACGCACGTTCGCCTGGAGCACGCCTCAATAAGGACTGCGGCTGCTCTTGCACCTCCGCGTCTGCACGGTAATATGGAGGGTCTGAAGTCCACGCGCTGAACCCAGCCGTCTCCAGGCCGCCTTTCCCGGCAAGGTGGGATCTTCACACCGTTTTCATTTATATCATAACCATACCCTTCCATTCATTTTTTTTCACCACTAGCTCGCCTGTAACCTTACCGCATGTCCCTCCTGAGACCGTGTTCGGTTTTTTTGGATCCATGTATGTGTTAAGACTCTGGGCGGTCCCTCATTTATGAGGCATGGTCATATCCCTTTGATTTATCCCGCCAGCCATTGGGACCGCCGCCGACAGCTGTTGACTTCGCTTGGCAACTACATATATCCAACACCTCTCCTTCACCTTGTCTACATAGGCACTGAATCGAAATGAGGTTATCCCCGGTCCTTCTGGCCGCTTTGTTTGGGTCAGCAGCTGCTCATGGCGATCATGGAGGCCAGCATATACCGAAACTTGTGGGAGGGAGGAGGTTTATGGAGCACATGAGGAAGCGTCAGGGAGCGATGCCACAGGAGAACGTTGCAACCAACCACCATTTCCAACCAGCGAGACAGCCAGAGCCTTTGCGGGGGAGGCAAATAGACGACAATATCGACGGTAAATGTGGCCCTGGGATAGGGAGCTGTGCACCGGGGTATTGCTGTTCCGCGGAAGGGTTAGGCTCACATTCACACTTCTCTTGGTAGTAAGCTAACATCAGAGCCAGGTGGTGTGGGAAATCGTCGGCTTACTGCTCGGCCCCTGATTGTCAAATTAACTACGGCTCTGGCTGTGATGGTGTATGTCGGAACATTCCTGATCCCCTCATCAAAGTTCAACTCTCACACTGATCACAGAATAAGAAGCCTGTTGGAGAGGACACATTCCCTGTTGCTCGCCCCAAGGTGGGGAGCGTCCTCTATGGAGGCGCAGGAATCTATGAGTGTGTCAAGAACGGCGACATTGCGCTCACTTTTGATGATGGGCCGTATATTTATACGGAAGCGCTGTTGGATAAGCTGAAGGTTACCGACCATGTCATGGATTTTTCTTTCGTATTGCTGACGGAACTACTTGCAGAGCTACGGTGCCAAGGCTACCTTCTTCATCACTGGAAACAATCTCGGAAAGGGTCAGATCAACGACCCTTCCACCATCTACCCTGCTATTCTCAGAGTATGGTGTCTGAAAATCTGCATTCGATGGGCTATTAGTGCTAACACGAACGATAGAGAATGCACGCAGAAGGACACCAGATTGCCAGTCATACCTGGTCGCATCAGAATGCTAGCCAGTTGACCAATACGCAGTTTACGAACCAAATGGTCTGGAATGAAATCGCCATCAATTCGGTTCTAGGCTTCTTTCCGACATATATGAGGTACATATAAGCAAGCTTGTATTCGGCAGATTATTGACTGACGGGTATTAGACCCCCTTACTCCATCTGCGAGAGAAATTGCCAGAATATCCTTGCCACGCTTGGATATCACGCCATCTACTTCGACCTAGACACAGCAGGATATCTGAACGACAGCCCAAGGCAGATTCAAACCAGCAAGAACATCTGGGATCAGGCGATGAGAACCTCTGACCCGGACCGGGACTCGTTCCTTCAGATCGAGCACGACATCCACGACCAGGTGGTGCACAATCTCACCGACTACATCCTGACCTCTCTCTTCTCCAACGGATTCCAGGCGGTGACAGTGGGTGAGTGTCTAGGCGACCCCCCAGCCAATTGGTATCGAGCAGGACCAGCCGGCTCAGTTGTCGTCCCTACCACCGCCCCAAACCCCATCCCCCCAACGACCACTAGCCGCACCAGCGTATCAATCCGAACAACTGTTTCCCGAACGTCAGTAACCACGCGTTCAACAATCCCGTTCCCTACAACAAGCACCCGCGCAACCGTGGGGCCCACGACCTCCATTCGAACGACCGTACCGTTTCCAACGACGGTCCAGCAACCTACCACTTCAAACAACCAAGGAACCCGAAGCACCATCTCCGTCCGCCCAACGGGGACCCGTGGCCCAAGCACCGACGGCACCTGCGGAAACGGGATCACCTGCGCTGGCACCCGATACGGGAGTTGCTGCTCTGCATTTGGCTATTGCGGAACGGGTTCCGACTTTTGCTCGCCGAATAACGGGTGTCAATCGGCCTGGGGCTCATGCGACGGTAGTCCAGCGCCGCAGCCGCAACCGTCCAACCCTCGTCAGTCCCTCCCCATCGAAATTTTCAGCCGCACGGTCGATAGCTAACTCTGTAGCCTAGTCCCGGTGCCTGGAGGGATAGCCATTAGTACCGATGGTCGATGCGGCGCAGCAAGCAGCCAAACATGCAATGGGAGCAGTTTCGGTGCCTGCTGCGGAGCTGATAACACATGTAGTACCACGACGATAGGATGTCTCGCCATTCTGGGTTGTCAAAAGGATTATGGCTTCTGTGTGTAAAACAAGTGCGCAATGGCACGGCCTGGCTACAAAAAAAAAAGGGGGTAAAAATTGCACAGTTCATACGCTTCTCAGGGGTTGGTAGTCACATTGCATCATTTTTGTGTACATAAGGGAGATTAGCACTTAATCCATTGCATAACTGGGAAAGTCTCAAACTGTATGGACCTTTTACAAAGACATTAATGCTCACTTAAAGGCACGCATTCACTTCCCGAAGGTTGCAACGTTGCAAAAAGTTGGATGAACATTGCATTGCCATTATCATCCAACCGTCCATCCATCATCGACACGTTAGGCATAAGGCAAGATAGCCAAAGATCGTTCCTTTCATCTTCAGGTACCAGCCCTCCTCCCCCACAATACTGAGCGGGGCAGTCCACCAAATAGCAAAAAGCACGCCATGACCAATACATAGACCCCGATAACTCCATATATGTACGTTTCCTCGTACACCTGTAGAGCGGTTGGTATTTCACACTCTCCAGCCCAAACCAAAAAGCCAAAGTCAGATGCTGCCCCAAGAAAAATCGCGGATAACAGACGGTACACACGTATACAAAGGGCAGGTTTGCACATGCACCAAAGAGACAGCGAGAGCATCCAGACCGCCCCAAAAAAACTAGGCATCAATGACAAGCCCAAAAATCGTTGATAAGACAAGACACACCACATAAAAAAAACCAAGACTGAGATGAGAGAAATGTATGAGATAACAAGAAGATGTTTTCCAAATGAAAAAAAGCCGGGCAGGTAGTCTCTTTATCGCTCAAAAGTAAAATAATCATTGAATATATCATCCATTGCCTGCTCGCCGGCCGATTGGGACGACGACATTTGGGTCGCCATCCCAGGCATAAACGTATTGTGCTGAGTTGTTGCTTCAAATGAACTCCCCGCTGGGGGCCCAAATATGTCTGCCTTCCACGCAATGTTCTCTCGCCTTTGCTCAAACTGGTGCACTGCGGAAGTAGCGGAGTCCCACTGCGCAGTCGACTGGCTGCTGGGGTGGCGCCGGTGACCTTGCAAGCGGCTCTGGAGTTCTGCTCCATCCGGCATGCCGGTGGCTTCGCCGAAACTGCCGTTGCGTTGGTTGCCCATGCTCTGGTAGCCCGAGTCCGGGATCGATTCAAGCAGCTTACGGCGAGGAGTGGCCGTGCGGACTGTCGGGGCTTTGCCTTTTGACTTGTTATCTGCGGTGAAGTCGTTCGCCAGTGGAAGTGGAGGGGGGCTGTTGGTGACGTGGACGGATCGCGTAAAACTTAGATCAGAGTCCTGGCGTGAAAGCCCCTCGGACTCATTCATGAGACCCTGGATGTCGCGTTCCAGGCTATCCCCGTTAAGCTGAGGGACACGAGAGGTTAAGATGGAAACGGCGGGCCGACGGAGAGGTTTGGGTTCGGTAGATAAAAATGGAGAGCCATCTGATGATGCACCTGTAGCAACCGTTGCGCCCGCCTCTTGATATGCTCGGTCGATGAGAAGCTTGTTCGCTATCTTCTCAAGCTGTTGGTGTTTCTGGCGAAGCTCGTCGTGCTCTTTCTGGAGTCTTTCGTACTCGTGTAGGGAGACCAGAGAGCTGTCGGGGACTGATAATGGCGCCACAGACTGTCGGGGGAAGGGTGATGATGGTACATCCCATCGCGCTTCCTCGCCGGCAGCCGCGAAGAAATCACTCTGCCGACTTGGCGAACGTGGCGGCTGCTCTCGCGCATCGAGCCTGGAGGGAGGCTGGCTCTGGATAGTGGCGCCGGTGGAAGGGGTAACGAGTGGTGTGAAGCTGTCATAGAGAACTTGCCACTTCTCTCGCTTCCCTTTAGAAACCTTGCTGCAGGGGTTGGCAATGTGCTCGCTGAAAGCCTGGCGGTCGGAAAACTGGCTCCAACACCGGCGGCAGATGCCAATTCTCGGGTGGGGATAATCGTCGTCTTCAATCTCAAAGGATGAAATGGTTTCTTTGGTAACGCAAAGACGGTGTGCCGGTCGACCCAAGTGCCGTCTGCATCCGTTAGCAGCGAAAAGAACCAGAAACAGGGCTGTACTCACACCAAGGTTGAGATATCTCGGTGCGATGAGTGGCATGGCGAATATTTTTCTTTCTGGTCCCTGTCGCTGTTCGGTGCAGACGTCAGCATTCACGACCCTCCTCGATGTGGGACCATGGGTTGGCCGCGGGGCTCGTGACTACGTACTAGATGTGAGGGTGGGCGCGTCTGAAGATATCCGGCATGTTGCTGTCCGTAAAGTCCTCCACTGGGCTGGACTTGAACCTCTTCTCCGGCCGATCACTCTCCCCATCCGAGCCACGACGACGAGGTCTCTGTTGCATCCACCCCATCTGTCCTGGTTGGGCTGCCGCGCCTGTAAAGTCCAGAGAAACGCTGTGCGGGGTCGGAAATTGCGAACTGTACGCAGTCGACGGGTTCCCTCCGCCAGAGGGAGAGTCTTCGGGCGCAGAGCCAGTGTCACTTCCCCGGCTCCAAGAAAACGTATCCAAGCCCAGACTGGGCGGCTCGACTTTCACTGGGGTGCTCATGCATGCGAGATTGTCGCCATCGAGTTTCTGCCAGCCCTGGCTAGGCGTATGCGTGTAGTGCTGGAGAGACGGGTCGATCATCGCGTCTGAGTGTGCCATGGACTTCTCGGGTGCTCGATTGTAGGTCTCGGTAAACATTTCAAGTACCGACTGGTTCTTCATCAAGCGGGTAGCAGGCGAGTTCCATGGGATGAAGACGCGGGACTCGTCGCCTGGGGCGTCTTCGTAATTGCGAGAGAGCTCGTCGCCGGCTTGACCGAGGATGATTGGTTGTTCGTTGTCGTCAGGATACAGGACGAAGTCCGCCTCAAATGCTGGCACCACTGGTTTTGCTGACACGGGTGTGGGATGGACGCCTGTGCCCGCTTGAGGAGGCAGATTCGTCTGCAGATGAGAGAGTGGCCGGGCAAGCGAGAGGCCGGACGGGTGCTGCGATGGGACTTGTTTCCCATTCGATTTGCTCCTGTGGTATACCCAGCCGTGCTTTTTTTCCATGTGTTGCTTGCAATTTGACTCTCGCTTGGATTCGTAGGTGCACGGTTGGTAGATGCACTTGAACGTTCGGGGAGTCCGGGAGTGCTTGTCATTGACATGACGCTCCAGCTCCTTTGCCGTGGGCCAACCATGTTCGTGGTACTTGCAAGAAGTGACGGTGCACTTGAAGGGGCGACTGTGGGATTTGGCGTGTTTGTTCAAGTCGCAGAGGCGAGGGAACGACTTGCGGCACTGTGAGCACACTTGCGGAGCCGCGGCGGGCTCGGCTCCGGCCCCGACCGAAGACATAGTGCCGGTGTTGGACATCAGGCTCAAGTGGAGTGTTTGCTAGCGCCGGACGGCTTCCGAGGAGGTCGGAGCGCGTCTCTCTCAAACGCGTGACGCTACGCTACGAGCAGGTCAACACAAATGTTTGGGCGACGGTAATGAGGTGAGGTGCCACTCACTGAGGCGAAGAGGTAGCCAGGTGAGTCACCTGATGATGGTGGATGGTGAAGTATTCTGCTGTTTTGCGGCGGAAGGCTGCGGGGCTGGGCTGGGCGGCCTCCTTTAGGCGGTACAGCAGGGCAGCAGCAGGCAACCACGGTCAGGAAGGGGGTCTGCCTGAAGGCGTCGTGGACGGGGCAGGGACATATATATGCAAAGCGCGCGCCCTCAATGAGTCCTCCAGAGGGATTATGCGATGAGCGAACGTGGATTCCCACAAGAAGAAAAGAAGAGAAGAAGGCGTGGATTGGGGGAGCGGGATAAGAAGACGGCGACGATGGCGAACCACAGCCTCAGCAGGCTGACAGTTCGCACAGTGAATGCAACGGCTGGGCGGACAGCTGTCACCCAGGAAAAACAATAAAAGGGGAAGTCTGGTCCCTGCCGGGAACTTGGGTGCGGGGAGGGAAAACAGAGCTGAGAGGCATTGGTTCACGGATTGGACGGAGACAGAAGGAGCAGAGCAGGACTCGTCCTGGCCGTTGAAGAAACGAGGGGTGACTCCCACTTTTGACGGCGAGAGCCTCGCCAAACGTCGCTGCTTCGACCATCTGCGCAATGAATGCGCAGCCCGCATGGTATTGGACCAACTCCAGGCAGGACCGCTCCAAGGCTGTCCAACCAGTCGGTCCTCGACTCGACAGCGAGGCCTCGACGTGTGCACGGGCCAGAGCATCGCCTTGCAGGGCTGGACAGCGGGCCGCACGGCCAATGGCCGACGGAAGGATCGTGGTTGTGACAACTCAGGAGTGCGGGTTGCCGCCGGCTCGGCCTGTCGTCATACCGAACTCGTGGGAGTGCGTCTTCGGTACGCGGGGCCTCCTAGGACTCTGTTCCTAGGCCTCTTCGGTGCACTGCTGCATACAGGCCACGACAGACGTCGGTGTCCTCAACCCACCACCCGCCAAAAATAGCCGTCCGATTCGTCCGTCCGCACATGCCGTGTCGTGTCGTGTCGGGCGATCACCGAATTTACTCAATTGAGGACCACGCTCCGGATGAGCTCGTGTTGCGTCGTTCGCAAAGATGCCGACGTGTCGTGCGTTTTTTTTTCCCCCGAGCGTTCTAGCCTTTGCCAGCGACGTCACTGCCTTGGAAGGTATTCTCATGGCGCAAGCCTCGTGACCGAATTGGGGAACGATGAGGCAGTGCTCCTCAACCCCTCGTTTGCCTCAGCCCTCGCGTGGGGTGCTCCCGAGGGTTGAGTGGTTGAGCCGCCAAACCGATCTAAAATCTTATCGCATGCGGGGGATCAGCCTGAAGAACTGCCTTGCAGCGCAACGTCTCGTCCGCGGCTGCACGCACGATTTTGTCGTCATTTTGTGTTGCAGACCCTGCTTTCAGTAATGTAAACAGCCGGAAACACGGGATGGGGTAGGCGCGCATCTCAGCCTCCCGTAAGCAGCTGAATCCCGAAATTGATGTGCTCCATATGCCTCAATCAGACCTGTTTGCCATCTCAAACTCGGTGACGGCATTCTCCCGAATAGACTGATACCGAACTGATGGGACCAACCATTCTGCCAGTTATTGTCTCGGGATGAGATTGACCTATCATGCAGACGCAGCCTTGCTGCGAGCGATGTGTTCGGTGAGACAAGTGGCCGAGTCTAGACCGGCACAGGAAACAAACTAGTACAGAAACACAGGTGAGGAAACGGGTTGTGCTGTGTGACCCAACTCATAACAAAGAGTGTGTGCGCCTTTCGGCAAACCAAATCGAACTCTCACTCGAGAGCTCAAAGTCCTGCCTTTGATGGAGAAATCCAATCCGACCAAGCCTTCGGGACAATTGAAAACGAACGGCCCGGACAGAAGAGTGGCCGCTTCGAATGCGTCTCAAGCTTCGCTGAGTTTGACCGGATTGGCGTTGAAACAAAAGATACCGGGGAAACAACCAAGACGGCAGAACCGACGTGTTGGTTGTGCCGCCTTGGCAGAAGTGCAGTGTTGCCGCCCTAGAAGTTGTCGTGGAAGGGAAAGGTCAGGAAAGACCTGCGCACGGGTCCCGTCTTCACCAGCGAGGATGTCGTCCAAATATCGGGGTCGCAGTTGGTGAATAGGGTCCAAATCGTCAAATGGAGCTGTGCCTGGAACCAACGATTTCAACGTAGCACCCCACAAGTGCCGGAATGAGACACGCGAGAACTCAAGGCGCACTGACACCACCCCGTAGGATTGGGATGTCGGTCCAGGCCATTTGGGCCCAGCCATCTCCTTCTGAGCGAAATGACCACTATCTAGAGTAGCGAGTTAATTGCAACTAGGCAGCTGTAGTACGGAGAGGTGTGGAAATGCCAATCTCGTGATGCGCTGATGCGGCTACGGGCCGTTGTCAAGACTCAGGAGAATAGTGGACCGAACGTTGGCTCGCCGAGTCTGCGGGGTTGAGAATCGCGATGATCCCTCCTGCGACGGGTGAGGTGGAGATGAAGATGAAACGTGGAAAGGAGGAGGCGTTGGTGATCCTTCTCATCCCTTCTGTATCGAGTTTTGTGAGACGACAGCAATGATCCAGAGCGGCGGTGTATACGAGGAGGAGGGACGGGGGCAACAGCGGAATTTCGGCTCAGGCACATGCCAGATGTGAATCTTTCTCCGAGATGGATTGGTGGGCCGTGTTTCCAGGGACGAACGGTTGAAAAGGAGGAAACGAACAGACTTCTAGAAGTGGAACCCTGACAATGCGGACGCTGCACTCCGCACAAACCAAGGAACGACTGGGCAGGGAGATTTCGACCGCCACGATGCTCGACATGGCCCCATCTCGCTTGTGTTTCGATGAGACCAACGGTTACGCCTGTTGGATTGAATGGGGTCGAATGGGGAGGAGCATTCGCCATTGGTACCTGCATTAGCGCCCTTGAAGTGCAAATCAAATCAATCAAATCGCGCGTGGAGAATTCAGGCAAACCCCATTTCAGCAATTCCAGCAGTGTTCCTTTGACCAGCCAATTGCAACGTCAAGGTGCGACCAGAATTTCCATCGCACTCTCGCCTTGCCCGTTCAGACGGGGCTAGACGTTCACGGTGGGAATGGTCAGCAATTGTCGACAATGAGGTGGTCAGCAACCGTCAGCGAGCATGTGGAAGGACTCAGAAAAGCAATCGCGGATCGGATGAGGCCCATGGCGCCGATGGGAAGAAGCTTCTCACCAAGATCCTTCTGTGACGCCATGCAGCCGGCAGTCAAGTTTGGTGCCGTCAGCCACCAACGGTCAGCGACGGGGGAGGGCGTCAGTGGCTGCGAAAAAGGAAGCAGATTTGCGTGCGGTGAGCGCAACCGGCGCGGCAACCGAGGGGCCCTGCAGGTGGCGCAAAGCCAAGCCGACTCCCACGCTCGAAATCCCATGGGCGTACTGGCGTATTCCTGGCATCGTCAGAACCAGATCGAGACCACACCAAACCCCGGCAATGTCTCGGGATGTTGAAGATTTTGATGCTAAAGGGTGTGTGCAGACCTCCAGCACCCCAGGTCCCAGACGGTCAAGACATGCGACTCCATCGCGCGACGCGCTGGCAGACGGTAGCGCCGCAACGTGTCGTCTGGTCGAGTTCGTCAAATATGAAGCGGCCGGGCAACAATCACGGGGACGGTCGCCATGATCCATAACGGCCCCTTTTCGGAGTGTAACGCGGTCTGCTCTTGAGGGTCGACGCCGCAGGAAGTGCTATCGGAGACGAGATTGGCAGCTCCAGGACCACGTCGATTTTCCTACCGAACAAATCAGCGACTGATGGTGGTGGAGCAATATACAACGTCTGCCCCTCCAAAATGCTCCGCCAACCTGGAAATGGAAAGACGATGCACCCCTGCCACCACACCCAGGGACCCTTGCAGACGCCGTTCTCTGTGCCCCTGGATCAGGATGCCATCGCCTCCGATGGTCACCAAAGGCGGTAATTTCCCGAGTCGAAGACTCCCACAACGAGCAACCGCAGAGAGGAGAGGGCCAGCGGTGCCACAGGTATTTAGGACGGATGCTCCTCGACTTCAGTCTCTCCTGTTTCTTCTTCTCTTCAGCCCACCAGCCAATTCAGCTCCCGAGTTCTTCCTGACTCCCTTGACTTCGGTCGTCCATTCTTTAAACAACTTCCAAGCTTTCTAGCTTCAGTCACTCTTTCAAACCCCCCAAACAGAAACACTTATACCGCTTTTTCGTTTTCAACGATCAAGACCAACACCTTCAAGATGCGTTTCACTGCTGCTACCGCTGTCGCTGGCGCCGCCTTGGCTGCCGCTACCGCCCCTGTCGAGAGCCAGAGCACTATCTACTCTACCGACTATGTCACCATCACCTCGTGCGGCCCTACCGTCACCGACTGCCCCGCCGAGTCGACTGTTGTCTCCAGCACCGTCATCCCCCTGACGACCTCGACTGTCTACAGCACCACCATCTACACCGTCACCGACTGCCCCGACACCGTCACCCGCTGCCCCGCTGACGCCCCGGTCGTTGTCGTGACCGAGACTGTCCCCGTCTCCACCACCGTCTGCCCCGTCACCGACTCCGCCGTCCCCACCGGTGGCGCCCCCGGCGGCGGTGCTCCCTGGCCCCCCAAGAACGGTACTGCTCCCTGGCCTTCCAAGAGCGCCCCCGGCACCGGCGCGTGGCCCCCCAAGTCCCTCACCACCGTCGCGCCTGCCTGCCCCACCTTCTCTGTCAAGACCATCTCGACTGCCATCACCACCGTCATCCCCACCGTCATCTATGAGACCGTCGAGGTCCCCTGCCCCACAGTTGCCCCCACTGGCGCCTGGCCCGGCAAGCCCTCCAACGGCACCGTCACCAAGCCTCCTCAGGCTACCGTCACTGCCGGCGCTGCTTCGCTCGGCAGCTCCCTCATCCTCGCCGCTGCCGCCGGTCTCGCCGCCGTCGTCCTTGCCTAAGTCTTTTCGACCTGGTAATGACGGACGTTTCTTTCGGTTTCTTGCATCATAAAAGCCTGGAAGGCTACGGCATACTTTACGACACGGGGCGGATGAAAAAGCAAGCGAGTTCAAAGCTGCTTTGTTTGTTTTTATAGTGGTTTTTGGATGTCTAGCATCGGGACGACAGATACCAAGCAGATACTCTCTGTATTTAATCTTCTAATTGTATTTTTTTTTTTTTGGCGCTTATGATGAATTGCGCCGCGGAACAAGCTATCATAAGCGTCTTTTTTTCAAAAGCCACCAACCTAACCATTCGTGAGTGAGTGACTTTGAGTGAATGAGTGAGCCGTGAAACAGCAGTACCAACCCTTTCCCGAGGACTCCAGTGCAATATCTCTCAGTAGAGTAACAAAGCGCTCATACGACCGTCTATCTAGTGGGAAGTCTCCACTCGGCTGTTGTCTTGGTGCTCATTTCCCAAGGGGTAGTATTGGTGCTACAAGGTCCATGTGGTTGATTTGGGCGGACGGCGCGTGTTTTCTCACTTGAAACAAGTGGTGGCCTTGGGGATTATCGCGGAAAATCGGATCCGGCGGACGACCTTCCGAGTTGGGGTTGATCCTCCCTCCCAGCCCCGTTTCGGGATTGGATAGTTGGACAGTCGACTCACTTTGTCAGGTAGTTCAGGGTTGGACCCTGCGGATCAATCAGATCTGTGTGGTTGGGTTGCACGGAGAGGATTTGGTGTTTGTGCAGTGCTGAGCACGTTTTTTTTCCCCCGTGGTGGTGGTGGTGGTGGTGGTAGTAGTCGAGGTTGTGTCGCATTCATGTTGGAAAAAAAGGGAAGCGAAGTGTACATGCAAACATCCGAGATTTGGATGTGGTTTGGTTGGTTGAGAGGGAGGGGCGAGTTCGATTGGATTGGGGATATGCAGGTACGCGGTTTTGCAGAGAGACACGGGAGCGGGTTGATTTGCAGAGATGAGAGATATGGCGTGTGTTGTGTTTGACGGAGATGCGGTTTATTTCTGGTTGTTTGCATGGGAGTGTGTGTGATGATATAAGGGTGGGAGTTTGGCTGCCTGTGTTTTGTTTCGTGGTGATTCAATGTCGTTCGACGTTCCGCCCCGAGTCACCGCCCGGACGGGACAACATACATAAGGTGCTCGAGCCGCGACATGATGAGAGGTATATCATCACTCGTGGCCTATTTCCTTGCAATTGGTTGTCTTCTTCTTCTTCTTCTTCTTCTTCTTTTTCCATTTTTTGAACTGTTAGACCTTTGCTGCTGGACAAGTGTCGTGGCATGCATACGATGACTGGAGGGAAGCTGCCCGTTAAATGGCAGGTGCGATTGAGAATCGCCGTCCACTCATCCTCCTCATTTTTTTCCCTTAATCCCATGTTTTCTTTCTTTCTCTTTCTTTCTTCCCACCAAGGACTGCCAGCTTTGAGCTTCTCTATCGCTAGTCTCAAACCGCTACGCAATCTTCGCGGTGGTTGCCAAGCGGCACCACTATCTCCCGCGGCGAAGCAAGTCGGACTCGGTCTTGGCCAGGGCTGTCTCCAAACATCACCGAGGGAAAGGACACACCGAGCCCCAAAATCACTACCGGGCGTCAAGCAGTTCCAACATATTACTCTTTCCCCAAAATAATATTCTCCGGGGACACAAGCCGTGCCGACTGATCCGAGCGACGGGACAAGGCATTCCAATCGGCCGACAGAGCGAAAGCCCATCTGGCTTAATCCAGTCCGCTATGGGAACCAAGTTTCCAAGCCGGGCATTACTGGGAAAGGCCAGCGGGAGATGGCGTCTTGGGATGATGGGATTCGTACCTTGAGGAACTGGTTGTCGCGGCTAAACTCGCGGCTGCCTCTCGAACCTCCGCTTTTTGGAGGTCTTTACGCGGCACCAAGGGCGATTTTCTTCGGTGACGGAAGGGGGGGGGGAAAAAGGTGTCGTCAGTCTTTATGTGGAGAAGAAGGCATTGGGGCCATCTTTTGTGATGTGACCAGTTGGCCCAGGTTTTGCAATGTGATTCAACAAAATCATCTTCAAGACAGATCTCGAGGGATCTATCTGTCTGACACGCTCACTCACTCGCTAACCAACCAGAGGACTTGAAGTCCGTTCACTCGTTTTACATCCCCCTACCTCCAAAAAAATGCGATCCTTCCAACTTCTGGCGCTGGCGCTGGCGCTCAACAACCCAGTCCAAGCCCAGGAATCAACAACCAGCAGCACATCCGATGCCACCACTCCCACCTCCCCGGGCCCCACCCCAACAACAAGCCTCACGCGCGTGGTCCAAATCTTCTTTATCGACGAGCGATCGTACGAAGGCCTCCCGTACACCCTCGTCCACCGAGACTCGGGCTCGGTCCTCGGCATCAACGCCGACCTAACAACATACGTCATCACCTCGACGCGAGTCGACCAGCGGCCCGTCCAGACCCAGAGCGTCACCGAGAATGGAACAACAACCATCACCACGCTTGGCTCAAGCCGACGGATCGGCCAAATCACAACCACGACGGGCCAGCCCAGCACTATCACGCAGGGACCCGCTACGTTTATGTTCACCGGGACTAGATATGGACCTGACCACACGCTGTGAGTGTCTCTCCCCCTTTCGCAACCAAGACGCTGGGTCAGAAAGGGGCTGATGTAGATTGTGTTTCGCAAAACTAGAATCAACAGATGCAGCCTCAACGGCACCGAGTCGGCCGTCTGCAACCTCACGCACGTGGGCAGTGCGTGGTACGCCAAGAATACGGCTTGGAACGGGACGTTTTCCACGTATAGTTATAACTGGACGAGCGGGGACCGGTTCGGGTTTGCGCCGGTCACTATCACCGAGGGGGCCGAGTTGTTGCAGGGGAGTACGCCGACGGCGAGCGGGGGTCCTAATCCGAATGCGGGCGTGAGGGTGTTGGGTGGTGGCGAGGGGGGCATCCTTGCGCCTGTTGTTGCTGGGTTGGCGCTGGGACTTGGGTTTATTTTGGGGCTTTAGGGTAATGAAAACATGGAGGTGATGTGTGTGTGCGTGTGTGTGTGTGTGTGTGTGTGTTCACTTCAATGTTGATATTTTGGGACGGTTATTTTTGTGGTTGTTTGTGCCAGGGGTAATGGGATCAGAATCTGGAGTTCTGGATTTGCTGATAGGTAATTAAAATGCATTGCTGTTTGTTATGACTGGTTTTTGTGAGGGTTGGTGAGTGAGATGGGTTGTTTAGGTGTGTAGAGTGAAGGCTCTGAGTCAACACCGTGTACGGCCGGGCTTGGTTAGAATCCTCTGCATTATGGTAATGTGGAGACTACTTGATGAATGAGACTTCATGTTGGAGATTTTATGCGGTTTCAATCACAATTTTACACCAGAGACGATGCACAAAGATGTGTGACATTGGATACCTTAGCTGTCAGAACTCGACAACAACCTCCCTCTTTGTGAGACGTTTATCGTGCGAGTGTAGAGCTTCATGGCCCACCTCTTCTACTTTTTATGGTGGTGTTTGGATGATATATCAATCCTAGGGGAGTATATGATGAGACGGGTGCTCCGTCTCTCTTTTGTTTCCGAAGATCTTCCCCTCCACGCCCGCCATGACTCTCAACTTTCCGTCTTCCACCTACTCATGCGTCTCCAACAACACACACTTCAGCGATACACACCACTATCGACAACTACCAGTGTGGGTTCAACTTATCTGTGTCGTCCAGCTGCTACTCACAACGCTCAAATACACGCATGAAGCCAGGGAAGAGAAAAAAAATATGACAGTCACAGTCCAGCCGGGCTCAGACACAAGACTCTACCTAATACATACTTGTGAGCGATGTAAGTTGTTAGCTCGACAAGAGAGTCTCGATAGCGGACGAATGTGACTGATGTCTACTTCAGTGTGGATCAAGCTAGGGACCAGGCCTTTAGAGTCAGACTTCTACATCAGAAGAATTACCAACCCTATCAGCGTCGACATATTTTCCGCAACAGATGCACCAGGCAACCAGTTCCTCGGGGGATGGACGCGGCTCGGCTCTCACGATGACTATATGAAGGTTCTCGGTAATTGAACCTTCTCCAGGTATATGGACACGTATCTCACCGCAGACCAGGGCACATTCAGCGTCAGTCATTCAAGGACAGGCTCCTCCATGTTGCGGATCCCAACGTTCAGAAACCCTTGGCCCTGCGCAGGTCTCAAAAAGAGCACAGCAATCGCCTTACGCTCGTCCGCATGTCTGCCCAGAGATACTACCAACCCATCTAGAAATATCACCGCCAATCACAGTGTAGAGTCGGCATGGGAAAGCCAGCCCTGTAAGCTGTCAATCCTCTTCAATGCGTTCTCGTCAACAATCTTCCCGACAATCTATGGCTCAGGGGTCAAAACCAAGGCATGGTTATGGATGTTCTTCCCAGGCATCTCCAAAGTGACCTCATCGACAAAGCCGGTGGCTTCAACCCCTCATAGCCCAGTCCACCAGTGGGCAGTTTGCCGTCTAGCCCTTCCGTGTCTTGGAAGGGTAAACAGGTCGATTATTGGGGCCGATACTTACGATGGCCCTTCTTCTTCTTCTTCCTCTTCCTCTTCTTCTTCTTTTGCTTCCTCCAGTCGAACAAACCAGTACTCGCAAGGGCACCAGCAGACCAGACAACAACTGACCGCTTTACCGGACCAAGGACCAGCACTTGGACAGAGATCCGGTGGTCCTAACCGAGGGCCACGGCCCAGCAGCCCAAGCTACGCCTCCATGCCAGGCCGCGGAGGTAATCCGGGACCACAGTTGACAGCCTTGTCGGGTAAGGCGCAACCACTCGAACAGCAACTCCGTACTTTGGGCACTTTGGGCTTATTAGTGCCAACCCGAAGCCGTTCTCCCACGTCAGGCCGGGGACAGTTGCCACCGCCCACTACTTTGCATGGTCGGGGAGGTACCCTAGGGCCACAGCCAAGCAACACACGGTACCCCCTTTCATTGGGCCGGGAAGTTTGGTAAAGAGGGTACAAGTATAGAAACACTGCCTTCCTACCCAAGGGGGAGACGTTTGGCGAGGTGCTTTAGACAAACATTTGGCGATACAAGCGAATTAAACCAAGAGGATGGAAATATCTTGCCGGTTTAGGGTACCAAATCCCCAATGTTGTGTTTTGCCCCTTTTTGTTTGGGATTCGCCCCTTTTTCAGGCGCCGTATTAGTTGTGCAACCAAACCCGAAACCATCCACATAAAAGCACCTGAGCCCAATCGATCGGATTTAAATTGCAAGAGGATCGGGAATCCAAGAACATTCACACATAAAGCAGATTGGTTGATGTTTACAAATCTAGAATTGACAACCACCTCCATCTAAAATGCCAAGACCACACCCTCTTTTTACTTGCAATGCTACAAACACGACCATCCATGCAAAAACAAAAACAATAGCTTCATGCATCCCTCATGCATACCGTTCATGAGTCGTATCTCTCCATATCTCCGTATATCTTGGTTAGTCTTGAGCGCATCAATGCAGAGTGGCAAAACAAAATGCAACCAATGCAAACGGCAGAAAAAAAAAAAAACTTCAATCACTTCTCCACCACTGCCAACCCCGCCGGCGTGGCTATCTTGCCACCACCCTCACTCGAATCATCTCTCGAGCCATCCAAGACGGAACCAATCCCATCGTCCCCGTCAATCGCAGCCTCGTACCCATCTCCGTCAACGTCCGTCGTCTCATCCTCCGTTCCCGTCGAGGTACTGAACCGATCGCCTCCCCGCTCCACCTTCTTCAAGACCTCTCTTAGGTCATCCTCGCTGATGATGCTCTCGATGCTACCTCTCCTTTCCCCTCCGGGCCTTGTCTCTCTCCGACCTCGTTCGGCAAGTCTCTCCACCCTTAGGCGGTTCGAGACAAACTTGAGCTTAGGGAACGCGCTCTGCTGCCCCTCGTGGATCATGCGCGCCAGTCTTGCTTCGTCCGGGTCCGTCAAGATGTACATAAAGTCGGAGAGAATGCTCTTCGGCCAGATGGTGATGTTGCCACCAAAGGTCTGCAGCCAGAGCTGCGACCAATCCTGGCCTAACGGACGGGGTAGCAGCTCGAGCTGTCGTAGGACGCGCAGCCACTTTGTCAAATCGAGTTTGATGTACTGCTCGGTGGCAGAACCGAGATAGCCTCCGCGCCAGCCGCGCCCCTTGCGGTGCGTGACGGGTTGGCCGACGGAGCCACGGGACGAGAAGAAGAACAGGTTGATGTGCGGGTTGACTTGGCTGACGAGCGTGAAGTTGACGTTGAAGTGAAGATTCAATGCTTTGATGGGGATGTCGGTGCGAAGAGAGCCGTCTTTCCACTTGTGGCCAAAGGAATAGGGCGCGAGCTGGCCACCGCGGGTCTTCATCATGAGAACCACGGGGTTGAGAATACCCGGCACCGCGGCCGAGGCGATGACGGCGGACCAGATGACGCAGTCCGGACTGGTGAGGTAGTTGCAGAGAATTGTTGGCGAATGTGGATCAGCTGGGACGCACGACACGTTGAGGATGCGCCCAGTTCGCTCATAGGCTTCGCGGAAGGTCATGGATCCTCGCGTCCACCAGGAGCATTGCTTTGCCCAGTCTACCGAGTCAAATCTTGCGCCTGTCTTCCACCAGCGCCGGAACCAGACTGAAAGTGGTTCGCGGCAGGCCGTGATTTTGTGGGCAAGGGCTGGGACCAGAAGTTCCTTGAGCTCCTCGTTTGTGCGGGTCGCAACAAGCGCAGCAACAAGGGCCCCTCCGCTGGTTCCCGTGATGATATCCGGGAGGAGGTCCTCTTCGAGAAGTGCCTTAACTACGCCAAAATGGTAGTAAGCGAACGTAGCGCCTCCCGAGAGACACAGTGCCGTGCGACCATAGTTGGCTGTGATGCCCTTAAAGACAGTTCGCTTCTCCTCTTTGCTCAGCTGCTTTGTACTGATCAAAAACCTGAGACTCCTCTCGACTGCAAACTTGTCAGTCAATGTCGTATACCAACCCCAAGGGAACTTACCTTCACCAACAAACCCCTGCACCAAATTCTTCGTACCATAGTACGTCTGGCTATACAACCTCGGATTTTCCACTCCGACAAAATTATTCTTGACACACGCCTCAATCAGCGCCTTCAAGTCCTCGACAGCCCCCTTATCCCCCTCCCCGCTGCCCTCCGCCCTCTCAGCCCTTTCCCGGCACCGCCTCATCTGCTCCCCCACCCTCCTAACCGTCTTACTGTCATAGTACGCAAACTCATTCTCCTCTTTCCACCGGCCATTCCCAAAAAACTCATCCATCGCCTTGGCCGCAACAACCCACTCCCGATAATTCCCCGTTGCTCTCATCGCCCGTCTCAGTTTCTCCCTCTTGCCCCTCCACGCAACTCCCTGCTCATAGCAGAAGATATAAAACCTCGTCGCCAGATACGCAACCGACAGCCCCAGGATCCACGCCCCAACAATCAGCAAAAACGGCCACTTGAGCAAGTTGTAGAGATACCCCTCCCTCGTCTCGTCCTTGGACCGACTTCCCACCAGCACCTCCAACGGCACCCTCGGCCCTCGCCTCTTCCTCTTCCCTGTCCCTCCATCGACAGCTGTAGCGACAGCACCGGCATTCCGGTGTTTACTCCGCCTCCTATTCTTACTCCCCAACACCTTCTCATGCACCGGCGCCCAGTCGCTCTGCGCCGAGATGAACAGACTCCCGCTGTTTGTCCTATGCGGTGGTCGCAACGGCGTCGTCACATCGCCGGTATTGTTATTATTATTGACATCAAGGTCGGGCGCTGGTGTTGCCTCGCGGCTCTGGCTGCTGCGCGAGCCGCTAAAATCAAAAAAACTGCTTGCGTTGCTCAGCTGGCGCGGTAGTGAGGAGGAGGCGGGCGAGTTGAGCGACGTGCTCTCTACGCCGGGCGAGTGGACGGGGTCGGGCGCCGAAAGGGCCTGGATGAAGGCCTCGAGGTGTTCGGTGGGCAAAAAGTTTGTGTCGACGTCTGGGAGGTGGGACCAGTCAAAGGCCTCGACGGGAAATCCGTAGGCGCGGGCGGGGAGGGGGATGCTTTCCAGCTTTTTGGATTTGGAGGACTTGTCTTCAGCCATGGTAGGCGGTTTGTTCAGGTTGGAGCATAGTTGTTCCTTTTTTTTAATACATCAAGGGGGTGTATTGCATGCGTGCGTGCGTGAGTGGGTTTCGCTGTTTTTCTGGGTTTAAAAAAGGGATTCGACGACACGACACGGGATGTGTCGAGAAGGGGAAAAGGAGTGGTGTGGTGTGGTATGCTGAGGCGCGTGGGTTGCTTAATCGGTTAGTCGTGGCATAATTGGGAGAATGGGCGATTCATTGAGCCTCGGAATGACGTCGGTCGGCAGCCCGTGGGCCGATAGATAGGGTGCCCCAGCCGACGGAGTCCTGATAGCGAAAATAAGTTGCAACCCCCAGTAAAAACCCACTGGCGGCGCTGATGGACAGCGTCTCGGCCGCTTGAGCTTGCCTCCACTCTAGCTTCAACGCACCTGAGCAGTGAGCTCCAGAAGTCCTTCCAGGTTTCTGTCTCGACACTTATCTAGGTTTCTTGTGCGTGGGGAAATGCTAAAAATCTACCCGCCGTACAATATGCACTTGTGTGACTTGCACCGGTTATTTTGAGTTTCTTCTCTTTGCTTAGATCGAGACTGTGTTGCGCTCCCGTCACACAAGCAGTGTTGGGCGGGTCTTCACAAGTGACACGGATTCAGCTTCCGCGTCAGAGAATCAAGAGCTCCCTACTTGGAGACAGGTTGGTCGCCACCTCATGGAATCCACAACATCACAATGACGTCTCATTCATTGGTCAAGCTCGAGTCTTGCTTCAAATTCATACGCTGTGATGTGTACCCTATTATAACCACCAACCCCCACAGGACACCCCGAGATAAACAAAGATAGAAAAAGAGTTGAAGAATTCCAGAGGTATAATTTGTCGAGTCATATCATGTCGTAGTGCAGTGCAGACTATCATGTTTCCCAAACACCCAATTCTCCGTGTCCGCATTAGCGAACAATCTGCAACGAAAAAAGTCCCTCGGCAAAAGCAACCTCCCCTCCGCTCTCCCCCTTCCCAAGCTTGTCTCTATAGCCCCTGCTCTAGGTTCCCATACAATACAAGGCATCCCCTTATTAGTTTCGCCCCCGTGAAATTGCTCAGACGTACTGCGACAGCCACCGGATGCCCTCGCCATACCCCTGCCTCATGACGACCGAGCACATAAACACCTCGATGGGTCGGATGCCCTCGAGAGGGACCTTGCCCTTGCCTGTCGTCTGATACATGCCGAGTTGATGGCGGAGCTCATCCTCAGAGACAGCGTCGGGGTGGTCGATCTTGTTGCCGAGGACGACGAACGGCACCTTGGCGAGTTCCTCCATGGCGAGGAGCGCGTCAAGCTCGGCCTTGGCCTCGGGGAAGCGCTCATGGTCCTTTGCGTCGACGAGGAAGACGATGCCGTTAACTTCGGGGAAGTAATCCTTCCAAAGACGACGGGCTACAAAAGAAAAACCACGGTGTTAGCGCTTCTTCCTCTTTGGTCACGTCACGCTTGCCAGTCGATCTGGAACAAACAGAGATTTGTAGAAAAAAAAAACACTCACCTTGCGCGTGGCCACCCAAATCAAATGTCGTAAACCTCACATTCCCAATCGCCAACTCCTCCGAAGCTGTTCCCACGTCAGCATCCCCCCTTCCGGACACGTGCGCCTCAACTCACTGGGATGCAGAGTGGGCTGCAGGATGGCGACACGGTCATTCTTGAGCATGTGCAGCAGAGTCGTCTTTCCGGCATTGTCGAGCCCGAGGAACAAGAGCTTGGCGTGCTTGTTGAGGAGTCCAAGGCTGGACAGGACGTCGTAGACTACACGACATCGGAGGCGAGTCAGTTGTCAGCTTTCCCTCTCGGTCAGAAAATAACACATACACCAGTTGATGATCCACATGATTGCGTCTGTGTCTGGATCTTTCGATCGCAACGGGGATGCTTTTGCAGTTTGGCAGGAATAGGATTTGGCGGGCGATGGGGGATTGGAGGACTTGAACAGCGGGCGCGTGGGAGACGAGGTGTGCAAGGCCAGACAACGAGATTCGAGAATGGTTCAATCCAATGCTTGGTTGGCAGGAATTGGAGCCACTGCGCCCAGACCACTTCGAGGTCCTGGCTGGCAGCTGTTTTTGTCGCCTTGAACCCAAGGCCAAAAGTCACATGACGAGCCGAGGAGCAGTGGCTTCGGTGTCTGCCCGCCCCGCACAAATAAAGAGGTTCATCGTCACCTCATGCAGGCGAAAGGGCCAATTCAATGATCAATACAAATTTGGGAAGCAATACACCTTCTCACCATATTGTCACAGTGTATCGATTTTGGACCAAGACACCGAAAACCAAACGTTCTATCTTGACGGCCCCTCAAAGCCTGGCTCCGGCCAAGGGCGCCACATCCCTAGCATCGACTGGATAGCGTTGGCTTCTCATGACACAGCGACAGGGGCAACCAATGTGTGAGAGAAAGAAACAGACTTGTGCATTCTTTTTGATAGTTGAGACCAAAAACCAATGAATATGTACAGATAAATATCTTCAGACAACCTCCAGAGGCACAGCCTTGAAAGTCGGCAGTGTGCATGCGGAACCAAACAGACAATAATTACAAACTAAATACCAACAAGCCAAATATGTCAACGCCGTGGTCGTGATGAACCGTTGCCAGGCTTCGTAAATCATGAGTGCCACCCGTACCAAATGCAGTGTTCCCCCTATGCTGTCCGGGTGATAATGCTGATCAAAATGCCTCCCTTGTTAGATAGATAGCACAAAATTGCCCTGCCCAATCTTGCCAGCCATGATAAGACCGACTTCTCTCATTCGCTCCGCTCCTTGGCCCGGAGGTGGTCTGCGTGGCTGGCCCTTCTCTTTCCGCGCACGGCAGTACTTCTGATAGAACTTTTCTTTGCGTCGCTGTCGCTTCTGCTCAAGCCCGGTGACAATGTCAATGGCTCCACGTACGTGCGTCGCCTTGGCGGTGATCGTGCTCGCCCTTGACCTGCGAGATGATTTGAGGTGTGGGAAGAGAATAGGTCCTTTAGGTAAAGACTTGGTGTAGGTCAAGCCGGGGCGAAACGCAAGCGACTTGAATGCGATGCTTTGATCTGACTGCACTGGAGAGGCTAGCGGGGATTTGTAAACGCCTCGGTTTGGGGCTGGTGATCTAAATCGTCGTGGAGAGGGCTGCTCAAAGAGTCTTCGAGGAGACCTACCACGAGCCTTGGGGGGCGGCGAGTGAAGTCGCTTCGGGGGAGGCGAGCGCATCCTCTTGGGAGAGTTTTGGTCTGCCTTCCGTCGGCGCGCTTTTCGGTCCCGCTCGTGATGGATATCCTCTAGCTCTCCATGTAGCCACAGGTGATCATCGCTTTCGCCATGACCCTTTTTATACAAATCCTCCGCCTCGTCCTCGGGATCCGAGGTCGGAAAGCTGGGGTCAATGTCTTGCGGAATAAGTTGTTGTTTGCCTTGTTTCCGAGCGGCCAGCATGGAGATGTATGCCTCCTCCAACGGGCGATCCTCGTCCAGGGTACCGCACACGAAATCGGTGCTGTCAGGCAGCTCTGGCGTGCTTGGTCTGATCTTCACTCGCCTTTCGCGCCTTCTGGCCCGAGCAGTCTGTTTGGCACAGTCGGATGAATCCGAGTGCTCGCCAACTGATGGACGGCGGTAAATTGTCGTTGCGCCAGAGAGGGACCGATGACCCTCCCCCAGTGCAGTCCACAAAACTAACCCATCATCCTCCTCATCCGAGTCGGCAAATCCAATCTCGCTGTCTGTTTTGTAGCCGTCGGAAGCTTCGTCGTCCCACGCGTACTTGGAATCAATGTCGTCGCCATCAGCCTCCTCCTCTTCGACATTCTCATCTTCTTCATCAAGACCATCGTCGGCATTGTCGCCATCATCTCCATCTGGCGACTCGTCCTCATCGTCCTCATCCCCTTCAAGATCGTTCTCCGCCGCCTCCTCTTCATCTGCCTCCTCCTCAGCCTCTTTGCCAAGCTTTCGAATCTCATTCTCCCTTTGCAAAGTATCATTGACTGTAATCCTTGGCTTCAAAACTTCGCCGTCACGAAGAATCCAATCATGTTCTTGACGTTCACCGCTTGCAAACTCATGAAAGCGAGAACACTCGCTTTCCAAATCTTTGGAGTCTGCAGTGAGCCACTTTTTGGTACGGGCGGGTGCTGGGCTCTGGGACAACTTCCGGGCAAGACGAGGAGACCGGCCCTTAGAAGAGGAACGGGGTGTCGACTGGGTGGAAATGCCGAGAAGAGCAGGCTGTGCAACCGGGGTCGTGGCCACAGAGTCACGTCGCTGTGGAGCGTCCGATCTGGATGGAACCTGGGAAGGACAGGCGAACTTGATGGTGTTTTTCTTCGAAGCCGTGTCCTTCGATTCGGTGGGTTTCGGGGGTGGCGGCATCAAGGCCTTGTCGTCGGTTTTGGGCTTGGCAGCACACGCAAACGAGATACAACGCTTCTTTTCAAGCGCTTGGATTGCTGGGTCCTTCACGGGTTGAGTAGTTCCAGCGAGTGTCGTCGTTCTGGTGTCGAGAGGCTTGGTAGTTGCAACTGTCCTGCCCGCATTCGTTGCGAGAGGCACAAAACCCACTTCTGCGAGACGTGGGCTGGGCGAGCTGGTGCGGGCAGGAGTCGTGAAGCCAGTGCTGCAGGTCATGTCCGTGGCCGAAGAAAGACTAAAGTTGCTGGTGATAGACCTTCTTCTTCTGGTCCTCGGCAAGGAGACCGCCTCGCCGGCGTCGTCATCGGAGTGGCTCTGGAGAGCCCGGGTCAAAAGAGATTCGTGGTGCTCACTGCCGCGTCGAACTGGCGCCCGCTTGAAGTGATTGAGGTTTGATGGTGTGGGTGAACGACAATCCGGTGGTTCGTCCGCATCAGCGCCGGCGTCCTCTTCCACTGATGGCTCAACGTTGGCCGACTGGGAAGCCGTCCACGCCAGGACGTTTGACGTCGCATAGTCGTGGGGAATGTGTCTTTCCATGATGCCAGTGGTGTTGGCACCCAAAGATTGTTTGCTGCAGGGATTGTATCCGTAAATATGACGATCTGGTTGCGAACTGAACTGCTCGCGGGATCCGCTCTCAGAAGAGAGCTAACTCGATGTGAATCGAGCGTGATTTTTGGTCAGTCAAGGACACAATGTTGAGGGCTGCAATGTCTGCAGTCTCCGACCTTAACCAAAAACCAGATAAGGTCGTGTCCCTAGGGACCGTATCGCTATAACATCAATGCCATCGTGAACAATTGAGTAGATCGCGAAGCTGGTTAGAAGTTGGAGGCGGGAATTATACAACAGGAACGGGCCACCAGCTGCCGACCTGTCGATCAGTGTCTTCGTGGGGATTCAATGATCGTGACGCGAGTCGCTCGGGACTGCCGTGGAGGATGTCAGATATTCGGATGACGTCGAAGTGAGCCAGAAGACGAAAGGGGGCGATGACTGATGGCAGCCCGCCAGGATTTTTTTCGGGTTGTGACCCGATGAAAACAGTGAGGGCTCCCAAACTCCCAGGACAAAAATGGTCGGCACAAGGCCTGGGAAAGGCGGCAAATATCAGGTTTTGTGGCAGGCGGAGCAATAACAAGTGGAAGTGGTTGAGATTGAAAATGGGGCCGTGTCGACAGCAAAGAGACGGGACAAGGGAACAAGGGACAGGGCAGGGTTTGTGTTTGAATGGGAGGGGGCAAAAGCCAAAGGCACGCCGGGCGCACTGTGAGGGGTCCACTTCCTTGCGCCGGGCTAACTTTAGCAGGTGGGATGGCGATGAGCGAAGTGGGCCAGAACGCGGGATGACGGTGCGAACAAAAAGCTCAAGACTGTCTTCGGCGACCTCAAGAAACGGAGAGCCGGATTGGAAGGAGTGGCACTGCAGGCGTAGTCATCAGACATCCAGCTGCATCTCATGTGGGAAGGCGAGGCCGAGAGGAAGACGAAAAAAAGGCTTTGCCCCCACCACTGGCACCGTCAGAGAAACGGAACATTGCTCCTTACTGTGCGAATTCCTGCTTGACCGGCTGGAATGCGGATGTCACCAGCCCGCCGGGCAGCACCTCCCACAAATGATTCCTGTAAAAGACAGCTGCTGAGAGTTTCATCAACAAGTAGCGATATCCTCTCGTTTTATACGCTTTGGTGGTCACAAGCCGGAATGCTGCTCATCCCTCCACCAGAGCCACTCAAAGCCCAGCGCACCACCATGTCCCCTTGGGACCACCCCTTTCCTGACCAGACGGCGTGAACCTAAAGAGGTTCACAGTGTCGTACATTCCTAAGGGCGAAGAGAATGGAAGCCAGGCAATGTCGAGGAACGTTGGCCAGCACGCGGAGCAACCGTGCAACCCATGATTGTCTCCGGTCAACGGCAAGGCTAGACCTTGTGGCGTTTCAACGTTCACATAGCTCCGCTTTGTCGCGCGACGAATGTTGACCCTTGTTTTTTGAGATTACATTTCCCAACAGTGGATTTTGCGAGTGACTTCTGTTTCGATTTCCCCACACCATTGCCCAACACCGCAGTGCCAATACTTGCTGACCAAATGGGCAACAAAGGAATTTTGGGCAGTTTGGCCAACGGCGAGTTAAAACGATCCTGATGGTGACAGCTTTTGCGAGACACTTTCTCAGTCTCATCCGGGAGACATCAACGCCCCTGGTATACCACCGGGAGTCTCAATAGTTCACTTTTAACTTCTCGTTGGGAGACGTCTGATAGTTTAGGTGACTTGTCTTTTTGTTACATCGGGGCTTGCTGATGACCCCATGTTCATGACAAACGGCTAGCTGCTTTGTTGGCAAACTGGAGCTGCGCGATCGGGGGGCTGGGCGAAAACAAAGAACTGGCTTGAAAACGGACAATACGCTGAACAAAGACACCAGGTTTGTAAAAATCTCCCGTGACGATTTCGAATCGTCATTGACGCTACTCCAAGTCCAAATCCCTCCTGACAGCCAACAACAAGGACGTTCTTTATACGCACGGCGCGAGCAGGACAAGAAACCCAGGGGATGCCGACTGCCGTTTGCCCAGCCGGGAGATCTCGATAGGCTGTGGTCAAGCCCGTCGTTCCCCACCGCCGAGACGGTCTTGCTGCAGGGTGCAGACCGACCACAGAAATTCCATACGGGGATGTCTGACCTGCAGAGAGGCTTGCAGTTTGCTGCTGAAGTTTGATGATCTGTCCCGTGTCTCCAATCATTTCTGTGTACGCGAATGTGCTGATTTGTGGACAGCCAGGCATGTGGGAGCTCTCGGGGAGCTGAAAGCCTGTGGTCTTTTGGGCGAAGACTTTCCCACGCCCAAAGCTGGGATCACCACCGTTTTCTCTCGGACCGCATCGTCACAACGCTAACCAGGCGAGAGTCCCGCCCCCGCAGAGTTCGCCCTGCTTGTTGCAACTCTGGCAATATCAGATGGTCTCGCGCCCCGCCTCCGCCTCGCTCGCCAGCCAGACGACTTGCCCGTCGCGACAGATGCGACACACGTTGTTCATGGACCAACAGGAGTGGGATGCAGTGCGACCTTCACTGATGCCAAGACACCGCTGAAGTGGAGGCGATTCTCCGATTCGCGAGGGCGCCGCCTTTTTGTCATAATTATTCGATCGCTTCTGGCAAAGTTCTCCAACTGTTTGCACACCAGAAAGCAGAGGACCTCCCGCATAACGTCGTCTGAGGTTGACGCCCATATGGTGGGATATCGGAGGATCAACACACATTGCAGCCCGATTGGCACCCCACGTTGGCGCTGAAATCTGAGACTGACCCCGCATCCTAACGGAGACGCGTGGCGTTTCTCTCCGGGTGTCGATCGAAGAGGTAACCCGAGACAGTTTCCGTCTCCGGCATCAAGCAACAGGACTAGCTCAGGATGGAGGGCACCAACGTGAGGGAGGTGAGGTGAGAATGGTGCGTCGGAAAAGTGATATGTCGCTGTCAGCAACAGTCACGTTTGCGAAGTACGGTGCACCAAGTAACCAACACTGGGGCGTATGGTAGTGGCGGTGAGATGAAGTGGGAGAGGGGCTCCACATCCTAACCTCGGCCCGTCTCCGCCTCTCCGGAAGCCGAAGTTCTCGCCGCCAAACCCCTATGAGGTTGAAGTTGAGATCCGAGGGTAGGAAGGTTGCCAGCTACTATTTCCTAACAAAACGTGTTTTTTGGCTACCTCCTCCGTCCAAGTTTCTGAGGGGCAGCGACATGGTCAGACGACGCACGTATCGCATGATCCTGAAGTTGTCAACCACGACAAAGGTGTTGTGCTCTTGGCTGCTAAGTCGGCGCCTACATCGGCAGTCTGCAGAGAGTTTGCAGAGCGCTCTGGGACCGCCGTCCTAACCTTAAGCTTCACGATCGTGACGATGGGGCAGGCTTATTCGCAGTTCGAAGTGATCCTCACTAAGCCTCCAGTATCCGTCGCCGAAGACGGGTGATGGCAGTTGACGATCGGCACATGACAGTTTCAGTTGGCCATGCGATTTCAAATTTACCCACTTGTTCCCTGTTTTTGCCAGAGTCATACAGGCAAGCGTCCCGTCACTGCATTTCCTTGAAGGTTTGTTGGATTGGTATTGGACAGGTGAAACCAATGACAAGCTCCGACCCCGCGGAACAAGACCCTTTGTTGGACCCTTTTTTGAGCCCCCCTGGACCCTGGTGGCAGCGCACATGCTGCATTGCTGTTGACGCTGTGGCATGAGGGATTAAAAGTAATCCAGACCGTTCAACTGACTGCGCGAGTGTGGTGTTCCGTTGAGTTTCTAGTGGGTCGGTGAGCCCGGACAGTGTGTGTGAATAACGTGAAATTTGGGCTCGAGTTCCACTGCGCGAGATCTCCTGCTCTTATGCAATGCTGGGCCCATGATCGTCAGGCATACGGGGGCTTCGAGGGTTGGTTGGCGGCTTCACCCGGACCACCAGCATTGAGACGGAATTGAGCTCCGCTGTCGGGAGGGCAGGAATCAACAGTGCTTGTCACTCCTTGGAAAGTCACCACCTTGGTCATATGTCCAAGATTCGCTGGGCAGGCGCAGCTCAGCCACACTATGCAGCGTACAAGCCACTCTACCAGCCACACCAAGAAGCTGACGGCTGTCACCCGAAGCCACCCGAACCAGTTCTCCGCACAAACGTTGTTCCGCTTTCCCGCAGCGCCCGGGCCCAGCTAAGCGAATTTGAGGGTTTGTAGGTAAATCTGCGCAAAGAGCGACGACGTGTTTGACGACGCCCTGCCCAATTGACAGCCCAATCCATCATGAACTCCCTCCGCGTCGCCCGTACGGCTCTCCGAGCTCGCCCTACAACCCTCCGTGTTCCCCTCCAGCGGAGAGGGTATGCCGAGGCTGTCTCCGACAAGGCAAGCTCAATTGACCCCATCCATGTGCTACGTTCGATGCTAACTCCGCGAACAGATCAAGCTCAGCTTGTCGCTCCCCCACCAGGTATGACCCGATACGAGTTTGACGAATTGCCGAATCGAGTTGTGGCGCAGTGTTGGAGAGGAACAATTGAGGCTGGCACGCGCCAGGGACCACCGGGAAGCTAATTGTTTATTGCCGCATCCAGTCCATCTACAAGTCCCAGGAGGTCGTTCAGGTCAACATTGCGGCAGAGTCCGGTGAGATGGGTGTCCTTGCCCACCACGTTCCCTCGATTGAGCAGCTCAAGCCCGGTCTCGTAGAGGTCATTGAGGAGAGCGGCAGCACCAAGCAGTTCTTCCGTATGTTTCCCGGTGTCAACTTGGGCAAACAGGATGGTGGCTGATGTGGAATTTTACAGTTTCCGGCGGCTTCGCCGTTGTTCAGCCCAACTCGGTCTTGAGCATCAATGCCGTCGAGGGCTACCCCCTTGAGGATTTCAGCGCGGACGCCATCCGGGCACAGATTGCGGAGGCGCAAAAGGTTGTCAACGGTGGTGGCAGCGAGCAGGACGTTGCCGAGGCCAAGATCGAGCTTGAGGCGAGTTTTTACGTCTATTATATGATGGGTCTACCACTAACACTCCGCACCAGGTCCTTGAGTCCCTTCAGATTCACGTGAAGTAAATGTACAACCCCCAGTAATGGATGCCGCCCTGTAGTATACACCCAGATTCCCTACCTAGCCAATGAGATAGACGTCGGCGCTATAGTTGGAGCGTTGTGCGATGGATATCGTTCATGCTACAGTGCAATTGACCTCTATCCCTACCGCTCCTACCATAAAATGTGCCCAGCACGCCCAACGGAAGGTTCGACCGGGGATGCTGGGATAACCACTAGAACCGCGCCATAGCTATCGATCTTCCATTTTCAACATCATTCCCATCCAACAGGTCTAGCCGCCAAAGCCATCCGCCGACTGGACTTCAGTAATCATGAGCATCTGCTAGTCAGCTTGGTCACACCCATATCGCTAATGCTCTGCCAACAACCCATTGTGCGGTAATGCAAGGATCTGGATCAACAGAGTCTCTTTCCTGGACATCACCGGACACCACGTCCACATCAGACTATAGCGTTCAGCAGGACGCCAGCGAAGAGGTCCCAGAGGGGACTGTGCAGTGTCGGCTTTGCCACATTACGAACCAAAGAGGGCAGTCCGACGTTGAGCCTCATAACTGTCTCTGGGAACGAGACAGGGAAAACGAGTGGGTAAGGGGACCAGCCAGATCATTCGGGTGTCCGGGCTGTTATCGTACTCTAACGTGCACTTCAAGTTTGGTTAGGGGCGAAAACTCGGCGAAGAGGCTCGGTTTGTGCAACCGGCAACGCACAACAAGATTATTCACCCAGAACTCGCCCCAGAAGTCTTGGATCCCATCCAGCTGACGGGACAGCGCAAACTACGTCGGGTGACTGAGTCCCGATCTACAGACATGTCTGTCCCCAAAGTCGGTTTATCGCAGGCTAGGGAAGGCCGTGTCCGCGACGCGTCGACCCGAACCATCACATCCTTCGGAACTGAGCAGGATTCTATTCTGACCACACCCGATGGGCGGCGACGGGCGGCTAGGCAGCTATTTGATCGCTACAACATCTCCCGTCCCTCCGGCTAGCTGTCGGACGGGGATGATTCGATGCTGCTTGGCGGAGACACAATGCCCCGATACCAAAAAAGCGCAAGGGCATGTCACGTCTGTGGGGACAGAATTGTTCCACAGGCATTTTGTCCTTCCTGTGGCCATCCCCTTTGCGGAGAATGCAGGCGCCTGAACAGCACCTCTGGTCACGGCCACGTGCAGTCTACTCTCCCGGAGCTGCACCATATCTTGAGTATCGCACAGGTGACAAATGAAAGCCGGCATAGTCACGTCCTTTCAAACGATACGCTACCCAAACCAAGGGAGGGAATACACAATGATCCTCAACGCGACGGAATACCGAGGAATTTGGGGGTTGATGTGGCAAATAAAAGAAGTTCGGTGGTAAGCGTAGTCCACCGTCTCTACGCGTTACCGTGCTGATTTACTCGAAGAGGAACAACCCATTCATCATCGCCGACCAGATCGCCAAAGCAAAGCTTTCTGAGCCTCAAACCTTCAACACGAATGTTCAGTCAGCACCATCGTCCAGGCTGCCGAAGTACGGAACAGTTCTTCAGTCCCAGTCGGGTGTGCTACAGCCAGGGGCAGTAGTTGGAACCAAGAGAACCAATCTGACGCACTCCGATTCCCCTGGGCCCTATTCGCCCTCTCGCAAGGAGACAGGGCCCAAAGGGTTGCAACAGCTTGATGAACCTGGCTCCAGACGACAGTTAGAGAACAATGCAGCGACACAGGGTAGCCGGAGCTGGACTGCCTCAAACTCCATGACTGAGGCTAGTCCCGGGGTCGCGCCACCATCGACGCTCAAAGAAGTGCAGGGGCTGGCGCGGCACCTAAGTACACGAAACCTAAGAGAAGCGTATGAAGGACCTGACCGTTCTGTCCCAAAGGTGCGTGTCTCGAGTCCTCCAGAATGGCTGAAGACACCGACTCGAACCCCGGGAAACATGAAAGGCCGGCTCAGGCGCGTTGCCTCGGCCGGTGGGGCAAGCCTATCCCGTCCAAGTGTTCAGCATGGCGATGATCAGACTTTGACAGTTGCGGCATCACCTACCTTGGATGTTAAACGCCCTCCAGGGAAAGGCGAAGCCGAGGAGGTAAAAGAGGTCAAGTCGCGAGCGAGTCTACTGGTTGACAAGATCCGGGACATGGAGAAAAAGGCAGCTCAGGCCCAACGAGCTATCAATGCCCCATCGCATAGCGCTATGAGCCTACCGAGCGCCGCTTCTGGAACATCAAAGTTACCAGCAGTAGCAGTACCAGCCGAACAGAATGCAGACGCCGGCCCCCTCACTCCAACTTCTGTGGGGCAACGCTTCACTTGGAAAGGGCAGAGCATGATGGACCCTGTGTCCGACATGCAGCAGTCAGAGGCGAGCGTGTCACCCGGTGGCTCTGTTGCTTTTGTCTCAGGAAACAGCAGGACCATTTCACCTCATGGCAGTATACGAGTGGGAAATGAACCAGAAGATGATGTTGCCATCCAGGGCTTGACAATTGTCTTGCATCTTCGTGGCAAGGACGACTTGGTCATAAGTACAGACTTGACCAATAACGCGCAGTCTTTGTGATGTCAGTTTGAGATGCTTGACAGTGATTGTTTAGGGTGGTCGATGGGAGGCATGGTAGTGAACAGTAGATAGTGTAATCATTAGTGATATTGCATTTGACATACTCTGTTATCGACTACACAACCTTCCAAGAGCCTTGACGGCATTGGGACCAGAATTTGGTGTAATCCTCAGATCAGACGATGGCGCTGGACGTTTACAAACTCCAGCTCAACCCTGCCTCGAGCGAATAGGATATAGTTGCTAGGTTAGGATTCGTATACTTCTATCCGGGAAGCTACAGGGAGTTAGTGGGAGATTATTTGCTTATCTCCTCTCTCCTGGGTATGTTGTGTCCGTGAGTAATGAGATGATCGTGAGTCCCTATATATGCTGTAAACTAGTGTACAGTCAAACCCTCTGTTTAAGTAACTAATTCAGACTAAGATTTTTGGTTGCTTATAATGGGAAGTTGCTTCGACTCCTCTCCCTCCGTTTTACATGTTAGTGGGGCGCCCGTCAATCACTGCTTAAAAAAAAAAAAACCTGGGCGCCCTAACTTGTAAAGGGTGGGAGAGGAGTCGGGGGAGGGGTCCCCCATACAAAACCTCAAGTCTTGGGCAAAAATTGTGCCCCGAAGGTTGGCGCCCATACCACCCTCAAAAACGCCATTTGACGCATAAAAGGCAGGATGGGCTCAGTCTTAATTACGATTTACGGCAAAAAATTCAAGCAACTTTTTCTCCGAATGGTTGGTTGCTTGTTGCTTGATTGCTTAACCACTGCAAAAATAATTCAGACCTGGGATTTTGTTGCTTGAAGGGGGCGGGGGTTGCTTCAAAGCGGCCCACTAAACTGCCACCGCTATACACCGATAAACTCGCTTGCAAGGATTCGGGACGCGATCCAACCCAGGACACACATCCAAGACCGCTTTGCTCGACCCAGGAAACCCCAAGAAGCTCAACTCTTCAACCAAGGATTTGGTTCGCCCTGCAAGCCCCAAACGAAGATGGCGTGGGGCGAGTTGCTCGACTCGTCAACTTTGGGGACATTGCGGTCTACAGCATCAGCAGTGTCACCGGCGCAATGGTGTCAAGCATTTTTCCTCGTTGCAGCAGCCGGCGTGCTGACCGTCGCTGCGGCACCACGGGAGGCAAGATCGCTCATGGCAGACTATGGAGCACGGAAGTCACCGGATGGAGGGCAGCCGGCCGAGGTGAAGATTACGACGCCAAAGGACCTATTCACCAAACTCGTTGCCGCGATCACGTCGTTCGGACAGATACCCCACTCGTGGTTTTCGACCTTTTACATCATCTCGTTCGCATGCTCTAGTTTTTGGCTCCAACAATACATCACGGATGGCCCCATTTTGGGGCAAATTGCGTCTCGGCAGGCTGCGTTTCCAGGGCCGGCGACGACGCTGGCACAGACGGCAACTGTGTGGACCATGATGCTTCTACAGGCGGGAAGGCGTCTTTACGAGCACTTGACCATCATCCGGCCATCCAAATCCACAATGTGGTTTGTGCCCTGGGTGCTGGGCCTCGGGTTTTACTTGTTCATGAGTGTTTCTATATGGGTTGAGGGCTCGCGTAAGATTTGCTTCTTCAAGTTACGGCGGTCGCGTTGCTGACTAGTGAAACAGGCACACTCGTGGCGGGCAACAGCGTGGGGGGCCGGGATTCCCTGCTCAAGATCTTGCTTGCTATACCTCTCTTCTCGTACGCCTGGGTCAATCAATACAGGTGCCACGCGCACCTAGCTAGGCTCAAAAAGTATTCATTGCCAGATGAGGGGCTCTTCCGCCGGCTTGTCTCCCCACATTACTCTTGCGAGTGTCTCCTCTACCTCTCGCTCGCTGTTGCGGCCGCTCCCCAAGGGCAGTGGTTCAACAGAACGCTGCTGTGCGCCTTGGTATTTGTGTTAGTCAATCTCGGCGTCACGGCGGCCGGAACTCGGGAGTGGTATGCCGGAAAGTTTGGACCTGCAGCGGTAGTGCAGAAGTGGAACATGATACCCTTCGTCTTCTGATCAACGTTGCTTGAACAGCGGCCCCAACTTGCTTCCTAGCTTGGAGACCTTGAGGACGTCGCGGTAAGTGAGACTAGTGCGGGTTTGCCGCGCGTTGCATCCCTCCTGAAAGGTTGCCGGCGACCGAAGGAGTCCCCAATTCGCTATCGTCTGGGCGGAGAGATCTACATCCTTGGGGATCGGATCTATGCCATGAAGATAATTCGTGTAGAGGGTCCCAGTTGTGATCAGGAGACTTCGTGGCTCTTGCAAGACCCTCCATACGGGCTCGGGATCCAGGGCTCCGTCCTCCTTACTCTTGTAAAGGTTCAGGCAGAGGCTGGAGCCGAGACTCACTGTGCATACGACGGGATGGTACGCAGCTCCGTCCTTATGTGGCATGATGCCTGTGTTAGGCGGGTACTCGTTGATCAAGACATGGTTCGGCCGGCGATGTGGACTTGACGAGAATATGTTAGACTCGCTTTCAGATAGCGGTATTGACAACATCCGCTCCACAACCGGTTGCTCTAGCCAGTCCGGCAGCGGTTGCGAATCGACAAGGGCATTCTTGATCAGGTCGGAGGGCCAGGTTTGTAGCCGTCGATGAGTCAACTGTCTCCATCTCGCTTTCGGCGCTGTCTCGATCTTTGGTGCCTGGTGGTTAGACGAGCAAACGAAGTGGTCAAACTGAATCCCATTTTACCTTCCTCAAAATGGCTTCCTCCTCTTCTTCGCTGATAAAGTTGGCGATGTAGTAGGCAGCAGGCGGCAGCGCCGTGATCCGGCACTCCTCTAACGAGGCTGGGAGCCTGATGGTTTGAGAAGGCGGGGTGTCCATCGCAATCTGCGGGGTTGGGATATGTGCATCCAAAGTCGCGTTTTCCTTGTCTCGAAGCTGTACGAATACCTCGACTCGTCAAGACACGGGGAAATGGAAATGCTTGTTCGTGGGAATTAAAAAGGAAAGGTAAGATGGAAAAGAGAGGGCATTTGGTTGGGCTCTCGGATGGCAGTGATTTCATTTGGTTTGTGCATGAAATGGCAAAGAGGGTGGGGGAGATCCTTTTCTGGCTGGGAAGGCTGCTGCCCCACTGCTGAACAGGAGGATGCTTCCTGGTGGATGCGTTCGGGAAAGGCGTGGTGAAACATTCGGGAGTCGAGGCAATCCCCTAGGCAGACGATTTGCTTGACGGTCGGTCGAGAACGCTGCGCCATTGGATCTGGACGTGTGGCAGTTTGCCTGATCTTTCGTAGATAAACCAGGAGCAGGGCAGGGAAATTGATTGAAACGCAAAGGAGACGATGTAGACAATTTGGGGGGGAGGGGGGGGAGCAAGCTGCTGTAATTATTTATGTAAATGCGTCACCTCAGAGGCTCCAGAGGCTGGTGGGTACAGGCGGCGCAGCAGCCATGCACGCCCCGTCGAATCGCGGTTGGGTGCGTCGTGCCATTGCCACTCGATGCGCAGCCAAGTTGGCTCCAAACAATCCCGCCATCGTCCGCTACTGTTGATGCTTGAAACTGGACGGCGATGGAAGGGTTCGACAGAAACGTATGAAAAAAAATCGCATAAGGACAGAATTGTCCCACGAGGGCCTAGAATACTGTGGCGAGCCTTTGAACACTGCTCGTCTGCCATGTTGAGAGGAATTGAAGCGCCTCGCATCGCAGCTCCCCGTCTGGCTTATTCTGTAGGAGATTGCCAAGTCTCAAGGCCGCAACCCTTCGCCCCCGTCCAGAAGCGGACAAGCTCTGCGTGTCAGGATTATCTGGGCCGTCGTAGCAACTTGGTGTCCAATCACAACGGGCGCGCTCAGACTTTGATCAGGGCATCTCCAAGTTCCATCCACTTGTCTTGCTTCCCTTTGCGTTCAGCCAAATACAAGGTTAGATACTCTGTCCCAGCGCCTCCTTCGAAAAAACACCACTCTATCAGCAATCGGCAATCCACTCCCCACGTTTATGACAACGGCCCGTACCACGACATAGCCTTTACTGCGCTTCGCGGCCGCCCTGGCATCTCTTTTGTGTAGTTTTACCGATTGTTGGCCCGTTGCGCTCGCTTCTCGTCGCCCGCCTTGTCCGTCGTCCGTTGTCTCGCGTGTCTCTCGTCCCCCATCTGGCTCTGGACACGGGGCGACTGTGCGGCTTCGTCGAACCTCTCACCGAATCCACCACGCACCACCGAAACTGTTTGGCGCATCGCTTATATCGACGTGATTCAATCGCCGCGCATCCTCATCACTTGTTGTTGTCAAACTCCGGTCGAGGAGCGACCAGGATGGTGCAAAACGGTGGTCGGTCCTGGAATTAAATGACATGGATGCGCAGAATGCTGTCGAGCCCGCCTCCACGAAGCCTGCTGCTTCTCCAAAGCGGCCAGGCAGTGATTCTGACCAGTCCAAACCACCCGCTACCGCGAAATTCGTCATCGGTCTCAAGCCCGATCTTTCTCAAAAGGACGCAAAACCGAGCGCGTCGGCCCCAAACACAACCGACGATGATGGAGGTGCCGATGGGAATTCCGATGCCGAAACAATTGTGCTTCCAGGCAAAGACGGTCACTCGCCTTCGAAAGTCCGCAAGATTATAAAGCGCGAGGACAAGAGCGACACGGAAGATGTGCCGTCACTGTCGCGAGGCCGCAAAAATGAACCTAATGGGAAGCAGGGCCGTGATGGTGACAAAGATGAACGTGTTGAGAAGAACAAATCTGTGTCTGTTGCCGAAAATGGGACATCGGATCGCACTCCCTCCTTAGGACCGAAGAAAAAAAAACTCACAGACAAGTCTAAGGCGAAGGATGGGTCGAGTGGGTTGAGCTCAGCACCCGCATCTCCACCACAACAGCGACGCCGCCGATCGTCCAATGCCCATTCGAAATCCGACTCGGAGACTGCCCAGGTGGAATCGTCGCCCAAGATCTCGAACAAGGAAAAGCCAAAGTCCGTCGACAGATTGGTTCCGCACAAACGGAAGGCGCCCAGGCCGGATTCTGACGACGAGGCCGAGAATCGCAAAGCCCGTCGTCAGCGCACGTCTGGCTCGGGTTTGGACGCATCCCGAAAATCACATCCTCCTGCGAAACCCCACCACGACGCGCATCCGTCTACACGAACCAGATCCATTTCCCCTCAACCTCGAGCTCATCGTCGCAGCGTCTCGACCCAACTTCCGGGTCACTCCGCTAACGGATTAAGCCATAAAAAGAAGCGCGTGCCCGCACCGCTCCAGTCAACCGACTACCACTCTGACGAGTCCTCGGCGAGTGGGAGTCCACACCCGCGGAGTTCCAAACTTCGGAGCTTGACCACGCCGGCGACCACGGAATCGACCGTGTCGCCGGCCAAAATGGCACCGCACAAAAAGCACCTGGACGCGCACGGCCAAACCTTCCTTGCGAGGGCTTGCGCAAAGGGTGAATATGAGACTGCCAAGCATCGGTTGAAAGAGCGACCCGAAGACATCAATGTCGCCGATTATGCTGGCAACACACCGCTCCAAATCGCCGCGCTCAATGGCTTCGATGACATTGTGAAGCTGCTTGTAGATGCCGGCTGCAATCTTGACTGCGTTAATAATGACAAAGACACGCCTCTGCTCGATGCTGTGGAAAATGGCCACTTGGAGGTTGTGAAGATACTCCTTGCGGCAGGCGTCAACCCACGAAAGGCAAATGCTTACGGCAATGAGCCGATAGACCGGATAGATAGCGAGTCGGAACATGCCGATGAGATTCGACGGGCACTTCAAGAAGCCAAACAGAAAATGGGAGACCGAAGACGAACCTCAACAGAAGATCACCACCTTGACCACACCGACGCCCGGTCCTCTAATGGGCCAGAGAGCCCAAGGAGATCCCCCGGGGCCGCCGGCTCGATCCACGCTGCAAGTGGCAGGAGAGCGGGGACAGTTCGGTCGACAAAGACGAGCAATCACCTGCTCTATATGCCCATGGACGACAAAACGCTCCGTGCGGCGGCTGCTCGTGGAGATGAGGAGACGGTTATTCGCATTCTCCAAGTCAGAGAAACCTTTGACGACCCTGAGTCCATGGTAGCGGCAGCCCGCGGTGGGCATGATATTGTGATGCAGTTGTTGTTGGCTTTGGGGAAAGCCAATCCAGATCCTGCGCCAATATCGAACAATGATCACTCGACACCCATGCTCGCTGCGATTGGTCAGGAAAACATTAAGGTTATTCAGCTTCTTTTGGACCAAAATGATTTCGATCCCACACGCAGATACAAGGGCGAGACATACCATGAGATTGCAAGAAGACGTCGTGGGCCAAACTGGGCGGAGGAGGAGCACATGCTGAAGGATGCGTACGATGAGTTTAAAAAATCGCATAGAGGTGAGGCAAAGAACAAGTCACCCAACAGGAGGGAGCCGGATCGAGATTCAAGGCGAGCTCGGGCCGAGCAAAAAGATGAACCGACTCGGTCACACAAACGGAAAGCATCAAGCCCAACGAGAGAACCCAAGAGGGCGGGTCTACCGAAAGTCTCAACAAGCCCCAAGGAAAAGAGACGATCAAACTCCTTCAACGCTCAACCGGAAGACCAAACTTCGCCAAAGCGGGGACCCGGCCGGCCAAAGAAAGAAGACCGGATCCCGACGATTGCCATCTCGGATCGAGAAGCCTCGCCGGCTGGTAAGCAGCCAACCGCCAAGGCCAAACGAACGGAATCCGATCTTGCCGCTGCTTCATCCGAAGGGGAAACTGTCAAGCCCCGCCGCAAACTCATTTCTGGTCGCGAGCTCAAGGGGGAACGTGCGCAGCATCGCCGTACCTCTATAACCTCGAATGCATCCTCCCTAAAGGAACCATCCAGCCCACGTGAGGAGGCAGACAAATCCCAGAAGACAGAAAAGTACCACGACCGGACAAAGGCCCTTAAGAGAGACGAGTCACGCGATAGATTATCTGTTTCTGGTGAGGGTTCTGGAAAACGACATCGATCCAGCGCGACTCCTCCACACCCTGGTTCGGCGGAGAAGGACACAGCTGACGGTCCAGTAAAACGAAGGCGGCTGGACATTGATGGGAAAGAGAAGCGTCTAAAGCCAAGCTCCGCCGAGGATCGACATCTCAAGGCACCATTGGCGCGAGAACCGGGGTCCACTGCCTCGCCCCGTGTCAGATCCAAGAGCAGGGACGTCGACGAAAGAAAAGCCAGTGCAAAGCCGAAGAAGCCAGATACTGCCACCGAGCAGGCCCGACGAGAATCTGGGAAATCCCTTGCGTCAGAGAACAGCATTCACGTCAAATCTGAAGACCCGGATGTGGATATGCCCGATGTTGATCAGGCTGTAAATGAAGCGTCTGAATCTCGAGCTGCCCACCAAAGAGAAAGGGATGCAGAGGAGAAGAGAGCTGAAGACAAGAGGGCCGAGGAGAAGAAGCGGCTAGCAGAGGCAGAGGCACAAGCTCGTGAGGCCAAGAGGAAAGAGGAAGACAGGCGTCGTGCCGAGGAGGAAGAGAGAGAAAAAGAGGGAATCCGACTCCAAGAAGAGGCCAAACGCCGAGCTGAGGCAGAGGTCCGTCGCCGAGAAGAGGAGGAGCGGAAACGGAAAGAAGAAGAAGAGCAGCGAAAGCTGAGAGAGGAAGAAGAACGGAAACAGCGCGAATTGGAGGAGCGCCGTCGAAAGGAGGAGGTAGAGAGAAAGCGTAAGGAGGAGGAGGAAAGGAAGCGTAAGGAAGAGGAAGAGAAGAATAGGAGGGAAGAGGAAGAGAAGAAGAAAAGGGAAGAGGAAGAGCGACGGCGAAAGGAAGAGGAAGAGAGAAGACGGCGTGAAGAGGAGGAAAGGCTCCGCAAAGAGCAACTGGAGCGAGAAGCAGCTGAAGAACTGCGGCGGAAGCGGGAGGAAGAGGAGCGGAAGGAGCGCGAGCGCAAGCACCAAGAAATGGAGCGCCGACGTCTGGCAAAGGAAGCCGAGCAGCGGCGACAGCAACAGGAGCAGGAGCGTGCTCGTCTCGCAAAGCTGCCGCCGTTGCTGCGATGGCTCGATACCTCCGTAAACCCCAAGGTCCCCGAAGTTGCCGAAAGATTCAGGGTTGTGCAAGGCGTTCGGTACGACTGTATATGCCCGGACGCAACTGGCACGACTGAGGGCAGAGAGCAATGGCTGCTCAACACTCAGGTTGCCCTTCTCCTCGGAGAAAAAGATCTTGGGCTTTCAAGATGTGAGTTTCCGTGGCCGTTTTGCACTGTGGGGGGATGCTAACGGGCCTCTAGACACGGCTTGGATCAGAAAACCGGCGTCCTTCATTGCAAAACGCGCGATTTGGCGGGTTGAATCGGATCGATATGCGTTGACCACTCCAGCTCTCTACGAGCTTGGTAAGCAGCTCCCCGAATACTACGGAGCCGAAGGTCCCGAGTACATGCCCTTTGACTATGCTGCGAGACTCCGCCGCGAGGCATGGGAAAAGTTCGCTGCCATGGAACTTTTCTTCGTCAAGGTAAATTCCAGCACCCGAACATGTGGTCAAAAAGCTGACTGTGACTAGGCCTCCGATTTCATGTACATTGTTCCCACAGCCAATCATCTCCGGAACCTCAGACTCACCATGGAGTATCGTGAGCTTCCAGAGGGCGAGGCAGCTTCCAGCATGTGGGTTGCAGGCCAAAAGTGGAAGAACGACCCCGACGCCAATCGCAACTACGGATTTGCCCCGGGGAAGAAGCACTTTGTCAACGGGGAGCTTGTTTTGGAAGAGAGACCGGGTCACAGTGCAGTCAGTGCCACTCCCTTCCCCGAGAAGCGAGTGCCCCGTCGTGGTCTCGTTGCCGTATCTCCAGAGGATCCTGCCTATGCTGCTCTTTGTAAGGAGCAGGGTCTTGAAAGTTCAACCGGGGATGGCGACTCTCCACTTCTTCCCAACGGCCTCCGTGGCTCCTCTGTGGCTCCCATGGTCAACGGTCTGAGTTCACCCAGCGCTGCAAACCACGCCACCACCCACCCGATCTCACCATCATCCGAGTCGGGACCAGCCCAAGCCCGGCCCCTGATCAACGGCGTAAATGGGATCAACGGCGGTTCCGAGCCATCGAACCAACACACTTAGGGCATACCACTGGCGTGCCTACACCGCCAAACGATCAGTCTCTTTTGCCCTTGGAGGGAAACAAATCCACCTAGAAAACGGGATGACGTTAGAGGCTACGACAGAAGCAAGAGAAGTGCTGATGTTTGGGTGTTTTGGCAGGGCGAAAGGGTGACGAGTCGTCTTATCCTTGACATTTTGTTTCCTTGGAATTTGACTGCGTTGGATGGTCGTGATGCGTGGCATTGAACTTTTCCCTGAACAGGTTCCGGGATACCCACTTTGATTTTCAGCGGGAAGCGAAGCAGGCCTTTTTCGATGTTGGACGGTGTCGGTTAGCAGCGTGATGGCTTCGTAGTGTCGGTTTCCATGTTGGTTGGTCCGGTCTATAAGAGTAGGCTCTGATCAGTTCTTGGTCTTCAATCCTCTATCTTTCGGATGGGCAAAGGAATCGGATTCCGCAGTCGGCCAGGACGAGAAAGGCAACAACGAATGCGGGAAGTGCCGACTTGGCGGGAGGAGTTTTGGGCCGGGTTGTCGTTCAGGGATGGGGTTACGGTCTGGTCTGGTCTTGCTCTTTTTTTGGTGTGGTCTGGAAGTCTAGTTGCTTGTTGGTCGCTGGTCCTGGTCATGATGCCGCAGATGAGGATGCGACCGGGAAAGAGGGGCGAGCGTACATAAATACAGGAATGACAAGTATATAGTTATGACTCGGCGAGTAAGGATGTGTGAAATGCTCCATTGACGAGCCCGTGACTGGGAAAAGAACGTACACCGAGGGGAAAACCCCGTGGTTGGCAATATTCTGGCAGAAAGTGGTGCACGTAGATGTCGTCGGCCTGCGATGTCCCGGCGGTCCAGACATGTTCTTGCCTTTTCAGATATCGATTGGCGTGTCTCGGAGAAGAAACGAATCGGTCAAGACAGGCCGCAGCTAGGCACTCGCCATCAGCTTGAGTCTGTTGACTCGTGGCTTGTGGGATGTTTGCCACCGTTGTGGGCAGGACTCGGTGACATCAGGCTGAGAGGCTCCGTCCAAGGACGGGAGCCAAGTTCGGTGAGGGGCATTTCTTCCCGCACCCTCGAATTTTGCCCCGCCATCAAAATTCCCACAACGACCTGCATCTTGACCGCGTTAGCACACTCTGTCGCTCCGTATTGACACCCCCTCTCTCGAGGATTATAGGCACGGAATTTAGAAGCTCCTGCGGAATCCGCAATCCTCAGCAACCATGTCGACTACAGTAGAGAAGGTATGGCGCACACGCACAAAGCGCCAAAGCCCTGGCACCCGCGGATTGAGAGACAGGCATGCTGATCTACCCTTGATGGAAACAGATCAAAGAGATCGAGACCGAGGTATGCCCATTATCAGCTGCGACCGAATAGCTATGGAACATCCTGACGCGTCACGCCATGACAGATGGCTCGGACTCAAAAAAACAAAGCCACCTCGTACCATCTCGGCCAGCTCAAAGCGAAACTCGCCAAGCTCAAGCGAGAGCTTCTTACTCCCTCTGGCGGTGGCGGTGGTGGTGGTGCAGGCTTCGATGTTGCGCGCACCGGTGTTGCGTCGATTGGTTTCATCGGCTTCCCCTCGGTCGGAAAGAGTACCCTGATGAGCAAGCTCACGGGCCAGCACTCCGAGGCGGCCGCCTACGAATTCACAACGCTGACCAGTGTGCCGGGACAAGTGATCTACAACGGTGCACCGCTGCAGATCATTGATTTGCCCGGTATCATCGAGGGTGCCAAGGACGGAAGAGGTAGAGGTCGGCAGGTCATCGCGGTGGCAAAGACGTGCCACTTAATCTTTATCGTGCTGGACGTCAACAAGCCTTTGACGGACAAGCGGGTCATCGAGGCTGAACTGGAAGGGTTCGGGATCCGTATCAACAAGGAGCCTCCGAATATTACGTTCAAGAAGAAGGACAAGGGCGGTTTGAACATCACCAGCACGGTGCCGTTGACGCATATCGACCAGGACGAGATTCGAGCCGTGATGAGCGAGTAAGTGCTCCTTTCCGTGCGAGACGCCTTGTCGGCTCGGTTCGAAGACGTGGATCCATGCTTTGGCGTGTTGGGAATGGCCCAGCTTGAGGGAAGAGGACTGACAAGCAGCGCAGATATAAGATCAGCTCAGCTGATATTGCCATCCGATGCGATGCAACCATCGACGACCTGATTGATGTTCTCGAGGCAAAGAGTCGCAGCTATATTCCTGTAATCTATGTGCTCAACAAGATCGACAGCATCAGTATTGAGGAACTCGACCTTCTGTATCGTATCCCCAATGCCGTCCCCATCAGCTCAGAGCGCGGGTGGAATATTGACGAGCTGATGGAAGCCATGTGAGTGCCTCTCCCACGATTCTAAAGCAGCCCGGATGCGTAGCTCGGAACGCCAGAAATCCACGCGAGGCTCTTGTGTCGTTACACAATACCGGCTCGTGGGATCAAGTCTGCATATCTTCCGTCGATTCCAGGTTTTGGTCGTGCCGCATGGTGTCCAACCCAAGAGGCCATGTCGGGCAAGGATCAAGGTCGACACAGCTAACATTAGAATAGGTGGGAGAAACTGAACCTCGTCCGAGTCTACACAAAGCCGAAGGGCAAAATGCCTGACTACTCTGCCCCCGTCGTCCTGCGCTCCAACAAGTGCACTGTCGAAGATTTCGTGAGTCACATTCCCACGACCCCGTACTTCCCAGGCTGCTATCACATCTCGTGACGGGGCTGACACGGTCGCAGTGCAACGCCATCCACAGGAGCATCACAGAGCAGTTCAAGACGGCCATCGTCTACGGCAAATCCGTCAAGCACCAGCCGCAACGAGTCGGCCTGTCTCACGAGCTCGCCGACGAAGACATTGGTAGGTCCAATTCCCCCTTCCCACTCCGCCTCTCGGCTCCGCCCTAGCCGCTATTGATAGCCATGTCTTATCCCACGTACCGTGGACCTTGTTTTGAAGCTAACGATGCCTTTCTTTCCATCACTCCAGTCACGATCGTCAAGCGATAAAAATACAGCCGAGATGAGCCAACTATCCCCCTTTGTTAGTTGGTGATGGATCCAATCGCGCGCGCGGCGGCCCGCTCCATCCAGTCAAATCAGCAAATAATACCATCGGGAACGGGACCCGCTCTCACGGCGAGAGGTGTTGATAGGCCCACGACGTCCGTAGGCATCAGCATTTTTGAACCTATCCTACAACGGCAAACCCATCGCCGGCACGCGGGGCAGACTCGTTCCATCGCCGACAAACGTCTGGGGGGTCAAGCAATCCCCTTGTTCCTTGTCTTTTGGTCCCTTGCAGAGACGGAAAAGGGAGGGGAGTGGCGGTATCACAGCCAGTCGAGCTAGCCATCACACATACGGCAAGCAAAGCAGACAAGCAAGCAAGCAAGCAGCACGATGGGTCGAGGGAATGGAATGCGGAACGTGCCTTGCGTCTCGCGTGACTACGGACGGCTGCAGGGTGAAAGGGTGAGGCTGATGAGGAGATGGCTCACCTTTCGGGCACTCATCGATGACTGGTGAGAACTCTGACGCCCACTGGTTCAAACATTGCTCCTTCTGCATCCCCGCTCCTCCTTTCCTTGTTTCTTCGATACCCGTTGCAAGCTGGCAGACAGACAGACACGCAAAAAAGGAGTTGATCGTGCCTTTTTTCTGGTGTTATTTTGGTCATACTTCGGCACCTACATGCGAGCGTTTATGTGCCTCATTCACCTACATGACTGTATGCGGCTAGCTTTTGTCGGGCAATAAGAGTTGACAATCCAGTGCGTTTCAACCACACAATCCATCTATCGGTTCTCTCAAACGCATGCAACTTGAAGTACCGACAGATTGTCAGATCGAGATTTTCCCACACAGCGCTTATGTACCCCCCAAGATTGTGGCGGTTGCGGGTGAAGCGAGATGGGGTGGGAAAAAAGGGGGCGGCGGCAGCAGCAGCAGCACGCGCGACTTTGATGTGTATGTGCACGTTGCGACATGCAGACAGTCCAACGGTGTTGCTTGACAGCCAGCGAAAAAAAAGGGCCCATCTTCCAGATGTACCCACATCTACTACGATAAAACACTCTCCTTCTCCCCCTGGCGATTCACATGATCTGAGCCGTGGAGATTGGGGAAATTGGGGCCATGGCCACTATCAAAGTGAGGCTCACCATTTGACGTGAGACATGTTGACTAGTGGCTGCCCCGCCTCGGCCAAGCGCAGTCCGGTCCGCTGTCAGTGTTCAACGAGGGCTCGGGTCACCGCAGATAGCCTCCATCGTGCTAAATATGTACGTATGTAAGGGGGCGTGTGGAGAGAGCGAGGAGGGGGAGGGGCAAGCAAGAAAAAAAGGGAGGCGCCGGCAGCGACCACCACAAACAGTCAAGCAGTGGTTTGCCAAGAGAAAAACCACAATACCGAATGGCCTGCATGTTCTGCGGCCAGTTGAGTCGGCCTGCGTGTGCAGCCGGTTGAGATCATCATGGGGCGGCCCATGGGAGCGAGCGCACTGTTAGTTGGGCCCCCAAGCTTACTACTGTACCTCTTGTGTTGCTTCGGTTTCGCCTCTTGATTGCCGAACCATACAATTGCGGGTTGAGGAATGGGCGGCGTAGCGTTCTATCTTTCTTCTTCACGCCGCAGTGTAAAAACGGAACAAGCAAGGGAGCCGATGGTTTTGTTCAGGCGAACATTTGGTGCGTGGCGACATATTCCTCGCTGACCTGTAGGTCGGGGAGCAATATAGGGCTGGCTGCTCAGAGAAGAAAACGAACAGAGGAATATACCTTGCTCGCGCAAGATAACTTTGCCTGCCTCGGATTTGCCAACGCCGCCCCAGTTGTCGTCAACGGAGACTTGTGTGTCTGCGGATGAAGGCCAACCGTGAGAAAGTCCTGCAAGCGGTCTGCACAAGTGTGGGTTTGTTGCCCTTAGCACCGCTCCTTCAACCCGCCTTGAAGCAGGCAAGGTGGGCGGTGTGCCCTCTGACTCTGAGCGAGGCACCGGACCGGTCAGGGAGTTGAGGTTTTACCTTGAATGTCTCCAAGGTGGGTGCTCTGAAAACCACACTGCTGCGGCTTCGGCTTGCCTTTTTCGCGGTCTGGCGCGCGCCGCGCCCAACTGCCCTCCCCCTTCTCGACCGATCAGAAAGCTGCTCTTGCCGCCGGACCCCCTTGCTGCGGAAAAGACCGGTCTTGCACTCCCTTCGCAAACATGGCGAGCTAGAACCGAATGGACACGCGAAAGCAGGCGATGGGCCCGAGAGAGAGCGTAAACTCGTTGCATCGTCATTTGATGGATGGTTGCGTTTGGGGGCAGGAATTGTTGGAAAATGGGGCCGTTGAAGGTGGGGAGGGATGAGAACCTCAATAACCGTTCGCCTGTAACGTTCAAGGGCCACTTTTGGCCCAGCAAGTCTAGAATCATCGAAATACAGGATTCTCCAGTGTTTACTCGTAAGAAATGTCCGCAAATGATGTGGCGAAACAATCGCCCAAGCTGTCGAGGGTCGTAACGAGAGCGTTACAACGCCTGAAGTTGCATATCAAGAGCACAGACTCCGCATTCTCTCCTGTGTCCCTGGTTGCAATGCTACCCAGTATGGGGGTGACTGTCGGAGGAGAGATGCCAAACCGCAGCGCGGTTACCTTGGTGGGGGGTAGGCTAAACAGAATGCTTGTCTGGTGTGGATGGTTGATTCGTCTGATCTTGACGGTTGTGTCAAACCGCGAAGGTTCGTGGTGCACCCCATTGAGTAAGGACCGTCAATATCGTGAGAAGTAGGATTCTGGACGACGAAGGCTCGGCGTGCCGGCATCTTGCCATGGAGTGGTCAAGCGAAGTGTCCGAGTATCTCTAGTCGGCCGGTTTGTTGCTGGATGGACGGATTGAGAGTGGATGTCCCGTCTGCAGCTTTCGCGACCTCACCGCTAGCTTGCTTGACAAAATCTTGTCAATTGGATGCTAGCGAGCGCCCTGATCCGACTACAAGCACCGTATATGCTCGGAACGACCTTATGTCGCCGTGCATGCAGCTGGCTTTGCCTTGATGACTTCATCATGTGGACGTGTCAGAGCGGGGGGACAAGAACCAATCTTCACCGAGGAGGGGGTTCCCAGCGTGGAGGGCTCTAGAGTGTGGAGAGGATGCGCCGCTTGACCTCGGAGAGAGCCTGCACTGCAAAACTCGCCTTGTCCGTTCTGGTGTGTCTCCTCTACGGATTGGTTTTTTTTTTCTTGTCCCCTCATCAACCGCATGCGCCGCTTGATTGAGATGGCGTTCTCGAGGAGCCTCTATGCGATTCGCTGGATACGGAAGCACTATTCCTGATAGGGAGGATTCCTCCAGGATTCGACCAGCCGTCAGGCAATGGGGTGCCAGGATTGAGCATGGGCCAGCCAGTGGGAACCCAGGCCGGCCACGGGATGGAGGTTTCGCTTGGACCTTTGGCTGCGCGGTCTTTTCTGCCCAATGAGCGCGCGCAGCAAATCGCACCCAACCCGGAAATTATGCCCAATGACAATCCTGGTACGTGTTTCTCCAATGTCGTTGGACGACAACAGGTTCCGAGATAGACAGACTGCGTGCGGCGAGCTTAACCGGCTCACGGGCATGCCTCCAAGGTCAAGAACAGCGCGGGGCAGCCCCAACAGCCAGCGGACAAGCGGGTGTTGGTTCTCGAGCGGCGCCTTTTGGATCGTGGCCCCAGATCGCCTGGCGTGGTCGGGGTCGTAGCAATGTGTCTCGGTTGCAAGGAAACGGGACCGATCTCTGGCGATGGGCTTGTCTGCTGGCTTGACGCGGCCCGTTGCGGTCAGACGTTGGGGGGCCCTGTTCAGTGCTCACCTTGTCTGGTCCTCTGTCCCACCCAGCGTCGGCACTCCGAGAGCGGTTTTGGGCCCACGTTGGCGAAAGGACCACCGAAGGGCCTTGGACGTTCCTCAGAACGCACCTTTGTGGTTCGCTGTTTCGAGTACAACACAATATATCCCGTGGTGCGCTCTGCACCAGTGGTCCCGGGGGATCCTTCCCGGTGCGCAAGCGATCGCGAGTTGATTGTCCCGACGGGTGCCGTGAAGCTCGATCGTCGCGGCGGCTGCCCAGACCACGCGATGAGGCTCCGGCAGTGGTCGCGGCACCGCGGGCGCGTGTGCTCTCTTCCCATCACGGCGCCCGCAGGAAGAGACGCGATCTAGAGTAGAGTCAGTAACGAGCCCAGGTCCCCCCCTGGAAGCTCTGTTTAGGCGACATCCGGGGGCTAGTTTTAGTGGGCTAGGGACTCCCTTGCCCCTTTTGGTGTCCATCTCAATTCCATATTGTTTGCAGTGCGGTTGTGGTGCAGTTACGGCACCTGCGGCAGGCGGACGGAGAGTGTCTGGGGCGACACCCGATGTTCCCCAGAGTCGTGCTACTCGGTGCCCGGCCGCCAGTTGGCAGTCGTCAGCGGCGGTTCAGCCGTCGCCTGCCGCGCCTGCGCCTGCGCCCGCGGCTGGTGGGCGAGATTAGATATTGCATTGGGGGAGGGGGCTGACAAAGGAGGTGTGTGGTGTCTCAGGCTGGCGAGGCGGCCGACGTGCTCGTACTTGGATTCCTTTCCCTCTAACTGCCCTGCTCGGATGTCGTCGGGTCGCGCAGCCTACTGGACGCAGTCGGCAGAACGTCCATTACCAAGTCGTTATCGCCGCCGTCTCCAGAAAGACGGGATGGATTTCGAGTGCATTGGCAGAATGCAGCGCTGCCAGGAACGGCCCTATGAAACGGCAGGGCTCTGGCCTTGTTGGGTCTTGCTCAGACAGGGCCTGGCGGGACACGCAGAAGCGGCCACACCCACCCGCTTTACCTTCTGCAAGCGTGGAGCCCCTTTGCGACCTCTGCGGCGGACCCCTGCGCGGGGAGGAAGCAAGGGCAGCAAGCTAAAAGAAAACCTGGGGGATGGGGAATCACGAACGATGGCATGGCGAGGGTATCGGAGCCAGCCAAACAATGTCGAGAGGTCGTCTGCGCGGCTGTGATTCGCAGACGGCAGCCGTTGGCAGGCAATGCCCGAGGCATACTATTGATATCGAGACAATGCTATTATGGCTATTGATAGGAACATGATGTTGATAAAGGGAAATCGATACGGGAATAGGTGTGGATAATAGAAACAAAACAGGAAAAGCTATTTGCTTTTTGTTCGACGGCTCCTTCCCTCTAGGCCCTTGCGGCATGGAATCGGAGCAGCAAGCTGGGGAGCTGTGGAAGGAAGCTGCGGGAGGGAAAAAGGAGCTTGGGGCAGGCGCGCCGCGATCGCGCCTCCGGGAGACGTCCAGCGGCGAGGAAACTGCGACCCGTCTGCTTGTTTGCTCGGGGTTTCCTTCCAGGCTGCACCGTTGCAGGCGCACCGAGCTCCAGTCCCGATCACTAGCACTTGCCATTCACCGTTCACCACTTTCATCAGTCTTTGCGCTCACCACTCACCGCCTACCAGCAGGCAAGCACGCACGCACGCTTGCGCGCCCGCAACACACGCCATCCGCTTGACCTCATGTCCGTCAGCCCCTCCTCGAGGATCAGGAATGGGCGGGCCAAACACCCATGTCTATCATGGGTCCATGTCCATGCCCATCATCATCGTCTCCTTCAAGGCCCGATCCGGACCCTGTCACATCGCCAAAACGGCCTCTGCCAAGGGCGACTTGTCGTTGCTTTTTGCTCACCTGGCCGCGGGTACATTGGTACTTGGCCTCATTGCAAATGCTGGCGCTCCTCCACCCAAGTTCGACGCTAGCATGAAATGCCCTCCACCGCGCTCGCCAGCCCTGCCCTCTTTGGCTCATTCGGTTGTCAAGCTGTCACAGCCAACCCCGGGGTGTGCCAGCCCAAGCCGCGCTGGGGCTTGCCAGGCCGGTGCTCGATCAATTCATCCGCCTGCTGCTCGCTCATGGTGAAGCTCGCCCCCCGTCGGCCGGCTCTCGCTGGTGCCCGTTCTCCGTCGCGCAGCTTATCCTCCTACACACCCCAGGGCACACCCCCCTAGGTTGGGTCAGGTTGCTGCCCCCCTTGCCCCCTCTCCCTCCCCCCAACCTGGAAATCCGTGCCCCCTGGACCCCTGCGAGGACCTACAAACACGCTGCGGCCGGGTTGACCTACCTACACTACATAACAGCGCAGCAAGACCCAAGCGTGGCCCTCCCAGTGTGCATGCCTGCTCTCCTGTGCGTCTGACTTATCTCGACCCAGCTCCAGCAGAAGCAGACGTTGGACTGCATTGCGGCGCCTGCTCTCTGCAGCCGACTGTCGTCCTACTGGTAGATCGCCCACGCAGGACTTGTTTGCTGCCGCTCTTTCTGCGGATGCTGCTGCGTGCCCCGGACCATCCTAGGGCTTTTTCGGTTGCCCTTTCATGCCGCCGCCGTCGACGAGCTCTCCTTCGGCCAGCGAGCTTCGGGGGACCTCCGCGCACGGGGTGAAACACGCGGCCCGACACCATCACCGCCAGCACTACTCGCCGGTCTCGACGACACCGAGGTGAACGCAACGGACAGGACAGGACAGGACGGGATAGGGCGCACGTTTCTAGGCGTGTTGTGCTGTTGCTGTTGTTGCTGTTGTCCGGGGCGTAGGGGGTTGTGCCGATAAAGCTGTCGACAAAGGCGGCTACGGTTTTCTCGTCCAGCACGCACGCGCTTCTCGAGAGGGAAACCGGCCGAGTCGACCACCCTGCAACGCTGCTGCAGCCCCAGTGCAACCACGGCTTCCGGGCTTCCCAGCACTTACACACTTGCACTCGGTCCACGGCCAGACCGCTGCATGCTCATCCAGGGACCAATTGGACCGTCGTATCATGCATTTCGCCTGCTCAGTGTGTATTGCGCATCCCACACACACTTGACCAGTCTGCTTCCCCCTCCCCGACGCAGTGGCTCTGGTGCAGCTACCACTCGTCGTCCCTGCGGACGACTTCACCTCCTCCCCGACGCTGTACTGGCCAGTGCTTTCCGCCTGACCTCCGTGTTCGTCCAAACAGCAGCCGCCCTCGCCGCCCCATTCTCCCCGGTCTCGCCCCGACCTAGCGAGGCCCCTCACCAGGATGCATAACCAGATCATCGGCTCGACAGCCATGGACCAGGACTCTCACCTTGCCCACGACAACAACTCATACGGCAACGAAAACTGGGTAGACATGAGCTCATATCACCACCAGACCACGATGGCTGACTACGGGGGAAACTATGGCTACATGCCGCCGATCCAAACCCACGGTCTGCCCTCAGAGTCGCTGAGTAGGATGCCGCCGCCGCCTCCACCCCAACCACAGACCACTCATACACAGCTCCCGATGCTCATGATGCCCCAGTGGCCCAGCATGCTCACCAACCCCAACAGCTATGGTCCGCACCCTGTCCCTCCAGTTCCGATACCTTCCGTAACCCAGCCCCTGAAGACGACAAAACTGGCTCCCCTCCAGACCACTTCGCAACCTAGGAAGACACTGACAGATGATGATCGTCGGGCCATGTGCCAGTACGCCGAAGATCACCCGGGCGTCAAGCAGACAGACATTGGTGCTCGCTTCGGGGTCGAGAGAAGGTGAGGCGACAACTAGCTCCCCGTCCTCCAACGCAAAGTGGGCATCTTTCTAACGTGATCAACAGCACCGTGTCCAAGGTCTTGCGCCACAAGGAAAAGTATCTCGGTCAAGATGACCGAAGCAGCTCTCCAATCAAGCGCGCCAAAGGCAAAGGGGTAGACATTGAGAAAGCCTTGACCAACTACATCCGAAACGCCAAGAAGACCGGCATCACGGTGACAAGTGAGGAGCTCAAGGAGAAGGCGCGCCTTTTTTCCACCACGATGGGCAGCACCACCGCGGACACGTATGGCAAGAGCAACAACAGCTCGGCTTGGCTCGACAAATTCATGCTAAAGCACGGGATCGGCCAAGGCAAACTGATGCGTCGCGCATCGGAGACCAACATTCCCGATAGTGCCCGTGCCTCGCCGTCTCTCAGCGCTTCCCAGCCATCCAGTGCCATTTCCCCGGCGTCACCGTCGGGCCATTTGTCCCCGTCCCCGTTGTCGGCAAACAGAAGCGACGAGGATAAGGAGCATATGGGCAACTTTATGGATTTCAATTCAGCCCACGGCACTTACAAGCACGCCAACTCGCAAAGCACGACGTCCCTGAACAGTGCGTTCACTGACACTGCAGCCTCGTCTTTCTCTGGGAGTGCCCTCAGCCCAACGGCTTCGTTTAGCTTTTCGCCTGACCCGAACGTTGGTGGATTCCTCTCAGCTGATCCGAGCAGACAGATGCCGCCGCTTGGAGGGCCTGCTTCAAACTTCCAGCGGCCACGCAGCCAGACTTTCCCGACCTTGGATCTTGAATACATGAACCAGTCGCAGTCTTCAGAGCCGTTGACACCCAAGTATCACATTTCTTCTACCGCACCCTCGTCGGCTCTTGAGTCACCAGCGAACGAGGCAAACGGGCCGCCATTCAACCTCGACCATGCCGTGACCTCCCCACAACTCCGACATAGTAGCAGCAATGGCAGCATAGCGGGCAGGGCTGCGAACTCGGCTACGGCAAGCGCAGTGGGCTCATCACCAAGTTCTCCGACGCAAGAGGATGCGCGAAGGGCTGCCGACACTCTGCTGTCGTTCATCCAGAGCGCGGGTGGATTTGACCACAACGAATACCTCACAGTTGTGAGGCTGACAGAGAAGCTGAGGATTCATCAAAATCAGTTAGCGAAGGCCATGGCACACGGCATGGGCGGGTTATCTCGCATTCCCGAAGGAGACAGCGAAATGCCCAATGCCCCGCCTGTTTCTATGGTCAAGTCGGAAGCAACAATGGCTACTTAGAACAACACACTGAGGAGAGAGTGCTGGATGGATCTCGGTCGTTTCTACCGCCAAAGACCACAACGTACTCCTTCTGGGCCATTGGATTACCACAAAACACATGGGGTTTGCCGCTTTCACGATATCAATGCTTTGGCTTGACGCTTTTGGGGGGTTCTTTCAAGTCTTCAGGAGTAAACGATTTCCACGTCTCACGACAGCATGGTCGTTTGACCACCAACGATCAAAACACCGATATATACACACGCCCACTTCGCAGTTACATACAAACCGCATACCGCATACCTTATATTTTCTGATCCGATCTACATATACCCCTTTGGCGCTCTCGGATCTCACGGCCGTATCAAGCAACATCTTTACCGCTCCCGATACCGGAAGACTTTTTGCGCTCACGCGAACCGGGGCTCGAAATGGCCCCTTGGATTCCTTTTCCCCGACTACCATTGCTAGCTCCCGACCCTTTTTCAATTTTTTTATTTTATTTGGAGGGTTCAGCTATTTTATTTTTTCTTTGCTTTCCATTCTCTGATCTTTTGTTTCTCGTTTCCTTCCCCTCTGCCAATGTGTGTGGTCAGGTCATTTTCCTGCTGTGCCAATGGTGTGACTTGGGAACTCTATTGATTCTGTTTCTCGGTTTACTATTCTCTGTACCACTATGGCGGTCTTTGGTGCATCACATTCCGGCGAGTTTTGGTGTGTACATGAGCTGTTTGTGATAGCTGGCGATGTCCACGTTTGCTCGGGTCACCTAGGTCGGTGGTTGTCAACATGAAAATGGAGAAGGGCTGACCCAGCAGCGAGTGACTTGCAAACGGGGCAGGAACGAGAGCGAGCAAAGATACGGGTACCGTCGGCCCGCGAGGGACTGGGATTTCTGCCCGAAGGCAGAACGCTGTGGATTCGTATCCTCGGCCCTTATCTGGGTGTTTGCCTCTGTGGTTATCTTTTCTTGGAGGGTTGGACGGGACGGAGGGACGGATTGCTGGGTTGCAGGCGCCTTGGGCTGATGGGGTCTGTAATTGGCCGGCCACTCTTGAGGAAAGCAGCTCCTTTGTGGGGGAAGTTTTGCACCAGAGTTTCATGGCATCGTGTGGTACCGGAGACGGAAAACAAGAAACCACTGTCACAGAATATTCCTGGGATGGAATGCATGGTGTGCGGTTGCTTAGTTTTCAATCTAGCCATCAGCGGACCATAGCCTCGATCCGCTTTGGACAGCGACAGGACAAGGGATGGGAGGCTCGCTCTTTAAGCTCGATATTTATGACCATCTCTTGCAAGTAAACATCTGTTTCTCGTCCATTACGTATCATGCGGAAAGTGCCTGGTACGGGTACGCATCACATGTCTGATGAGTTTAACTGCCAGTTTCGTTACAGCGACATGGCTTGGGAGGATGTTTGTCATGAAAACCCCCGCCAAACCCATCCGGTAAAAGTCGGGGTTGCTTCAGTCCACTCAAACTACCTATAAAGTCTCCGGCGATATAGTAGAGTGTATTATCTACCACCCACCAGCGCTGCAGCGTCTCCTCGCAGCGGGATGTATCCACCACTCACAACCATGTCCGCGCCGCGTTACAGTTACAGGCGCATCCATCCACATCCACCGACCTACCGTCCGTTCCAGTCAGTCAATCCATCCATCTATCTCTCTTCAATGGTTAGACACACACACACACACACACACACACACACACAATAGGCCCATTCACGTCATCATATTACAACATTATTCGGTACTATGCGAAACTCTAGAAAGGCCAACGATCAAGCGCATGCTGCCGGCTCTGTGCTACGGGGAGGGTATCCTCTCAACCAACAGCTCGCTCGGGCCTCTCTCCGCGAGCTCGGGCAACAACCTGACGAGGATGAGCTCGACAATGGAATACACTAGGTGCTTATTACAATAAGCATCGCCAAAAACATTAAGAATTCCCGTCTCAATCTCATCCAGTAGCATAGCATCATCATCACAATCATCAACGTCGGCATCCTCATCGGCCCTGCTTCCGACGCTCTTAGACTTGTTGGAGGCGTCGCCTGCAAGCCCCCTTGCTAGCGCAGCAGACTTTGAAGCTGCCTGACCGCCACCTCCGGCGCCGCTGTTCGGCGCGGACCGCGGCCCTCTGTCTCTGTGTGGTGATCCTGATCGTCGAGTCAAAACATCAGGCTCAGGTATTTTGGGCGCCAAGGACCCATGTCCTTGTCCTTGTCCCTGCCCTTGCCCTTGACATTGTGGTGTCTCTGCGCTTGCACGACTGACAGTACTAGCGCTAGCGGGAGCACTAGGCTTAGCACGTTGGGCGCCGCGACGGGCCTGCCCGCCAACGCCAGCTTGGCCCCGTTCTGCTCTTGACAAACCTGTCGATCCGGAAGATGAAGTAGACAAGTGCCCGTTGAAATACAACCATGCCAGAGCGCCTCCAACGCCGCCCCTCAACGGAACAAGAGCCAAAAGAGCCCTAGCGCATCTTCGTCGCAGGCGCAAAAACTCGGCTTCAGACGACGGAGCCACCAGGGTCGACGTGCCAGGTGCGTTGTTCGGAAAGAGGGCGCCGCGCACGTTGCGGAGAAGTGGGGGGAGGCTCATTGGGTCGAGCAAATACCGATGGATTCCATACGATAGAAGCCTATATTGGTTGACATCAATATCTCTAGTCAGCCTTTGGGGGAACGTTTCATCCGAACGACACTATTGGAACATGTTTGAGAGAGCAAAAAAAAACAATAACAAATAAAAAAAAGACGTTTGCAGCGTTTCATGCGTGGGAGATCTAAGAGGGGGGCGTCTGCGGTGGGAGGGAGGGGTGGGTGACAAAATGGTGTGGGTGAGGGGTTCGGTCCCTTCGCAGGCTCCATCCTCGTGGCGTGCTTATGTGATGATTGAAGGGGACGAATGTCTCTCGGCGTGAACCATGGCATTGTCAACCTGAGTCTCAGAGCCTTCGGGACAACGGGTATCAAGGGCATGGGTGCAGGAGAAAATGGCCAGGCTGCGTGGCTGCGTCCGAGCGACGACCAAAACCCGGGTAGGTCGCGTCAAGCATCGGGCGCGACAGTGATGCCACCATCCCGAGTCCGCAACAATGGTCAGTGAGGCGGAATATCGTCGTGGAAAGCGCGGCATTGACACCGCGAAATTGAGACTGCCGAGGGGTTCTTCGGAGCAAAAGCCTGCCCCCCCCCCCCCCCCCGGCCAACATGGCTTGCAGGGGACCACTGAGGCCAGCAGGAGAGCAGAGCTCGCTAGCTCAATGCGGGGGGACAGGGAGGCGGAAGATGGTGGGGAGATGCTGACAGCGGCCGGCGATAGACCACCGGACCCAGGTCGGAGCCAGAGGACGCAGGGCTTGCGCGCTGAAGCATTGTTCACGACTTTGCTCTCGCGTCATAAGCAGCAAATCGCGCGCGAGTCGCAACACTGCCGGGCCCGTTGAGGCGTCCAGACGTATTCGCCAGTTGACAGCGCATGGCTGTGATAGCTGAAGAGCGCCTGGCAGCCCAATATTGCCTTTCGTTTCGGGGACGGCCGGCCAGCGAGCTGAAACACGCGTTGCGATCTGTCACTCGGTCGGCCTGCTCTCGCGACGAGGTGGAGACTGTGGGCAGCGGCATCCAAGAAGGGGCAAGCTGCATCGGGGATCTGGCCTGACAAGAGGGCATCGAGATGCAGAGGCAGCGTGCTGACATCGGACACGGCACGCGGTGGGGCGGTACGAAGCGCAAAGGCTAACGAATAACGAGCCAGAGGCAGAACATTGAAGCGTAAAATGAGGTGGATGCGACGGCTTTGGAGGGCGTCCCGATCCCTGTCGGCCATGTCGAGCCCGGCGCGTATAGGAGCGACGTTGATGGCCCGTCTAGCAGCTCCACAACGGCTATCGTGCAATGGGACGTGGCCAAGGCCGGTCGCGGCCCATCATTGGTCGGGTCTTGTCGAGTCCCAGATGCAGGCTTGGTGAGGGGCGGGCATGCGAGGTCGCGCGGTCGCCGATTCGGCCGCATGGCATGTGGGAGGTGTGGCTCGCTGCATCCTAGCCTCTCTCCCAAGGCTTTGTTTCCGGCCTGGCATTGGCAGAGGCGCCGAATCCCGTGGCCCTATTCTTCAGGACTCCAAGCTGCTCCGCATGGCTGGTTCTGCACCACGCGAATCCCGACCCGGGTCATGACAGAGAATGGCTACAACGCTGCCGTGTGCACTTGCACATCCAAGTCATGATTCGTACCCCAAGAGACACGCCCCCAGATCCAGTGACCTGAGAGCCCTGCAGTGTGACGGCTTGATCTGCACAAGGGGCTGGAAAGGGAAAGGAAAGAAGTCATGGACTTACCTATCAAGTCTGCCATCTAGGCCGGCGATGCGTCCGGGTCCCGTCATGGCGATCCATTGCATCAGCGATAGCGTGCCGTGAAGCCAAGGCATCCGCGCATCCATCTCAATAAGATTCGATATTGCAGCCCAGCATCGAAAGGCGAGCACTGGCACCTTGACTGGCTCTGGTCGTGTCTCGGACAAGCTAGCGGGCTGCGTGGTCTCGAGCCTGGCATTGTGATCCGTCACATTCTTGTCGTCTGTTTTGCTGCGCAAGGCCCGAAATGGAACAGAGCGAGAGGCGAGGATGACAGTGAAGAGACCTCTCACAAATGATGTTGCGAAGAAGGACCACTGCAGAACGGTCCAGAACAAGGCATAGATCGACCAGCGGCCTTTCCCAGAGGACCCTTGGGTATCGAGCTTCCCAGGAATACCCTCGTTCCCCGCTGTGCGCTTCTGTAGGATTGTCCTTGACGCAATGATAAGCATCTCGTATATCATCCATGGCTCCGATAGTTTGTTGGCGACTGCATTGGCGATGATTAGTTCCGAGAAGATCTGTCCAACCAGCGCCGCCAGACAGCCGTTTTGAAGATCCTCGGTTGGCAAAAGGGTCACCAAAACCGCATGGACGAGCAGCTGACGGTACGCCGCCTCGTTTTTGGCCTGTTCCGCGATGCTCGTGAGGTCGTCCGGGTTGGGAACAGGGGATAAGGCAGGCAGCGGACAGAGCGAGTGGTATACCTCTTCTGGATTGGCTTGAAGAGGGTGCTGTACGACTGGATCATGCGCTGTTCTGTAGACTACAGCGTCTTCAAGTTAGTAGGGCCATCACGTTTCGCTCGGGCCGTGGCGGACGCTGACCTGTGATGTGTTTGTCGAGGAGGCTGGGAATCTCGTCGAGCAACAGACTCTCAAGATCAGTTTTCCTCAGGCGTTGCTCTAGAGCTCGTGTGATGTGGGCTATGATGTGGACGATCTCGGCAACGAAGGTCTCGTCTGGCGTGATCTTGTTGTACCAGTTTTGTACAAATTCCCTCAAGATGATGGCGATGAGGGCGTAGAGTTGGAGGTCAACATCATTCCGGCTTGTAAGTGGCGGCAGCAAGTCCTCTATTAGAGGCGGTGAGGCCTTTCCCTTGTCCGAGATCTGAGGACAGAGGATGCGGCGGATGAGGATTGTGGTCGCCCGGTCGGAGAGCGGGTCGGCAGTTGTGGCGCGGGCGCCGCGCCGACCTCCCGCCGTTCCCCCCACCGGCGGTTGCGGAGTATTCGCCCCTTGCGACGGTCCGCGGGTGTGTGATGGCCGGGAACCAGCCGATGTCGTGACCGAGTCGGAGCTGGCGCTTGCGGCGGGGGGCGCTTTGGGGCGCGGAGTTGCCTCGTGGGCGGGACCCGAGGGGGCCGGCGAGCTCATGTTGGTCAAATGCGAAATAGTCTATTCATCCTGCATTTGGCTGTTTTGTGCATCTCGAAGTCGGTGGTTGAATTAGCGCAGCTGGGTTCTGTTGAGAGGCCGAAGAGAGCGCAGTTGATGTCGGGTGCAACTTCCCTCGCTTAGATTGCGCTGCCTGCCGGCACTACCTAACTTGCAGTCCAAAAGGGAAGGCGGTGAGTTGGTTGCAGGAAACGACTTCTGTTCCAAGCATCATAACAAGGGCCACAACAACGAACGTATTTCAAGATTTGTGTAGATGTACAAATGGGAATGCGTTCCTTTAATTGAACTTTTTTTCCGGTGGTTCTGAGGTGTTTACTGATTGGCTCAGTATTATGTAGAAACTATCGCCGAGGACTCGAGGGCCCCAATCTAGTTCGTTGACTAGTTCGATGACAACGCTTTTACCACAGGTTTGAAGACAGAAAGGTACCTTGCACAAGCCCTGCTCTTCTTGGTAGCGTTCGAAAACGGATGTCCAGCTACCGGTAATTCCTAAGCATGACGTCGATGCGGCTCAAATATGGTCGATATGATCCCTGCCAAGGGCTGTTACTTCGCATGGCGGCCCGTTCCACGACCATCTGCATCACAAGACCCACAGGAACAGGGAAGCGCAGATCACGGGGGTAGCGATGCAGGCAGAACTGCCATCGTTGAATACGGGATTGTGCATATCATCAATGCGACATGGTGTATGGGAACACAGCGTTTGATATACAGTGGGTGTTGATGTGTCACCAGAACTATCAGACATGTACGGCCCCCGAGTTTGACTGTATCATACAGATCCCTTATGAGTTGCCTCGTATCTGTTACCAAAAGGTTAGCAAATGATCGGGCGAACCAAACGGGATCGTCAGAGAAAACACACCTCTTGCCCCTAAAAGCCCATACTCCCCAATTGCCAGCGCTGACATCCTGAGGGTCCATATCATTCAAGTCCCAGCGGAGACTGCGGAATGCATTCTCGCCAGGCTTGAGGAGAATATCGAACTCGCCTCCTGCTGTCTTGTTGACCCAGTCAATGTCACGTTCCATGTCCGCCTGTGTGTAGCCGGTTGCAATGATGGGCAGTTTTGTTTCGAGGAGCATGGGAACAGTCTCGGCCCACTCGTGGGAGCTAGCTGGGTGACCAAGTCCGGGGTGAAAGAGAACAAAACAGTCAAAGTAAGGATCGTAGGGTGCGAAGTAGCCCGTTTTGTGGATCGTGTGATAGTAATCAACGATGGTGCTGATCTTCATCGTTGGCCACACTCTGTCCTCCACGATGGCGCCAAACGGATTGCTGGGGGTCCGTGGCGGCAGAGGAAACTCGTCGTCTCTGTTTGTCATGCTCTCAGGTCCGATGAGAATGACATGGAGCTTGGCCGTAGGGAAGAGATGAGCGAGCTGTACCCAAACGTTCCGAGGCAGTGATGACTCGGCACGGGCACCAAGAACAAACAGGCGTACCGGTGGGGGTTCCACTCGGAGACCTTTGACATCCCCGCTTCCACCTGACTTTGGAGGATGAAGGTTGTAACGCAAAGCTAGCGATAGTTAGACGGCAAGGAGGCTGGCTATGAAGCTGAACAAGCACATACCGCTAAAACTCTTGAGGCCCTCCACCGTCAGCCTACCATCTTTTTGCATCTGGTAGGGACTGAGCTCATGAAGGACACTCCCAACAGTGATTGGATACGTGAGCAATCTTGTTGCTTGTCTCATGCCCCGATCTGAGTTGATAGCATCAAAAGCTCTCGTGTATAAAAATGTATCCCAGTTAGTCATGTTGATTAAGGCCTCCTCCACCTGCGGTCCTGCATATTCGAACTCGCCAAAGAACCGCCCGGAGTGAAGATCGTGGTCATCTTCATTTATCTGTCGTAGCGTGTCGCAGATCTTTAGGTGAGCCTCGTAGTCGTCCATCCAGTGCTCTTTGCTACAATACACCGGTATTCCGCAGTCCGGGCACTCAAAATCAACGTGTGCTGGAGCAACTCCCCCCCCGTGATTGTGTCCAGGGTGTGGACAGCCTGCATGCTGTCGGATAAAGGCAGCGCGACGTCTGATTTCGGGGATCGGTGAGTTTGTGTAGGAGTGGAAGAGGCTGTCGGGAGTAAGCACTCGCCCAGGAGCAGCATCCTTGCCCTGGCGAGCCGTTTCCTGAGCCCCCCCACCGAACAACTTTGCCGCAAGACCAGAAACAGGACGACGCTGCGGGGTGTGGTTTCGTAGTTGGGTGGTGAGCCGGGGAGAGCTCTCGACCTGGAGCCGAGGGGCCCAGGACTTGGTCGGAGTGTGGAACGATCGCTGCTGCGAAGCTTGCCGGAAGCCATTGGGTAATCTACCCTGCTTCATAAGTGAGGTTGAGCATCGTGCGCATATGCTGGACAGCGCAGAGCGCGTCGCGATGTCGGTAGGGAAAGCCATTCCCGACTCCAGATGCAAACAAAAACAACTGACTTTTCTCATCTAACGTCAAGTTCCCTGTTGAACGGCCCAATCGGAGCGCAAATTGGCGAGAGCAACTTCAGCCACAGACGCGCTTCGGCCACTGCGGGGTGTGGCGGAATGCAACGGATGGCTGAGCTTCAATATTTTTTTTCACGAATCGTGGAGCTTCAACCGACAACCTCAACGCGCCGGAATCACGGCTGCAACTCGTCAAGTCGGTGTTCTCCTAGCGAAGCCGCGCAGGCTTACTGCGCACCACTTTCAACATGGCGACGACTTCCAACATGTTTCTTTACTCTTTGACAATCGAGCCGCCGACAACAATCACGCAGGCACTGCTGGGCCAGTTTTCGGGAACTAAGGAGCAACAGATCATTACAGCATCCGGCTCCCGCCTGACCCTCCTCCAACCCGATCCCAGAGCTGGCAAAGTCAACACAATCCTTTCACACGACATATTTGGCATTATCCGTGCCATCTCCTCCTTCCGTCTTGCTGGGAGTCACAAAGGTGAGTGGTAATTACCAACCCCCTCGTTTCTTGGACAATTAGTGATTGTGGATCTGGCTCTCAGCTCCGGCGCGATGAGCCTGGCTTTCGACATCGGGCCGGCGGATCATCCAAGGAACCTTGCTTCCTGCAAGGCAGTACTGAACTGTGCTAAAACTCTATTCACATAGACTACATCATCCTTGCGACAGATTCAGGCCGCATCGCCATCCTTGAGTACCTTCCAAAGACGAACAAATTTTCACGCATCCATCTGGAAACATTTGGAAAGTCAGGCGTGCGTCGCGTCATTCCTGGGCAATTCCTCGCCGCTGATCCCAAGGGCAGAGCGTGTCTGATCGCCTCGCTGGAGAAGAACAAGCTGGTCTATGTTCTAAACCGGAACGCTCAGGCCGAACTGACCATCTCTTCACCCCTGGAGGCCCATAAACATGGCGTTCTGGTCTTCTCCCTTGTCGCCCTGGATGTCGGCTACGCCAACCCAGTATTCGCCGCATTGGAGATAGATTGCACCGAAGCCGATCAAGACCCATCCGGCCACGCTCGGGAGGAAGTTGAAACACAGCTTGTTTACTACGAGTTGGACTTGGGGTTGAACCACGTTGTGCGCAAATGGTCAGACACTGTAGATCCCACCGCTTCACTCCTTTTTCAGGTCCCAGGTGGCAACGATGGCCCCAGCGGAGTCTTGGTCTGCGGAGAGGAAAGCGTGACGTACCGACATTCAAACCAGGAAGCGTTTCGGGTTCCCATTCCCAGACGACGTGGAGCCACGGAGGACCCTCAAAGGAAACGAGTGATCGTCGCGGGTGTGATGCACAAGCTCAAGGGAAATACTGGCGCATTCTTCTTTCTCCTTCAGTCCGAGGATGGCGATTTGTTCAAAGTCACCCTCGACATGGCTGAGGATGCTGACGGCAATCCTACCGGGGAGGTTCAACGGCTCAAGATTAAGTATTTCGACACGATTCCGGTAGCGTCAAGCCTGTGCATTCTCAAAAGCGGCTTTCTTTTTGCGGCTTCCGAGTTTGGGAACCACCACTTCTATCAGTTCGAAAAGCTTGGCGATGACGATGAGGAGCCTGAGTTCAGCAGCGATGACTTTCCAACGGATGCCAAAACAGCATACAACCCGGTTTACTTCTACCCACGGCCGTTGGAAAATCTGGTGCTCGTCGAGAGTATCGACTCCATGAACCCTCTCGTGGACTGCAAGGTCGCGAACCTGACCGGTGAGGACGCTCCTCAGATATACTCCGTCAGTGGCAACGGCGCGCGGAGCACCTTTCGGATGCTCAAACACGGACTCGAGGTCTCTGAGATCGTTGCCTCCGAGCTTCCTGGCACGCCGTCAGCCGTGTGGACAACTAAACTCACAAAGTACGATGAGTTCGATGCTTATATCGTCCTCTCCTTTACCAACGCAACTCTCGTCCTGAGAATTGGCGAGACAGTTGAGGAAGTAAGCGATAGTGGGTTTCTCACCACAGTGCCTACGCTTGCTGTGCAGCAACTGGGTGAGGAAGGATTGGTACAAGTTCACCCCAAAGGCATCAGACATATCGTGGGAGGTCGTGTCAATGAATGGCCTGCGCCTCAACACAGATCCATTGTCGCCGCTGCAACAAACGAAAACCAGGTCGTCATCGCTCTCAGCTCCGGTGAGATTGTCTACTTCGAAATGGACTTAGACGGTTCATTGGCTGAGTATGATGAGAAAAAGGAGATGTCTGGCACCGTCACATGCCTCAGCCTGGGTAAGGTACCTGAAGGACTCAAGAGGAGCTCGTTTTTGGCTGTTGGGTGTGATGATTGCACGGTGCGCATTCTCAGCCTCGACCCAGAGTCGACCTTGGAGATGAAATCGATCCAAGCACTCACTGCTGCCCCTTCGGCTCTTTCAATCATGGCAATGGAGGATTCATCGGGCGGAACCACGCTGTACCTTCACATTGGACTTCACTCTGGAGTTTACCTGCGAACAGTCCTCGATGAGGTGACTGGTGAGCTCACAGATACACGACAAAAGTTCCTTGGGCCGAAACCTACAAGACTCTTCCAAGTTCTTGTTCAGAACCAGCCATGCGTTCTCGCGCTGAGCTCAAGGCCCTGGCTCGGCTACGTCGACCCTCTCAGCAAAGGCTTTATGATGACACCTCTGAGCTACGCCGATCTTGAGTACGGCTGGAACTTCAGTAGCGAACAATGTTTGGAGGGCATGGTGGGGATTCATGCCAACTATCTAAGGTGAGTTCGACTTTTCCTACATTTTGCCTCAATCAGACGGGTTTATGATGAAAAAATGGGATTAACGATGCCTTCGGGTGATGATATTGATACACGCTCATAAGCGTATCAATTGTTCCTTCTGATGCTTTTCTATATTCTTTCTCCACGCTTTGCACCTCTCCCTTGACGACCAGGCGCTGACAGCGTATTAGGATTTTCACAATCGAGAAACTGGGGGACAACTTGATCCAGAAATCGATCCCCCTCAGTTACACACCAAAGCGGCTGGTGAAGCACCCAGAGCATCCGTACTTCTACACGATTGAGGCAGACAATAACACACTCCCACCAGAACTTCGTGCACAGTTGTTGGCGCAGCCTAGCGCGGTCAATGGCGATGCCAGAGTCTTACCACCAGAAGACTTTGGATATCCGCGGGCGAGGGGCCGGTGGTCTTCTTGCATCAGCGTGGTCGACCCCGTGAGCGAGGAGCCGAGTGTGCTGAACAAGATCGAGCTGGACAACAATGAGGCCGCTGTCAGCGCCGCGGTCGTTTCGTTCGCAAGCCAAGATGGGGAGAGTTTCCTTGTCATTGGCACTGGCAAAGACATGGTTCTCAACCCTCGACAGTTCAGCGAAGGATACATTCACGTCTACCGGTTCCACGACGATGGGCGGGATCTTGAGTTTATCCACAAAACCAGGGTCGAGGAACCTCCCATGGCCCTCCTTGCATTCCAGGGCCGCCTTCTCGCTGGTCTCGGGAAAACGCTGCGTATCTATGACCTCGGCCTGCGGCAGTTGCTCAGAAAGGCCCAGACAGACGTCGCGCCCAATCTGATTGTTTCTCTCCAGACGCAGGGCAGCCGCATTGTTGTTGGTGACGTCCAGCAGGGCATCACCTACGTCGTCTACAAGCACGAAAGCAACAAGCTTCTCCCATTCGCCGATGACACCATCAACAGGTGGACAACATGCACGGCCATGGTCGACTACGAATCAGTTGCTGGAGGCGATAAGTTTGGCAATGTCTGGATCCTCCGATGCCCCGACAAAGCCAGTGCGGAGGCGGATGAGCCGGGTTCCGAAATCCATCTCATCCATTCCAGGGACTACCTCCACGGTGCGCCTAACCGACTGAACCTCATGGTCCATTTCTATGCACAAGATCTGCCAACCAGCATCGTGAAAACCAACCTTGTTGTCGGAGGCCAGGACGTCCTTCTGTGGAGCGGCATCCAAGGCACCATTGGCGTGTTTATCCCATTCGTAAGTCGTGAAGATGTGGATTTCTTCCAAAACTTGGAGAACCACATGAGAAGTGAGGATCCCCCGCTTGCCGGGCGTGATCACCTCATCTACCGCGGGTACTACACTCCGGTCAAGGGCGTCATCGACGGTGATCTATGCGAACGGTTCAGCCTGTTGCCGAACGACAAGAAGCAGATAATTGCCGGTGAACTCGATCGTTCTGTCCGGGAGATCGAGCGAAAGATATCGGTATGTTGCCCGCCTTCTCTACTCTTGGTCTGGTTGCTTACATCTCATAGGACATTCGAACGCGTTCTGCTTTCTAGACAATTCATAATAACAGGAAATTGGGCATGGCGGCCTCGGATTTGCAGGGGTATCATACCTTGATGTATAGCGGATGCTTATGACACTTGGCGTTCAAGGAATTCGAAACGAACAGGGACTACGGCCTGGGTGCCACAGTTTTGTATAGTTTTGTACGTGACTTTGGGATGATGAATCAAGGCATATTACATAGCCGCCGTCCTCGACATGAAGTACCGCCTGTTGTGATCTTACGCAGTATCAAAACATTCCACTGGAACTTCCACTGTCATCAGCGTCGGTCCTTGGATCGCACCAAGTGAACAAACATCCCGCGGGCGTGGAGCGACCTGATGACGGTCTATCCAACAAGCCCGCTATGGGTGTTCACTTGTTCATCAAGACCTTCTAATCACTGGTTGGGTCTGAACGTCAAGTTACCATCCCCAGGTCTATTCGGCTACGTCGTCCGCAACTCCAGACAGACTACGTACCTCAAACACGCCGTCGAGCACGCCCTTTCCCCTTGACATTATGCTCAAGCGGATGGTCTCGCTCCCACGCCTCATCAGCAAAATAGTTGTCTATCGCATCGTGAAATGAGTAGTCCGCTTGTGACAGATAAAACACAGCAGAGTCATAGTCGAAGACCTTGCAGGTCACCATGAACCGACGTATTCTTATGGTATCGGTCAGTCTCGGTCCGTTCCGGCTCAGTCGGGAACCTGTGTTCGGGTCGGGGCACACTCACTTGGCCTTGCGAGCCTCTTCTTCCTCGCCCTCAACTGGACGCGGTGATAAGCTCACGCCGCCTTTGTAGAAACGGCCTGGTATCAGTATGGTTCGTCGACCGGCCAGGAGGTGGTCGCTTCCGAGGTTGTTGGCCCGGCGGAGGGCCCCGGCAGGGACATTGTATCGCAGCGAAAGGGAGGAAATAGTATCGTGGTCATGGTTGAGAAAGTGAAGTATGTCCTCTGCTGCCCCGTTGTCATCGGAGGAGAAGGCTTCGGTTAGGGCCGCCTTTTCCGGGTCCGAGGGAGGGGCTGGTGATGATGTTGGAATGGCAGGGGTGGTGGTGATGTTGGTGGGGAGGGGTGTGTATGGTGGAGGGGAGATGGCGCTTGAGCCGACCGTGGCGTCGTATGAGGGTGGGTCTTTAAGGCCGGGGGGCAGCGGAGAGGGCGACGCCGATGAGATCTGGCAGTATGGGCAGTAGGATCTGAACCTGGCGTTTTTCTGGTCGGGGAAAATCGTCAATGTGTCAGATATCAGATACGAGGGTGCAGGCTGCTTTGGTCACAGCCCCTTCAACGTAGACATACATGTATACAACTACCGCATATTGTGCGTATACAGCAGGATAGTCGGCGGTCTGACGGGAGGGGCTTCTCGGATTCAGCGAAGCGTGGGGCTTGAGATAGGAGGGTCGCACAGGTGCAGCACGCCTCCATGCTTGGAGAGGACGCAATCCGGGTTCTTGATTGGAAGACTGCCGAAGGGCCAGGGGATAGAGGGGAAGGGGATGCTGCAGCTTTTGTTCAATGCTGCGTGGGAGGCTTTAGAGGCATTCCAGATTGGATGTCCACGTAGTGGTTATTCCGTAAGTGGCGGCTGTTTGTTGGTGGTGACATCGAGGGTGGCCACATGCAACCATGGTGGGGGTTTATCGATAAGGTAATCGTGAGGATCGATGATGCCAGGGCGTTGGGGGACGTGAAACTGACTCGGACAGAATAATTGAGCTGTCAAATCAGACGAGCCGAGTCCACTACGTTGAAATCCCATTCACGTAAGGGAAAAATATCTAGTCGAGTGATCCGCACGTTAACAAGCCATACATTATTCGGCGGATGTCTCGTATTAGCACCTTCATAGCTGGAGTTGTGGCGTTGTCAACCACTTCATTGTGATGGCATGGCGTCCAGCCCCATAAAGTGTTGTGCCAAGAGACTTGCTTTACAAGGGAGCTTGACAGGTGCCCCGCCAAACGAAGCAAGAACCCCGCAGCTAGTGAGGTCTCTTCACCGACGGAGGGGTCATCGGAGCTTCACCCTGTCACCGACACACGATCAAATTTTGCTGAAGAAAAAAGGGCTTGGGAGGATTCTAGTCTGAAACAGAGACACAAGCCAAGAGCTTCTAGAGACACTAGGGGACCGGACCTTTGCCCCTCAATAGGACTCAGCTCGGCGGTCTCGCAGCTGGTATCCAAAAATCCCAGGGATGATCCCTGTCGAATTTTAGAGCATTCGTGCATCCTCGACGACCTTGTTCATCTTTGTGTGCGCATTAATGGACACCGCCTCGCAGGTCGAGGCCCGAGAGAAGGGAAACGAGGGGGAGGTGAGCGAGAGAGGGGGTGGGTTGGAAAGGCGGCGGTCGGCAAGCTGCATCTACGGCCAACTTGGCATCCAATCGAATCCAGCGCCATTATCGTGGTCCCAACGCTGGTCCAGCGGCAATGGCCCTTCTGGCACCATCGAGCGCCATCTGTGCGAGTCGTCCTAGAGAGGGCAGATACTTTAGTCTGTCTGCATCTGCCAGCATCTGCCAGATCGGAAGACACGACAATTGATGGACGGCTGCGAATCGGCGGTTTGTTTCCCCATGCAGCTTACGCCCCTAGCGTCACCGACGTCGACGACGTCCTACTGGGTGTGGCCCAACCTGCAAGAGCTAAGGCATGGTACGGCTCGAGACGGCTTGGTGCGAAGTCCCCAAGACGGCGGCCACCTACGGTGCCCACGCCGCGAATCACCATCGGGCCTTTGTTGCGTCTCTGCTGCCTCCCGCCCCGGTCGCTTGCGCGGTTGTGCGATTCGAGGATAGCTGCGTGCTCCCAAGTTTGACAAGGCCGGCATGGATCATGGGAGCGACCTAGCCCCAGGTCGACATCAACGGCCAAAGGGCCCAGTTTCTCCACGACCCGGCTTCTCTTCTGTGGGGCGGCCAGCATGGGAGGCGGGCAATGGAGCGGTGGGGCGCGCTGCCGTGTCGCCGCGACGTTATGGAAAGGACTAGGGGAATGGAACAATTATGCTTTGCACTTGGCTTTTGTCCGCAAGCTTCCACTGCCGACCTCCTATTTAGCTTCCATGACCTGCGCGTCCAGTCTTTCGAGCAGACTTTACCTCCCTGAACCTTCCGTCGTCCGTGGTGCTCGCCGCCTGCGCCTCTTCGCCGCCGACGGCGGTTTTCAGCTCGATATAAAATCTGATAAGCGAGCGTGCTAATCCGCGCAAACCACGAGCCATGGCGGTAAGGAGTTCCGGCCGAATTCTTCTTGGAAGCGTACCTTGGGGTTTGCTGATGATGTTTTCCCGCTTATTTTCCAACAGGCGTCTTATCCGCAACTTGTCCTGTTTGGTGACTCTCTTATCCAAGGCGCCGTTGACACCTCGGACGGCTTCTCCTTCCAGGCCGGCTTGCAGTCCCGTGCGTGTAGCTCCCCCGCTATTTTTGTCGTTTGGCCAGTCCGTTGACGGTAGATCTTCCTCGCTCCAGAGTGTAACCGGCGGCTCGACGTTGTCAACCGCGGTCTCTCCGGGTACAACACGTCGAACGCACTCAAGGCGCTACCGGACATCTTCCCACCACCGGTCTCAGGCGGGCCAAAGCTTGAATATCTTGTGCGTGTGCCCTTGCCAGCCGTCCTCTCCCCACTTTCCCCATTTTCCCGGCACTTGGGTTCGTCAGACGACGGCCCGTGCTGTGCTGTGCTCAAGTGGCGTATGGGCATTGCCGGACTGACACGTGCCCAACAATCTTCAGTTCGTCCTCTTTGGGGCCAACGACGCATGCGTTCCGCTGCCCACCAACTTCCAGCACGTCCCCCTTGACAAGTTCAAGGCCAATCTGACGCGCATCATCACGCACCCCAACATCATCGCACACAAACCCAAGATCTTCCTGATCACGCCGCCACCTTTGGACGAAATTCGTCTCACCGCGCTCGATCTCGCTGCTGGCCACCACAAGGCAACACGGCATGCAAAAATTAGCAGCACCTATTCTGATGCCGTCCGTCAGGTAGCCACCGAGCATGGCGTCACCCTGGTAGACCTTTGGAAGGCGCTGATGGACCGGGCCATCGAGAAGACGCCTGGCTATGATCCCAAGGGTCCCGCCCTCGGCGACCCTGAGGGAGGCGTGAGGGGCCACCTCGAGGCTTTGTTGCCCGACGGGCTGCATCTGAGCTCCGAGTCGTATCGTATCTTTTACGACATCGTGCGGCCACATGTTGGCAAAGAATGGGCGGATAAGCCCGACGAGGAGAGGTTTGGCTGGGTTCTACCCGAATGGCGGTCGGCTCCTTGGCTCGACGAAGATTCCCATTTGTGTGATCCAGCCCAGAAGTGAAGTGAGACCGCAGGCGCAAGCCAAAGACCAGAGGAAAGATAACATGATTGTGAAATGGTACGGGAGGTGACGCTAGTTTTTGGGGAGCGGGTGCATATCCACAGTGGGACTCGGGTGTTGGGGCTGTTGGCCGGGTATACACTAGAAGTACCGCTTGGCTTGTAACTATGCAGCTTTGGTAGTTGCAAGGCGTTGGGAGGTTGCGTGTCGCAAGAAACATCCTACGTAGAAAGACAACATGATTATCGTAGCCGAACACGAGACTCGTGCATCGGCAAACACCGTGGTATGGAATCAAGAGCTTGTTGACAGCAGCAGCGAGCGCTCGTCTGCTGAGAATACACACCTTGTTGGCCCAGATAAACCTCACGGTGGCGGGATAGTTGTTCCTGTGGATCGTCTGGCAGCTTTTCGAGGGAAGAATTGGCGTTGCGGTCTGTCAAATTGCACAAACTGAACTTGGCTGGGTCAATATTCTGTCAGGCAATTCCCAACGTTGAGCGAAGGCTGCTTAGTCATACACGTGCGCAAAACAGACGTGAACTTGGCAGCGCGGCACCGCATCCGTGTTCCGTCTTCGAACACCAAACAGCGGCCAGCAAGCGATTGGACCTTGACGATCGAGGGAAAATACCTTGACATCCACGAAACGGAGATCCTCGCAGAGCGCACGGCTACCTACCGTTCCCAAAGACATCAACTGATTCCCGCGCCGACAGACCTGTTTCTTCTCGAATGCATCTGCCTACCATCGCACTAGACATTGTTCAACGCACCTGCCGCACCACGACGTAGCTGTTGGCTTTCCACCGCAACTTTGCCCTCCTCATTCACGAACGCCCATCGGCCCACCCCCCCCCCCCCCCCCGGCCCAGTTCCCAACCCCGAGGACACACGAACAACGACTTGCAACCGCAACTCAATTTTACCACGAAGCAGAATAGTGCACATTCTATCGGCAAGTATACCGTACTGGAACAACCTCTTCAGCCTCCAGTTGCAGCGGTTTGAACCCCGCCATCCCCTCCGACGAGCGCCCTTGTCGTCGCGGCGCTCCCGCCTCCCTCGGCCGTTCCAATAATCGAGTCTGAACCAACAACGTCGTTTTTGCGAATCGAAACGCGAGAGGCAACATTCCCTGCGCATCGGTGTTGATTTCTCTCGGTTAGAAACCAGGCAACGGACAACATTATTTCAGACGTCACTAACGACCCCCCTCTTTTGAGCCCTCTTTGCAAGGACACCACCCCCCCGCGATCGGACTACTCTCGCTGGTTTGACCCTATACTTTAGGCCAGGCTTTTACCAGTGCGCCGGAGAGACATCGCAGGAAGACCGGGTGGTCCTTCTCGGGAGATGCGGGGGGTGGCGGACCTCGAGATTTGACACATCGAAGATCGAGGTCAGAATAAACGCCCGGATTGGCAAGTCAGCTACCATTGCCGACAGGCATCCATGGGGAGCTGCGGTATTCTTGAGCGGCGAAACATCATTACAGAATCTTACCACTCTCCTGCTTCAGCGGCCTTTCCATCGAACACCTCCGCCAGCCTCCGTGCTTCTCCCGTTCCGCTCTCGGGCATGGATCCGCGCTTTATCATCACCCGCGACGAGTTTCACGATGTTCAGATGGACCTGAAGCGCGTCCACTCCATCCAGCAGCAGCAGTCTGAGAGGATACGAATGCTGGAGAAACGGCAAGCCGACGAGGCTCAGCTCAAGTCGGTCTGGAACTCACCCTTCCCGAGTGTTCTCGGAGGGACTCCTCAGCACGGTCAGCGTTTTACCACAAGGACGTACTGCCGATTTCTAACTGACCCAATTGCAGGACCAACCCATGTGGCGCAAAACGAAGTATTCGCTGACGATCTTGACGATCAAGGTCAGAGTCTCCTTGGTGCCCTTTCACTCGAGGCAGAGGATGAGCCCATCAGGAGGGGTGCCGCATCGAGGGCTAATAGTGTTCGGTTCGACGAGAGTGCTCTGCACGGCGCAAACTGGGCCGGCCAAAGCGCCCGCCATTCCGGTGACTTCGGTCCGATCCGGCCCGGGAGCGGGATGGGTGGCCATCAGATGATGGAGCGGTCGCTCTCACACAAATCTGACGGCAGACACAGTTCCGCCGGCCATTCAGTTCACTCTATGCACTCGGGGATTTCGGGACGGACCAGTAGTCTTGGGCTGGATACAAACTTTGTGATTGGGGGTCACGAGGATGACTCTCCGCTTGACATTCCCGAACCTCCACCTGGACTCTATGTTATGGGGTCGGCTCCCTCTATCATACGATGTTGGCTGACCACGAGCTTCACGTCAAATAGCCTGCTCTACGCCGTTGTCTGCACCGGGTCCCAGAAGTCAACGATTGAATACTCGCTCCTGAAAGATCTCAGTCTTGTCAACAACATTCACAGGGATATAGATGGCGCCCACCGGATAACGCTTCCAGTCTTTCTCGCCGAGGCCAGGGTCACGCAGTCCAATTCGCGGTCACAGAGCCCTGCGCCGCAACTCCCCAGCATCACTTGCTCGTTTGAGGTGACAGGCTCGGAGCACCAGGGCCATTCAGGATCAACAAAAACGATTCGTGTTTTCATCGGCAGTCATACACTCCGGATGCACAGCGCAGATCTTCTCCTTTCCCAGAATTCCATGACCCTTTATGGGAATGACCGTGACAAGTTGTCTGTACCATTTGTGCGACCCGAGGACGACGCTGTGTTTAAACATTTGACTACTGCCAACATTGTGCCAGAGAAACCAAAGTTGAATGCGGCAGCCCCGGAGTTCGTCTCGGGCGAGAAGCCCGCAAGTGTATCCACGGGAGATGTGGGTGAAGCGGATGCCCATGAGACAAAGGGGACAGACGACGGCTCAGATGGTGTGTTGTCACCTATGAGCCGGCCAGGTGAAGGAGGTAAAGTGGCGACCACCAACGGGTCAGAGATCGGTGGTGAGAATGAGAAGCGGGTTTTGGGATTAAGTACCCCGGAAACCTCGGTAACCAAGGAAACTCCCGGCCCATCGGAGAGCAGCCGGCGGGAAGCCAGCACGGTAATGCGCACACCCTGGCGACAAACAGCATTGGGCTCAGGACTCGAGAATGGGTCTCGCGAGAGTACGCCCCTTAGCGGATACCAGCCTGCCACGAGAACGCGCAGTATGAAGGTACTACGGCCAACCAAGTCAGGTGGATCCTCCACGGTCAAAACAGGCGCGGCGTACGAGCCTCCTTTGCCGTCGCGATCTAGCGGAGAGCATCGGCGGAAGGGGCAGGCGGACAGCCAGCAGTCAGTCAATGGTGGCGGGATGAGTGGCTGGGGAAGCACGAAGCGCAGCATGAGCGCAAGCATATCTGCGAGCGGGGCTCTCGGTGGATTTGGAACCATGGGCGAAGGGACGTCACAGTCTCCCAGTGCCAACCATAGCGACGGCGGCAGGCAGTCATCGGCGCCGCGGTCAGGAAACAACCCGCTCGGGTCCGCGTCTGCGTTTTCTTGGATCGCGTCCAACAAGCCCAAGACGCCGTCGACGTAGGGAAAACACTCGGACTGGCCCAATTGGGTCTGACTATGGGAGCGGAATCAACCACAAGCCGGAAACACTATGTAATAAGAGAAAAAAAAAAACAATAAAACAGTCTATTCGTGAACTTGTATTGGTTGCCTCGATTAAATCTTGGAGGCAGGTGCGCCGCCCAAAAGGCCGGAAAGCGAGGCCTTGGTGTCGGCCATGGTGTCCTTGACGAGCTTGACAATGGAGCGGAACTCTGCAATGCCGGCGTCGCCCATGCACTCGTAAACCCAGCTCTCGCTCGAGGTGATAGTGGCGCCAGCAGCGCGAAGTCGTGCCAGGGCGATAGGGACTTCTTCCCGGTTGGAGCTGGAGACGCCGTCGGCGAGGATGTAAACGCGGTGGCCGGCCGCAAGGAGATCGAGAGCGGTTTGGGTGACGCAGATGTGGGATTCGATGCCGACAAGGGCGACTTCAGAGGCGGTGGGAAGTTGGGTTGTGATGGGTGGGATCCACTGCCTCGTCGTTAGGGTGTTGTTGATAAGGGGAGGGGAAAAGAAGGGGTTCAAGTAAGTAGGTGAGATGGGAAGTATACTGATAGTTGGGACGAAAGTTGCCCAATTCCCCCCACAAAACATCAAGGGATGGAATCACGCCAGACGACAGACGAAAGAAGGGATGCAACGATAACGTACCATGCTAAACCTCGTCTTATCCACGTTGGCCTTTGCATCCGCAACTAGCGGCTGCAGCTCGTTGACGGTATCGCCCAGCCGCGCCCGGTTTTGCGTCGTCACGTAGACGGGGACGTTCAAGGCCGACGAAGCCCGGAGGAGCTTGCGGGCGGTCAGGATGCTAGGAACGCACTCAAATCAGAACGGGACCAAGCGAAGGAGAACCGGAAAATGGGCTTACACTTTGTCAAACTCAAAGACGGCGGGACGAAAGGCTTCTTGGATGTCGCAGACGCTTCGGCGCGATGGGACGTTAGTCAGGATTGATGGGAACAGCCTGGGAGGAGGACAAACAAGACGGCTGGGTTTTCTGGGGTTTGGTTAGTAGCGATGTCCAAATTTCATGTTGTTGAAGGACTTACGGAAACGGCGCTGGGGAGTTGGGGCTGCCATTGTGATGACGAGACGAGACGAGCTTGGTGTTCGCGATGGTGTGATGCGGTTAAGTGGCGAATGAAACCGAGTTGGTAGGCTAGAACGATGGATACAAAGATGTCGCCAAATCGACGGATTCAAGTTGCAGGCACTTGCAATTTCTCAACGCCGAAACCAATCGAGATACACACACGGGTTGAATGGCCTCGGTCATGTGCTGCAAGGAGGATCCGGGCGAGAGAGCCGAGCTTCGGCTTGCATCAACGGCGATTATTGGGTGCGGGGTAGACCCGGGGAACCGGCAGTCGGTCCAATACCCCATGTTTTGGGGCCCGGTCCGGCGGCGGGGAGGGGGGGGGAGGGGGAGGAGGAGGGGGGAACCGGGTCCACAGGGTTTGCTACCAATTACACCGAGGTGAGTGAGCATGGATACCGATAAGAGGTAAAACAGAGGCCAGCTCACACCAAGGTATCGGAATCACCCAAGTGCCTGGTGAAAGATTCTCACGCCAGGTAGTAAATCCGGTGGGTTGTTTCTCTGAATACCTTGGCTAACGAGGTCGGGCTCTTCGATCAAACCACCACCAGACTATCGCCTGCGCCAACAGAAGTGGCATGGTTGCACACCTAATCAACCCATGGGAACTGTGCCCTACTTCAAGCCCTCTCAGCTCTCGTCGTCAAAATACTCCCGCTAAGCATCCACCCTCACAACCCTCGCCCTCCCGGTCCACTCCCCATCACCCTCCCTAATCCGAACCAACTCATCAATAAAAGCGCTCACAAACGTCCCCGGCCCTCTAACCTCTTCCCTCCCGGCCGCCAGCTCGGCCGCAATCTCAAACTGCAACATAACCGCAACAGCGGCCCTCAACCGTTCCTGCAAATCCCCCGGTCTCACAGCCACAGCGGCCGATATCGCCGTGCCCAGGACACACCCCGTCCCGGTGACCTCACCCAGATACCCATGCCCGTTGTCAATCCGATACACTTCCATACCATCACTCACGTAATCACTCTTACCCGTCATGACCACGACGGTCCTCTCCCGCGCCGCCAGGGCCTTGACGAGCCCCGCCTTCTCGGCATCGCTCAGCGTGCTGGAGCTGTCGACGCCGCGCTGCTGCGTTGTGTCGTCGCCTGAGCCGTAGACGACTTTGATTTCGCCTTCGTTGCCCTTGATGACGGAGAAGAAGCCCGAGGCCATGAGGGTTTTGACGGCGTTGCGGCGGACGGTTGTTGCGCCAGCGCTGTTTGTGGTCAGTACCTTGTATATATATATGCGTCGATGATTCAGAAGATGTGAGATACGTACCCGACTGGATCAAAGATGACGGGGCGACCGGCTTTGTTGTAGGCTTTCAGAGCAATCAAGTGGTTTTGCAGCGTGTCGGGGGTGACGGTGCCCATGTTGATGACGAGGGCGCCGCCGAGGTTGGCGAGGTCGGCTGCTTCGGCCGCGTAGCTGGACATGATGGGGGATGCGCCGATGGCGAGGGCGACGTTGGCCGCAAAGTTTTGGACAACCTAGATAGTGGAATTAGACCAAGGAAGGGATGGGAAAGTGGTGTAAAGGAGATATACATACGAGGTTGGTCATGTTGTGAGAGATGGGTTTCTGGGCACGGATGGTTTGGATGACTTCGGGGCCCCAGGTGTTGATGGAGGCCAGGATGTCTAGGTCATGGCCGTTCCGGATGCCGTGGGCAGGGGCAACGACGGAGTTGACAAGGTCTCTGAGGGACTTGGCGGCTTGCTGGGGCTGGGATGCTCCAACAATGGCGCTGACGACAGCGACCCCGTCGAGGGATTTTGACGGGGAGGCGCTCTGCTGAAGGACTTGCTGCGTGTTGGACTGGTTGATGCCACCGATGCAGACGGTGGGAATGGCGTGTCCTGCCGTGGCCATGGCATCGAGGATGGCGGATACACCTTTGGGGCCAAGAATATTCTTGGTGTCTTTCTTTCTGCGTAGCGTCAGTCTCGGGCTTTCTCAATTAGATATATGTTCCTACGTTGACGTGGAATAAACAGTCCCGATTCCCAAGTAATCAGCACCGCCTTCGCAAGCACGCAATGCTTCCTCGACTGTGCCTGCAGACACACCGATGATAGCATCGGGGCCCAGGATTTCCCTAGCGGTGGCAAGATCTGTGTCATCCTGTCCAACGTGAACGCCCTCGCACTCGACGGCCTTGGCCACATCGACCCGGTCGTTGATGAGGAGCGGCACCCCATAACGCTGCGTAACCCAGTGAAGTCGTTTGGCCAGCGCTATCACCTCCTCGGTAGTCCCTGTCTTCTCACGCAGCTGCACGCAGCTGACACCACCCCTGAGCGACTCCTCCACCACATCGACCAAATCTCTAGACCCGAGAATGGCGGGCGTCGAATCTGTCACAAGGTACAGAGAGTAATCGATGCTGCTTTTCTTCATTTTGGCGTACCACAAACAGGTGCTGGGTGAAATGGTGCAGTGAGGCAAAATCTTGACCCTGTTGCAGAATGAATGGCGAGAATGGAGACAAAACACAGAGCAACCAGAAGAAGGTGGGGCTTGGCATCCCCTCACCCAAAACACCTTTCCGAGACAACGCTGTCTTGCCGAGACAACGCAGCGGGTTTTTGGATACCAGCTAAACAGTAAACGATTGCCATCTCAAAGACATCAGAATTCATTTTGGAAAAAAAATTCAAAAAAATTCAAAAAATTCCCAAAGGTATAATGTAAATTCCCGCCAGATGCCACCACCCGCAACCTGTCTCTCGTTCTTCCACAAGCTATCTCCCCTCCAACCAGGGCATCCAACCCCTGACCGGATTCCCCCCTGAACCAAACAAATATCATCTCGATCCCCACCTAGGCAACCCCCTCCAACGCCTTTTTCCCAGCAGGCGGTATCACGAACGTAACAATCCCTCGCCCGGGGACACTCCCACTAACCGTCCCATCGGCCGCAACACTCGCCGTCGTCGCCGCACAATTCCTCGTATTGTCGCTAACATACGCCTCAACACTATCGGCCGCCGCCGCCGCCGTCGTTTCCGCCCCGGCAACCTTGATGCTGACATTCGTCGCCCCGCTCCCCGTCGAAATCGCAACAACCGCCACCGTCCCGTCCGTGTTCCTAAACGCCGCAACCCGCACGCCGCTCGGCGAGTTGGCGCCCACCCGCACCGCGCCAGGCCTGACGTAGCGCGACCAGTTGGCAAACGCCCACAGCCGCTTCGCAACCTCGTACGTGTTGGTCTTGTTGTCCACGCGGATGATCTTCTCGTTGGTGTTCGGGTTCGGCCACTGCACGCCCTCCCAGTAGAGATAGCCGCCGATGTTGTTGTTGACCACGGCCGAGTAGATGTTGTTCGCCCAGGTGAGCCCGTCGCCCGCCCCGCCGTTGGAGTACCACGCCGTGCTCCACTGGCCGTTGAGGTCGCACTGCTCCGACAGCCAGACGGGGACCTTGGTGTTGACGGTGCTGGCGCCGCTGGCGTAGGTGTGCGACGTGACGGCCTTGAGCTTGGCTTCGTGGCCCGCCGATTTGATGGCGTTGAACATGTTGACGTTGTTGCCAAAGTTCATGGATTCGCAGCAGTTGATCCCCGTCGACGTTAGGTTCTGCGCCTGGAGCGTGTCGTACAGGATCGGCACAAAGTTGGCCGCTTGGTTGCCGTTGGATTGCATCGACGCGTAGCTGGCTGTGTAGTCGGGCTCGTTGAGGAAGCCTAGGTGGGTCACTGTCACGCCTGCTTCGGCGTAGAACTTGACGTAGGCTGCTAGGTAGTTTGCGTAGGCTTGTCGCCAGTCGCCCGAGGAGCACGTAGCGCCTGGTACGCCGCAAAGAGTGCCGCCGTTGGTGTCCCTGTTGTTTGTTTTCATGTAGCCTGGGGCGCTCCATGCGTCTGGGAGCTTCGCTGTTAGTTGGGAATTGGATTCACATGGCTAGAATCGAGGAACGCACTCCCGTACACGGTCTTGAGGCCGTAGTCCTTGACGCCTTGTTGCGTCACCCAAAGCTGTCCGGAATCCTTGCCGTCCCATTCATACACGGGCGTCGCCGTTGGGCTTCCGGGGTTCTTGGGCGCAAAAGTGTTCATAAAATCCGAGTTGCTGTTGGGCGTCGAGCCGATGCCGTTACGGATGATGCTGAAACCCGCGCCCGACGTCCTGTTGAAGAGCAGATCTAGCAGCTCGCGCTGCTTCTCCTTGTCCGACATATTCGTGATGAGGTTTGCCCTCTGGAACGCCAGGCTGAATCCAAACCCGTCCATCGTCTGGTACGTCTTGGAGAGGTCGACATTGACAGCAGCACCAGACTGTCGGCTCTCGAGAGTCGGTCCGGGGACGGCGCCGACGCCGTACACAGCGGCCGCGGCCGCGACAAAGAAACTCTCAGAAAGTCTCATGGTGAACCAACAACTAGGTGCTTGGATGTACTGATGGGCCGAATACCAGGGCACAGCCATAAAGGGGGCTCGGGTTGTCTTATACCCCTCTCCCCACCCCCATCATCATCATCATCATCCAGTTTCTCCACACTCCTCCATCCGGGGAAGCATATCACCTACCCTCCCGCCATATAATCCGGGTCGGCACATATTGATTGCCCTCGTGTGTTTTAGTGTCACAAGGCGCGTCCCGCAGTCTTCACCTGTTCATGGTTGGACGAGTAGGCAAGCCGGTATCCAAGAAGTAACAGACTCCTTCCCCCCCCCAGTCCAGCTTTAGGACATGTCCTCTCAGCCTGAGGTCACCACAGTTTACTGTATTTATCCAGTTCCTAGGGCCTCCAACCAAACAAAACAGCGTCCGGCATACAAGTCCAATTGAGAGGCAGTATATCGCGGTCTTGGCCCGGGGCAGGTGGTACGGGCTTAGGTCGGATAAAATGGTCCTGAGCGGAGGGACTCGCTTCCCCTTCGCCGAATTTACCCACTCTTAAACTTTGACGATGATTCCAAGACTGCGGATAGTGGGGAAGGTCAGAAAAATGTCCGAAATGACACCCACGAAGCATTTCGGCGGACTTGACTTCATCGTCTACTCCCCCTAATCTGCGCTGTGCGCTGCGGGGCTTGCATGTTATGGAGGGCAACCCCAGGTTTCCGACCGAGATGCGTTGGGGATCCTGGACGATACAGGACGCCAATAACACCAGTTGTCATCGTGGTCACATCCGGACATTTTAAATACCAGCCGCAACACCGTCTACCAAGTTTTGTACCTCCTCGCCCACGACCCAGGCGCATTAGATCGAGAGCTGCGCCGTCTCCGTCTTCAAGAGGGCGTCCTTGTACTTCTCCAATGCCTGGGCAACCTTGCCGTTGCAGTAATCCTCGACAATCTTTGGGCAGTTGCCGATGAAGAGCTTGGGATCCACCAAGCTATCGATGTCACCCCAGACAGGCTATACGCGTAGGCTCAGTCAGTGACACGAAAAGGGGCAATACTGATGACAGGGCTTTTGTGGGAGGAAGATTGCCTACCTTGAAAAACTCCGCCTTCTTGATACGCTCCAAGAGATCGTTCCGGCCACCCTCCTGCTTGACGACAGCGCTGGCTTGGTGAGACTTTGGCGTGGTCAGTACAATATCTCCGTGTGCCTCAACAGCTAGGGATCATACAAGGACACGGATTTCTTCGTGAGCGTCCTGGCGCGAAACTCCATGGCCGGCCAGCTTCATGAGAATAGATTCAGTTGCCACTATTTATGTGTCAGCGAGGTGTGAATATCAGACAATCGCTCCATCGCACGCACTGAAAGGAAGCTCTTGGTCAATTCGGGATCGAATGACGTTGGGGTAGATAACGAGGCCGTTTGTGACGTTGTCCAGCGCCAAGAGGATCGAGTCGGCCAACAGGAACTACGCGAGTTAGCAAATCCAGTCAACTTCCCGCTGGGTTTCCATACCATCTCAGGAATGTCCATACGCCGGATGGCGCTATCGTCAAGGGTTCTTTCAAACCATTGAGTCTCGAAAGTAGCAGTAAAGTCAGCCGGGAGACGAGCCAGCTTGCGGCCGAGAGCAGTAATACGCTCTGACCTCATGGGGTTCCTCTTGTAAGCCATCGCTGAGCTTCCGATTTGGCTCTTCTCAAATGGCTCCTCCATCTCCTTCAAGTTGGCGAGATGCCGGATATCGCCGCAGATGCGTTGAGCGGTCGCGCCCAGGGCGCAAACGGCGTTTGCGACGCGGAGATCCACCTTTCTGGTGTATGTCTGAGTCGAAATGTCGTACGTGGAAGGAAAGCCAGCCTTCTTGCAGAGAATCTCGTTCAACTTGACAATCTTCTCGGCGTCGCCGTTGAACAGCTCGAGGAAGGTAGCCTGCGAGCCCGTCGTTCCCTGGGCACCTCTGAACTGGAGGCGCTCGCGGACCGTCTCAATGTCCTCCAGGTCCATCATCAGCTCCTGGATCCACTGAGTGGCACGCTTTCCAACAGTAATGAGCTGAGCAGCCTGGTAGTGGGTGAAGCCAAGGGTGGGGAGGTCCTTGTACTCGAGGGCGAAGGTCTGGAGGTTCTGGATAACCTTGGCGAGCTTGGGAAGGATCAGGTCCAGAGCACGCTGCTGGAAGATCAGGTCGGCATTGTCGGTGACGTAGCAGCTGGTGGCCTGCTGTGTGTCAGCTTTCACGAGGAATAACCTTGAGACATGGTGCTTGTTGACTTACACCCAAGTGGATGGAGCCAGCAGCGGCCGGGGCCTCCTCGCCATAGGCATGGACGTGGGCCATGACATCGTGACGGAACTTCTTCTCGTACTCGTTGGCAACGACGAAGGCAGCATCCGAGACGGTAACATGCTGGCGCATCTGCTCAATTGCCTCATCCGAGATGTCGAGGCCCAGCTCCTTCTCGGCCTCGGCGAGCCACACCCAGAGCTGGCGCCATGTTGAGGCACGGGTGCGCGCCGAGAAGATGCTCATCATCTCCTGGGACGCATACCTCGTGCTGAGGGGAGTCTGATACTTGTCGAAGCTCGACATTTTGTCAATTTGCCTGGGAATGACTGTTCAACGGGATTGTGAGGGAGGAACGAGTGCTTTCGTACCCTCTTCAATTTTTTGGCGGGGTGATCTGATGTCACTTGCGTGAAAATTTGGAGGGGCAACCGCGGGAAGCAACGGGTAGCTCAGGGGCTATTAGATTATTAGATAGCGAGTACTTTTATTCGCAGAAGACAGCGAACAACGGACAAATACACATGTGAGAGGGGATAAAATGGAGATAGTGGAATGCAACCGAAGCTTCTGCGGTTTCTTTCATCATCAGCTATCGCCCTCATAGATTCGATCTTGCAAGAGTCGACAACCTAGCGCATGGAACCAAGACCCTTGGAGATGTTCATCGTGTGAATCTAAGTATCACGCTAACAGATCGTTGACTGAATTTGAAGTTGCAACGGGAGCTCGATTCTGCCCCGCAACCCCCCGCGCGATAGCCGAATATCGGCCCTTTGAGATTTCTTTGGCAAGTACAACCCGTCTTCAACCAAAAGCTCCGGTAAAAAACATTGTTTCCATTGGATCCCACTCATCCCCTGCCGGTTCTCCCCACAATGTTGCCTCGAACTCGTGCATCAGGCCCTGCGCATCCACCACCGTCATCGAGCCCGCATCAGCCGCCATCGTCAGCTTTGTTGCTACGTATTCGTTGTTGAGCTCCTCACGCTGCATACGGTGTCAGTCTGTGTCATATGAAGATGGGGAGTGAAGAGACGGAAAGACTCACCATAACTTTGCTCAACGTCCGTATCTTCTTCGCCAGCTTCAAAAATGGATCCTCCCCATCGTCTTCATCTCCCGCCACAAGGACGCCATCCACCATGCCCTCGGGCGCTGCCGGTGCCGCCCAGTTTCCAAAGAAGAAGCGCCTCCTCTTTCGCCGCCTCTCAACCATAAACTCCATGTCCCTGACCTGACGCTCGACAAACTTGTCGAACTCCAGTTCCTGCCGCACATCGTTCAAGTCCCACCCGGGAAGCCGCAACGTGATGAGCTTCAGCGCCGTCAGAAAGGAGAAGATGAAGTCAAAGGTTGACATGCAGATGAAGCGTGGATATTCCCCAATATCGGCCGCGAACCGGTTTTCTAGGAAGCATTTCGTCGCCCGGAGACATGACGTCAAGAGTATAAGCCGGTATGAGGACGAGAACAGAGGCGACGCTGGGAACTGAGCATCCCCCTGAAGGCCGATTTCATAGATGAGGATCTCGGCTATGTACGTGTGACCGATGAGCGAGGGGTTGTCCTTGACTGTCAACGGGAGCCTTGCTCGAAAGAGCTCTATCTGTTGTTCGAAGCGCTCAATGGCTGCTGTCAGTGGTTCGGCCTGCAGTACTCCTGCGTTGCGGAAGGCCAGGGCGAGGCAGATGGACTGGGACAACTGCTGTGCTCGAACGAGCCAGACCAGTAAGCCATCGGTGGCATACTCCATTCTCGCCTCGAGTGTGAGGCAGCATTCCTCCAAGTAAGTCGTTCCCATCAAACCGTCTGGTTTCTTGTTGGTTGTGAAGATCACGGTTACCAAGTAGTAAGTGCCGGCAAATGCTCGCATCCGCTCGAGGTACTCGGAACTGAAGTTGTTGGGTTCGCTTGCCCCCTGGAGCTCACTGAAGCCAAGACCGGCACACATGGACCTCGCAAGATACAGAAGATTGGTCATCTGAAAGCTGTTCAGGTTGTAGTGATACCTATGCCAGAGCAGCGCTGTCAGCATGATGCCAAGATCTCGACGCACCTGGGTCTCGCTCACCAAGACAGGAATATCTCCAACCCCTGGAGGAGGTCTAGGCACTTTTGCGGTTTGACAATTGCTGCTTCGGCAATTTCTCGCAGGAGCTCGTTACCAAGTGCTATCTGGCGCACGCCATCGTTGTGGCACGCCTCCATCATGACGGCCTTCCAGAAGAACGGCCGTGTCTGTCTCATTTCAAAAGAAGTCATGCGGGGTGGAACCACAGCAAAGGGGAAGAGGGGTTGCAGGTGAGCCCTGTAGATGGCGAGCAGCTCCTCCGCTTCCTCACCCTCTGGCCACTGGGCGTCCTTGGACAGCCTAAAGGGTAGAGTGTGGTCGGGAGAGAGCGGGTCTGTACCATCACCAGCACCAGCACCGGCGTTATTGCTTCCGCTCTGGTCGTCTGTGGTGACAAAGATATGCCCAAAGGGATTGTTCCAGCGCTGTAGACGGGGGTCAGTCCTCGCTGAACCATCCTGCATCGGGCTCATGGTCCTGCCCGAGAGGAGCATGCTGTCCGAATCGGGAGGGCTGGGCGCCTGGCGCTGGACAGACTCAACGCGTGCCGTCAGGTCCATGATGCGTCTTTCCAGCTCGCCTATGCGGCCTGGCTTAGGCTCCTTCCTCTTCCGCGGAGGCGCCGGGGTTTGGGACGGACATAGCTTGTTAAGCCGGTGACAACTGCTCATCGTGTCAGCCATCATTAGTCCCCACGACGAGGCGAGATGGCCCAATGGCGGTGTGGTGGGTGAGGGGTGACTACCCGTCCTCGACTCGACCCAGGGAGCTGGGCCGTGGAAGGAGGCCATAGGGTAGGGGCCATAGGGCAGGAGGCATGGCTTCATTGGGGAGTTTACTCCGGGGCAGCATTCCCGTCCCCGTTTCCGCTCCGCCGGAACTCGATCGGCCGATCGCTCTCACACGCTATTTACGCCATTGGGACGGAGCAGGAGACTCCATCTCGCTCCTCCACTCCGGACTTATCAAAAGGAGACCGACAACCCAAATCGAACATCAGATACCGACCCCAGAATAACAACAAAAACATTTTCAAACATACCGTTCACACTTCGAGCCCCCAGGCCCGGGCACACATCGGCTCTTTGCGCGCGCACACGTCGCGCAGGCCCTCGGCCCTTTCAGCGCCTTGGACGACTCGTCTGCGCTCATGATATCCACTCTCAAAGGGGGGTGTGGGAAAGAGGGTAGGGAATTGGGGAGAAGAGTAAAAAAAAAAAGGCAACAGTTGAACAGGTTTGAAAAAAAGGCACACACCAAACAGAACAAGAATAGGTGGTGACAAAAAACCTTGGTAGCAAAAAAAGGGGGAAATGGTGATGGTAAAACCTCCTCTTCCCTTTCTTTTTGGCACCTTTCACTCCTCTCTACAGCACAGACATGCGGCTCATATCGTATGCAACCGAATCCTTCTTCATTCATTACCCTCCCTTTTCACCCTCAGCAGAGAAATCTGGCTGTGCAATACGCGCAACACCTTGCCCATGGGTAGTCTCCGAGGGCCACCTCTCTCAAGCTAAGGGGCTGCTGGCTGGGTCGGGAGGCGCCCGGAACGTGAGAAATGCAAGACCCGCCCGTTCAATTTGAGTCGCGACGCTCCGTCGGACCAACTCACTTTACTCCGGCTCCGTCCCTACGGCGGTCTGCCAATCCGGGTGTCGCAAAAGTACCTACGCAGTAGGCTGCGGTTACAGTGCTGTGCCGCGTAAAAAAGATCGCGTCCTCACCCGCCGTAGTAAACGCAATACGTCAGCAAAGCCAGCCAGGAGCGGGATTGGTGATTGGGGGTTGGCACAGCAAGCAAAGCGAGCAAGCAAAGCGAAGCGAAAAACAAACCCACACATTCATTGAGGCTTGGTCTCTGTGTGACGAAAAACCGTCGTACGCGTTTTCGCTTATGCTGGCAAGCACTGCCGTTTGGTTCGTCCGATGGGGTGGGTGTCCGTGTGTGCAAGAAGTGGCTCGGTATTCCGTCGTTCCAACCGGGCAACACAGGAGAGACAGACAGCAAAAAAAGTGCAAGCAGCCAGAGGGTTCTTTTGCTGCCCTGGTAGTGTTCTCGTTGGACCCTGCATTGGCGAGAGAATACAAAGATATGCAGTTTGCCGTGTTGCGAGTGCGAGGGCCGTCACGGCACGATTTGTGCTGCGTCAGCTGGCTCGAGCTGTTCCCCGAGAGTACCCTTGATGTTGTTCAACCTCAGCGGCTTTTTATGATGGACGGTTGTGATGGGATGGTTGTGATGGGATGGTTGTGATGGGATGGTTGTGATGGGATGGTTTAAGAGCCACCTTACCGATCTTGGTTTTACAGAGGACAGACAGGTAGACAAGATAGGACTTTGTTCACCTTGGCAACTTGGGGAACATGAAGATATTTTTGCCATTTTGGTCTTTGGACCTGGCATGGAAATGTATATCTTTATTTGATATGTAATCCGTGTTTGTTTCAAATGGGGGGCCCTCCTCTTCCGAGGAAGGCGTAACGAAGCAGATGTCATCAAACCCCTTGTTGGGGGTTTACTTTTGGGTCAGGTACGAGCCGATCCGATCAGCGCAACACAACGCAACGAGAACAAAAAGCATTGCCATCGTCGCCGTTCGCTCCAAGGAACGTTGGTATTAGGTCTGATGAGCGTCCTGTAGGCGAACGAGGCAGAATGAGAGAGATGGAAAAGAACAGAACTAGGCCGCTTCCGCAGCCTTGGCCTGTTCCATCTCCTTTTCCTCAGCCACGCGCTCGAGGATGCGCTCCGCCAGCGCGCCGTGTTCCTTGCGCAGCTCGGCTGAGATATCGGCAATCCCGAGCTGGGCGTCGGTCCAGAGAGGGTGCTCCACGGGCGCCTGGGCATCGCCGACGCCGATGAAGCCACCCTCGGCAGCCCAGTCGGACGTCCTCTTGATACCCAGCTCGTTCCAGATGGACTCGACGGCGTCAACAAGATGCTCGCGGTACTGCTTGGTGTGGCCGGGTGTGGGCGTGATGCGCAGGCGCTCCTGACCGACGGGGACCGTAGGGTAGTTGATGCTCTGCACGTAAATCTGATGGTCCTGGAGCAACTTGTCGCTAGCCTTCTTAGCCAGCTCAGCGTTGCCTACCAAGATGGGAATGATATGGCTAGGGTTGGGGATGACAGGGATGTTGCGTTCAGCGAGGGCCTCCTTGACGGCGCGCGTGTGCAGCTGTTGCAGGCGACGGTCGCCGCCGTACGACATCTGGTACTCGATCGCGGCGCGGGCGCCAGCCATAACGGCAGGGGGCAGCGACGTGGTGAAGATAAATCCGGGCGCGAGAGAGCGCACCGTGTCGATCAGCCGGGCGCTGCCGGCGATGTAGCCACCCACGCAGCCGTAAGCTTTGCCGAGCGTGCCCGTGATGATGTCGATCCGGTCCATGATGGTCCCCTGGGGCCGGCCCGAAACGTGCGCCTCAAAGTCAAGGTGCTCGGCCACGCCGGCGCCGTGCGGCCCGTACATGCCGACGGCGTGGACTTCATCCAAGAAAGTAATGGCGCCGTATTTCTCGGCGAGGTCGCAGATTTCCTCAATGGGGCCGATGGAGCCGCACATAGAGTAGACGGACTCAAATGCGATGATCTTGGGAACGTGCAGCGGCAGCGTAGCCAGCTTCTGCTCCAAGTCGACAACATCGTTGTGCTTGAATATGATCTTTTGGGCGCTCGAGTGACGGATGCCCTGGATCATGGAGGCGTGATTCAAGCTGTCGGACAGGATCACGCAGTCGGGCATCTTGCTGCCGAGCGTCGCGAGGGTGGCGTCATTGGCGACATAGCATGAGCTAAAGACGAGGGCAGCCTCCTTGGCATGGAGCTTTGCGATGGTGTGTTCCAGTTCCACGGCGTGGCGGTTGTGGCCTGAGATGTTGCGCGTGCCGCCGGCACCGGCGCCATACTCGTCGAGCGTCTGGTGCATCGTCTTAAGAACATGGGGGTTGCGGCCCATGCCGAGGTAGTCGTTTGCGCACCACACCGTCACCTTCTCCTCCTTGCTTGCCATGTGGGCGCGCGGGAACTCCTTGGCCAAGCGATTGATGTTGTTGAAGTAGCGGTACGACTTGTCCTTGTGCTTCTTCTCTAGCTCGGCGCTGTAGAAGCCATCGTAGTCGAACTTGGAGCCATGTGCCTTGCGGGCGGCGAGCGACGCCGCGATGCCGGGAGCCTTGGTCGCGTGCTGCTGCTGCGGCTTGACGGGGATTTGAGGAGGAAGCTGGACTGCGGGGAGAAAGGTCAGTAATGCCAATTGACGGCCATCCGCGCTCAAAATGGCGGTCCTGCTCACCCTTGTCCCGGAACAGCGATCCCTCAACGGCCTGGGCCTCGTGCGCACGGCTGGTGTGGAGGCTCGCCTTGCCCGCCTTGGCGTGGCCGGAGCGGGTCGAGAGAGCGGCGACGCCACCGGGGATACCGGCGTGTCCCAGGCGGGCAGACTGGACGGCCATGGCCTTGCCCATGACGGGGCAGCGACGGGCCAGCACCTGCAGCTTGGAGATGGCGCCGCCGCACGGAGAGGCGGCGGGGGCGGCTGGACGGGCGGCCGTGGTCATGGCCCGGAGTCCAGCCGCCGTCGCCTTCTTCATGAAGGGGCACATGGCCTTGGACTGGCGGAGAGCGGCGTCCATGGTGTCTTGTCAACACAGTACAAGGTTGCGCGGGTCAACGTCCGTCTGTTTGTGCAGTTGACTCGATCTGATGACGGTGTGGGGTGGTTGTGCGGCCAGCAAGGTGAGCACGAGCGGGCGGGGCAAAAAAAAAGTTGTCCCAGGAGACAAAAAGAGACTCGAAACGCAATTGCGGAAGGCGCCGATCGACAAGAGCAACACAACGGCAAAGAGAGGCAAGGCCAATTCTACCAATTGCGAAAAAAAAAAAACAAAGCGAGAAAAAGTGGTGTTGGGGAGGAGAAGCTAGTAGAGCCCCGGCTGGCCTCCGCGGACCATCTTTTAGGCCATCCAGCGATCCACCCCGGTGGGTTCGCCTGTCTCTGGACTCGGAGTCTCGGTATGTCGCCGCGTTGCAGCATTCAATCGCGCGCCCTCCATTTTTCCCCAGGTGCAAATCCCCCTCTTCCCATTGGCTGCCCTCGACAACAGGCTCAAGTCAAGTGTACTGGCCGCTCTCGCCTATGCTTGCAATGAGTCGTTGTCATCCATACCTGCCCGTCAACTTGTCACATCGGCACTCCCGCACTTAATTGCCTCGGCCTCAGCCCCTTTATACCAGTGTCAGCATGTCCGGTCCGCCTCTCACGCCTCTGGCCGCTCACCACCGCCGAGGACACATTGCTTCTGGAACCCTTCGTCTGCGCATTCGCTTGTCAATTCAGCCGAACCCGCACAAGGGTCGACCGTCCTGCTTTGAGTTTGTGCTGCGTCTACAATTCTACAGATCCTCCCCTTCCCCACTCTGCATCCCGTCCCACCTCTCCGTGACCGTACGGTCTGCGGACCTCCCGTCCCGCCCAGCCCCAAAACGCCGCCCACTGCAATGTTAAAAGCACCGGGGTATCTCAAAAGGTAGAGAAGTCGTCAAGGGGAAAAAAAACGAGTAAGAAAAAACATGCGGCAGATACCTATGCAATCAGTCGATAATGCAGGGTGATTCGGGCGTGTCACCGGGTCGCACGCTGGATGTCGAGTTGTTGCGGCTAGGAGCCAGATTCCCTCTTTTTCCCCTTTTCTTGTGCTGCTCGATCCTCTGCAGCTCCCTCAAGTCCTTGGCCCTCATAACACCGCTGCTCCGTTCGGTCTGGCCCTGTTTGCTGCGATCGCGTTCCTGGGGGGGCTACAGTTTGGACTGTTAGTTGCTGGCTGGGGGATTGCGTTGGTCTTGGCTGTTGGTGGCGCCTACGTTGTAGCTAGTCTTTGTCGTCGAAGCCAACGCTTCCTCGACGCTTTTGACTATATTGCTCATCTCTGACCTTTCCTTCCCGCAAAATGCCCGAGGTTCCAGCTGACCAGAAAGCAAAGCCTGGGCCGTGAGCTCTGAATTGCGGACAAGATTCTTGATCTGTGCCAGCTTGTCCATCCGCGGAAGACCATGGCTCCCCTCCGCGTCCAGCTGGGCGTTGATATTGGCCATGACCTCTTTGGGTGTGAACTGGGGTATCTGCCCAGTGGTCTGCATTTGCTTGAAGACATCAGACAAACTGCTGACGAGCTGTTCTTCTGACTTGTCGAGTGAGTTTTGAGATGGTGACGCAGCGTCACCTGCCTTGTAATGGGTCCCCGCGGCAAGTACAGGCTCGAAGTTTTCCACGCCACCGTTGTTTCTTGGGGTCCAGGCCGTCCCCCCGGTTTCCGAGAACAGGGACGGGAATGCGCCACCCGGTCCGATACGACGGCGGTATGCCGAGTCCGAGTAGGGTAAGCGGCGCGGTATAGGGGGTGGAGGAAGCGGCTCCTTAGGAGGCAGCGAACCCGAACGAATCGACCGATCCATGAGTGCATCCGGTTCGGGTGGATTAGCCGCTTGGGGTTGATGTTGGACCGCTGGGCGCTGCGCTTGGCCTATTTCTTCTTCTCCTTGCGCCGCTGATCGTGATACCAATTGAGTCTGGATTGTCAGTTGGTCGGTCTTGGCAACTTCGGGCGCGTTGAGGGGCAATAGATCGACGACTGGCGCAGGAGGAGCGCTGTATTGAGCTGTAACCAGCCCCTCTGGCCTTTCGTCTCTCGTAACCTCCGGTGCAGGCAACATAGCAACGTTTATCGCAGCTGCAGGGGCGATTCCGTTCAGGAGGCGCAAGTCTGGCAGGTCTGGCAGGTTCAGTCCTGCTGCTGGTACCTGGAAACCCGGAAACCCAGGTCCGAGCCTCGCTGCCCTCTCCTTTTCCAGCCGCCGATACTCGGCCGGGTTGGACTGTCGAAGTCTCTCCATCCTGACATCTTCCGCAACCTCCCTTTTATCCTCGGGAGACAATTCGTATTCCTCCTCTTTCTCGAATGTTTCCGTCGGAGTGACTTTGCGGATGACCCCCTCGAAATCTTCCCGGCCAAGCAGAACGTCCAAGACATCATCTTTGCCTCGAGCAGCCTCCAAACTTTCCTCATCAAGTTCAGGGATGGTGGGAGCGACAAAGTACTCGCCGCCGCCGCGTTTTCGCGCACTTGGATTGGGATTTTTCTTGTCCACGACACGCGATGCTAGTTGGGTTTTGAAGATGGCATTGTTGTGGATTGCATCCTCAAAGGTGCCTCCAACAGTCAACCAATAAACATAGACCTGTTTTTGTTGACCGATTCTGTACGCTCGCCCGATGGCCTGCTGTTCTTCAGCTGGAGTATACTTGAAATCGAAGAGTACCACCCGGTTCGCTCCGTAGATGTTGAGGCCAACACCCCCGGCCCTCGTTGAGATAAGATATACTTCGGAGTTAGGGTCGTCGTTGAAGTCCTTGATGTTGGCCTGCCGCTCGTGCACTGCGGTGTTGCCGTCAAGGCGCTTGAAGTTTCTTTTTTGCCGCTTCAAGACATCGCCGATGTAGTCGAGCACAGGAATATTCTGCGAAAAGACCAAGACCTTGTCCCCTACTTTTCTGCACTCGTCTAGAATATGGAGTAGAACTCGCAGCTTGTTGGAATACATCAAGTTATCGATGTCTTTCAAGCTATTGAGGGTTGCAAGTGCCCCTTTGAGTAAATCAGGAGGTATGAGATCGAGGCCTTTATCGTGATCAGTCTCGTTTTGTTGGGTCCCTTTTCTCTTCTTCTTCATCTTGGATTTGCTTTGGATGATGTTCCTCATTATCACAGGATGAGCCAAAAGAAGCGAGAGAACAGACACCAGGCTCCAGGCTGTCGCCATGCCCCCCGTACCTGTCCCAATCCCCGGGGACTTGAGCGCCTCGAGATATTCGCCATACGTGGCCATCTGAGCATCCGTGAGGCATAAGGTAATGATGAACTCCTTTTTGCCTGGAAGAGTGGCCTCAAGCACGCGGACATCTCTCCGGTGGACCTTTGGGCTCACGATATCTTTCAAGACTTGGAGCAGTTTTCGGGACCTTCGCTTAGCCGCTGAGTCGCTATCAGCATAGAGCCCTTCTGAAATGGGTTTCCCGAATTGCGCGATGAATTCTGCGATATCGGCCAAGTAGTTAGGAGCTACCCAATTGATCATTGAGTAGTAATCCATAACGTTCTTTGTAAGGGGAGATCCCGTCAATGCAATTCGGCTCATGGTCGTAAACCCTTGGGCCGCCCGATGCCGCTGGGTCGTGGGGTTCTTAAGAGTGTGGGCTTCATCAGCAATGACAATGTGGGGACGTGTGTGAAGCGCCTCCGAAGTCTCGTTGTCTTGATTGATGAGATCGGTGAACAGAGCATAGCCAATGATCAAGATGCCGCCGTTGTTGGCCCATTCCGCAACCATGTCTTCACGGTTTGCCGTTGGGACTGTGGCATCAATCTTGAACATCGGGCCCAGTAAGCCTTCGGGAGCCCAGAGCAAAAACTCGTCAACCCAGTTGTTCACCAAGCCCGAGGGACAGAGAACCAGAGTCTTGGACTCTCGCAGCTGCTCTGGGATTTGGTTGTAAACTGCCGGATCTTTCGAAGCAGCCGCCTCAGCAATGACTACAAGCAGCGTAATGACTTGCATCGTCTTTCCCAGTCCCATTTCGTGCGCGAGCAGACAACCCTGCCGAACACTCGACTCGACAACAACGTGGTTCCACATAAAGCGAACCCCGTCGATTTGGTGATCCTTGATTTTGCTGCCGATTTCGTCGTTGACATAGATCAGTTCTTCGTCCGCCCGCTTCGTTTCATTGACAATGAGACGGGCCTTATCACTAGAAATAGCTCCGCTCACAGCGAGCAGCTCTCGTAGTTCTCGACGACGCTCATCGAATTGTCGTTGCTGCTCAACGTTGGTGGATCGAAGTTGTGCTGCTGCCTTGTTTTTTGGACGTCCAGCCCGATTTGCCTTCTTGGTGGACACCGGCTGTGACATCTCTGAGGGGGATCCGGCGGCTGCATCTTCGGGGGCAGAATTCTCGGAGGCAGAACTCTCGCTTCCATCTCTCTCCTCTGCGGCGTCTCTTGTCGGTGTGTTCCTCTTGACCACAATCTTGATCTTCTTCTTAGGGGTCTGTAGGGTCGAGAACCCGAAGTGCGGCATGATCTGGCAGAGAAGCCCGTAAAAATCGCTAAACTTCGCCTCCTCTCTACAAAATCGTTGAGAGGTCAATTGTCTGAACGAGGTACGGTTAATCCTACCAGCGCTTCTGCTGAAATAACAATCGAAGAGCCGGGCAAAAGAAAAGGTCAGTGAGTTACTGTCCACCTCCACAGGCTCTTTTGGTCCTTCTCCAGCGAACTCGTCAAGTAGCGGCTGAACGAATTTGTTCCAAGCGTCAGCAGCTGTATTCCTCTGGACAGCTTCGAAAAACGTCGCTCTCCGGTTTTGCGGCCAAGAAGCAATGATGCAAATCACAAGTCGGTCGGCATCCTCGGCGTTTACCCAATGAGCTGTACCGATCTCCTTGATTTTTCCGATCTCGTCAAATCCCGGAAGATCTGTCGTCTCAAGAGGAGGTGGAGGTGAGTCCAGTATTTCGATCGGCTGGTGCTTTGCGAGTTGCTTTACACGAAGCGGGGTGGTTGGCATCAAGGGCTCTGGCTTCGCCGGGGTCCTCGGTGGCGGTGGAGAATGAAGGGGGTTGTCAGCCACTTCGGGGTTGGAGGCAATGCTCTTATCCGGGCTTCCATTTCGCGGGTGGTTGTTGCTGTCTGGGCCAGAGTTGGGGTCGAGGTCAACATCCATCGGAGCGAACGTGGGGCCGTCGTCAACGATAAAGTCGTCCATGTCAGACTCCGAGTCCGCTTCGCTACCACTGGATATGCTTACGCCCTCCTCACGAGGTTTTCTCAACTCTTTCTTGGGCCGTGAAGGCGGCTTGGGTAAGGTTCTTGGATGAGGGGGTCGACTCTGGCTTCTGAGCAAGTCAACAAGCCAGGTCTCCTTCAGGACATCGGCAAAAGTCGGTTCGAACCAATCCAAGGCCCTAGTCTCAAGCTCTGATGGGCTCAAAGGTGTCGTTTCCAGAATTCGGTTGAAAAATCGCACCATACGGTTCTCAAGTTCTCGCCGGCGCGCTATGGCCTCCTTGATCTGTTCCTGCCGATTAGGGTCACGGCGGGCCGTATCCCAGATCGCCCGCGCTTTTCGATCCTTCTCCAGCTTCTTGGTCGCCATCCACTGTTCTTCGAGTTGTTGTATGACGTCCCCTACCACGTCTGCGACCTCCGCAAACCGGGCGCCTCGTTCTTCAGCCTCTTTGTCAATGAGATGGGCCTGACTTGCTTCTATCATAGCAGCCTTGCGCTCCTGCTCCTCTTCTTCGATTTCTCGCAAGGTATCTTCGTCATAGGCATCCTCGCCGTCAGACTCTCTAAGTCCAGGCAGGACATCCTCAGACTCAGATTCGTCCAGGACCAGTCCGGCTCGATGAAGCCGTTTCATGGCGCTCGAAATCTGCTGGCAACGACCTGGTGGGAGGGGTCTAGTCCGCACCCAGGAGATATCATCCTCGTCGTCACTCCTGTCGTCCATTTCTGGAGCTCTCAAGATCTGCTCGGATGCCAGTCGCGCTTTACCAAGGTATCCAGAGGGTAGTTCACTGGCTTCACAAGCCGCCAAAACCGCCTCCACAGTACCATCTTGAGCCCGCAGGCGTTCTTGGAACGTCGGAGGCGTGGGTGACTCCTGAAGAAAATCTGCCTCAGTAGGCGCGAAAAGCCCGCCTGCATGGACGGGAATAGACGATATGTTCATGAGGAGCGCTCTCCTTTTCTTGAAGGGGGGTCCTGAAGGCGACCTAACTGGAGACTCTGATGTGCTAATATCGTTTGCAGATCGTTTCAAGCTGTGTGAATTGTCGGCCGGAATAGATTGAGTTGGCTGGGTTACCGGTTTTGCCTGTGCAATAGGGGCCGTGTGGCGAGTCGACGTCCCGCCGTTCTGCGTCAACTGAGGTGGGATTTGGGGCTCGTGGATCCCATCCACATGCCCATCACAAGGAATATTGGTTGAGCCAAGACCAATACCACCGTCACTATGATTTTCTGCCTCCCGTTGTTGTTTCCATTTGCGATATGCCGGGCTGTTTTTGCGAAACCACTTCAGAGCAGCATTCATGGATAGCTGATGGGGGGCTTTTCGGATCGATAGCGCTTCCCAGAGAGCAGGGATCCCAAACTCCTCTCCATAAGTGAGTAGTGCCTCGCCATCCATCTCTGTGTCCCTGAGTGCGGCTTCAAGGCTGTGGGGGTCAGGGAGCTTGTTGGGACCCGTCCAGGATTTGGTCTGGGAGCAGAGCTCCCGAACCACACGGTCCACATCCCAGTGGAAGGGATCGTTCGCATCTAGCTCTGCCATCCTGACCTATCATAGTCTTCGCGGGATCTAACGTGTGTTAGCAAACAGAATGGCGGGAGAGCAGGCCAATCTGAACATCTCCGGTACCAAGGTACAGTTTAGTTCTCAAGGATTGGCGGATATGCGGAGGAGCTGTGATGCAAAAACAAAACCACTGGCTCACCTGCAACTGCACGAGAATGAGGGAGTGGGCTTGAAAGAAGTTGTGAGGTACGACTAGATGCCTCTTGATAGTGCCTCCTCCCAGAGGCAACCCGTAGTAAAGTAAGAAAGGCTAGAGGACGAATGGTTGGAAAAAGAGAGAAATAAAAGTGCAAGACACAAGCTTACCATCATAAGGAGTTGGTCTGAATCAGAGGGCGAGGTAGCTGACCCATTCAGGAAAGAGTATCCTTATCGGCGGAGGATCAGATGGCTGTAGCTTCCTCACCATCAAGCAGCGCAAGCTCTGCGCCAGCAAGACAAAAGAAGACCGTGCTAGCTGCACACGCTGAGAAGCTGTAAAAGATATGGAACCGTTTCGATTTACAGCTCCAAAGCCTTGAGGGAATCAAAGAGGAGGACGTTGGATGTTGGGGATGGTGATGGTGATGGAGTTGAGAAGACCGCGAGCGCCACAAGTGGGGTTAGAATAGTTGGGCGGCAAGATGAGAGCTCGTTTGGACGAAGGAAGCCGCAGTTGAGGAAGGTACGCGCGCACTGAGCGAGCGTTATTGCAGCCAAGTGAATTGCCGGCTCCGACCCAGCACTCAACTTGCCATTGAACCTGGCGTTCAGGAACAATATTTTGGAACGACGTTGGGGTGAATGGGTTTGGGGTGTCCTCAAATACATACCAGTATGAGACTAAGCGCAGCGAATGAATCATCCGTCAGTTTTGTTGGCAAACATGCAGGTGGCGACAGGATATCGAATCGGCGTGCAGATGACACACAAACCGAACAACTTCAACATGCATGTGAGAGCATGTAAGGAACCGATCGAATAAGAGATGCTAGAGCCTGGTCAAGGCGCGCTGCAAAAACGCGAAACACGAAGTCGAGATGAGAAGGATAACGGGTGTTCACGTTACCTGCTGGTTGTCAGGGCAGCCTCGCATGGATTTTCTTTTTCGACGGGAGCCCGATAGGACGGAACGGGTGTGAATTTGCAGCCCCGCACCGTGCGAAACAAGACGACATGGCTGTTGGACCGTGTGCATAACAAATCAAACTGTGTCTGCCTGTGTAATCCTGCGTTCCAGGTCAGAAAGATTACCCCGCCATGAAAGCAAACGGGAGGGGTTTTGCACCAAGCATATCCCCGAACACGGCCGAGCCTGAATAATGCCATTGGTGGCTCCCGTATATCGATTCCACGAAGGCGTGCTTTTGAAGACCCGCTTTGCACGGCGCGCAAGGAGGTTGAGCTGGACATTGGCCTGCTTCGCTCCGTCTTCTTAGGCTCATTCTGGATCGTAAGAGTAACAGTTCTGGGCCTTGTTCTCGAGACTAAAGACCAGTCAGTCAGCTGTAAGCCTGTAACGTGGGCGTAAAACACTCATTCTCCAACGACCTCAAATAGTAAGTGAGGTGTTTGAGACATTTATGCTTGTCATCCAGATTCTCGGTTCTGGTGGGCCAGTGGCATTTGAGCTGACCACGAACGCAGTCCACAAATATGGCGGCCCTTGTTGCGGGGGCATTTCCCCCGAATCTTGATGCTGTTGAACGCGAGAGTCTTGTGCAGGAGATCAAGGATTGGTCCATCGCAAATGGCTTGGCTGTTCGACCACCACCGGCCATTGTTCCGGAAGACCCAGAGGGCATCCTGGCAACAAACGCGCCGGTCACACTCTTCCCAAGCCCCTTTCCAAAGAGTTGCTTCACAGAGGCCAAGGCAATCCAGCAGGCTTACAACGAGCTGTATGCCAATATCAGCCGGGATGAAGAGTTCCTCAGTAGCCTCGTTCAAGAGTGAGCTTCCTCTCTTTGTTGTTGTCCATGGTTGACTGTTGTAGGGTTGCCGGGGGCGATGAGTTTATTGCCAGTCTTTGGAACATTCACCTGCGAGTGAAGGAGGAAGGCTACGTTCAGGTAATGACCTCTTGCCACTTCCAGGCGCTTTGGGCTGACGATGCATCAGAACCTCTCCCTGGGACTTTTCCGGTCAGACTACATGGTTCATGGCGACGGCGAGGGACTTCAAATCAAGCAAGTTGAATTCAACACTATTGCTTCGTCATTCGGAGGCCTATCTACGCAAACGTCGCTTCTTCACAGGTATATACATTCCCTTCATCCACCTACATTATCACCAAATTCTAAACAGCAACAAACAGGCACCTCTCGCAAACTGTCTACCCCCTCCTCCAGTCCTCCGCAGCCCTCTCACCTCTCGAACTGCCACCCAACAACTCAACACAAGGCCTTGCCTCTGGCCTTCGCGCAGCGTACACAGCCTACGGTCCCTCAACCCTCGGTCATCCCACTTGCGTCATCTTCCTCGTCCAATCCGGAGAACGCAACGTCTTCGACCAACGCCACCTCGAATACGCCCTCACCTCCTCAACTCCCTCCATCCCGGTCTTCCGCCTCCCCTTTTCGTCCATCCAAGACAACACCACACTCACCCCGACCCGCCACCTCCTCTACCGCCCTACAGCCAACCCATCCCTCACCTACGAGGTTGCCGTTGCCTACCTACGCGCCGGCTACGGCCCGGGTGACTACCCGTCCCCCTCAGCCTGGGAAGCGCGCTACACAATTGAGCGCTCCCGCACCATCACCTGCCCCAGCGTGCTCACCCAACTAGCGGGCATGAAGAAAGTCCAGCAAGTCCTCGCAACGCCAGGTGATAACGCCACCATGGAACGCTTCCTGCCCGACGCCAAAGCTCGGGCCGCCGTGCAAAGGTCGTTCACCAACATCTTCCCTCTCGACACCACGCCCGCGGGCCTTGAGGCGCGACGGCTCGCTACCGACCCGGAGGAGTGCAAGCGGTACGTCATGAAGCCGCAGCGCGAGGGAGGAGGAAACAACTTTTACCGGACCGCGATTCCAGAGCAGTTGAAACAGATTCCCGAGGAGCACTGGTCGTCTTATATCCTGATGGAACTGATCACGCCGCCACCGGTGGCGAACATTATCCTTCGCAACGGGAAGTTGGAGCAGGGCGGTGTGATTTGCGAGCTGGGAGTGTATGGTACATGCTTGTGGGACCAGACAGGGACGGGGACGTTGCACAACGAAGAGAGCGGATATCTCCTCCGGACAAAGGGAGATCAGAGCGAGGAAGGGGGTGTGGCAGCAGGATACGGCTGCATGGATTCTGTGGCCTTGGTCTGAGACCTTTGAGTCGTTTTCGTCTATACTCTCCTGCATTGCATATAGGTTCCCCATGTCGGATACATAGCACAAACGTACAAACCTCAACGCCTGCCAATCTCGGCCCTTAACCTCCCGGCTACTGTCGTTGGTGCCGGCTCTGGCCAGCTGCTCACCGCCTCGTCGACTTCCTCCAAAAAGGTTTCTGCGTTGTGGACCGTCGTGCCTCCGAGCACAACTCTCACTCCTGGGGATGAGACATTGATACCAGCCACCATCTTGGCCTCCTCGTAGGTTGCTCCCCCAATGATGAAAACCACGATATCCTGTGGCTTGTCGCGGGTTGTCCCGCCTCCTTCAACGAATGGGTATGCCTGGTCGCGGAGTTTGCCCTTGATCAAATTCTGCAGTGTTGTCTCCAGCAGAGGAGAATGTTGAGTGTACACGTTTTCGACACCCTTAAGGCCCTTGAAACGAGCTCCCGCCCCGCCAAATATGCCTGCTGACTCAAAGAGGTCTGTGATGCCTCCTGCACCGCCTGCCGCAGCCGCCGGCAAAAGCGAGTTGTGGTAAGTGAGCAAACGGGCAACGCGGTCAGCCTTGCGCGATGGGACGCCGCCAACAGTTGTTAGTAGATCGACGAGCATGGGTAGCGCATTGGAGGGGTTTTTGGCGTAGCGGATTGCATAGAGGGCGACAAGATGGACTTTGTTGTCAGGGGTGACGGTAGGAGACTGGATGAGGCTTTGAATGGTCTGTTTGTGTTAGTATTTCGCTGCTCTAAATAGGTGGATCACAGGGGAGTACTTTCCTTGAGATCAGTTGCGTGGTTCTCATTGCAAGCGATGCTCTGCTCCAGCTCGCTGACTTCGAGGAGGTTTTCAGAGCCGACACGCCTGCTAAGCTCGGAGACAAGGGTTACGTGTTTGCTCACGTTTCCAGAGAGCTTTCGGAACTCTGGATATTCCTCGATAAAACGTTTCATGTCGGTGATGGATTCGATGTTGGCGTTGTTCTTGGTTTTGGATTGGTACTGCTCCACGTATTCCTTGATATTGCCACCGAGGTCGCCAAAGTTCAGATACATATTTTTCTTGAAGAATGGGTCCTGGTCTTGTGAGAGAACAATCTCTTTAAGCTCCGGCCGGATATCCGGGACGCTGCTGAGGTCAACCCGCCCATTGTGGATGCCGAGCAGGTGGTGGACCATGGCCTGGTAGGTCCATTGCGTCAAAAGAGGCGTGATGGGATCCTCTCTCCTGTCAAGTACGAGAAGAATGGGTGGGGTGTCGACTTTTCGGAAGTCGAACAGCTGATCCTCCTGCGTCATGTAGTATCGCACCTCGGTTGCGAGCTTCTTCGCCAACAGGCTCGTTTTCTGGTACCGGATCAAGGGCTTCTTTTTGAGCGATAACAGGACTGAAATGATGCCTTCCGTCGCTCTTTGAAGGGAATCAGTGTTCCAGGCATCGGGGCTGCCACTCCATATCCTGTAGAGCGGAGGGGCCATGTTTAATGAGAAAAGATCAGGGTTGATGACGACATAATCGAGGAAGTGTTCCTGAACTAGCTTGACGACTTCGTGGTCGTCAGCTTCGGCGAGCCGCTCAAGGGTAGACTTTTTGGCGACATTGCTGAAGAAGAGATGGTATTCGCCGTATTTTGGATCACGCAACTCGTCGATGAGGAGACCCAGGGAGTCGGGATGTGGCCTCACGAAACACAAACAGCGCATATGTCGCATTTTCTCGCGATTGGCATTGTCCAGTCGGTCTATCAGATATACTTCCTGGTTGAGAAGCGAGGACTGGGTGACGGCGGTTGAGATGCAGGGCACTGTATCCCTGTCGAGGAGGAGTATCTTCATCTTCGTTGACGGAGCCCCTGTTGCGCTGTCTCCAGCAGTCACCATCTTGGAGACATAGCCGGAGGCTGCCTGGACGACATCCATCTTTGCGTGTTTGTGTTTGGCGAATCAAATCAGGGACTCATTCAGTGAATCGACTCCTTCCCAAAGATCGCATCGACGAGGGGCTCGTAAACATGGCCTTGAGGATAACCAAGATGGGTATTCTTGGATCTTCCCCCAGTTTACCGTTAGGAGTCGAAGATATCACGGCGCGAGACGAGACGGTATCTTGTCGTCTGTTGGTCGGTTTGAATGAGGGTTGAGAGCTGAGGTGGCCTGTCAGCCCGGAACCCTGGATGCGGCTGAGTGTCCCTCCTGTGTGAGATGTCATGGGTGCCTGCAGGTTGCTCAAGCGGCGCCCCGATAAGATAAGCCCCCTGGGAGCGGCGTCTCGCTGGCAATTTTGGAGCTTGCTTTCCCCACAAAGTCGAGCTTCACCTCCAACATCCTTGGAGGAGTGCCAATTGGTGATCAAGGATTGCTACGTCGTCAAAATGGCGCAAGACATCTGTCCAGTCAGGCCTGAGCCGACGTGAGACTTCTCCGTTGCGTGCTTCTCGGACTCTGCCAAAATGCTAATCCAAGTCTGCTGCTACAGGTTTTCGTTTACCCAAGGTCTCATCCTCGGCCAACTTTCTGTGGTCCTCCTCGTTGCCGCCTTCATCAAATTCTTCATTTTTGGGGACCTCCAATCGCCCGAAGTAACCGCCTCAGTACGAGCCACGGAGAGAAAAGCGAGGACACTCGCACATAAGAAGTCCCTGCTGAGCCTGCGAACGTCGAACCCCCGCCAGACGCTCCAGCAGCCAACACTGAACAAAAAGAAGTCGAGCATTCTGCGGCCGAGTCCTCCAACCTTGACCATTGGGGCGATTCTCAACAAGACCTACTACAAGGTGGATAGTCACCAGCCGGAGAGTTTGGATTGGTTCAACGTCTTGGTGGCACAGACAATTGCCCAGTTCCGTAGCGATGCGCAACACGACGACGCCATCCTGACCTCGCTGACAAAGGCGATCAACGGGAACTCTCGACCAGATTTCGTCGACGAAATTCGGGTGACTGAACTTAGCCTCGGCGAAGACTTCCCAATTTTCAGCAACTGCCGCATCATTCCTGTCGATGAAGATGGCCTTGATTTCGGTCCAGGCAAGGCCTTCGATGCGGACAAGGCCATGAGAGACGGAACTAGATTGCAGGCTCGGATGGATGTTGACCTCAGCGACATGATAACGCTTGCGGTGGAAACCAAACTGCTGCTCAATTTTCCCAAGAGACTTAGCGCTGTGCTCCCTGTAGCCCTCGCGGTTTCGGTGGTCAGGTTCAGCGGCACGCTTTCCATATCATTTGTCCCCAGTAACCCGTCCGAAAACACGCCTACGAAGATGACTTTTACTTTTCTTGATGACTATCGGTTGGACTTCTCCATTCGAAGCCTCCTGGGGAGTCGATCAAGACTTCAGGATGTCCCAAAGATTGCTCAACTAGTTGAGTCCCGCCTGCACCAGTGGTTTGACGACCGTTGTGTCGAGCCCCGGTTTCAGGAGATCGCTTTGCCAAGCATGTGGCCGCGGAAGAAGAACACGCGTGGTGGAGATGAGACCATTCACGACATGGAGAGATCTATGAGCAAAGCGAAGGGTGTGGAGGCTGCGAAAGATGTGCGCGAAGACGCCGGGAAAGAGGTTGACATCGGGACGGATGGAAGGGCTGACACAACGCAGGACACTGTGAGGTATCGACGCCCGCGCCCGAGGGCAGAGGATGCCTTCACCATGCCCGGGTCGATGCCTGGCATCAATCTCGAAGTACCAACTTGAAAGACACACAGTCAGACGTACCTGCCGTCATGGCCAAACGTATTCCGACTTGACGATAATCGCCACTCCGTTTATTATCCCAAGAGAGCGACTACCCGGCGCGAGCGAGGCGTGGCTAGTTCAGTCAACGCCAAGCATTATTCCTCTCCGGCGTGTTGCAAGGGACGAACACAAAAATATCGCTCAGTCGATTTATTGCAACTGTTTGTGCTTCCGCACTGCCGTTCAGCAATGAGCTATCCTGCTGTGGTTTGCTTCCAGAGCGATCGGCTCACGCCATGGCTAGTAGGTATCTAGCACAGAAGTGCAAATCGTCGAGAGACAGGGGAATGCGAATGTAGGCCCAGTGCCCCCAAGTTTGGGGCGTTGGTATTGTGTGACGCTGCGATGTGTACCTAAGCAATCCCCTCTTTGCAATGACAAGACAGATGATGGGATGACCAGCTGTATACCTTATGTGCTGAGCTTTGTTTCATACCTCGGTCAGCCCTCAACACAAAAAACAGCACAGTAGAAATCCCGGTGTGATTTTTATCATCAAGAAAGAAACACATCCGGGTTCTAATCCCTTAGGTATATACATATTCTAAATGCCCCAACAAAACTTCGAGGCCCTGAGCCTGAAGGTCAACGGCCTGCTGAAACTTGACTGAGCGCAGTGTGCCGTCAGCCTGGGGTTCAAAAGAAGAGTGGGGCTGATTGTCAACAAACCACATGTCAAGTGGCACAGGGTTGACAAGTGATGTCACAAGGCCCTAGCTTCCCAACGATTTCATCGCTTTCCGCCAGGATAAAAACGGCGCAACAACGATGCCTCTGTCGAACTGGTCCAAAGCTGCTCGTTAAAATTAGCCTTTGGACCTTTACGTTAAGCGTTACCGTTTACCGAGCTTAATCTGCCTCAACGCTCTCGCGATAAGAGAGAGCGCCGCCATTGTTTGCGAAGCGCCCACCGCGCAAGACCGAAAACCGGAGACGAGAACCACCAGATTTCGAGCCTCTGTTCTCCGTGATGGAATAGCCCTTTAGGAAGAGGTGCCACCCACAATAGCCATCTACCATACGATCTTTACACTCACAAAATGATACCCTATATCAACGCGCGTACGGGACACCCAGCTGCTGGAACTTGCGTAGACGTCCGCTGATAGCTCTCTCTAGCGTTTGCCTACCTGGGGGGTCTCATTGGCACTGGCCCGGATGAACGTAGGACCACTGCCCTCTCGATCAAACAATAGCGACCAAATCCAAGCTGACGTTGATTGAACTAGTGAAACTCGTCTTCTCGTTCCTCATATCCTACCCCCTTGCCGGCCTTCTAAAACGAGTCCCCGATGCGCGCCCCGCCTACAAAAACCTCTTCTCACTTGCGTAGGTTGTTGTCGGGGCAGCGGTCTGGGTTTAGCTGACAATGATTGCGCAGGGTCTCCGCGTTCTACCTCGTCGGCCTTTTTGATCTCTGGGATGGCCTTCGTACAATCCTCTTCTCGGCGGCGGGCGCCTACGCCATCGCGAAGTTTTTGCGCGGCTCGCCATACATGCCCTGGGTCGGCTTTGTCTTCTTGATAGGCCATATGAGCTTGAATCAGATCGCGCGTATGCGTGCTGCCGACCCGCGTAGTGTCGACGTCACGGGGGCTCAGATGGTGCTAGTCATGAAGCTCTGTTCCTTCTGCTGGAACGTTGCAGATGGGGCTATCCCCGAGTCCGAGCTGTCCGCCTTCCAGAAGGACCGCCGTCTCACCGAGCTGCCCAACTTGCTTGACTACGCCGGCTATGTTTTCTTCTTCCCCAGCTTTATGATTGGACCCGCGTTCGACTTTGTCGAATACCGCCGATGGCTCGACTGCACCATGTTCGATGTCCCGACGACGGTTGATCCGGCGAAGAAGCCCCCCACACGACGCAAGCGCAAAATTCCCCGTAGCGGCACTCCTGCCATGATCAAGCTCGCAACAGGTCTGATGTGGATTGGTATCTACGTCAACCTTTCTTCCTACTTCTCACCAGATATCCTCTTCTCCGACCGATTCCTCGAGTATGGGCTTTTGAAGCGTGTCCTCGTCCTGCACATGGTGCCCCTGACGGCCCGGACCAAGTATTACGGCGTATGGACTTTGACTGAAGGTGCCTGCATCCTCTCTGGCCTTGGGTATAACGGCGTCGATCCTACCACAGGCAAAGTGTCCTGGGACCGCCTTGTGAATATCAAGCCACTTGGTGTTGAGCTGGCCCAGAACACCCGCGCCTACCTCGAGAACTGGAACATCAACACCAACTCCTGGCTGCGTAACTGTGTCTATCTCCGCGTCACTCCTCGCGGCAAAAAGCCTGGTTTCCGCGCCAGTCTGGCCACCTTCACCACCTCCGCCATCTGGCACGGCTTCTATCCCGGCTACTACCTTTCCTTCGTCCTCGCCAGTTTCATCCAGACGGTTGCCAAGAGTACGTACCAATCCCCACCCCCTGACCAAACTACCACTAACACAACTCAGACTTCCGACGCTACTTCCGCCCGTTCTTCCTCGACCCAAAAACGCAACAGCCCCTTCCCTCCAAAAAATACTACGACTTCTTCTCCTGGCTCACTACCCAACTTGCTTTCTCCTTCACAACCGCGCCTTTCCTCATCTTGTCACTCTCAGGTTCTCTCACCGCCTGGTCACGCCTTTACTTCTACGCCGTCATCGGCACCGTCCTCAGCATGGCCTTCTTTGCGTCGCCCGTCAAGCCCGCATTGCGAAGAGCCTTGGAGCAGCGTGCTGCCAAGGCCGGCGTTGTGCCTGCTGAGAAGAATGCGGATGGAAACAACACGGCAAGGAAGCCGTTACCGCGAACCGCGAGCACGGACAGCCTGCGAGAGCCCATTATGGGTCTGAGCCCTGATCTCGAGAGGGATGTCGACGAAGCGCTGCATGAGATCAAGAGAGAGGTCCAAGCGAGACGGGCTTCGGTAGTGAAGAAGGGACTCTGATGGGGTTTGCGCACAGCAGATGGTCCGCGATGAGGCTTTATAGGTCTCCACCGTCAGGCAGAACGTATGTTGCCAGACTGGGTTACAAGCGGTTGGATCTCGACGAATTGTCAATGAAATGGACGAGCTGGGGTGTTTGACAAGCCAATGTATGATGGGTTTCCGGACGTTGCCCGGCGTATATCTGTTGCCAGTGGAGACATGAATACTTGATGGCTTTACACACAATCCATATGAAAACATTGTATGAGTATGGTTCATTTAGATTTGCATTACATGACTATCATAACCATATTCAATATCTCATTCCTCAACCCGGCATTACCTCATAACGTTGGTAACCCGGCGTTTCTAATGTTCAAGCAAAAAAAATGAGGACCATTCGTAAACAACGTGGTCTCCTCTCTTCCCAGAAAAAAATTAACCCCTTGGACTCCGAGCCATGGTCATGTATAAATATCAGGTTGATCATGGGTGCCCCCTTTCCTCAAACACCAATAATCAAAAGGTATAGTGGGAAATGATAATACAACAAGAAGCGAACAAGAAGCAAATGCGATGGTTTGGCGCTTCCCGAATTAGGTAGGCATGGTACTGAAGCCAAGAACGGGGGTATCTCTGAATCCGGTTCGAAATCCATCTCTTGGAGCGCGAATTTCAACCGCCTGTGCCTCTATATCGCGAGCGTCTAAATGGCTTGAACTGGTGGTGGTACAATTGAAATTGTCGAAAGAAAGTGATGACCGAGAGCCAAAAGGTGGCGCAAAACGGAAATAAACTCCGTGAGGAGTTGGAGTGCTGTATAGCTGTGCGAGTTGGCTGAGGTAAACATCTAATCGTAGATGATATAAAAGAAATCCGTCAGGCGTCTGTGTTTCGTCGAGTATGTCGTCCATATCATTAATGCTATTTGGAAAAAAAAAGTGATTCCGTCAGCGTTCGGCGTGAGGAGATTAAAAGAAAAGTGTTCGTAGGAGGGCGTGTGTCGTGTTGCGTCGTGACGTTGGCGAAACCAAATAGCGCTATATCACTCTGTTTACCGAATCACCCAGCCCTGGCGGGTGCCGACAACCACCAGAGCGATGACGGCACCAATGATGAGAAGCCCAATGACGGACATGAAGCGATTGAGATTTCGCCACCACCTCGCACTCTCATATCTCGACTCGTCAACGACACGGGTGGTGTACCGGAATTCAGGCTTCGATCGGCCAAGTTGGCTGTCGCTATGGTCCTCCCTCTCCAGCATATCGAGTCGCGGGTGTGGTGGGAGTGGGAGCAACGCGGCAATCATCCAAGCTAAAGTCGTAATTAGCAACCCGCAGACCTAACAAACTCGAGAATGAAACCTACCGAATGGGAAGATGAAGCCAACAATGAACAGGACAACTTGGGCATTCCGCTTGCCAAGAATGCCCGTATCTGCAGACCAGCTCACGCTCGGCGGATCCCACGTGCTGTACCGTCTCGGACGCCGATCCATCCGGAGGTGAGGAGACCAAATGCTCGACGTCTTGCGCCTCAATGACCGAAATGCCCCATAGTCAGGACCAAGCGGAGGTGCTTGTGTGATTTCAATCGACGCAGAGTCTGAGAATGGCCTTTCACCCGGTGGGGGGCGTACCTCCCTCGGCCGCCGCCGCTGATTGTAAATGTTGATGGGATGATGATCCGGGCTGGGCGAATCGCCGTGCGGGTTGGCTGAGCTGCTGGGCCGGCTATCCCCCGCATCAGACAAGCTCATAAATGAAGGAGCTCCGAGGAATCGTCGTTCGCCTGAACCATAGTAAACTCTGAAATAAGACGTTAGCAAAGTCCTGTTGGGAGTGTGGATAATTTAGCTCACCTTGCCCATGCCGGAAGAGTTGAAGTCAAGCTATTTGCTCGCGAGCTTGCGCTCGAATGTAATCCGCGACTTGAACTATTGCTGCTGGAGAAAAAGGCGGAAAGCCCGGTCCTCGAAGGCTGCTGCTGCAAATCCGCCAACCCGTCCCCATGTTCGTCTTGATCTCGTACCATCCGGAGTTGCGAGGGGCCCGCTCTTGAATATGTTGGTTGTGGCCGGTCGACGGAGTCGCTGCCAGAGGCAGACTCCTCCAATTGTGCGGCTATCGAGGATGATATACTTTGCAGTTGGCGACTGTGCATGGAGCTCGCCCAACCGGTACTGCTGCGCCGCCTATGATGGCCATGACCATTGCCCCCCGACATTGGCGAAACAGACCGACTCAGCATATCGCTCTCCGCCTCGCTCTCCGACATGACGGTGGAAAGCTGAGAGCTCCATACGTGCGGAGACTCTTGCAGCATTGGGACGGGCGGGCGCTGAGCGGCGGCGCTCTGGCCGGTGGAGCCAACCTGTTGCGAACTCCCCGAGCCGCCTCCCCGAGCGCCTCGGCTCGTTGTTGCCCCAATGTTGAACAGGACCGGGCCCGAAAGGAAGACCTGGGTGGGATCCTGGTTGGTGATGACCGACGAAATGCTCTTGAGCGAGTGCAGAGACCCAGCGCGAGCTCGCAGATTCTCGCGTGACCGCTGCTTGTAGTACCCAATTCTCTCGTACGACTTCTTCTTCGTCGGCCTCAGTGGCGGGACTTTGAGGCTTTCTTGCGAGTAAGTCGGACGGGGCTTTCGCGGGATGGTGGCGAGAGACGATGCAGGCGAGGAGTCGCCATACAACACGTAGTTCTCGTTGCTGTATGATGTAGCCGGGGGGCTGCTGGAAAACTGGGGTGCTGGGGACGAGCTGCCCAGGACTTCCCAGTTGGAGTGGCTGGAGGAGGGCAGTGCGATGCTGTCGTCAGACTGTTGGAGCAGCGCCGAAGAGTCGGGCCCGTAGACCTTGTAATTGGTTGTCTCGGAAGTTGTGGAGAAAGTTTGGATGGAAGCGGCCGACGCGAAAGATGCCTTGGGGACGATACTCCGCAGCGGTGTTTCCCCCTCGTCGGATCGGGTGACAGAATCCTCTGGCAGTGGAGCAAGGGGCGTCTCGGACGCGAGGGCTGTGGTGTTGTACAATGGCTTCTTTTGCTTGAGATCCGGAGTTTTTGGCACTTTACGTAGGCCGCCTACCATTCGGTAGTTCCAGGGCGATGAATTGATAGGATCCTCAGTTAAGCGTGCGGGAGAGGAGCTAAGAGACGGAGGAAATGCACCTGGATCAGAAGTGCTGTGATCCGGGACGGTGGTGCTCGCAGTGGTCAACGCTGAACTCGGGCGATCGTCACTGCTCCATGCATCAATGGAAGGCCTGTCTTGCGCGCTCGATGTTCTCGAAGAGTAGGACAGAGGCGGCGACTGCACACTGCTGGAAGCTTCCGATCGCTGTCCCAATCGCACGAGGGAGAAGGTTTTGTCGGCATGGACAGCTACCAAATTGGCCCGCCTTGACAGGGGTCGTGGTGTGGGCGCCGACGTCCAGGATGCGCCTGACGGCGACGTGGGTGACGGCGTTGGCGCATCAATCGATGCGATATTAGTTGAAACTTCGGATGGTGACCTCAGAGCCGGGACAATTGGATTTGGGGGTCCCAAGCCTGGCGAGGGGCTGGGACCAAGTTTCGAGCCTGAAACCCCTCCACTCTTGGTCTTGGCCAATGAGACGGACGACGCCGAAGCTGAAGATAATGCGGACCCTGGGCCCGCTGCATTGTCTTCTGCTCCCTCCCCACGCCAGCTCGGCCGCCTGCCGTCTCCCGCACTGGAGCTCGATCGGTCGCCATAATTACCTTGTGTATGCGAGGAGGCCTGGCTCGGGGTGCGCCCCTCGGGGTCGAGTCGCGGTGGTGAATAGGGGACGATGCGAATAGCAAGAGTGTTGTTTTGCGACTGCGTTCTCTGGCGCAGTGGTGTCGTCCGTCCCGAGTGTCTCGGAGGTGGTGCCGACATGGCTCCTCTCGCGCCTGGAGCTCGGCACGCCCGGCGCACGGGGCCGGGGGTCGATCAATCCGTCGAGTCCAGCTCCCGAGTCGAGAAGAGGGCGATCAAATGCGTTCCATGACCACTTCATGCGCACAAGAAAATGTCCAAAATCGCAGCGGGATGGTGTTTTGTCGCAAGATCCGGAATCCGGGTTGCAAGTCAGTCGGCTCAGGAGTGCGTTCGCGGCGCAAGTCGTGCTGGGTCCCTCCGGCGTATTAGTAGAAGGCGGACACCTCAAATATCGGCCGGTCTTCCCGCCAATCTGGCACTTCCCCAGGCTTGGCGGCGAGCGAGCTGGAGGATCGTGAACAGTCGTAATGACGAGTGATTAAGGTAGGAATCGGCGGTCGCAGCTAATGATTAAAAGGTATTAGGCGTTGAATCGATTGACGCGTTCTATCCACCTCGTGGTAGTGGAGTAGAGGGCTGGGAGCGAGTGGAACGAAGGTTAAAAGACAGAGGAAACTGGGAGGGGTGTCCTTGAAAGGCAAAAAACAAAAAAGGCGTCAAGGCCAGAATATCATGCGGCCATATAGAGAGGGCAAGAAGGAGGGAATTGGAGCAAAAGAGTGACAGAGAGGGGGACAAGGAAAAGACGTCTTGTCTGGAGGTTGGAGGTCTGGTGTCGAGCAGGGGCAGCCAATAGGTTGCAATGCTATGAGGACAGCCGGCGCGGCGGGAGATGGATTAGACGGACGGGAATCTGCGGCCGGGTCGACAACTGGCAACTGAACCCACTCTCTCCTCTCTCTCTCTCGCTCGCTCGCTCTCTGCCGGGTGCCTTTCGACCTCGAACCTGGAGTTTGGCAAAAGGGGAAAGAGGGAACGCGAGGGGCAAAACTGGCAGTTGCACGAGGTATAGCGGACGGCAGAATTGGGACGACCCCGGCGTTCTCTACACGCCATTGGCTGGATCCTAGCGCCTGTTTTGGTATGCACTCATCAGGAGCGGACGTGGGTTTTCGCCGTTGGTACAGCCTGGAATTGCAAGGAGGCCAGATGGCTGCTGCAAACCGCTGTGATCCATACCTTAGCGATTCTTAGTGAGCGCAGACCGCCAAAAAGTTTTGACAGCGAGGCTGAGCGCAATTTCGCGTCCCAGAGATCTCGCGCTGCGATAGGCACGCCTGGCTCGGCCTGCAGCAACGAATGCAGCTGGTGCGTTAGCAAGGCCACCCGATCGAGCGACTCCTGCTTCAGTTCTGCCATTCTGGGCTTGTGACCAGTGAGGGCTCAACGTCTGTGGATCACCACGAGAAGGGAGCCAGTGGGCTTCTCGAACATCTTGCCAGCCAACCCATTCTCTGACCCCCTTTGCACCTTCTCCTCTTTCCTAGCCGGTCCGTCCTGCCGCGCACTTTGGTCTGCCCGACTGCAGCCTACAGCGGAGGACGTCAATGCTCCACGTATGGAACCGAATGCCGGAGGTGCAGATGGGAGAGTATTGTCGATGCGGCATGCCGTCTCCAACAGCGGCTGCTTGCGTCGCTGGACAGGCGCTGGGATGGATCGATGGCGGGGACGTCCAAGGTTGTGGCATGTCTGGAAAAAGCATTCGCAGCCGTTTGTCCCCCACAGCAAGCCCTAGTCGCGCGTGGCGCTCGCGCAACGATTCACCGCCTTGCGGAGAAGCCCCTGGCTGGGTGCCCCCGGAGGTAAGGTAACCTAAGACCCCCTGCCCGTTCGACAACACAGGCGGTCGAATTTCGACAAACGCAGCCGCGATGGATCGCGATGCAATTGAGAGGCGGCCTTCCATTACGGCCAAACCTGGCGTGCTTCCCGCAACGCCCTGGCCTCATCTAGGCGCCTGGTCGCCCATTGAACTGCTCACGGGAGCGAATACATAGCCGCATCTCTGACCGGGTGCGATTTCGGTGGCTGTGGTTGTGGGAAAGGTGCAACACTCTCTCCGCAGGGGCGTCACGGGGCGCTCGTGGGGTGACATCCAGGGCCGGCGGAGCCTAATTAAACCTTCATGCAAAACACGACAAGCGCGTCGCTGATTCGCGTGTTTTTCGCGTCGAGATGGTGACCAATCTAGATCGCAATGCCCTCAAGTTCGCGCGATTGTCCCCGCAACCAACCACCGCTATAGAATGGAAGCGCCGAAATGTCGACAGCTGTTGATGGAGCCATTGGAGAATCGGTTTCCTGCGCGGGAATCTGGAAAAATACGGATACCTGGGCGGCGGCCTGTGATGCGGATGTCTGGGTGCTCGGTCTGTTTGGTCAGTTTGTCTCGCCCGAACTGCTAAGGCCAACCAGCTCCAGCCACGGCGGGGCAGCCACATGCAGTGAGGGCGAAAAGCCGGATAGGTAACAACAAAGAGAATTTGACCGTGAGACATATTACAATTGAAAAAAACAACGACCGCACAAACTTCATCCGCCTTGGTCCGAGACATCAAGACTTGCCCCTCCCAAGATCAAAGAAAAAAAAAACCAGGAGCCTCAGATACCTTGGGAAAGCGTGGGGCAAGGTTGCATTCTATCGACAACCTCCACCTTCACCAAGCTTCAAGGCGCCACCACACCCGTCTAAATAAGATTGATAAACTTCCGTCTTTTTGGCAAGGGAAGCATGATATAGCTCCGCCAAAACTGGAGAAACCTTGAAGTCGCAACGTCTCGCAAGGCACCTCCCAGCAAGCGATACGCGACTCGCGCTTGGCGATCAGTAACGATCCGACCCCTGGCGCTCCGTCATTACGGGGATATTTCTGGGCCTCAGAAATCAATCCCCGAAGCGGGCCTCCGTCATTGGCCTAACAGGGCTATCTAGCGCCGAGACCAACCGGCCGGGACTCACTGCCGCCCGGCGCACCGTTGCATACACCATCTCAAGGCCGAGATGCCCGCCCTCAGTTATCTCTCCGGGCTCCTGCCCTTCGGCCCCTGGAAGCAAAAGGGTAAATCCCATCCCCGTCGCCATCACCCTCAACTTCATGCTCACAAGCTCCCAGATGACATCCCACCACCACTCACCACCGCCGCCGCCTCCTTCCTACTCGTCCTCTACGCCCTCTCCTACTTCATCCCCTTCTACCTCTCCCCCACCACCCGCCCCAGCCCAACCCTCTCCCGCGACTCACCCACCGTCATCCGCGCCCGCATCCGCTCAGTCGTGCTAACCTGCACCCTCTGCCTCGTCAGCACAGCCCTCATCCTCTCCCGTTTCGCGCACTCCCCCCTCCCCAACATCCTCCACCTAACAGGCATCTACCCCCTGGGTCTCCTCCCCACCCTCCAAGCCCTGCTACTCACGACGCTCCTCTTCCTCGGCCCACTCTTCCACTCCCTCGTCCTCGAGCGAAGCTACACCTCCATCCGCGCTTCCATCGTCGAGATCTTCACAGAGCCCATCGGCTTCCGCAACATCATTGCCGGGCCCGTGACCGAAGAGCTCCTCTTCCGCTCCGCCTCGGTCCCGCTCATGCTGGTGGCCGAGACCTCGTTGACCAAGACCATCTTCCTGTCACCCATCATTTTTGGCCTGGCACACGTCCACCACTTTTACGAGTTCCGCCTCACGAATCCGCAGGTTCCAGCTGCCGCAGCACTGGCGAGGTCGATTTTCCAGCTTGCTTACACAACGCTGTTTGGGGCGTACGCAACGTTTCTGTTCATTCGTACGGGCTCGTTACTTGCCGTGTGTGTTGTGCACGCGTTTTGCAACTGCATGGGCTTGCCCAAGGTTTGGGGTCTGCTGGACGGGCCTGGTGGAAGGGAGAGTCGCGCGTGGAGTGTGGCGTATTATGTGTTGTTGGTTGCTGGGGCGGTCGGGTGGTACAAGAACCTTTGGGACTGGACCGTTTGCGAGAACGCTCTGGTGTCTCCTGAGAGGTTTGTCAGGTAGGATAACCTCGGCGGGACATGGGTTGACGCTGTACATACCGTATACTCTTTATTTAGTCGTCAGAGCGTGATGCCGACACCAGACATTTCACTGAGGCTACTGAACGTGTAGGATATTTCTTCGTTGATTAAATATGTAGATTGTGTTTGCTGTCGTCGGAAGCCAAGCCCATCACCCTATCTACCATCTCCGATTCCTGCCAGCAGATCCGACCGTATGTCTGCCATCACCCGCAAACGCCATTCATGCGACGCATTTATATCTTGTAGCCATTAACTGCAGAACACAATGCAGGTTTGATGTTGTTGAACGCCGTTCGCAATAAAAGAGAAACCCAAGACTTCCCCTCGCTCCCTCCAAGTGCCAAACTCTATACCGAGAGTAGATCGTTCGCAAAATTTTCTGAGTAGTAAGGGTAGAACAAATGATGTACACGAACAGAGTGAAGAACAACAATGGCTACTGTGTCGAACGGAGAGTAGGGAATTCCGCCATCGACGTCAGCCGCTGGCAAACAATCCGCTCAAACACAAAGTGCGCAAAGAAGCTTATGAGTTCGCCGCGTCCCTGTTGCTTGCAGCGCTAGCACTCATGGTAGGCTGCGAAGTGGGGAGAATAGGCGAGACCTTTTGCCTGACCTTGGCCCAGGCGAAGACGAGACCGCTGACGAAGCCAAGGAAGATGGCCGAGACACTGCCGAAAGTGATCGGGGCATCGAAGAAAACGAGGCCGCTGACAGCAATCGGAAGCTTGTTGAGGGCACCAACCATGGAGTAAGTCGTCGAAGAGGTGACGCGGATACACCAGGCCGAGCAGTACGAGATGAAAATGGCAGCCAGACCCGAGTAAACCATGCCAATCATGAGAGCTCTGCGCGATTCCTCGGGGAAGTTCTTAGCGAGGTTCTCGGCGGACCAATCTTCGGCAAGGAGCGAAAAGACAATGAGAACGGGAATGGTGAGAAGATTGTTGTAGAACATGGCTGCAGCAGGTTAGTGCCCAGGACTCCAACGGGGCCAGCACAACTCACTATCATAGTCCTTGAAGTTCATTTTCTTGATGACCTTGCGCATTCCAAGAACGTAGGATGCCGTGCAAAAGACGTTCATTCCCATCCACGCATACCCGGCATTGAGGGTTGAGAGCGCAGCCGAAGCTTCCGTTGAGTGACCAACACCATCAATGGCGGCCTGGATGTCTGCCCACGCGGCAATAACAGAGCTAAGCACCATCAAGCCGAAAGACAGCAAGGTCATGGGGGTAACACTGCCACCGAACCAAAGGACCTCTCCGTATGCGATGACGATGATGGTCAAGTTCTTGAAAATAGTGTAGACCGGAACCGAGAGGAACTGAAGAGCCTTTCCACCAGTGTAAATCATACCAACGAGGAGGAGCGAGATCGGAAACCCTGGGAGAATTGTCAGCGGCTCGAGACAGTGAACTTCACCTCGTCAAGTACATACACTTCTTTGCCTTGACTGAGTCGAAAGGAGCAAGATTGCTAAACATGCCAAGCTGCTTAAACAACAGGATAGCCAATGTGCAGACGATCGACTAGAAAGTATTAGATCCGGTTGATCTACAGCGCAGTACAGGGAACAACCACAGAGCAAGAGGAGACATACCTGGATCGCAAGGTAAAAGAACATCAAGTTCCAATCTGAGCCCGAAACAACATATTTGTTCACAACCGTCATGCTGATGGAAGCTAGACAATAAGCAAGAATCGAGGCGCCTGGGCTGTGATCAATCTGCTCAAAAAATGCGCCGAACTGAGGCTTCGCCTGATGGCGAGGGCGAGACGCAGCCCGCCCAATAAAGGGGTCCTTCTCGCCGCCAAAGTCCTGGCCATCACTGACCCGCATCTCAACGTCTTCATTCTTCTTGTTGGACATCTTGCCGGCTTCCTGTTTCAGAACGAACGTGTTGGTCGATTGTAAGCGAGCGACTCGGATAAACAATCAGTCTTTTGATGTTGTCGGCTGATCCGGAGCACGGGAGCAAAACCAATGCCGATTATGTCGCGGCGCAACGAAGCGCAGGCGGAGAGGAGTGGCGGCTCTGCACAAGTGGGGAAAAAAAACAGCAGAAAGACGAAGTCAACGGATGATCAGGTCGAAACCATTCCAGTGCGCGATAACAGGGACAATGTCGGGTGCCGACTCGGGGGGGGTCTGTCGAGAGACTCTTGGAAGACGCGTGTCAAGAAAATGAGTTTGGGTAATGGATGTTAAATTGCAACTGGCAAATACATTGGCCCCGATGGTCTTGGCGGGTGGGACTCAGCGTCGCCGCTCTCCTTTTTCAGCTGGCTCGTGCGGGGACGATCAGAGGGTTTGGAGCTGCATGTTTGGAGCCGCGCCCCTTTTATCAGCCTCGATATGCATTTACACGCAACACCAGTTACTGCTTCGCAGATATCAACGCGCTGTTCCCAACCATTGGGTCGAGTCGAAAGAAGAGATTGACAGTTGAGCGTTATAGCCAAGTTTTATAGGTCAAGTCAAGCGAACACTCGAGAACTAATACGTCAACAACCAACAACTTTTGCAAAGCCAATCAAGCCCATGACATATTCAGAGCCTCACATGTCATTCTCAGGGCCTCGAGCCTTTTCGTCTAGGCATTTTAAAGAAGAAAAAAACAGCTGGGGAGAACGTGTCAGTTCAAGGGCCATAAGACGGGTTGTACGACTCGTTTTTCCTGTCATCCACTTGCTCACTGTCTACCTTACCTTGCCAGGAGGTAAGGCTGTTGAAGCCAAAATAATAAACAAACAGCTCATACTCCTATTAAACTTCTTACCAAAAATTTTCCCAACCACAACGGCAAAGTATAAAGCCAAAGGATTCCCAGTTTTTATACAAACCTCGGGCCGAGTAATACAAAGACCTGACTTAGGGCTTCGCCGTTGGCAATATTAGCTGCGTGAACTTAAACTGCCGCTCGACCACGACACCCCTTCCACAAAAAGCCAACTTGGCAAAAGATCCCCCCAAAAATGCCTATGAACCTCTTAAGTGGCCTTGGAAATCGGACTTGTCTCATCCTCGCCATCATCCCCATCGTCACCCATCTGCGTGTCCTCTTTCTCATCGCCGTCCTTGTCATCTTTATCTGCCTTGTCGCTCTTTTCCCCTCCAAGCGCATCAGGTGCAACCGGAAAGTTCAGGTGCTTCCAATCCTCTAATTCCTCAGTCACCGACCTTAACCTATCGCGTATGCTTTCGATCGCGTAGCTACCCAGCAACAACCTCAGGGGGGGATACGAGCAATGTCCCAACTGCCACACAAGCTCGGCGCATTTGACTGCACTTGTTGGTTGTCGGTCGCCAAGCCATTGCACCATCCTTTTAGCATGCAGAGCTGGAGATGTCGCATGCGCATATGCGTCGCTGGCTGGTTTGATGAGGAAATGCCCCCATGTGGGAAGCGGATTTGTCCCAGCATCTGGCTCATCTCTCCTTACTAGGCCGGGCTCGACAAGTGTCGCCTTGATGTTGAACGAATCGACCTCGTACAACATGGCCTCAACCAGTCCTTCAACGGCATACTTGGTAGCACAATACGGCCCCAGTCCTGGGACACCCAGAGCGCCAGATGTAGAGCTGAAGATCAGATACCTCCCGGAGTTTTGTTGCCTGAAATACGGTAGCGATGCTTGGATGATGTGCAAGGTGCCCATGAAATTTGTCTCGAACTGGTTGCGGATTTCGTATTCGTCTTGGTCCTCACAAGCGCCAATGACCCCATAGCCGGAGCAGTTGACAATGCAATCGATGCGACCAAAGCGAGCCAGTGTCCGCTCAATGACCTTGGCGACAGACGCACCATCCCGTACATCGCAAAGTAAGCCGGTGCAATTCTCGTGAGACTGCACCATGGACTCGGGAGTGGACTCAAATACACGACCGACGGTGGCGACAAGATCACCATGACCCAAAGCACATTTCACCAGGGACCGGCCCATGTGGCCAGTGCCGCCAAAGATCTGAAGGGCGTGTTAGCGGCGATCAGATGAGAAATATTGAGACTACACACGATCCAAACCAGTTGTTTCCTCTGGACACCGGGCTGCGGCGGATCGCAACTGGACGGCAGCTGAAGTCGCATCCTCGCAGAGGACGCGTCAGACCCAGCGACAGAGGCGCCATCTGGAGCGCCGCGAGCGTCCATTGCGAGCTTTCAGACTGTGGGAGAACGAGGCGTTGGCGATGCTGGTGGCAGAACGCATTCGCCCGCCGTGCTTGGGTTCAGCTCATGACGAGGCTGTCGAGCTAAGATACCAAACGACACCCGCCGAGTGAAGTTCATGCGGCACAAGACCAGGACTTGGCAACGTTGACAGACACAACCCTGAAAAGTCGGTGCAACGGCTCCGTCCAGGGTCTTGGCTTGCAACTAGGCGCACCACTCGGGAAAAAGCCAGCCGTCCAACCCCACCAAGTTTCAGTCACGTGGAAAGCTAGATTTGGACATATACGGTCGTAGACTTTCATCGAGTTTCGACAACGTGCGGCGCACTTGTGAGCGTTCCTTGAATGGTCCAAGAGTAGGCATGGATGTTGAATGTTACCCCCGCCGCTCTTACGTGCACATGACCTCGGGAGCCCAGGATGAAGTTCGAACTGTGAACGCACCAGCAATGTGTTCCCCGTGTTATTTCCCTCTCCAGAAATCCCAAGGCAACGGGGATGTAAGCCTTCACCGGTTTTGTGATGAGCCCAGGCGGCTTTTACGCGTCAGGGATGCGGCTCGGGCCTGTCCCGGAAAGTGCCGGTGACAACGATGGCGCAATTTTCGGATGTCGATTCACAAACGGCGCCCCACCTCCCATGTCTCAGCGCCGCTACGTCACCTGGGGAGGGAATTATTTCGGCGCGCAAAGAAGCTGTAACTCGAGTCGGTTCAATCTCACCTCACTGAAGTCGTCACGAACTCCGAGGAAAATACTAGCCCTGTGATACTCTGAAATACAAAACCGCACATATAACCCGGTCCTCACTTCTACATCGCACAGGTGGGTTTCCTCCCCTGAAAATCTTGCCCCGCATCGCTCTTTCTCAGCAAAGAGAAAACCCCGCTTCGAGAGTGATAACCCTCCCAACCCGCACTGCGCGCATCTGACAACCAAGGCATATCTCCTTAAAGAGGCTCACCCCTTACCATATTTCACGCGATGAAGGCCTATTACTATGACAACCTTCCCGTAAGCTTCCGTTTCCTAGCCCTTTTACAGACAATCAAGATGTCTAATTCGAGGAAAAGGGCGACCAGCGCCTACCCCATGACTCGGGCAACACCGTCCCGGTTGAGGACCTGAGCAAAATCGGCGTCCTTTACTACAACGTCTCCCAGCTCGAGGGCGTCAACGAGCTCGCGTCTGAGCGCGGGTACAAGAACCGCGACGAGATCACGGTGTCGCCCGAGAAGATGGGTGATGTGTATGAGGCCAAGGTCAAGTCGTTCTTTGATGAGCACCTGCACGAAGACGAAGAAATTCGCTACATCCGAGACGGCGCTGGCTACTTCGACGTCCGCAGCAAGGATGACCAATGGATCCGGGTGCGACTGGAGAAGGTATTTGGGCTGGCTTATGCACACGGAAATGTTGGCTTACAATATTTCAGGATGACCTTCTCATTCTCCCTGCTGGTATCTACCACCGCTTCACCACAGATGAGTCCAACGTAAGTGCTATGCATCGCGTACAACAAAGCTCATGTGTGGCTCACTGTATGCGCAGTACATCCAGGCTATGCGTCTCTTCAAGGAAGAACCTAAGTGGACCCCTTTGAACCGATCCGGAGAGCTGGACGCGAACGCGTACCGTAAGGAATATGTTTCGCAATTCCTGAACTAGGTGCTTTCGGAATATAAGCCTGCCTGTTGAGCGTCACCCCCTGCATCCTCACTTGATATCAAACGGCCTTCCGCGATGTCCTCTCAATCGTTTGGGCCCAGACCGCAGATCCTACAAATAATGAGTTTAGGTATGCAAATTGACCCGAATACCTTGGATCGTGCAACTCTGTGCGCTAGGTATGTACAGCCTTTTACGGTCAAGCTCTGACGGACGATGCACAACCTGCACCAAGTCCCTACCCGCCAATTAGCCCCAGTTGACTAGCTTCCCCAAGCCTTCTTCAGTCGTGCAACGCCCAACGCCCGTAACCCATGCAATGTTTAATCGTGTCTTTGCCAGCCAAGTCTCCCAAACGCCAAACAGTACCATAAGCATGATGCGGCTCTCCCTGAGGCCTTCCGCTCGCCTCACCTCACCTCGGGAGGAACAACTTCCGCCCCCGCGACGGCAATTTCGTTGTTGATCCCATTCGCTGTTTCGTCACGGGGCCGTCCTTCTATTGAACCGTTAGCAAGCACACGTAAACACCGAAAGATCATGGCGTACCAAACAGTCTCCTCCACCACCCCGGAGGATCCAGCGGTCTGGATCCACCGTGAAGTGGTGGGTATACATCGGTAAAGAAGTACCAGATATGGCCAATGACAACCCCCATAATTTCATCCTTTGGAATGGTTCCGTGAAGCGTGAGACTGAATGCCATGAGCACCCACGGGAGATACGGCGCCGTGAAGACCAAGAGTCCCAAGAAGCTCAGCCGGGTATCCGGGTTTCGGCGCGACCAGATGTACACGAGCGTCGACGAGAGCGGGTGACCGAGGAACGGCATCGATACGAGCGGCGACAGCAAGATCAGGCTAGTCATGGCGTAGAGGAGAAGCCATGAAAAGTGCGCCGGCGATCGCCCCGAGGACTCTTCAAGCAGCCGTGAATAGCGCTGCAGAAAGTATACGTGGAAGAGGAGGTCGATGGAAAAGGGACCGAAGTAGAGAAAGGTGGTTAGAAGTCGCCAATACTATTGGTAGCAAGAGTTAGCTGTGGATGTGTGGGGAAAGGCGGCAGACCAAACGCACTTGGGACTTTTGGAATACGGCGCGGTAGCTGTAGAATAGTTGAAAGGGCGTCACGAGCTGGCACTGGACCAGGCCGGACGTGAGAACCGTTGCGGTCGTCCACCACCGTGTGCAGATTGGCATCTCCCAAAACCACGTCTCTAGCGGAAAGCGACCGTTGTCGCCTATCATTTGATCCATAACTGTGGATGTAGCGCACTGTTGAGGACAGAGGATGTCAGGGGGTGTTGCTGGTAGTCTGCGACAAGGCTGATGAGGATGGGGAAATCGGGGATGGGGCGGATTTAGTGCTCGGGAGGGGCCACCTGGAACTTTTTGGATGTGTCTTTTCCCGTGCCGATCGGTCCTTGGTTAGAGTTCAGAATTTGAATGGGGAATTGAGGTTCTTAGGGTGCAAAAACGAATGCGATAGCACCATGGTGGGGTGGGCGGCAGGTATCAAATAAATCGGGGATGTTGATGTGTCCTTTCTGCTTGCTATCTTTGCAAGAAGTCCCAAACGGCATCAAGCGGAATCCCACCCCAGCTGCTGAAATGACGCCAGCCTCGCAGGGCCAACGTATCTTTATGCAACTAAAGAGTATATGCTGGTATCGATGTCCAAGGCGGATAGTGGCTGACAGTAATAAGCCGGTGGCTGAAGCATCCCTAGCCACAGCTTTTTACGCGTCGATTGCTTGGGGCTCGAATTGCTTTGTCTCGAGGTCGCGTTCCGGTCGCGATAATCGCCATGAGCTCCCGCGAGACCCCGGTCCATCTCCCAACCCCCCCCATTTCTGAAGCCAATTGATTGCGCATTCCTCGGTTTTACAATTTGAATTCCAGCAGGCAAAGCATCTGTCAATTCGCGATTGCTATAATCCTTTTTTTTGACACCCTACACCACTTCTGCAGCTTCTTCAAGCGCCGGCCTTGCTTCAGTTTGCGCCCACGACTCGACACTCTGATTACTGAACCCAATCACACCTGCGCAGCGAATCAACTTTGCTACCGTCATGCCACCAAGAGGGAAACAGCCAGCAGGAAGAGGGAAAGGGAAGCGACCATCAGTAAAAGGACCTGTTCGGAATAGGCCAGGCGATGTTCAACGTACGATCAGGACCTGTGTGGAAAATGAAGCTCTCTCTGACCCGTTCTCTAGCCGGCGATCCGATACCGCAAGGGCGACCAAGAAGATATAGGCCAGGGACAGTTGCGCTGAGGGAAATTCGCAAATATCAAAGGGGGACCGAGCTGCTGGTAGCAAAGCTTCCGTTCGCGCGCTTGGTAAGGTCGCCCAGTTTCAAGTTTACTTTCCGCGATCAGCAAACTTACAGGTATCATATGACAGGTTCGAGAAATTGCTCTGCAATATAGACCACACGGCGAAGATTTTAGATGGCAATCGCAGGCCATTCAAGCACTGCAAGAATCCGCCGAGGCTTTCCTTGTGCACCTCTTCGAGGACGCAAACCTTTGCGCCATTCACGCCAAACGAGTCACTATTATGCAAAAGGATATCCAACTAGCAAGACGAATAAGAGGTGTATGGGGCGGCGCCGGATATTATTAAATCTATGCTTTCGGGGAACGGTCTCGTGGGCAGGAGAGCTCATGGTTGGTTGCATTCGGCGGTTATGGCTTGTCCTGGGAACGGCAAGGCCGCGGCGTCATGGCGTAATTCGGAGCTTGGATCTTCTGGTTCAAAGGTTTCTGGGTCTTTTTGGGATTTGAGTTGCTGTTATATACGAATACCACGGGAAGCATCTTGCTTGGGCTTGAGCATGGGTTAGCGATTATGATGATACCTCGGGACTGGCTCTCACGCCAGTCTGATAATTGATCAAGACTACCTCCAGACCAAGCGGGTGAGGGACCCCTGTTCAGCTTGCCCTCAACCTATGACCCCAATCTAGGTAACTATTTGTTCGATACAAGTCTATGCGACTAAGGAAATGTTCGTTACGTCATGCTGTCAACCTCGCCCTCCCCCCCCCCCGTTCCCCTGCCCAAGGTAGCAGAGCTGGTCGGGGCAAGTCTTCGCAAGTTACGTCCGGGAGGGCAGGAGCCACCAGGAACGACCCACAGTCATCATCCACCAGAAAACGACCCCTCCTGCATCGACGACTGCCCACTCAACATCGCCTGCAGTCTTTCAACATTTCTCCCAAGTTCCTCTCGTTCTTTCTCCAGTCTGTGACAATCTCTTTCGAGCGTCTTAATGTACCGTGTTGACATTTCCAGAACATCGCCCTTGCTCAATCGTCGCTCCCCAAGGTCGACATTTGGGTCGGAGTCGCTGGGACCACCAGCAGCGGCACTATTTGGCGACCGAATCGACTCGGGCAACGCGTTGAGCAAGCCCTCGAACTGAGCGTTGAGCCTGTTCCGGTACTGCTTCTCAACAAGGTTATGAGCGTTTCGCGTCTTACGTTCATCGACGGATTCTCCCGGCCGACGGCTCGTGTTCTTCGAGGAACGTGACGCGCTCCGAAGTTTGCTTTTGCCGTGTTCGCTGCCTCCGGAATTGTTTGGTTCAGGGACAGGTCCCGCTGCCATCAAGGCACAACCTGGTGTTCGAGCTCCCGCGACGTCCTGTTCGGGAGACATCTTGGCATGTTTGTTTCGAGGAGAATCACCGGGCAACAACTGCAAAGACGGATCAATCTGCATTGCATTGTTTAAGTCACCGAGATTCGGACGATCCGAGTCCGTGAAGGTACTCTCTGAAGTCCCATTCATTGGACTGAAGCCGAGAATCGGCGAGGTCATTGTCATCGGATCGGCGCCGTAGAGCATCGTGGTGTCTCCAAACGCAGCGGATCCAGTGTTGGCCCAAGGAGAAAACTCCATGGTGGAAGACGTGGCACCCTGAATTGGATAGCTTCCCATGAAGGGATTCGGCGAGGGTTGCTGAAACGCATACTCATATATGGGAATGTTGGCATGCGCTGACACGGCAGGTGAGCCACCACCACTGCTGTAGGGCGATTCACTTCCCGGTGATAGCCTCCCAAACGGATGGGAAGCCGCACTGATGCCGGGTGAATGAACCGGATACGTGGCTACCGACGCAAACCCTGGAGCGGTAGGCGGTCCGACATTGGTGGTGGGGCGCGGAAAAGCGGGAGCGGCCCGATCGGTCGGAGCTCGGGTGTCACCGGGCCTATCTGCGCCGCCAGCAGTGGGGTGCTGCCATCATAAAGTCAGCCCATCTTCATCGCCCCATATACGAACAAATTGCAAAGCAGAATCACACGACTTCTGGTTCTCGCTCAGTTCCCTCAACGAACTAACCCCGAGGACTTAGCTCTTCCATAAAACCATCGATGGCCTCCGCTCGGCTATCAACAACCTCTCCGCTCAATTCATCCTGAACATTCTCCGCAATATATGTGGCCAGTGAACCAGACTGCAAATCGAGACGAAGCTTGAAATGACTCGTATCATCATCACTGAGTTGTTTGGTGGAGGTCTTCGATGACAGGAGCATTTCCTCTGTTTGCCCTTGACCTCACCTCTCCACCAGCGCTCTCCATATTTTCTTGATTCGCGAGGGTGGCACATCGCCCTCAATGAGAACGGAAGGAAAAAAAGCCATGTGGGCACTAAAACCCAATCGTGGCGCCGAAATTCGGTCGTTTTCTCGAGAGCTTCGCTCAGACAAGGCGAGAAAGATCCTCAGAGGTGCTTGTTTCCGAAAGATAGGAAGCTGAGAGATGAGACAGCACATCCGTACCTCAGATTCATCGACTACATAGTCGAAGAATGGCAGCTCGTCATTTTGCTGCGACATGGCGCTGGGGATGTCGATCAATTGTTGTTTGGTGCTTTTCGAAGTTTTCGAACTGCTGGTCGAGTTGCGTTCTAGGCTGAGCGCTTGCTCATCACATTGATCTTTCGTTCTATATACAGTCTTTCTCGGAGGCAGAGCTGGCAGATCTGAGAGCGACCGGTTTCGCTTCCGCTTCCCGCCCGACTCTACCCTAGCAGGCTACCAGAAAAGGGCGCGTGTCCGAGAAATTTTACTCCCCGAGCCGAAAGCTTCGAGAAGGCTGTCGAATTCGCGATTAGTTTCTCTCAGCCACTCCGGGGTCGCCTGGTCAGAAGATGCTGAGAGCACAACATGAGACTGGGCTGGCTGATGGGTGGAACTTACTGGCTGGAAGCCGCCACAACTGTCCGAGTCTCCTTTTGTCCGACTGATGTGGGCTAACTCCAAGCGGAGTGCTGTACCAGTCCGCCGGTGCCCTTCTTAGGTATAAAAGTTCCTGCTCTTGACGAGTTGAGACAACGGCGATGAGAGCATGCACTGTCTTGACTGTGTGTTGGGTATCGTGAACCCAGCTTTCCTCTCCCCGCGTGCTGTCGGGCTGTCGGGGTGCGGGTCACGTTATCTTTCGTTGCGCATATCCCCTTCCCCTCCCTGCCGAGCGGGCTCGACATACAACGTGCCCAGCTCCCGCTCGCAGGGTCTTACTGCTACTTCCGCCGGTGGCCACTGCGACCGAGGATGTCTTGGTCATGCAACTGGACCCAGCCACCGGTCGCTCCTTTCTAGGTTGCCGGATAGAACCTCATTGCGAGACTCATCAACTCCCTAGGATACCTCTCTCCGACACTGGGTGCTCTCAGACGTCTCTTATTGTGCCAAGTCGGGGGCAAAAACATCTATGATCTGAGCCTCGGCGACCTAGCCCCTGGAGCGGAACAAAGAGGCTGATGGCAAGCCCTCTGTTTGGTGGCACGACCCTAGAATGGCTCAGGCGAGATTACCGACCCTACCGCCAGCGCTGGCTCAACGTTCGAGTCAAGACTGCCGTGGTCGAGGTACCCCCATCCCGTCAAGCATTGATCAACGATTGGATCAATCCCGATGGGGGGCCCGGGAGAGCCTGGCTGATCCGGGGGAGGCAAACCGTCCGGCATCCCGCTGTCGGGCTCTCATGCCCCGGCATTCTTCCCCTGGGTAGCTTGGCGTGTGGAATGCAGCAGTGGCTATTGGCTCTTGGAGAATTCGCTCTAGAACTTTGTTGTCATGGCACACATCACGTTCCGTCATGCGGTTTGTTGTCCTCAGGGGCGGCATGGCTCTGACACAGCTCTGGTGCCGACACGTCGTGGCCTTCACAATGCCGGCGCTATCAAAGAAACTTCACTCATCCTAGCATCTAATTGATCCCGAAGACAAGTTTGGCTCTGCCCACAATTTACACGCAATACTGCACCCTTGGTGGGACATTTGGGACATTTGGGACCTTACCACGCACGGGGGACCTGGGTAGTGAGAATTTCGAGGGCACAAGCAGCCAATATTCAGTATTCACCGAGGAAGAAGCAGCAGAACTCGCTCTTTTGAGCCCAGTATAGCCAGGCGAATGCGATAATGACAGCGTATTTATTGTTTTCTCTACGCCCTGGCGCACCGTCGAACTTCACAGGACGTAAAAAAAGGAACGCACAAGGCTCGAACGGAGGGAAAATGCCCACAAAACAACAGATTGCCACAGTCGACCGATAGCTCCGATTTGTGGTGAGCCTTGAGGAAGGCGGAATGCGTTGTTGTCTCCCCGGAGTCGCAATCGTATGCAACACATCACAGGACCGGAAGCTCCAAGCGAGGTATACACGCGTATGCCATGTTCAGGGGCAAATTCTGGGCCTCTCTGGATCTTTCTGTTGCTGCTCCGATCTCGACGGACTCGTGGTGTGGTGCTGATCGGGGTCGCAGAGAAGCATACGGTGCAATCTGTGGCTTTGAGGTGGTCCCGAGGACAGCTTGGTCGAACAGAGCATCAATGAGAAAATTTGACCTAGTCACATGGTCGCAAATATCCTTCTGGTAACACCACGGAATTTCTAAATTCTTCTCTGCTGGCTGGCGGCTGGCTGGCTGGCGTGGTGCCGGGAGACTCGAGCAAGTTTTGAGGCTGGCCCGAACGTGCTCCCCGGGGTTCATGACCTGGCCGGGGAGCCCAGCCTTGGTCGCCGACCACTCGTACTGTGAGGTATCTGCGCTGGCCAGGTCAACCACGCTGTTGCGTCTTGCTCCCGTCTGCTCTTTCTCGCTTGTGGCTAGCATGGTTCGGAGTTCTTCGAACCTCAAACGCAAAGTTCAAGTGGCATATTTGCTCTGGCAATACAAGCACCTCCCCTCGACAAAGCAGGCGCGGATACACTGTATGTACTGTTGTGGGTTGGGCGCTCACCATTAATATAGTCTCGATCTTGCCGAACCTTGCTCCCGTCCTTGCTACCCACGAAAAAGAGAGCGCGATGTTCGAAGGATTCCGAACTAGATACACTGGCGACGATACCCCAAGTTCTCTCTACGACGAATACGTCTCTGCTAAGATAGCGGACAAGTTATACTTGGGCACAGCCTCCGCAAGGAGCGAGAGCGATGCTTCTAGAAGCAGGATTGAGACGATAGCAAAGACGGCTCGGCGGTCCACCTACACAAGGATTCCACACTGGCACTAAAAGCATTCCAAGCCCCAACATCGATTCTTCCAGTTCCTACTGTGTACCCCCTAAACGAGGGTTGTCATGCCGCTTCGAATCTTCTAGACACACAATGAAGCAAGCACACGCCGCTTGCCTTCAGCGCACGAGGAAGGCCAAGCGCGGCTCAGCGGCAAATGCCATCCACTCCCGGCATCCCAACAGAGAAAAACAAGAGTAGACAAACGTTGGGAAGTAACTCAATGGCAACGCAAAGGGTCCGCCACAGGGTCCGCCAACCGGGTCACTGCCCCTGAAGACAAAACATCGCAAACAAACACCAACTACCTACAGGGCACCACTAGCCCGCTTGAATGCGCGCAAAAAAAAAAAAAAAAGAGAGAGAGAGAGAGGGAGAGGGAGGGAAAGTGTGCCAGACAGACAAAACGGCAAAAGAAATGCCCAGTAACAGGATTGAACTGTTGACCTTCGCATACCATATAATCCTATGGGGGTTATTAGTACGACGCTCTAACCAGCTGAGCTAACCGGGCTGGTCTGATTTATGACAAGCATCGCCGGAATCCTGCATCAAAACTGCCAAGCCCCCATACTTGTTCAACCAACCCCTTTTCTGCCTCTCTGTATTGCACGAACACCCCGGGGGTTTCACGCCCCTATTGCCGGGTTCCCAAGAAACGAGTATCTATGTAGATGTTAGCCTGCTCGAGCAGCAGCATCACCATTAACATTGTTTCTTGCAACAAATAATCAGATCAACGGTTAACCTCGAGAGCTCTCCTGAGGAGCGAGCCTCAATCCAGCCCATCCAGCTTTTCCAGCCAGCCGCAAAAACAATCGCCATAGCTATTTCATAATTCATAATACATCAATACCTTATCCACATTGCCTTCTCAGTAACGGTAGCCAGTGCCATCAGCCCTTTACCAACGCGTCCCATCGTCCCAACCTCCATTACCACCCACTCCCATAAGTCGCTACCTGACCACTTGCATCCTCCCAACCTACCGGCTGATAAGTAGTCTCTCTCCCAGCCGGTACATACGAGCTCCCATACGCAACAACAGGCGCCATCTCCTTCTCCTTGGCAAAACTACCCCTCGCAATCGCTGGTTCCCTCTCCCTTTCCTTTCCTTTGGTACTGCCACTGTCACTTTCTCCCTTTTCGCTACCACCACCCGTAGTAGTCCTCTTATCCTTATTGTGGGCACCGAAAACTTTGCACCACGGATACCGCTCTACTAGGGTCGCTACGAGCCTTCGTCGCTTGCTGTTGGAGTTGGCTTCGTTTTGCCGGATCTTTTTGCCGTGGAGATGGTCTCTTGCTTTGACGGCTGACTCGTGGTCAGCAAACTCGACGAATATGGTGTCGGTCGGCTCGGGCTTGTCGTTGCGGATGGGCAAGAAGAGGGTTTCGTAGTTGATGGCCAGGTGCTTGAGGTCAGGCGGGAGGTTGTGTTCGATCATGACGCGGTTTTGGGATTTGCTCCAGCTACGACCGGGAAGGTGGCGTATGCATAGGATTCGTGGGGAAGGGGCGGTGATGCTGCTGGATGAGGTGAAAGGGGGTTGCGTGGTGGCGGAGGTGTACCAATATTGTTGGTTGGTGTAGTACTCGAAACCACCGACATCGTAGTATTCCTGGGTGACGAGAGTTGTGGCGTACTGGGAGGAGCCGCTTCTGGTGCCGGGCCAGACGATGTTTTCAGGGGTAGGGACGAAGGCCTCTTCGGGCATCCGGACGGTAATTTCTTTGTACAGGTTGTCCACTGACACGGAGAGTTTGAGACCTCGAAGTCTTTCGCTCTGGAGGTGGTCTAGCAAGACGTGAGACGATGTCAAGATTAGGGAGTAGTCAAATCGTATCGGCGTTTCCTTACCAAGGGCGAGGTTGAAGTTCTTCTTCCCCGATACTCGCACCCATCCATTGACCCTTTCGCCTGCTGTCGGCGTGACAGGATATATCACGCAGTAGTGAACAGGGCACACCCGCTGCACGTGGGCTTTCAACTCTCTCCAGGTCGTGTCCGGGTGGAGCTAACGGCCTGTCAGTCCGAGCCTCGACGGCAAACCAAAGAAGATGATCTCCTTACACCACCCAGAGGGATGTAATAGAGCTTTCCAGCCCCTGGTGGGACCAAAACCGGCGGCATGTCCATGACAGAGGCGATAGACGGGAATTACTCCGGGATTCGAGGTGGTTGAGGCAAGGCAGAGAGACCAATGGTTTTGAGATGTGTCTCTAATACAACAAGACGTTCTGCTCTTAGGGTCGTCTACAGTCGGAGCCACGAGCTGGACTGCTCATTACGGACTGCTGTGAGAACCTGGGGGCCTGCAGACTCGACGAGCGGAGCGTTCGCCAGACAGGGTGGACAAGTCGTGACGAGACCACTGGGGAATCACCAGGCGCAGGAACCACTGTGCGCCCCCCGAGGTAAGAGTGCCTAAAGTATAACCTGAGCCAGGTATCCCGCTCCATTTTGGCTCGAGAGATACATCGTTGATTGCTACCATCAGAACGTGCGTGAAGGGTGACATAGCTGCGGGCCGACAGGCGCGTTGATTCTTTCGGATGCCAGTGAGCAAACATCGAGAAGCAGCCAGACTCGTATGCAAGGAGTCTGAAGCTTGTACCTTGTTACCGCCAATCATACTGCGCACTTCGGCGAGCGAGCCCCGGCCTCCGAGAGGGAAACCAGGTAGGCGGGGTCGCCAAGCAATCTTGCAACAACACCCTCGTTGCGGCTCAAGATACACGAACCAGAAGACACCGGACGACCGTCCAGAGGAAAACGGTTGGGCCGTCCTCAGGTGGGTGAAAGCACGGTAATATGGACCAGGGTGACGGCTGCACATGCAACGTTGACGCTGGTTGGCGAGACCACCGAAAAGAAGCAACCAGAGCATCAGACTAAGGCAGTGGAAGCGGCTCCGATGGCAGTCGATGTCATACCAACCTGATCAAGTCTAGGGCCATGTTTGAAGGCACATTTTCTTGCTCTTGACTGGCTTCTGCCCCAGCCTAAGCCTGGTCTTGAGCAAACATGGCGCAGGCCTCGGAGGCTAGGGCCCGCGTCTCAGCTGCTCGAGCACCTAGGTAGTTTGTTCGTGGCCGAGGAGGGAGGTATGCAATCACCCGGAATACGTACCCTTTGACAAGGTCTGGAGCTGTGAAAGAGCCTGAGACATCACCGCGCTAATTCCTTGGCGAAAAGTGTTGCGACCTAGAGGCACCGGGGTTTGCCAACGAGGATCGGGGAATGTGCCGAATCTAGGCGTCAGATGCGTGGCTGCCAAGGCACGACGTGAAGCTTATAGCCTCTGGAATCATCCGCCCCGACAACAGCATTCACAGATAGCCACCGAAGCCTATGGGATTCTTATGTTTGGATGTGACTGAATCCAGTGCGAGTGCTTGTTCCTCTTTTGGATCTTCCTGCATTCGCAGCGACCAGAGGTGTGCATACGTCAAACTGGCACGTCGCACAGTTGAAGGCGACGAATCATGTTTTGACCCGAGTGGGCGTTTGTCTGCCTCGACCAATAGCCAGTCCCAGGTTTTCGGGTCTCGCCTCCAACTACATGGGCCCCACAGCATCCGGGGGGTCCCCAGGGAGACGAGATTCGCCGGCGGATGCCTGTCCACCATGCAGGCCTATCGCTTGTGAACAAACGTGTCTTCTAACTCGCTGTCGTCCCCCTCTTCTGCCGGAACCAACTCCAAGGGGGATTCTTCTCGTTCTCGTGCCACACGGGCAACGCTTGGGATTTCGGGGCTTCCGTGATCACCCCATGGAGGCGTCTGATCCAGCTCCGCGACAGACGCAAGCAGATAGTTCTGGGCGTCGGAAAGAAACAGTGATGGGGGGCTTGACGTGTCAAGAGCAAGCCACGAGGCACGCAGCCTCCCCACCGCCTTGGCGCCTGGCAGGTGTTGAGCAAAATCCACGGACCGGGGCCCTTCCGAGAGGGGGTCCCAAACAAACATATTGCCGTTATACTGGTCTCCGTCACATCGGATAAGAAGCGTTTCGTGGATGTTTGGGTGCCAAGAAAGACTCGTGATGTTTCCATGGAACAAGAGTGCAGCGCGGAGTTCTGCGGCCTGCACATCCCAGATCCAGACAGTTCCAGGTGAATCGTCGAGCCGGGTTGCCACCAAAGCCGATGAGGGATCAAATAGTATGGAGACGCAGCCTGATGCCGACTCGGGCGCGTCTTGTGACCGGCCAGGCGGTGAGATCGTATGAATTGCTTTCACGAATGTATGGATCGACGGTCCAGTCTGCGAAATGCCCACCTGTTCTTGCCAGATCTGGTTTCCGCGTGTTAGCAAGCCAACGCCACAACGCTAGGATAACAGAATATGAGTACCTGGAGGGTGTCCTTGGGAACTAAGCTGGTCGGATGTTGGAGTCGCAGAGTCTCCGTAACTGATGACATGCTGAACATGTACAAAGACCTACTGTGGTCACCAATAGCGAGCTGTTTGGCGTCTGCAGAAAACTGCACAGTCTTTACACCGGCTCCAAGCGCAAAATCCTTGCTCTCGGAGGGCGGATTGGACGGGCCGGTCCAGGTCCGGAAGATGTGACCATCGGACGTGTAAAACAGCAACTTGTGGCCATGGGCAGCCGATTCCCAGACGACTAGCCACCTCCCATCGGGACTCCAGATGATTGCTTGGGCATCAACCGTATCGGGAGCCCAAGATCTCTGCAGCTCCCTCGTCGGAAAGCCATGGATGCTAATCATGTCCTTCCCGGCGGTCCTGGTCAACAGGGCAAGATGACGCGTCTGCGGCCGAAAAGAGAAGCACCAGGCGGCAGCGGACGGCGAGAGAACCTTAGGATTCGCAATGTCGATCGCTTTGGACGAAGCAAGGTCGTAAATCGAGAACTTTAGCCCAAACGACGCAATGACACAAACCTCAGCATCCGCGGACCCAAAGCCAACATAGGCGTGCTTAGTGCCGGGAGTAATTGGGTTCCGAATGGTAGCATTGAAGCTGTCATCAAGTGCCGAAAAAACCCTGATCTCGCTGGCATTGGCAACAAGGAGGAGCCGGGACGATGGGGACCACTGAAAACTGGAAATCGGACTGGAAAAGTCCTGAGGCAGCTTTATGACGTTGACGACCTCAAGATTGAGCACTGCGCGCACATTGACAACCGATGCGAAGAGAGTTGCAATGTGGTTCCCGCTGGGACTCGGGCTGCAGTGGGCAGAAGCTGTTGATTGTGGTCAGCAGCCATGCCAACACCACGACGCGGCCCGGAACATGGGCGTTGGAGATTAGTCTCACACTTTACGCTTTTGGAAAACCGCATCTTTGCAAGAAACGATGAGCTCTGGGCTGCCGGGGTTCTGTCGCTACCGCATCGATGCAGACAAACTGCTTGCACGGAAACAAGCGCGTCCGGACGCGGCGGGGCCGTAGAAAGAACGCCAAGACGGGACCTTCCTCGTTGGAGGGGGAGGCTGTCGGTGGGTTCTGACATCGCCGCCGTCCGGGACCCACTCACCCCTCGTCGCCTCTCACAGTGCCGCCTTCCGCCGTCAGACCCAGGGTCCGTACGTCACGGCTCACTCATCCACAGGGCGCAAGGTGAAACTTGCATCTTCCCTCTGCTCATTACGACTCCGGGGCCCGCAGTTCGCCCGTAGTTCGCCCGTTACTCAGCGGCATCTCGAGTGGCAAGCCGCTTGTTGTTATTTATTCTCTCATCCATAAGGAACGCTATCTTTCCCACGTCGTGAATGAGTCATATGTCTCCGCGGACTCAATTCACCAAACCATAAAACCAGCTCGCCATGCCCAGAAGTCCCATCACAGTGAACCCTGGACATTCCCAAAACGGCTGAAACCATGAAGACGACCGCGCACCGTGTCGCCCGGTGCTTGAGCGCCGGAGCACTGCAGGCGCCACGGACGGGTCGAGCATCCTCCATTCAGATGCGAAATGTTGCCACTGCAGCGGCAACAACCACCCAGGACCACTCCTTCTCGCAGCCTGAGCCCTTTCCGCCGGCAAATGACCCGGCGGCTGACGCTCGCCTCCGAAGGGACCGGATCCGAGACGCCAAACCTTTTTCGGCCTTCCTGACGGACAACTACAATCGGCAGCATGATTATCTGCGCATCTCCGTCACAGAACGGTGCAATCTCCGTTGTTTGTATTGCATGCCCGAGGAGGGTGTGCCTCTATCTCCCTCGCGGGAACTTCTCACCACCCCCGAGATCGTCCTACTCTCTTCCCTGTTTGTCACGCAGGGTGTATCTAAAATCCGTCTCACCGGTGGGGAGCCAACGGTACGGCACGATATTGTACCACTCATGCAACAAATCGGTGCTCTTCGGTCCCATGGGTTGAAGGAGTTGTGTCTCACTACAAATGGTCTTTCGCTTCACCGGAAGTTAGACGCCATGGTCGAAGCTGGGTTGACGGGCGTGAACCTGTCCCTGGACACATTAGACCCGTGGCAGTTCCAACTTATGACCCGCCGGGCTGGGTTCTCAGCGGTCCGCAAGAGCATCGACCGGATCATAGAGCTGAACCGTGCTGGCGCGGGTATCAAATTCAAGATCAACTGCGTCGTCATGCGTGGGCTCAACGACCGCGAGATTCTGCCATTTGTCGAGCTTACTCGTGATGAGAACATCGAGGTTCGGTTCATAGAGTATATGCCGTTTGACGGCAACAAGTGGAATAAAGGGAAAATGTTCAGCTACGAGGAGATGCTCGACGTTATCAGGGCCAAATACCCGAGTCTTCAGAGGGAAGTCGGCCACCGAAATGACACAAGCAAGACGTTCAAGGTCCCTGGATTTGCTGGGCGTGTTGGTTTCATTACAAGCATGACGCACAACTTCTGCGGGACATGCAACCGCCTTCGCATCACCAGCGACGGGAACATAAAGGTGTGCCTCTTTGGCAATGCTGAGGTATCTCTCAGGGATATCCTCCGCAAGGTGAACCAGGGCGAGCCAATCGACGAGAGTGTTTTGGAGTCCTTGAAGCAGATCGCCATGGCGGAGACCGGCTATGTTGCTCCTACAGGCAGCACGCCGCCATTGTTGGCACCAAACTCGGATGAGCTCCTCCAAGTTATTGGTACAGCCGTCAAGGGGAAAAAGGAGAAACACGCCGGGCTAGGTGAGCTCGAGCACATGAAAAATCGCCCGATGATTTTGATTGGTGGGTGATGTTCTTTTTTTTTTCACTTTTCTCTTCGAAGCATGCATACTGGTGTTGGGGAGCGTCTTGGACTTATATGAGACGGAGGGTACGAAACACATTCCTGTTCATAGTTCAGGTTTTGCAAATATCACGTACCTTGAGAGCGTTATACTGAGTAGGCAATGTAGATCAACCCTTGATTCCTCGTGCCAGGCCGTCGTATCCCAGACAACCCACGTCGCTCTTCAGTGCCATCGCCCTCCAACCTGCCTTCCCAGCATCCCAACTGCGTCTCTTCTCGACAACCGCTCGCAACTGCAAAGTTACAAAAGGCGTAGAACTCCCCAAACTCACACATCTCTCCCCCACGGGCTCAGCTCATATGGTCTCCATCTCGGAGAAATCACCCACCAAGCGCACAGCCGTCGCAAAATGCGCCGTCCGCTTCACCAACCCCGTAGCTCTCACGCTGATACGGGAGAATCAAATCAAGAAGGGTGACGTTCTCGGCGTCGCGCGTGTTGCGGGTATCATGGCCACGAAACGAACTCCCGATATCATCCCGCTTTGTCATCCCATCTCCATTACCCACGTGAGTGTGGAACTTGAGGTTGCCGAGGAGGAAACAGACGAAGATGCTCGTGACAATGGTGGAAGAGTAGATATTGAGGCAAGGGTATCGTGTGATGGCAAGACGGGCGTCGAAATGGAAGCGTTGACGGCGGCTAGCGCAGCTGCGTTGACAGTCTATGACATGTGCAAGGCGGTAGACAAGGGCATGGTTATTGAGGGGTTGAGGGTTGTGTTGAAGGAAGGGGGAAAGAGTGGGCGGTGGGTGGAGGGTGAAGTCGTTGAGTGATGGTTGGGCAAGATGGGGTTTGTCAACCTGAAGGGTTGGGTTTAAGGGGAAAGGACAAGCAGGGTCAAGGATGTTGGTCAGGGTATGAAACAGATAACTTTAAAGATATAGGGGTTAGCAAACGGCGAACGGATGCCTTGCAGTCCTGACTACACCAAAGACGCAATAGAAGATTTTTGACCAAACCACCGTGGTCTCGACCGAAAGCTGTGGCCCCAGGCCATAATTCCATCCGTAAGGCCGAAGCCGAAGACAAGTTGTCGTAAAAAACGCATACAAAGTGCTCAGTAGGTATGCAAAACAAGGCACAACAGATCCCCCAAAACCTGTGTTTGCACATTGCACCCGACAGTGCCAACAATTACAGCTACTGAGGCTTCAGCTCTTTCGACACACTCCTTGCAATCCCATCTGCAATTGCCATGGTCGTCACCATCGGATTCACACCGCTTGCACTCGGGAACACGCTCGCGTCGGCGACGTAGAGGTGCTCAGTCCCCCAAACCTTGCCCTTAGGATCGACAACGCCCGCGCCGGCGTGGCTGCTCATGCGGCAAGTGCCCATCTGGTGGGCTGACACAAATGACACGTATGGTGGGCTGTTCCCGATAGACCGTAGCTTGGCAAGCCATGCGGTAAACGCCGGGTCGGTGACGCCAGCGCTCTCGTTGACCGCTTCTTCGCGGACAAACGGCTCAACGCCAGGGAGGAAGGGATGGATTGCTCTGGCACCGGTGATGTAGCAGATCTTTGCGAGACCAATGATGCCCTCCAGGACGTGTGCTGCGTCGAAGGCAGAAACTCGATAGTCCATCGACGGCTTGCCTGTCACTGGGTCCGGGAACACACGGCCGGTATCGCGGTCTCGAGCGAGTGAGATGAAACCGGCCATTTGACGGAGACGGAGGGCAGAGAGCTTGAAGTCGAGGCCGTTCCGCCATGGGAAATGAGGCATGATAGCGTATGGCTGGTTAGGGTAAGCACGGGGAGTAAAAAGCCGAGAAAGGAGGACTAACCAGCATGCAAGTGGGCTCCAGCTTCGCGCCGTGTCCTTTACCGTCCAGGTTCTCGAAGTTCAAGCACACGCTGGTGATAATACCACCTATACCGAGGTTAGCGATCCGAGACGTGTAGCACGCAGTGAAGCCACTAACCCTCCCAAGGCCTGACGTCCTCGTCATACTCAGCGACTAGGAAGTTCACCGGGTGAAGATGTAGGTTGCTGCCAATGTGCGGGTTCTGTTGCGTCGTCAGCGATACGCCTCATCTTCCAGCAGGTTTCTTACCGTCAAGCCGCTCTTGGTCAAGATTACAGGGCTGTTCAAGGTTCCTGCTGAGACAATCACCTTTTTCGCTTTCACCACGACAGTTCGCTTCGTCCGCTCCCTTTCAGGGCCAACATTCTCCCCTTGGGCATCTCGAGAGAGCCAGGTGCCTCGGACACCAACGGCCTTCTTCTCCCCCCAACCAGCCTTCTCGTCCCAGAGTATCTGTTCCACCGCAAAGCCCTCAACGAACTTGGCTCCGTTCCGCCCGGCGTGAGGAAGCCAGCTGATAGCAGGACCTTGCTTGTCCCCGCTTCCACACCCTAGATGGCAGTGACCACACCAATGCTCCGCTCCACCGCTGTTCTGAGGGCAAACTTCGGCGGCCCAACCCAGTCTTCGGGAGCCCTCGAGGAGGACCTTGCCCCGATGGGTTTGTTTGACGTTGTCGCCACTTACGACGCCCATGAACTTACAGACCCGATCGAGGGCCGCCTGATACTCGGCCGTCTCAAAGAATGGCAACCCGTGCTCCTCAGCCCATTCCTTCCGCACAAACCCCTGGGTCTGCAAGCTGACACTCCCTACATCAAAAATTAGTCATCACTTCATTCACATCGAGCGAGCTAGGGTGTATGAGCAATGATTCTCACAGTTGACTGTGCCACCACCGCCCCAGCACGAGCCGGCGGCCGCGTTGACAGAGTTGTCGATACTGCCGACAAACCCGCTATTCTCAAACATATGGTGGGTCGCCGCCTCCTGGCTCATCGGCAGACGTTCGGGTGGATAGTAATATCCTTTGTCGACGACAAGCACCTTGTGTCCCTCTTCAGCGAGCACTTTGGCGCTGACACCGCCGCCTGGGCCGGATCCAACAATGACAACATCGGTCTCGATGACTGCGGGCTCATCTCCGGCAGGGAACTGCAGAAAATCAAACTCATAGCAGGGCTTGGGTGGCTCCCAGTTGGGTGGTAGAGCAGGAAAACCAAGCCCCTCTGTTGCCGCGGAGCTCGCCTTGAGCCAAATGACTTTTCCAAGGCTGCTGAACGTCTTGTAGAGGATGCGCGTAGCCGTGAACCAAGAATTCGCCCAGCGCTGAAGCACGGCTTCGCGCTCAGCGAGGGTCCGCTCGTGGACCGGGACCGAGGAGCCGGTCAAGAGCAGACTACCGGGGCGGGTCCTGCGGGATAGCGTCAATTTTAGGTTACAGCGGTCCAGTTAGGATCAGGGGGTGGACAAAATGCGTACGCAAGTGCCGACAGGGCGCCACCCAGTTTGTTCCGGCCGGACTCGGGAATGTTTTCAAATGTCCGGCGGAGGTCGTCCATCAGGACCGGGTTTGCGGAAAAGCGGTCCTCGAGGTACGCCTTGAGCACATCTGCCGACGGGGGCGAGACCACTGTGGCTTGAACCTGGGCTGCAAGCTTTGCAAGCTCGTCATCGTCGACGATGCGATGGGTCTTTATCTGGTCGTCCGTGACGCTGGATGCAGGGGTGATGGAGGGGATGATGGCGTCAAGCAGCGAGACTAACACGGCCCATTGTGTCTCGTCGAAATAGTCGCCTTTGGGGGGTGGCGGGAGTGGTGGAAAGGATGGGCCGTCTGCAGCCATTATGGAGATCGAGTCAACCCTAAATCCAAGTTTCCTCTTTTGAGTTTGTGGATGAACAACGAAATATCAAAATGTCACACATAATGCGGCCTATGTTGTCGTTCGCGCCGTTCAATACCCCAGAATTTGGACCTCGGCTGACAGCCGCCTTGACGCGTTCCCCCGCCTGTCAGCGCGCCAGCGAAACGACGGCGTGTTGAAAGATCGTCCATTTTCAGGGTCCCAAACCATGGCGGGGAAGTCGCTAGACTCGCTAGGGACGAGAATCTTGCCAAGGCCGGCAGCCCTTGACGGGGTACCGCGCCTTCATGGGCGTCAGCGTCCAAGAGCCGCATCTGAGCGCTACATTACCTCAGCGCGCCCTCTTTGGCATTACGAGGAGTTAGGAACTGGACCACATATCATCAAATAACAAATGGGATCGGAGGCGGAATGCGCTCGATGTTCCGGCAGGCGGGATGCCAAGACAAAAAGACCGCCCCCGAATTCGCGATGTCAGCTCTGTTTTGTGGCATGTGAGAATCCCGGGAAGGCGGGAGCGAAGAGAAGGCTGCATGACGGGCGTCCATCTGTTGGGGACAAGTGGATAAGGGCCCCTCCCGCAATTGTTGAATCAGCATCGACGAATGAGCGGCACGCCAATTATCCACGAAACCCCGCATCTTGACCTTCCAGCCTCGGGAGCTGAAGATCTCTTTGGCATCTGAATTTTCCACAGCAGCAAGGAAAGACCATGAAACCCGCCTTCTCGAAGCAAAACTGGGTCGCCCGTCGACAATCGGCGCGGACTGGGCCGATGCCATCTCAGCCATCGTTGGATAACGGGGCCCGCCGCGCCTGCAAACCAGCGGGATCTAGCCAACAGACGCCGTCGGGGTCCAGTTTGCCTTCCCGCATGCGCGTTTGCAACGCAACCAAGTGCCGTCCCTTGGCCCGGCGGGAATGTTCTCATTCATCAATCTCCCCTGTCGTTCCTGAGATACGGTGACGCCGGGAACGGCTGCCGCGGACGCCGAATGGTTGCTTGGACAAGGAATTCACCGAGATTGTCGCCCGCGAACGTAACCGCGAGGCCGGTTTACCCCTGAGGAAGGAACGTCATCTTGGAGGACCCTTGCCATGTTCGGTGTAAAAAAAAAGTTGAGCAAAATTCAAGTTCCACTGTAGAGATTCCGGAGCCTCGGTGCTGCGGGTTGTTCGTCTCTCTCTGGGCTCCGGTTCGGTCTGTCGTTCTCTGAGAATACCAGCAAGTGCTGGTCACGCTCTGCTTGTTTACGATGCGGTTTGTTGTCTTCAGGCATCATCCTCATGCCAAAGGAGCACGACAGGGATGTTTTCTCTTCTAGCTCATCCTCATTGTTGCTACTCCCGGTTCAGGTGACCTATCTAGCCCCTTGTCCGTCAAAGTTTTTGAGTTGTTGGCTCCTTCCCCCTTGATCTGTCCCGGTCCCAGGTTGCGCCACCGCTTGTGCCTGTGCCGAGGCCGCTGCATCCACCCCGGCCCGGTTGACGCGCAGATTGGTCGATCTTGAAAAGCGTTGGGAATTCAATAATTCAGAGCACAAGACAAAAAAGCCGACTGATTTCCCTCCACCGTGCGGCCATTTTCATCTGTTGGGTTTCTCTTTAGGTTCTCTCGCAAAGGATCGAACTATTGTCATCCAATTGAGTGGTCATTCTTTGCAGGAAACTCATACGACCCCGTCAATCGCGAAGATGGCGTCCGTCTCGTTCTCCCTCCCTGCGTCCTCGCTGTTCCAGTTCCCGCCCAGCAGCAACCCGCCATTCCTCTCCCCGCCGGCCCCGGGCACATCCGTCGGCGCACCTCCCTTCCACATCCCCGACCACATTTACAACGCCGTTCTGGACCCCAAAGTCCCCATCACTATCGCTGCACTCTACGCCGTTTCCGCCAAGGCCCTCAACGCCTACAACAAATCGACGGGCAAGAAGCCATGGGCTATTAGCAAGACGGCCGGATTCAAGGCCTTTGTCATTGCTCACAACATCTTTCTCGCAGTCTACTCGGCATGGACCTTCATCGGCATGGCCGGCGTCCTTCGCCGTACCGTGGTGAACCCCCTCGGTCCTGCCGGGTTTGCGGGCTTCGTCGACTCGGTTTGCAAGATCAATGGTCCCTCGGGCTTGGGCAATGCCGCCTACTTCGATGATGCCACCAACTCATGGCAATCTTACTCGCCCGAGAACGTCTTGACCAGCGACGGCATGCCTAGCAGCAGCAGTGTCGGTCGTTTGTGGAACGAGGGTTTGGCTTTCTACGGCTGGATCTTCTACCTCAGCAAGTTCTATGAGGTCCTCGATACTTTCATCATTCTCGCCAAGGGCAAGCTCAGCTCGACTCTGCAGACGTACCACCACGCTGGTGCCATGATGTGCATGTGGGCCGGCATCCGCTATATGTCGAGCCCTATCTGGATGTTTTGCTTCTATAACTCTGGCATTCACGCCATGATGGTGAGTACAATGCGACTGAGATCATGAGAACACCCGAGCTAACGACGCGCTAGTACACCTACTACACCATCACTGCATTCAACATCCGTGTGCCTATCTTTTTCAAGCGCAGCTTGACCACCATGCAGATCATGCAGTTCCTTATCGGCGGCTCGTACGCGATGGCGCACTCGTTCGTTTCGTACACCATCCCTATCGCCCTCACCTCCACCCAGAGCGCCGCTGCTGAGGCCTCTGCTGCCGCCGGTGCCAATGGCTCCACCGCCGCTGTTATCGAGAGCATCAAGGGTGCTTTCTCGTACAAGACGGTTCCCTGCATCGACAACAAATCCGCCACTTTTGCCGTCTGGCTCAACGTTTTCTACCTCACCCCCTTGACCTACCTCTTCGTTAGCTTCTTCATCGAGAGCTACCTCCGCCGCAGCAACGCCGACAAGAAGGGTGCCGCCAACAAGGCGTCAAGCAACAACATGGCCATGGCTGAGAAGGCTGGTTGGGAGGCGGCCAAGAGCGTCGAGCGTGAGGTCTATGGTGAGACCAACGAGGCCGCGAAGAAGGCCAACGGGCGGGTTCTCCGCAACCGTCAATAAACGACTCTCCCCCGACATTTTGGAACGGTAACAACTCTATCAGGAGTTCCCCGGGTTTCGGTTCACTGGGATAGAAAAAAACACAAAAGGGGGCGCGACAAATAAACCGGAAAAATAAATGGGGTGTTCCGTCTTGTAACACTAAAGAGTGATCGGTCTTGGTTAGAGCAGTGCGGCAGCCTCGCCGAGATTGGCGGTCGGCTGGCCCTCTTGATGGACATGGGTCTCGAAGACCGTAGGGGGAAATGCGTCACGAGAGGGCTCGGAACCGAGAGGCAAGTCGGGGTATCTGGAAGCTACGATTTGGGAATCAATCTCGATTGGCGACACACATGATAATGTCTGAATGATCAAAGACATGGCGGTTGGATGAGGTGGAGATATCAGCGAAGTTCAAGAACTAAGACATGATCGGGTGGGCAAAATCATTCAGCGGTATTAGCATTTTTAGGAGTATTGGGTTAAACCAGGAATCAGAAATTTCCATCTTCATGTCCTACTTCCCAATCTTGATCGTCACCACCCCCACTCCCGGCTTGTGCCGTGAGAGCTCGAGTTCAACTAAGTCGACTTAGATGAACTGCCGGCATGCGATCACCGATCTCGAAACCCCGCCCAATGCAGGTATTCCCACAGAGAGTATAACGCGCTGTGCTCGGCGATCTTTGCGACCAATCGACTTGGACACTTGCCGTGGAAAAAACACCACCATCACATGTTTGGAAACGCACACGGTTGAGCTGCGGGTTGGGCATCAAGACATTTCATCAAGCATGAAAAAAAGAAGGCCAGACCGTGCGACATACATACGGAGAGAGGTACTTTGTGTGTGTGTGTGTGTGTGTGTGTGTGTGTGCATGAGGCGGCAACGCCAATGCCAATGTCGAGGATGTCAAGGATGTCTTGCTTTGCCAACACTTCTCTCTGATTCCCCACTCGGGAGTCGGGGTTACATGACTCGTTGCACTCGTTGAGTGCTCCTCTCTCGGGGAACGGAATGCGACGACGGCCTGCGAGCTGACCTTGGTTTGCGGAGACGTCAGGTCGCCGAAAGCGCCATTGGCCCCCCATCTTTACCTCAACCCAGATCCATCGTGAGATCCATACGGGAGGGAGAGGAAGCTATCATGGTTGGGCTTGAAGCGGAAGTTAAGCATGTGACAGTGAGCATTGGACTCAACAAGAAAGCAAGCTGACGGGGCCGTTTGTGGGTTCACACCTCATCCAACGGGGAACTGTCATGGTGGAATCAAAAGTGATAGGTAGTGCTCTTTGTGTGTTTGGGTCTCCGACTCCCAAAAGGGGTCAGAAAATATGTGAATCTTCAAAACTACCCAGAGGGCGCCGTTTTGTAAATTCTGCTATTAGAATCAACTCAGTCTTGGGAGTAGCAGAGTCAAGTCGGGGCCGGCGCCTTCAGCACTCGTCCCGTATGCCCTTCCGCCCACCCCAATGCTTTCTTCTCTCACCACGGCTGAATGGCCACTCCGTGTACAAGCCCCCGCAGCAGTACTGTTGCGCCTCGCAGCTGTGATGTTAAGCTAGATGCAAAGACCCAATATGCAAACCAATGCTCCTGTAAACGCCTTGCTAGTCCTGTGCAACTTCACCCACCCACTTCTCAATGCATCCTTCTGTCGTCTCCTGGTGTCAGATCCGCTTGCTGTCCTTCGGACCGAACCCATCGACAGCGTATGAATATAAACCATGCCCCTTCCCTTGAATATTAAAAACAAATGACCAGGCAGCTCGTAGAGAACCGCGCCGACCAGGTATCATCAGACCAGGGAGTCCGCCCCGGTGTCTATATGCCGCCCTCTAGCTGGTAATAGAAAATTCTCTTCCCACGCGTCTAACGAGTCTCGTCTTCAATTTACTTTAGGCCGTCTCGTCTCGTCTCGTGTGTCAACGCTCAGAAAGTACTCCAATTCCAGTCTCGAGGCACACTCTGAGCTACTTCGGGAGTGGCATGTGGCGGTAACCGCATGGCAAGCACGGAGGTTGGCGATGCAATAATCGGGCTAGCTGGGCCATTCTGATCGCCGAGGCTGCTGTCCGACGAGGTCAGACTCGAGGACTGGCTGTTTGTTCGGCTGCGCCAATCCTTGAACTGGGAATAGCAATGGGCGCAGGCGCGGCAGTTGGTTCCTCTTGGGTTGTAGTTCGCATCCTGGTCCAGAGGAATATTGAAGTTGCTGTGAATGTCGCAAAAGATATTGCCACACTTGCGGCAGTGGTGGCGACGCGTCAAGTAGGTGAACTTCCTCTTGCACGTCGCGTGATCGCAAACGTCCGACTCTTCGTCGGGCTAGGATGGTTTTCAGTCAGCCGCAGATCTGCATGTGTATAATAGGGTCGCATGCGCCACCCGCAGTCACGGTGAGACGCGACGGGTGCACAAAGCGTGCGGGTGCCGGCCAGCAGGCTAAGACATGCTGCGGGAGAGGGTTGTTTCAAACATACCTTCCAGTGTTTCCGCGTGGGTTGCCCAGTGGGCTTGGGGAAGCTGTCCAAATTCCACTTCCCGTCGACGCACTTGGCGCTGTCGCCCGTGGATCTCCTGCTCAGCCGACCCAGGGCGCCCAAGCCGCCGAGACCAATGAAGCTACTATTCGACCGCAACACCCGCTCTTCCGCATCGTCTTCATCCTCGGGTTTTGCCCGGGGCGGAGGCGCTTTGGAGGGGAACTCAGTCGGCCGCAGCACGGCGGGCACGAATAGTGGGCGAACCTGGCGCCCAAGTCCGAGATAATTCCTGGGCGACGTGGGCGATGCGTTCCCGGACGTGCTGAGAGGCGAGATCTGGGGATTGCTGCCCGCGTTGGCGTTGTACTGTGAAGACGGCGGGAATGGCGTCGGGACGGGGGCCTGCGCGAAGACGGGTGGCTGTTGGAATTGTTGGGGGGTTGTTTGCGGCTGGGGTAAGTAGAAAGCCTGCTGCTGGTCCGGCATCCGTGGCATTATGAAGTCGGTCGCCATCTTAGCGCCGACGATCCTGTCTATCGCGGGGCTCTATCGTGAACGCCCGATCTCGCAAGGTCGAGGGCAGCGATGCGATGGGCTGAGGGCTGAGGACTGAGAGCGCGGGCAGTGGGGGTCAATGAGACTTGCGCGGGTAGCAAGAGCAAGCCGTTGCCGGTAGTGTGTGTAAAGCCAGCGTGCGATGCGGAGCCACCACGACGCCGTTCACGAGCAGAGATAACAAGTGCAGCTGCCCCAAGAAAGCTTACAACCCACAGCAGGAGACGAGGGGTGAAAGGGGAACCGGTGACACGAGATGCCCAGTATTGAGAGGTGGTTCAGGAGGGAGAGCAAGGACGAAGACGGAGAGCTGAGGGTGTCGGGAAAGTCGCCTAAACTTCTAGTCCGCTTCCACGGGGCGGCGGAACAAGTGGGCGGCGAGGAGCGCGAGGTTTCCACTCGGCAATTAGCGGGAGAGGGTCGTGTGCAAGAGACGGCTGGGAAGGTGCTGGGCGTTGGGAGCTGGGAACTGGGGTGCTGCCACCGGCCGCTGGTTCCTTCCTGCAAGACACCCAGTGCCACAGCTGGACTAAGATGGTTCCGAGTTAGAGCTGGTCGGCGTGCCGTCAATGAGCCGTCCGTGAGCAACAACGAGACGACGAGGGGGAGGGCTTGGCGCGAGTTGAGCTTGTTGAGACAAAGAGTCGGCGAGCTCCTTTAAAAAGACAAGATATGGTTGGGTTGCAGAGGGCGGTCTCTCAAGGCCTTATCACTCTTATTACCGGGTGGGCACCGATTCTTAATAAGAGGGAGGTCCTGGTCCAAGAAGGGCGTTCCCGAGACTGAGATCTCGGGCTGGGCAAAGAGCGGTGGAGCCGGGGCCCAGAAATCCAAAGCAAGCCAGCGACAGAAGAGAAGGACAGGAGGACACATCCGGGTCCACGAAACCCTGTCCTTGCCACGGTCGACCATATGCTTCGAGAGCCGAAATGTGTATCTCGTTTCCCAGGCCCTTCCCGTCTCTCTGCTCTAGCTATGACGCCAACAAACCCAACGGTCGCCCTTATCGCTGGCCTCATGGCACATCATGACCGCCGCTGATAAGCAGCTGAAGCGGCTCTGGTGATGACATTCTCAGGGCGGGGATTGGGCCCCGAGGCGAATTGCGATCTGGGTAAGGCGGGGCAGCGCTCCAGCGCCGTCCTCGGAAGCCGTTACAGTCGCTTTGGTACCCTGTACATGGACACATGCATGAACCTTACGGCACAGCAACCCTTGCACGCTAGAGGGTCGAGACCTTTGACTTTCAGTCGGCTAATCGACCAAGGGAACTCGTGCGGCCCGTGCTCTGTGTATCGCCCGCTGCAACACAACAACCTAGCCGCCTCTGCTGTAAGGCAGGGCGCTGAATGTCTGCTGCTGTAAATCCCGCTGAGGAGTCTTGCACCGTAGAGAAATCCTGAGGCTGGCCATCTTCCATATCGAAGTGCTTGAGGAGGGTCCGTGTCTCAGGGGGCGGTAGCTGACGGCGATCCGAATGACTGACAGCCGCTGTTGCTCATCTGACACGTGAGCTGTCCAAGCCGAGCACGGCTTGGCTCCCATTGCGACGGCGAAGTGTTTTGCCGGTGCCGTTCTCGACCGCCTCGTTGTCGTGCGTCAGCTCCAGCCCAGACCACAACCATCAATCTGGCAGCCTACCGCACCACGTTTGTCGCTTGCATTCAAGACCCCTAAACACTCTGTGGCAAAAGCGCTCCACCGAAACACCCCGCCGTCGCGATCGAGAGAAACGTGCGGCCATTTTCCCAGTGCAGCGACCGAACGAAAGTGGAACGAGGGGCCTCCGCAAACCTCGGAACCAACCCCACATCTGCAACGCCCCCATCCATACGAGGACGCCGACGAACGACAGCACCGCCGCCGACGCCCAACGCCTCCGAACCCCGACACGCACTCCGCTCGCTGGTTGCTAGTCCCGCTCGCTGCCGTTTGGCTTGGAACATCCGAAGTCGCCCAACATGAAGGTCTACTACATCGGTGTGCGTTTGTCCATGGCCCAACGCCGTCAATGTCGGTGAGCCGTTGCTAACTCCCAGGTCAGATCATAGACAACACCAAGCAGCCTGCTGTGCAGCTATGCGCCGAGTACGAGCTCAGCGACTTCTCTAGGTTCACCAGGGGCGAATATGGCAACTTCATGACCATGATCAGCAAAACGGTGGCGGAGCGGACAAAGCCTGGGCAAAGGAACAGCGTTGAGGAGCAGGACTATGTCGTCCACTGCTATGCGCGGTCCGAGGGTGTCGCCGGCGTCGTTATCACCAAGGACTATCCGCACATTGCCGCCCACAGCGTGCTGTCCAAGCTGATGGACCAGTTTCTCGCCGAAAAGCCCCTCACCTCGTTCCAGGGCAAGACAACGGACAACGCGGTCCAATGGCCCCCACTCAAGGACTTTTTGAGCAAATATCAGGACTCCAACGAGGCGAACAGCATCGCCAAGATCCAACAGGAGCTGGACGAGACCAAGATCGTCCTCCATAAGGCTATCGATAGCGTAGGTAGAAAGTGCGGGAAGGCTGCAAGCAACTACTTGCTAACAATATGATAGGTCCTCCAGCGCGGCGAGAAGCTTGACGACCTGGTCGCCAAGAGCTCAGATCTCAGCGCGCAAAGCAAGGCCTTTTACAAGACGGCCAAGAAGCAGAACTCGTGCTGCCTGGTCATGTAAGCGCCATTGCGGGGCGCGCATATCTGCCGCATTTCGACGAGGATCGGACAGCGGCTGCAGGATGAGTTGAGGGGTTGCAGCATAATGGGTCAATGTAGAGCATTGAATACGCACAGATATCTATATTTGCCCCGGAAGTTAGGGCCAGCGGACGCATTCACACAGCACTTGAGACCGAGTTACACGACAGCCACAAGGGATGGCATGGCTCCACATGAGGCACTTAATACAACGAGATCCGTTCAGCGCGCAGTTGTTGACTCGGTTGTGCTCTGATTTCCTCCCTTCTCCGTCTTGAGTCGTGCTGTGCCAGACTGTCAACAGACGCGGGAGTGGCTACCCCTATTCTATAAAGGGGTCACGTCTCGTCTCGCTTCGTAGTGGCAACATGTCTAGCTCCCTGGTGAGGAGCTTTCGAGGCTGTAACCCCGAATCCAGGGTTCTTGACAAGAGAGCGTTTACCAACGTCACACCCGGCTAAGCCATTACCCCTGGCAAGTAGACGCTTCGCTTGTACAGAAAACAAAGTATCGGTTCCTCTGCGGCACCAACCACACACCACCCCTTTGTGGTTGCCCCTCTAAAGATTACAGCGTCTCATCGCAGATCGAGATGATGTCTTGCTGCCATGAGCCTCGGAGCTGATCTGTCGGGCAGTCAATGATGACGACCGTTGCTTTTCACTAAAGAGCTCTCCGACAGGCCAGGATGCGAAACCCTTTTGGCGAGCGATCTTCATCCACACAGCGTTCTTCTTTGCCATTTCAAGAGCGGGAGCTGGTTTTGCCCCCGGGTGGCGGCCCCAAATTGGGAAGGTACGTGGGCGACACAGAGCGAGAGGCGGAACACCTTGAAAAAAAAAAAGACCGTTGCCGTGATTGGCGCACAATAATTGAGGGAAAAGAAAGTTATCGTCGAGATATGATTGGGCGGCGCGGAGAGAGCGGGGGAGAAGCGCAAGTTCAATGTGGAGAGCGGCGGCGGCGCAACGCAACAGCCAGGACAGGGTCTTACTCTGGTCGTCGGCGGCGGCTCCGGGGTCTGGTCTGTGCAAGATGGAGGGACACGCGAGCAGTTGCTTTGCATGTCTCCGAATCCAGACATCCGTCGCCCAGTAGCCGGTGACGGGTGTCTTTGCCGCCTGCCCGGATTTTTGTCAGTGGCTGGCTTACTGCGTGCCGCAGTTTCCGCACCGCCCACAGCAATGTGCCAAGATCCAAAACATCCCCGGAGAAAATTGTATATTTCATACCTCAAAGAAAACTCATCATGATTTCACCTTTTCCCACCCATCCCCCCTCATGTTCCCAGCAAAACAGCCAGCCGTTCACCTCAGCAGCACTTCACCTAGCCGCATAAACCCCAGGCTTACCGGCCAACCAACCTACCAACGGCTTTCCTGTTACGTCACCGCAACCAGGGGGGAATTGGCCACTCAGCTTTTGCGAACTGGGCCCCGGTTCATCGTCGGAACACCACCCGACGACACACACACGCAGAAACCATGGTCGTCGCCGATGGCCGGTTTCCGACGCTAGGAAACTTGTGGCAACTGGTCGGTCGGTCGGCTCTGCGCAGTTGACATTTCCCCTCTCCCATCTCTCTCTCTCTCTCTCACTCTCTCCCACATACACCCCGACGTAAGGGGGGAAGAGGGGAAGAGGGGGCGGCACCAACGCCCAATATCCCACCTACCTAAACTCTCCGTCCATGTAAAAGTAAACAAACTCCAAAAGGGGGAGCTCCGACGCACGCACGCACGCACGCACGCACGCACTCCTCCCCAACCACCGACGATACCGGAGTTGATAAAACGTCGGGCCTACATATTTCTGGTGTCTCCCAGTAGGGTCCATTAGTAAGGGCAAAACCCCCTTGGAACATTTGCTCCGCTGTCAGGGGAAGTGGGCAGGAGGATTATCCAGTACGTAAGATAGCGTGGGAGAGTTTTTTTTTGAGGGTTTCCAGCCAAACGTGCAAAACAACGCGACAAATCTCAAACACAACCCCCAACGTTTGCCCAGAGCCCAGAGATTCGGCTATGGAAAGCGTCTCTTTTGCTTCCCGTGTTGTCCGTCAGCTCAGGTCCCGTTCCCGCCGTGGCGCCTCAACCCCCACCTTCGGTTACTGTGCTGTGTTGTGTTGTGCATGGTGGCAAGGTGCGAATATGTATGTGCACGCAGTGCCTGGGTGCCTGGCTAGTCAATTGCGCGGCCCGGCACTTACACTAATTGTAAACAAGCATTTGGATTGGTTTTTGTTGTGTACAATACCGTCGCCGCTGGGTGGGGGTTTGCAGGGTGGGACGTAGAGAAAAGTGGGAGGTGGGTAGGATTGGAGGATAGAGTAACAAGAGCCGCTTGACGTGGGACATCATGGCCCGCGCTCTTCAAGTTGGCGTGGGTTTGTCCGCGGACGCTGGAGGTAGGCGCGATACGCGTCGTGCTGAGAACTCGCCGTGCTTGACGCCGATGAAGAGGTTGGGAAGCCCTGGAATCTGCGCGCGTGAAGCAGGATGGATGCTTGAACTGTCCAAGTGGCGGACCAACTTCCAACGGTAGTTATGTGCTGGTTGCCATGCGTAACCCGTTTTCGCCAACAAGCTTATACTACACCGATGTGCTCTTGTCGAGTACCTACCTAACAGACCCAATGTGAGCCCCATACTCGCAAGCAAACGATCGCTGCAACCCAGCGCACGTCGAATTATTCGAGTACATTACTACCATTTTCGTTCCTTCGCTATGTAACCAAGCGAGAGCGTTTAGCCCAAGCTGGTGAATCCCGTTGGCGAAAATGCCACACAAGAAGCCTCCCGAGCGAGCGAGCGAACGGGGGCGGGCCGTCCCAAACCTCGACGGAGGGTGCCTCATTACGACCATCTTGCTCCTAGCCTCCCCCCAGCACCAGGCGTGGTGAGAGCTGGCAGATTGGGTCTCGATCCGGCCACCCGTCCTAAAACCATAAAGGGGTATATCCATACAAGAAGAAAAGGACCCGGGGAAAAAAAAATCTTATGTACATCATTATCGCCTCCTCGACGGGAGAGTATCCTCAACCCGGCGGGGCTGTTCATCATCCATCATCATATCAAACCCTTGTTCACTGGGAGGGTTGTGGATCCCTGGGATGCCGACTTGCCCGGCCATTTGCGGCACCGGTCTTGCGCCGGCTTGGTTTTCGCGCTGTTGTACCCGTTTGATACGACCGGTCTGCTGGTCAACCCACGAGTTGACAGACCGGAACCGAGGCGGCATGTCCTCGCTGGCCTGGGTGTAGACTGTGTCCCTCTTGCTTGGCTCCTGAGATTGCCAGGAAAACCTCGTGTTGTTCTGAGTGCCGGTGCCGCCAGGGTAAGCACTAGAGGGCACCCTAGGTACTGGGATCGTCGGGTCTGCTGGAACAATGATATCGCCATCCCCGAATCCCGAGGACAGTGATGAAAGTTCGCTCGCCCTGTTCACTTGCCGCCGTCCTGGGTCGTAGGCTGCGGAGGGCGTTCGAGCCATCTCGGACTGGTTGTAAAATCCCGGCCCGAGTTTCGATCGCAGCGAACTAGTACCGCTCGCGGGCGTCATGCTCGCGAATTGTGCGGCGTTGGTTGAGCTGAACGACTCTTGGGTTTGGTGAGAGAAGAGGATGACTGTCGAGGGAGTGGTAGTATTGGCGGATACATTCCCTCTGCCGCCTCGAGTCGCACTTGTGGGGTGAGAGCTCAAAGCGCTGACCGGATGAGAACTCAGAGGTCTGGGGCTCGACGAGGTTTGGGGGGTGAAATGCGGCGGCGCCGCCGGTATTCCAGTTGTCTGCAACCGCGGAAGCTGTGGCCGCTCATCTTTTCTCTCCTGCTTCTCGTCCGGCATCCGGTAGGAATATGACTTCTCGTGTCCATAGAAGCCTCCGAGCGGCACTGCCTTGGCGCCTGCTGCTTTCGAAGCGTACGTAGGCGGGCGGTCCTTGATGGGCACCGAGTCGCCAAGATGTTCCCAGGGCCTATCCTTAGAGAAGCTCTCTTCGCTCGAATTGGGCAGCCCCTTGGAGAATGGCAGTTTTAACGCGGGGCGTTGGGAGAAGAACTTCCTGAAAACGCCGAGGCTGTCGCCACTGTCACCGCTGCCCCTGCTGTTCCTGTTCTTTCTCCTCCTTACTCGGCGGAATATCATCCAGCCGATGGAGACGACCATAACAAATGCAGCTACATACTATAGTCAGCTTCTGCGCACGCGATGGGTAGCTGCGGATACTAACCGATTGAGCCAACCGAAATCATGGCCCGCTCTGCCATCGGATCCATACCCTGAGGAGTATCGCTTGGGGCGGCACTCCCAGCAGCGATACCAGTCTCTGTAGGAACTAAGGGCGCTTCGCCCAAGCCATTGGTGGGCTCAAGAGTTGTCGTACTTATGACAGTTGGCAATGCAGGCGGGGCTGTCCCTGCGTCTGAGAGTGCTGTGACATCTGGGGATGGGGCCGACGAAGATGAATCCGTCCCGGTTGCAGGTACGGCTGGTGTTTCGATAGGCCCTTCGACCACTGCGAGGGCCTCTGTCGTCATCAGAGGAATGAAGGCCGTCACGGTATTTGGGTCCGCCTACACACAACGTTAGAATGAAAGGCAGTGTCATAAAGCCCAGTTGCGCTCTTACTGATGGGGTAACAGTCATGGTAGACACTTGAAGCACAGTCGTCGGCGCTGGCGGGGGTATTGCCTCAGTGGTCGCGGGGGGAGGTGCTACCTCGGCGGGTGCGGTCGTCGCTGGTGGTGCCGCCGCCGGGGCTTCCGGGGCGGTAGTTGGTGTCGGGGGAGGAGACGGCGCTTCGGTAGTCGGAGTTGGAGGTTCCGGCTCGTCATCATCGTCTTCATCATCATCGGCATCGTTCCTGTTTCCCCCTCCGCCGTCACCACCTCCACCGCCCGTACGGTTCCCACCCCTGTTCCTACCATTACCACCACCGTTGTTCCCTCCTCCACCTCCTCCACGATTGTTACCACCACCACCGCCGCCGCTGTTGTTGCCTCCTCCACCCCCGCGGTTCCCACCCCTGTTCCTACTATTCCCTCCGCGATTCCCACCCCCACCTCCACCATCACTTTCGTCATCGTTGTTGTTGCCGCCTCGACCACCACTTCTGTTGCCGCCGCCACCCCTGTTTCTTCCCCTGCGGCCCTCGCTGTCACTATCGCCGTCTTGTCGAACGTCTAGGTTGATTCTTCGCAACAACTGAAGCCCTTCAGGCCTGTCTCTTCGCCCCTCACCCCACCGCCGTTGTGTTACTGGTGCCATTCCCTCTCCCCCTGGCATCCTATCCAACCTTGTGGAGACGCCAGAGTGTGTGTTTGGCTTATAATGCCGTGACTCGGAAGAACGTTGATGTCATGAATGCTCACGTTGGTGTGTGTTGTTCAAGAAAGGCCTTGTAAAGCGAATGGGGGAACCAGGCACGTGGGATGCTTGCTCGGAGAATTTTCAAAGAGGAAACAGGAACCGTCAAGAAAAAAAAACGAGATTATACGAATAGAAAGGATTGGAAGGCCCGCCTTGGGGAAGAAGAGAAAAAAAGAGAGCGAATGGAGTAAGGATACTGGGAAAAGAGAGAGTGTGGAGGAAAGTTGCTTGGAGTTGATCAGCAAGCTGCCGAGCATTCAAGCATAATGGATCGAGCCCCAAGCAGCCTCCCGCGACAGGGATCCGGTTCGGGTAAGGAGAAGATGAAGGGAAGACAGAGACATTTACCGGTGCCCCTTCTGGACAGAGGAGGCCAAGGGCACGAGGCGTCTCAAGAGTCTGGGTCACGTACCAGACCTCTGTGCGAGCCATGACCCCGGAGACAGGATCAAGGGTCAACGGGACAGCACGAGCCCGCGAACGATGGACCGCATGGGCATCGGAGCCGGAGGGAGTCACACAGAGCGCCACTACCATCTCGCTGCGTGGTTCGGTAGGCATTGGTGATAGTAGACCTGGGAAAGCGGAGGCGCCTCATCGGCACGCGATGGCCCAGGGGCACAGGTGCAGCACGCGCGGCATGGGGGAGATCGCCAATGGGTGAGGGGCGAACATGATCGGATGTGCTAGTTTGGGCTCCAAGCCCATTCACCCCGCTCTACCGATCTGTCAGCTTCGTTGCAGGACGCTGCCGGATGCGTGCTTGCCATGTTGCATTGTCTTGGTGCAGGCAAAAGACAGCACAGTTGCGACATCGACCAAGTGGACGACAGGGGTGGCGTTGTCTCAGCCATGAGCACAGCGTTTCAGCGCGTCAAGCGACAGGGGTTTTGGTGATGACACTCGGACGGAGCGACTGGCGAGTTTCAACTGACTTCTTCGGGTTCCGGACCTGAGCCGCTTCAAATTGGGCCTTTCAACACCGCAATGGAATCTGCGTCCAGCAGGGCTTTGGTTACCTATCTGTGGTGGGCTCCCGAGATCCGAGTGCGTCGGGAAACATTTTGATAATGTATCTGATACCGACATGAGCAATGTCTGAGTTTGTTCGGTCCTGCTGGCTGCCTGCTTGCTCGATGCTCGCTGCCGGGTTGTCGGCACCGCAGTTTGCAGAAGCGGGGATTGAACCTGTGTTGCAAAAGTGGTTTTGCTGCTCTAGCCTAATTGCTCAGGTGCTTCAGAATCTGTGCTGGGATAAGAAACGGCATAGGAGATCGGTCGCGTAGAATTAAAAGGAGCGCCAATCCCGAATGTTTCGCGAAGCCTAGGATTTGGGCAAAGACGACACAAGCTAACGGCTAAGACGGACTGGTGCATCGGTGAGAGCCCGTGAGCGGCTCACTGTGACGTCGAGTGAAGCGCCCTCGTGACGGAGGCTGGGCAAGCAATGCGGAACTTTTTGAACGGATCCTTCTCTGCCCGTTCCGTGATCTCTTGGTCCGGTTGGTGATCATCCATGCCGCTCACGAACAAATCGACTTTGTCCGTCTCAGAGCACCAGGCAAAAAAATCCCCGATCGGAATCGCGGCACCGGGCGAGGGGAGACGATCAGAACATTGGCAATGGTTGGCAACGAATATACCGTGGCAGAGTGCAGAGAGTTGGGGGTTTCTGCCTACCACCGAGCCGAGGCAGATGAGTTCCGCTAGGCGCGGCGTGGATTGCCCGGGAAATACGGCCAATAACCGCCAAGACCGGCCGCCAGCCCCCGGAGCCGAGCTCCGTTTACGCCCGGCTTCCGCCACTCCCACATGCTCTTAGGGCCGACTCGGTTCGGCTCGGGAACGGGAAAATCCGGATGCACCTAGGAATCACATGCAACCCCTCTCTGCTTGCTTTCACAAGGGGACGCGGGTATGGTAGTATCATCCTGGGACTCGGAATCGAGATTTTGTATCGGCGTCTGGAGGCGGGGGCGTCAACTCGTCGTTCTGTCCCCGAGACCGGCAGTGAGGCCGATATCCCAGGCGGTGTCAGCGTGTGAGACTTTCACGGGAATTCCCTGACACGAGGTTTACTGCGCCGCGCGCCAAGTGGTTCCTAGGTGGCGAGATGCGGCGGAAACGCCGTTGCGGCTGTCATTCCCCCCCCCCCCCCACCACTTGAATGCACAGGAATTCCACGCTCTCTGAGTGGCTGGGAGTCAGGTTGCAGTCAACAGCTGATAGCGGTCTCAAAGGTGCGAGGTTATCTGTCTTAGGACCTTGAGGGATTTGATACCATTGAGCGCTGGGGAGCGCTGGAAATTCGCTCTTGAGGCTTTCAATTTTGCGATGTTTTCGGGCTTCCGCCCTGTCACCAAACTCTAGAGCGGGATGGCCTTGCCATTGCGAAAGACCGGATCCTGGCGTCATACTTCTAATCCCTGGAAAAATGGGGAGTTGTCTGAGGCTCTCCACTTTGGCACCTGCTTGGAGCCGGTAGCGGATAAACCCAAGAGGTAAAAAAAACAGCTCGGTTTTGTGCACACCCCATTTTTGTTTCTGGCACACCGCTCCCACTTATAACCCTGGCCCGCCAATGTATCTGTGTGCCTTTGGAATGCCGCTTTTACTCTACTTTGAAATTGCTGATATGTTTTTTTTTTGAATTGAATTGAATTGAATTGAATTGAATTGATTGAATGTGTATTTAAAATTCTAAATTGGCCAGTTTATAACTGTTGATGCCTTTTTGGAAGGGATAGAGGCCAAAACGTAGTAATAGATGGCTTGAGTGGCGCTACCAAAGGCCAGGGTTGTACATGGGCGCGGTGTGTCAAAACTAAAATGGGGTGTGCGAAAAATAGAGCTCAGAAAAAAGGCGCGACCCCTGGCTTCGCTTATCAGATACCAGAACGGCATTTTGGTGACATTGAGATGTTTTGATTTCTGACTCCTAACCTGCTCAGAATTTTATTTCTTACTCTTCCCTGTGTTCCACTTCTCGTTCCTCCAGAAAGCTGCACGTTTTGCGAGTAGCAAACGCCAATTGGGCACAATGTCGTCCACAGCGAGAGCCCTGAGCAAGCTCCCGATCCGATCACAGCCCCAGGCTGTCTCGAGACTGTTTGCGCAGACACCTTGTCGTACCATTGCGACAAGACCAGCGCTGAATAGCAGGCAAATCCTACAGCGTCAGTTCCGAAGGACGTACGCCGACGAGGCTTCGCCGGCTCCTTCCCCCAAAAAACCACGGCGATTCCGGGTATGGCGGTGGTCGTGGAGGTTGCTCAATCTCTCGGTCCTTGGCGGCATTGCCTACATTGGCTATGGGATCTACGAGGACAGGAATCCTGAGCCGCAAGTTGAAGCGGATCCGAACAAGAAGACGCTCGTCATTCTCGGTATGGTTCCCAGTGATGCTGGAAATACCCCTCACTGACATGCTGCCAAGGAACTGGCTGGGGCTCTGTCTCCCTTCTCAAGCGCCTCGATACCGAGAACTACAACGTCATCGTCATCTCCCCTCGCAACTACTTCCTCTTCACGCCACTCCTTCCATCATGCACCACGGGCACCATTGAGCACCGCTCTATCATGGAGCCTATACGGACCATCCTGAGACAGAAGCGCGCCAGCGTCAAGTACTACGAAGCTGAGGCCAGCTCGATTGACCCTGACCGCAAGGTTGTGCGCGTCCGCGACGACTCGGAGGTTCGCGGCTCAACGGTGGAGGTGGAGGTGCCGTACGACATGCTTGTCATTGGCGTTGGCGCCGAGAACGCCACGTTCGGTATTCCCGGTGTTCGCGAGAACTCGTGCTTCCTCAAGGAGATTGGCGACGCGCAAAACATCCGCAAGAAGATCATGGATTGCGTCGAGACGGCCGCGTTCAAGGACCAAGCCCCTGAGGAGATTGACCGTCTGCTGCACATGGTTGTGGTCGGCGGTGGCCCGACGGGCGTCGAGTTCGCCGGCGAGCTGCAGGACTTCTTTGAGGAGGATATCAAGAAGCTCATTCCGGACATCAGTGATCGCTTCCGCGTGACGCTTATTGAAGCCCTCCCCAACGTCTTGCCGAGTTTCTCCAAGCAGTTGATCGAGTACACCGAGAGCACGTTCAAGGAGGAGAAGATCGACATCAAGACCAAGACCGTGGTCCGAAAGGTGACGGACAAGACGGTCGAGGCCGAGATTACTAATCCCGATGGTAAAAAGGAGAAGATCGTGTTCCCCTACGGCCTCCTTGTGTGGGCAACGGGCAACGCCGTGCGCCCCGTCATCCGGGACCTCATGGCCCGCATCCCCGCACAAAAGGATTCTCGACGCGGCCTTGCCGTGAACGAGTACCTGGTTGTGCAGGGTGCCCGTGACATCTGGGCCGTCGGTGACTGCGCCGTTGCTGGATACGCGCCCACTGCCCAGGTCGCCAGTCAGGAGGGCAACTTCCTGGCACGGCTGTTCAACAACATGGCCAAGACCGAGCAGCTGGAGGAGAAGGTTCGTGACCTCAGCGGGTCTCTTAACCTGAAGCCGGGCAACGCAGCGGAGATCTCGCGCGAGATCGAGACCTACGAGCGGCAGCTGCGCCGCATCAAGGATATCAAACCTTTCCACTACAGTCACCAGGGTAGTCTCGCCTACATTGGTAGTGAGAAGGCCGTCGCCGATGTCAGCTGGTTCAACGGGAACGTAGCGAGCGGCGGCAGCCTAACCTACCTGTTTTGGAGGAGCGCCTATCTGTCCATGTGCTTCAGCAGTAAGTTTTGCCGCCAACAAGACAACCAACGAACACATACTAACTTGGCTCTAGCTCGCAACCGGCTGCTCGTCATCAACGACTGGCTCAAGTCGAAGCTCTTTGGACGTGATGTGTCGCGCGAGTAGACGGGTGGTCCTCCTTATTCTCGATTGGCGAGTTTTCTCCGGAAGCGGATGCTTCTTCTCTTGATCAACCTACGACAGTCTTGCTCGCTTTTTCTTGCTCACTTGGCAGGAGTCTTGGGGGGGCAATGGGATACCTAATAGAACGGGACTGCTTAGACTTGGCTGGCGGCAACAGATAGACATGATGAGGGCGGTGATGGAGAAATGAATTGCTGGCAGTACTTCGATATCCTCTGTATAGGCGACGAGTATGCGTAATGGAACATTTGTTTCCTTTGTTACTTTTGAGTGCTCATCGATGAGGTCGTGATGATGTCGTCACATTCAGGGGTTAGGGTTGCAGAACCACCGAGTGCCTAAAAGCTTCTCATCCACAACTCCAGTGTATCGTGGACAGCCATCTCGTTTATAAACCGCCTCTCAGATTTACCAATAAGTGTAAACCACCAAAAACGAACGTTCAACGAATAAAGCTCAACCTCGGAAACCACCTCAAAGTCAGGAAACGATGCACGAGATCATCACGGCCCAACTCGGCCAACAGGCCAACTACCTAGCCACTCACTTTTGGAACACCCAGGTAATCAATCCTCATCTATACAATTCACGCAAACTGACAACCACCCAGGAATCCTACTTCACCTACTCAGAAGACCAACCTGAATCCCCCATCAACCACGACATCCACTGGCGCCCCGGCATCGGCGTTGACGGCGTCGAGACCTACACGCCCCGCACCGTCATCTACGATCTCAAAGGCGGATTCGGCTCCATGCGCAAGATCAACGCCCTCTACGACGATACTCCCGTCGCTGCTGCCAGCAGCCAACCCATGCCCAAAGGAGCGCTCTGGAACGGCCCAACAACGATCCACACCCAACCGCCCATCCCACAGTCCGCATACGCCGCCTCCCTCGACGCGGGAACCAGCCCGCCCCCTCTCACGTCTTCTACCGTCCGGTTCTGGTCGGATTACAACCGCGTGTACTACCACCCGCGCTCGATTGTGCAGTTGTCCGAATACGAAGCCCATTCGTCGCTCATGCCGTTTGAGAGGTTCGCTACGGGGGAGGAGTTGTTTGCTGATCTGGACCGGGAGCATGATTTGCTGGATCGAGATCTGAGGCCGTTTGTCGAGGAGGCGGATCAGATGCAGGGGTTGCAGGTTTTTGCTGGGTTTGATGATGCGTGGGGTGGGTTTGCGGGACGGTATTTGGAGAGGATACGGGATGAGTATGGGAAGGTTGGGGTTTGGGTTTGGGGGGTTGAGGGTGGTCACGGGCAGGAGGTGGTGAACAGGGTGAGTTGCCTTCTCTTTTTCTCTGTGGTACTGGGGATCTTTTTGGCGCTGACGATAATGAGTAGGAGAAACGAGTGTTGAGGTTGGCGAACAAGGCGAGGGCTATGGTCGAGGCGTACAAGCAGGCGAGTATTGTCGTACCGTTGGGGTTGCCGAGGACGTTACCGGGCAATCTGGTACTGGACCAAAGCTCGCCGTGGCATGTTACCGGGTTGTGGGCGGCTGCGGTGGAGAGTGTCATGTTGCCGGCAAGGTTGAAGGAGAGGACGAATACGGACACCCTGGGCGGCATGGCTGAGACGCTCAACTCGATGGGGAAACAGAGTATCGCTGGATTGCAGTTGAGTTTTGCACCGCCTGCGGAGGAGGAGCAGGGCAGCAGTGGAAAGGCACCACCGGGGCGGAAGCTGACCGAGGAGGAGCTCGCAGAGGGGATCGAACTCGATGTGAGGTTCTCCCCGTCGTACGCGGCTGATGCGGCGCATGGGCTGAGGAACGGGTTCAGCAGCAAAAAACCCAAGGTGTTTAGCCAGCTTATTTCCCTCCGGGGGTATCCAGAGGAGAAGGACCAAGAGAACGAGATGGAGGGTGATCAGGACCAGAGGAATTCCCGGCGTCAACGGAACGCCTATGAGCCTGTTACGAGGAGGTATGTCTTTGAACGTTGCTGTTTTTACTCATCTTGCTAACAGCCCAGCTACAACACCCAACTTCGTTTCCCGCTTCTTGACAGCTTCCCCCAAATATTCCAACACCAGGGCAGCGGAGAGCCCCTGACGGGAAGCGTCAACATTACCACCAGCCTGTCCACCGATTCGTCCGTGTCTGATCGACTCAAGCTGCTCAGAACGACGGTGGTCAGGTCTATTGGTCTTGAGGATCGGGAAATGATTGGGAATGATCTCGCCGAGATGGCGGACGAGTATCACGAGGGCTGGTCAAGTGGAAGCGATGAGGGTGATGATGATTAGCCTAGGGTTGGGTTTTGGGGAAACCTAATCTTTATTCGTCTAAATGCCTGGCTAGCATACATTACAAAAGCCGTAAACGCCGTCCCAAATGCTCCTGCCCTTACCCTGTTGCCGGCTTTCTCTTTTTGACCGGCCCTTTATCGCGCCCATTCGCCGGGGCGGAGCCATCCGCAGGCCGCTTTTTCTTAATGGGCTTCGAAGGCTTCACCTCGCCCGCGCTTGCGTCGAAGAGATCTTCCGGCAGGTCAAAGTTTTTGATCACGTTGACGGTCAACGCATTGAGATGGTGGTCGTACTTCTCCCAGTTCTGGCACATGGTCCTAAAGTCGCGGACCTCTTTTGCAAGGTCCAGGGCCTTGACACCCTCGTTCAGTTCCAACCCAATGTAATGGTTAGCTGTATAGACTTCTATCGCAGGGGGGGCAGTCTCAGTGGGGGGCTTATGCTCTGGGGAGTCTTCGACCTTGACGACCCCATTTGCTTCGCTCGACTTGGTGTCCGTGGTTGCCGCCTCTGTAACATCAGCCTTCTGCTCGTCAGACTTCTCAGCTTTGATCACAGCCTCGGCTGCTTCCGGTTGGATGGTTTTGGGATCCACCACATAAGCGACGCTCCCGCTTTGGATCTGTCCATACTGGGTATCGGTGTGACAGTGGTGAAGACGTTCGATGCCTTTGTTGAACGGCCGCGCCATCACGATGTCGGGGTGCATATCTAGCTTCGTGGCCAGATGCCGAACCTTTGATTCGATATACGTAGACCACTTGTTGTGCGCCTCCTTAGTTCTACTGCAAGAAATTACTGCAATGTAATACTTGAAATCGTCGGTGAAAAATGTATGCTTCTTGAACAAATCCTTCCACGGCCGCTTGTCCCGCATGATCTCCTCGGCAACAGTTTGTGCCTTGTCCAGCTCACGCTTGATCACGGTCATCGCTGTCTGTGTCACGTTGTGGGTGCTGCACATCGAGGGATATGAGGGCGTGATGACGGGCATTCGATGGTTTCGATCGGTTGGGTAGATCTGTGATGAGGTCAGCCACGGCTGCGGGCAGAAATATACAGATCAACTTACCTTGGGGTTCCAAACTGCCACCCGGGTAATCGAGAGTCCGTATTCGATTTCTTTCAAGTAGACTGGGAACGGCCAAGGCCATTTGAGCATGATGGTGAAGAACTTCCTCACAATGACGGCCGCCGTCGCCTTCGGGTAGAGTTGGCAAACCCTGGCGACCATGATGAGCCAGGCAATTCCACCCGGAAACCCAAGGATATTGCCGTATATTGCTTTTCGTTGAGCCCAGAGCTTGATGGCGCGGACCGCCAGCCTGAAAGTAGCCACCTCGGGCACCAGCGTGAGCATCTCGTCATTGACTCTAGTTCCGTTGAGAGATCGGACTTGATTCTCCGTCAGGCCTCGGAGGAGGTTGTTATCCGCGAGAGTCCAGTCCTTGTCGTCTGGGAGTTCCTTCAGGGTGGCAATCGGACAGAAGATGAGATCAATCGAGATACCCGTAAGCTCGAACGTGATAATTGGAACGAAAGCATCCGGGATAGCGTTGACGTCGACGACAGCACCGGGAGGGGACATCTCTTCGAGCAGCTTGGGAAATATGTCGAAATACTGCTCAACCGTGACAAACTTCGGAGCAACCACCAGCGTATCCATATCCGAGCCCGGTCCGTGGACGCCCAGCCGGTAGCTGCCATAGGTAAAGATGCGACCGCGGGCGTTCTTGATCAAAAACGTGTTCTTGGGCTCTTTCTCCATGGCCGCCCTTTTCACAAACTCGTCAGCCATCCTCTGCAGTAACTTGAGGGCTTGTTCGCGCTGCGCCGTATCGGATGGCGCTTCGAAAGATCCTTGAGCGCGAAGCTCATCGAACAAGGCGTTATTCTGTCGCTTCTCATCTTCGGTCGGCAGAGAGGTCGAGATGGGCGGCGTCACGCCCAAAACCTGTTCGGTCGTCATCTTGCCAGAGGTAGGTGGAACGGTGATCTCGACGAGATCTCGGAAAGTTGAGAGGAAAGAGCCCGGAGGTGTCAAGTCATGATAGGTGCTGAGAGGTGGCAAACTCTTGAGAGGTTGTGATGGGGTACGGTATGGTTTTGCTTGAAAGGTAAAGGAAGGAAGACGCCGCCAAAAATGGTTGCAGTCAGCACGCGCATGAACTCTACGGCTGCACGGACCAGCCCGCGTCTAAGGGGCTTGGCGTCTATCCACTTCCCAACGAACGAGGACCCGCCCAACATCAACCGGGCCGGGGCCGATCATTTACATGCAACATAGGTCTGAGAGATACCTCTTCCTCGTCCATCATCCATGCCAAAGGCCAACTCCAGAGTCAGAATATTAGGATAATCTAGACGCCCTCTATAGTTGCAGTGCGAAGGCATTCGACAACAACTCCAGCCACCTTGTGCGAAAACCTGCCAGGTCAAGCCACTTCAACAAACAATTCGTTGGTGAGTTTTGTTGCCATATCGAACTTCTTGTTCACACCTAACGCCATAATGTTCTCGGCGCCTCGGCTACAAGGGTGCAAGCCGGTCCAGAGGTCCGTTTTCACTGAGTCTCGGAATCTGTGGACAGCCATGACCTTCAAGGGACATTCCAGTTTCACGGTCTTGCTGGTCATTTGAGATGTATAAAATGAACTTTTGAATCCGCTCGAATCTTGATCGCTCTCTACGCTCTGCAAAGTCTAAAACAGACAGTTCCAAGTTGTCCATGGTTTTCGCCTGAAGAGCGCTGTAGCCTAAGCTTCACCTCAGACTCACCTCGCTACAATGTATGTCCAGAATGTAGGACGGGCTCCCACGACACGAAGACGAGGACTGACGTAGCGCACCCAAAGCAAATCTACGATGTTCCGGCGTGTTGTCGTTCGCCTCGTGTTGTTGAATTAAAGTCTGCTGTGCCGATGCCCCACCCCCACCATGGGTCCTCGGGGCAGCCTGGAATGTGGACGTCAGCTGGCAGATGAAGCCCCGCAGTTCCCAGCCCGTCCACCACTCCCGTCTTGCACGAGCTAGCACTCGATGGGGCCTGACAATGAAGAAGACATTGCTTCTTTGTTTTATCCACGGCTTCAAGGGCGGTGAGTCCACGTTCGGTGACAATTATGCCTTTACCGAGGACCTTCGCCGACGCGTCGCCACCGTCCTTCCCAAGATCAACGTACGCGTCGAGGTCTATCCCAAATATGAAACCCGCGGTGACCTGGGCGAATGCGTCGGTCGCTTCCGCGACTGGCTGCTCAACAAGGTGATCGACCTCGAAGTTGCGGCGGGGACGCCCTCGCCGACGGTCGACCCCTCGGTCCGCGTGCTTCTCGTTGGCCATTCCATGGGTGGCATCGTCGCCGCCGAGACGGCAATTTCTCTCGCGTCAGAGAAGCCCATCCACGGCACCACGGACCCGTCCATTCATGATGATAACCCCTCTGCTGCGCCGCCACGTCCTCCGACCCCGAACTCCTTGATGTTTCCCTACGTCCAGGGCGTTCTTGCGTTTGACACCCCTTTCCTGGGTGTTTCGCCGGGCGTTGTGGCACACGGGGCAGAAGGGCACTACGCAGCAGCATCTGCAACGATCGCCCAGTTGAGCGGTCTTACCAGCCTCTGGGGTGGCGCCAAGGCAGCAGATTCCAGGGTCCCAGCGCAACGGAAGGCCGCCGGTGCGCTGCCAGCACCAGAACCCAAGGCTGATGAGAAGGACAACAATGCCAGCGGCTGGGGACGGTGGGGGAAAATCGCAGTCGCCGTCGGCGCTGTTGGCGCCGTGGCAGCCAGCGGTGCGGCCGCGTACTACAATCGAGAACAGATCAGCCAGGGATGGGGATGGGCAGCGTCCCACATGGAGTTTGTGGGCTGTCTTGCGCGAAAGGAGGAACTGAGACGGCGTGTGGCCTACATGATGAGGCTGAACAGGGAGCTAGGGGTTGGGTTTGGGAATCTCTACACAAGATTGGGAAATGCTGCCATGTCACGGACGGACAGCGTGGTCGGGACAGTCCTGGGAAACCAGAGGACTTTTTGCGTGGTGCCGCAGAAGGACAAAGCAGGGGACTGGCGACCGGCTGTCAACGACAAGGCAACGGATGAAGTTCTCGCGCATATGAGCATGTTTGAGCCGCCGGAGAACCCGGCCTATGAGGCAATGGCGAACGAGGCGAGGGACATGATCGCCAGTTGGACCAAGAATGATTGGTACGAAAGCAGTGGCGAGGCAATACGATCTTAGGGGTAATTGGGTGGTTCGGCGTTGAATGGGATCTCAATCTCGGGCACTGGCATCAGGGACTGTTTGCTTTGTTGTCTGTATGTGGTGATGTCTATTGGGGGGAGGCGCCAGCAACGCGGAGCAATGTTCTATCTATGATACAAGTGACATGTACAAGACAATACGCAATGTATGGGGCTTGCTCTACCGCCCCTGACTAGCATTATCCTAGTGGGGCTTGCGCTGGCTGCCCGAACTTCTATCCTATGTGCCTCTCGCGACTTCGCTTCGCTTTGCCGCGGACTATACCCGACCAAGGGGAGACCTTGTCTATTGTTTCCGACTCGCGCGCTGGGCTCTTGAACATGCGAGAACCGGCCAGTGGGTCCAGTTGGAGGTAATGCCCTAACTGACACTACTCCGGGATATTCATTGGGTCTTCTTGGCCTTAGCAGGGCTCAGATACTTCTTTCGCTGGCTCAGCATGTGTGAAAAGAGGACAACAGAGCCTGTCGCTGTCAGCGCATGAAATCTCGTAATCGCTCAACCATAAAAGAACATACCGGGAATATACGACAGCAAGATAACCACGAGCGCCAAGGGATAGTACTCGTGGAGAGTTCCCGCGGGTCCCAGGAGCGCATTGAAGATCATCTTGACCTCGCTGGAGATTCCAATGGGGTAGAGAATCGTGAAAGCGCTGTATCGCAACCAATGAAGCCACCCTGGCACGGCATCGAACTGCTTGAGAGCGAAATAGGTGTAGCGAATAATCTCAGTCGTGCTCCATGCCAAGAGCATGCTCGAGTAAAAGATATCCGAGTTGAGCGCTGGGAAGGGGAACGAGATGCCCCAGACAAGGAGAAGTCGGCTAGCCACTTGCATTGCGGTCGTGAACACGGGGGCGGGGACAACACCTGGAGCATATACGTTAGCGCGTTGAGATCCCTACATGAATGAGAGCCAAACCTGTCAGGGCGTGAAGGATCTCCATGATGGCAACGGTCTGGATGTTGCGCGCAAAGTCGTTGACGACGAGCGGCACAAGCGGCGCACCGCGCGTGTAGAGGACGGCGGCGACGCGCCCAAATACAACACTCCATGCGATTGCGGACGCGGCATTGTAAAGGACGAGGTATGCTTTCTTGGGCCCGCTGGCGCCGGCGCGTTTCGCTGTTGCCGGCATTGCTGGTGATCGGGAGCGAGATCGGGAGCGAGTCGAGTCGGTGAAGGTCGGAGAGATCCGAAATAAGACTACCTAAGGTAAATACCGTCACGGGGCCCTGAGACTTTGTTGCAAAGTGTGTCGTAAACCAAAAATGTCTCTCTTGCTTCACCGCAGTTGTTTTTCTGCTGAGCAAAATGGAGTCGGCCTTGTGGAATTCGACCTTTGGATGCTTCCACTTTTTTTTGGGGGACAGGGGCAGGGACGACTGATGGGTCAGGGTTGTCAACGGGGACCGCGCCGCGCTGAGACGGCACCGCCGGGAGAGCCGAAGTTCCTTGGCGGGCCGGCGCCTCGGTACCTACCTTACCTGCCTTCATCCTATCTCCAACGGCTGACAGTCTTCGCTCTTGGAGCCCAAAGTGTCCGGATTTTGTGCATCACGTCGTATATGTTCTCTTGATTTCAATTGATTCATTTGGCTCTGAAGATGCTTATTTTTTCCTTCCTCACATCGTCTCCTCGAACCTGGTCCGTGGTCGATTCGTTTATCCAAACGCCCCCGTCTAATCTTTCCAAAGTTGGTATCTCGCTCATCATTCATCACACGTTAACCAAAAAATATCATCCTTCGCTGACACATCGTGGTACAAACTGTTCCAGCCAGTACGGGATGATTAAAAGAGAATAAGTCGCCAGGAGAAAAAAAAGTGGTGATGTCGCGAATCTTAAGGGGCTCTTGCGGGCTAGCCGAGACGCCGTTGATATATCTCACTTAGCCGCGCAACCATCAGTCGCGCTTGGTGATGTGGCGCCAAAGGTCGCCGAAACCGTGTGGCCCGAACAAGAACTCGTCCGAGTGGCGGCCGCAGTAGCTGTTGGCGTTCACCTTTGGTGACTTGACCTTGGGTCCCGAGACCTTTCGGTCCGTGGCTGGAGAGGCCATGGCTCCCAAAAGATAGTCCTCACTGGCAAAGCTCCTTGATCCCTTGGGTTGGGCGTTAGCTTGATCGGCCAGCAGTCTCATTGCAGAGCGTCTTACACTCTCAGAGCTAGGGCTCGCAGTCGGGCTGCTGTATGTCCGATGGATGTTGATGGGGGACGGGGCGGGAGCACGAGAGCTGGACATTTCCGTCTTGGGTGCTGAGGCGTGGATGTGGTTGATACTGCCAGACGTTTAAGTGCGTTGCCACGGTAGTGAAATGCTGTTGGCCGAAAGCGAGTGCCCACCAGGGTTTGTGGATGATGCACTCCTGGTGCTTGGGTGTTAAAGAGAGCAGTGCGATATGAGCAATATGGGGTGGTTGGTGTTTATCTAGGGGCAAGATGGGATGGTTCGCCATGAGGAACAGCTGCCTTATTTATGTCCCAAGTCCTATCGACGTCCTCAGGACCTACAGGCCGTCTGCGAGCGTCGATGGGTAGGCCAAACGGGGCCGTGCTGACGACAGGACTTGGCACACGTTACATCCCCAAGAAGGTTTGGGTCATGCTCTGTAAACCCCCCAATCCGCCGACAGAATTGCAGTGTGGGCGTCCAATTACGGGGGCATCACAACGACACTAAAGACCGGCCTGGGTGCCACAACACACCGCAATTGGACGCCTTAAGAGAGGTGCATCTGTCCTGCACATCCAACCTTATCAGGCAGCGACGCCTCCCCCTGTAGTTCCTTGGGCTTCTGGTCCCGTGTGAGAATGGGAGCATATGAAGTGGGGTTGAGGCCAGAATACTGGCCATTGCCGGGACGCGGTGACTAAAATGAGTCAACGCCGTTGGCTCGCTCGCTTGGCTGTCAAGAGAAGGGCAATCGCGGGCCGGGTGGGACCTGGTCAGATCGTCGGGAAACACTCGGTAAGGCCGAGTCAATTGGGATCTGTGAGGACCGGAACCTCTAGCAACGAGATACGAAAGACCCACCTGTCGAGGATCTTGGGGACCTGTCAACACAGCATTCCGCTATCAAGACGACGTTCGCAGTGTGCAATCCACTGGGTGCGCAAAAAGGTGCAGGGGCTGGCAAGGCTGGGACTTGACATATTGACCCCGCGGAAACGCGGGGCCGAAACACGGCGCCGGGAAACGAGGTCGTAGCTAGAGGCTCTTTGAGCGGTTTGCGAGTCCGTCACCTGCAGGAATGAGGCGACGATGGGGGTATTCCCGGAAGCCAAGATATCCTCAAACCGGCTCGTTGAAAGCGTCACCGAGGTCAGCTGGTTGATCCTGGGGAAGTTGATCGGAAACCGGCACCGATAGGTGACAGGAACCTCAGGGTTTCCCCACATTACCCGTATCTCGCCGATGATCTCCTCCGTGGCTCGATTGAGCCTCCTTGGGCAAGCAAGCAAGTATTCTGAGCAAAAAGCCTAGGAGTCAGCCCAATGCACCTTCCTGGATGTTGCATTTTCTTGGCGCCTTGGCCGACGATTTGGGGGTCCGACTTTCTGCAAAACCCACACCGGTGGACGGAATCACGGGTATTGAGTGAAGCGCAAACCGATGAGATGCGTACAACGATAACTAACCATACTCGCTTAAAGACGACGAGTCATAGGCCGGTCGACATTTTGGGCCTCGGTGCGTAGATGGACCTGGCCAAGGTCCGGGCGGGAGTCATGAAAAGGTTACGTCAATTTACTTCGAACCGTGACTTGCATGTAGGATCCTGGGCTGGGATGCTTGCAGAAAAGCGGCATGTCACGAGATCTCACCATGAACTTACTAATTTACCCTATTGTCCACTGCAGCCATGATTCGCCAGACACCCGAATGTGTGGCCGCGTCCGATAGTATCGTGCTGATGATGTGGATTCTGACGAAAAGCATTCGCAAGCAAGCGCAGCAACGTTTCGCGCTGTTACACAAGCAGGATGCAAAACTCCCACCCCAACAGGCGCTAGCTCTTGACAGCCGTAATCCTCGTGCGCTAAAAGTTTAGCACGGGAGGGCTTGAAACATTGAGGGATGATGGAAGGGTCCTGAGGCTGCTGGAACAGAGCTCCTCTGGCATCAGACTTCGTGATGATCACTGTCCTCAGCCTCGTGGTGCAAGCGCAATGTCTATCATACCACCGATTGTGTACCAAAGCAGCCTCCGTTTACTTCTCGTGGCTCTCGTAACGCTCATGCTCCCATGAGAACCATGCTACCGCAGTTCCATCACCGATATCAAAATGTACAAAAGCTCAGTTGATCGTGAAATGTGCACCGCCCATCTGCTCCGCATTCAGTGAAGTCTTCGCGATTGTTGAACTGCCAAGGTAACGAAACAACAGCTTGGCATTGATTGGGACACAAATCTACCAAAAGGGCCGAAAATGCCACGAGAAACATCTGTCCCACAAGGCCAAGAGCCACACAATGCCTCTCCTATCATCACCCAAACAACCGGTAAGAGGATGTTCTATTTGTAGATCCCTCGTGTCGAAGCACCGGGCAGCGTCTTACGCCCCCCTGCTCCCCACAGAAGGGCAAAAGCTAAGGAGCGCCGCTCCCGTCTTGGCACCAGGGCCCTGAAGACACCCCACACACCTTGATCGCACCCATCACACCCGTTGCACAACCCGAACCGTGAAGATAGGTGCACTTGCTGACCACCATCTAGCAAACCCATGTCAAGATGGGCGAACCAGTTCTAGAACAGGTAGAAAGAGACACCCAAACTCAAGTTCCCAGTCTTCGAGATGGGATGGACAACGAGGAGAAGGGCTGGCTTGTAGCGTGTCTCACTTGGTGTGCGTGTTGCGCGATCGAAGAGTATCTCTGCTGCAAGGCTTGTTGCTAGGATGGCAGAATGTTTTATACGAGTTTCCCGGTCGGGGTGTTGCCTTCGTTGGACATTGAGGCATGGGATGTAATTCTGGGTTGTCTGTTCTCCGGTGATATGTGTCCTTGATGTTGGCCACCTTAGTTTGAGGTTACCTGATATCAGGGCTGCTTTGTCGATCCGAGCTGCTGGATAGAACTTGTCAGCTTGCGGATATATTGTGTGGATAGGTCGCTGCATAGGAGAGGTCTTTGGACGTTGCTGGTCGCTCCGTCTTATCTTTGTGCCCGGTGCCCTGTGCCCGGTGTCGTCTAAGAACTAATGCGCTTGGGTTCGAGGCACGGGTGCCAGAAAGTACCAGAGTGTTCCAAACCCCGTACAATTCAAATTGTACGCAAGTGGAAACGCACGGTAACAGCGTGTTGTGTTCTCATCGGGATACTTAATAACGTTTAGTGCGTGCGATCTGCCAAGCGGCCGATCATGGGGTGTGATTTCATGAGTGGGATCAATGCTAGCGATCTGGATATGCGGCGAGACTCAACCGTAGGCCTCGCGGCGGGAGCGGTGTATACCTTGCCAGGGTATGCCCGGGGCTTTAGGCCGTGGCACTATCCGCGTTGAGCGTTTCGAAAACAGAGTTCGCCTGCCAAGGGGTCGATGGACTCCTTGGGATGCTTCGTGAATATTACCCAGATATCGAAGCCAGGGCCACCTTATTAAAATGTTACGAAACAAATGTATGCGCACCGAACGCTTATTCCACCCTTTGATGCAGCCCGCGCCGTTTGCATGAATATCATCATGGGCCCAGGGACCTCATCGCATCCTCATCCTACCTGAACGCCGAAACCGCTGGCAGCCTGCCGAATTATAACCAAGTGCTGATGCCTGGCATCTACTGAGAGAAAGGGCATGCTCATGTTGTACATATAAACCCCTGCGCGCATGGTCGAAGTATGAACCGCGTCTAATCTTGTGAGACCGTTTGCTATGTCGCCTGTTAGCATGTGTGACTCGAAGTGAAACATCGTTCCAGCAGCAACCGACAAGGCTGTACGTACCACGAGCCAGTCCATCCCCTCGTTGACACCAGCGCCCTCAACAGCACTGCATGCCATGATACTCCAGTTCCTATCCCGCAGTTCGCCGAGCCTCAGGGCTTGTGATATGTCCCCCGCACCCTTTGCGCCTGGCTGATCTTGCTTGTTGGCAAAAACCAAGAGCGCCGCATCTTTGAGCTCGTCCTCGTTCAGCATCGCAGCGAGCTCGTCTGCCGCTGTTTGCAGCCGCTCGATATCAGTCGAGTCGACGACAAAAATGACGGCGGCCGTATTGGCATAGTAGCATCTCCAGTAAGGCCTGATGCTTGTCTGTCCACCCAGATCCCACACGTTGAAGTTAAGGTTCTTGTATGTGACGGATTCGACGTTGAAGCCTATGGTGGGTATAGTAGTCACTACCTCGCCGATCTTGAGTCTATAGAGTAGCGTCGTCTTGCCGGCGTTATCCTGCCAGGATCATTGATGTCAGCAACATGAGACGCAGGCAAGCATGGGGCTTGGCGGGGTGCTGTACCAGTCCAAGGATGAGGATTCGAATTTCCTTCTTCGCCCAGAGAAGGTTCGAAAACCACGACACGCTCTGACCCATTTTGTCTGTTGGGAACTGTTGTGGTGCTCTGGTTCAAGTGTGGTCTGCCACTGGGGATTCGGTGCTGTGGGATTGCGCCGGCTCGGACTTGCGAGAGACAGCTGGCAAAAAGGAAGGGCGGCCGGAACGGCCAAGCGGTGGCAAGTTGATTTGGGAAACCGACGTTGATTCGATGAGGGGGGATAATTGTACCGTTATTCTGCTACTGCTCAAAATTTTCTTTGATTTCCAAGCGCTCTTGCGACCAGGTTGGGTTTCATTTCCAAATCGAAGTCCCGTCTGCTTGCCAGAGGGAGCCGGTAGCGCACGGCCTTGCTAGCCTCGATCGGCACTTGGATTCAATTGGCAGAGCCTCGATGCGGTGGGACTCCCGGCTTTCAAGCGCCATGTTCCGTCTTCGCTTGGGTCGTTGAGGGCACTAGCCACTTCAAGCCACGTCTCATCTGCCAACCCCGCCCAGAATCTCACACACGTGACTCAGCCACACACCAGTTTGTGAGCCCTCCCTGCATTTTCCAAACCCACACCAAATAATTCTAACTGATTCCCCATCGACAAGATCGCAGAACTCGACAACGACGTAACGCGACAACACCGTCAAAATGCCGGTACGTACAGCAACCTCCCACACAGATATAACCGACCTCACCTCATTTCTGCGACTTGCTGCTCCTTTTGGATGGGCCGGAATTGCGGAATGAGTGTCGGGGGAGGGGCATCATGGAGCGCATTTGGGGATCTGAGCTGACGATTGCCATCACGATACAGAGCCACAAGACTTTCCGTGTCAAGCAGAAGCTTGCCAAGGCGCAGAAGCAGAACCGTCCCATTCCCCAATGGATTCGCCTCCGCACCGGTAACACCATCAGGTACGAAACCCTACCGTTTGATCACGAACACACCCCATCCCACCGACGAAACCACTGCTCCCAACCGCAAGTCAGATCAGATTCAGGAGACTAACAAGGTACAAACAGATACAACGCCAAGCGGAGACATTGGCGCAAGACTCGCCTCGGCATCTAAATGCACCACCTTCCACGATTGGGAGTGTTCATCAGCTTTTCTCTCTTTCCCTCCCGCCCGGGCTTCCATATTTCCCTTGACGACCCTACCACCAAAACTACCATGATCGGGAGAAGCTTGCCTTGAATGAGGGACGATTTGACGAGGCAAGGGGAAAGCATGAGAGAGTAGGGGGCAGTGGTGGCAGTCTTCTGTGCACATGGCGGTTTCTGATTTCACTGGGCAACCTGGGGGGACAATCAAGGTTATGTTCCGGAGTACAATGCAATTCGCATTCTAGGGTCAGGGAAAACGGAATGAAGCATTTGATGCGTGTTATGACCGAGCACGTGTGACTGGGATGTTCAGATTCCATACTGTTTATTTGCGAGTGATTCAAAAACACACTACGCCCTCAGCGCAGGTTGGCCACCTATTTTCGACGCCCAGCATGGCATGTTCGGAGGGAGTGTGTTGCGACAAAATGGGAGGGTGCGAGTGGCTATATGTCTGGTTCACTGTAGATGCTAACTAAGGCGTTGTGTGTGTGTCTGCATTATAGGCGCCGTGGTTTCAGCTGGCCGGTGTCCGGGGTTGTGATTCACCAAGAACTTCACAGGTCGCGCAGCGTCCCCCCAAAGGTCAACAACGAAATGAGAATGGCTAACACAGCTCGCTTGATAAATGCCAGCTGCGGCATGTCTATTTTCGACATATACCGGCCTCTGTAACGTAGTGCCCGCATATTAGCTTGCATACCCTACCGCTTCCTCGGTGTATCCTTGACCGTGGCCCCTAACCGCAAGAAACGAGACAAAACTCCAAAAAAAAAAAGAACCCGTAGCAATCCATCCATACGCCCATTACGAAGCCACGTCTGCCACATGAGGGGCGCAGGCCCCGCTTGGTAAGGGCGGATGACAAAAGTTTCTCGAGTCATAAATATTCGCCCACCAGGCGCAGTCCAACTCAGCGGTCCTCGGCCCACTCGTTCTCACGGCGGATCTGCTCCTCCTCCTCAGGGGTGAAATCGTTGGTGATGTTGAAAGTTTTACGGATCTCCTCTGGCGACTTGCCCTTGATCATGTTTGCGACAGTCTTGCAGCCGACATCGAGGAGTGCCTTGATGTCAAGGTAGTTGGCAGCCTGGGACGTCAACAGGTGTTCAAATATGCAGGTACCAGGCCCGAACTTACGAGGATGATCTCAAAGAGCATTTCCTGGTCAACCTGCATGAACTTCTGGTCCCACTCGTCGATCTCTGTTGTCTTCTTGCGGGTATCGTTCTCCTCTTCGGCAGACTGTGCCGAGTCGCCACGGTGCTTCTCGCACCACTCTAGAACCTTGCGCAGCACTGAGTCGTTGACGTTGGGGATGGGGATAGCCTCGGTCGTGAGGCTGTCGACGCCGAGATCGTCGATAAGGTTCTTGATCAAGACAGATTTCTCGGCCACAGTGCGGTCTGGAACGGGTCAGGTTTATGTCAGATGGCAAGTGCGGGGAGGTAGATGCGGCATACCAACTTCGATACGGTTGCCGTCGCTGCTTTGAAGAAAGATCTTCTCTTCGGATGCCGACATATTGACTGTTTCTAATGACGTGTCAGGTCTACGGTACACTTGATTGCTTGATTGCCGTCGGTGGTGGTGGCGGTCAAAGTTGGCGTTGTTGGTTCGTTCGTTGGGTTGAGGAAATGCGGGGAGGGAGATGTGGAAGGGGAAAGAGCTGAGTGGGTGCGAATACCTGATATTTATCGTCTGAAAGCTGAGATCTCGGCTGTGTGGGGAATGTCAGCTTGCTGGTGAATCAGTTTGTGGATGAACCGAAGTTGACTCTTTGTGAGGACAAATGCTGCCAGAATGAGGACAGTGGCGGCGGCTGCCTTCGCAAAAGTGGAGTGAACTGGTTTGTTTGCACGGGCCACATGGCTTGGTGTTGCGCCCACCAGGCCAACAGCGATCAATGTGGGGTGTTGGTGATGGATGCCTGGGGCAGGGACTGGGGGGGACGGTAGGCATATGGTGCCTGGACTGGCTGCCGATTCGGGCAAGATCTTGCGCAAGGGGCTGTGCATATAGACACGAGTGGGAAGTAGAGATGCATCTTACCCCTTGGTGGTTGTGGTTGTTTGGGAGTGTGTTGAGTGAGCTTGGTTGTTCGTAGTTTTCGAAGAAGCTGAGGAGACAAGATCAGTAGTGAAATTGGTGATGGAGGAAGAAGACCAGAGTCGAGGCTGCTGCGAAATATTTTTAAATAGTAAACCGCGTTTGGGTTTGTCGGCAGTGGGCGCCAAAGTTCAACACCGGATAGAATTTGGAAGTGGTCACGGCGCGTCAAAAACGTTCTTGCACCAAAAGTCAAGTCAACCACGCACTACCCAAACCACAACGCCCCAGTATTTCTTTTTCCGACTAAGGTTTTAAGGAAACGGTGGGATTGTTCAAGCCTAATTATCTTCGTTGCAAAGGCTCCTGAAAGTTGTTTGCGGGGAAGGTTACCAGGTGATGCAACAAGGGGTTATCACCTGACCATGGCGTTTTTGGCACACTGCGCAATTGCCTGCTTGCAACATTTCAGGTGCAATAGATAGGATTCCAGACATTACCAGGGTGTCGAAAAGGCCGTTTGAGTAGTACCTAATTTAGTTCCATTGTGAAGTTTATATAGGCACATTGGTAGCCAGCAAGGTATATTCGGGAGCCGTGTATTTCCGCTTCCGAGTCGAGAAGTGAGTGGATGGGGTCGTCAATACGATGTGAGGTGATTTGTTGGGTGGATATTTTCTCATCGTCAAATCTCCGTGACCAGCTTCCGCTTCCATAGTCAACTGGTCAAACAGCAACGGTATCGTGCCTCCCGTTCACCTTGACAGCCGGAAACGAGTGAACTGTGTGCAGCAAGGTCTTATCGGTAAATGCCCAGTGAAGCCTTCTGATCTCAACACCAGACCCACCCGTGTGCCGGGCCCCAAATTCCAGAAAGCTTCCTCTTCCGGCCGAAGCCGGAGTTTAGAAGCCACGAAGAAAACCCCAACGCTTACGTTTTCGTAAAAAAAAAAGTATCGTGGATTGTGACTTACTGCCCTCTTAGGGTTCACGTTTGGTTGCCTCTGCAAGCGATCGGTTTGACGTGGCCATTTCGTCCAGAATGTCGCTGGGCTGGCAATGATGCAACCAACCAAGCGCTACAACAGCGGCCCGGCTGCATGAGTCGACAGAACGCCGGACTCTAGCGTGTCCAGCCACCCCTGTCCATCAACAGGGTGCAAGTTGCAAACACCTGGTCGTTTTGGGACTTTTGGCATGACAGCCATGTGGTCTCTTGGTTCAGCGTTCCCGCGACCAGCGCATACTCATCTCTTTTCCATCTGATCCGGATGGGCTGACCTTTTTTTTTTTTTTTTTTTTTTTTTTTTGTTTTATTTGGCTCCTATTTTCCACCCGTCGATGCTGCAACCGCCGAGGCCATCAACGTTTTCCTACTCCATCACTTTTTAGTGATGCCCTCCTTGTCGACGCGTCCCAGCTGCGCGCACTTTCGGATGCCCGAGACTCGCGAACGACAGCCGCAGTCGCAACGCGCAAAGTAAAATCTACTATGTGGCGGAGAACATACCTCTTTTTAGTCCTGGTCCGACTATGGTTCGCCTTGTCGCCGAGCTATCTGCACCCCGACGAGAACTTCCAAGGCCCCGAAGTCATCGCCGGTACGTTGTTCCACAGTGGTGCTGTCGCGCGCATCGATCTTGACCCTGGTCTTGCATGCTTCACGCCTTGCGGGAGGCATCGCGCATGCGCAACTGCAACTTCCCTTACCCGCCGACGGTGTTAGAATACATAGCTAATCCGGCGCATGCTTTCCAGGCCAAATCTTTAGCTACCCAGTGCGACACACCTGGGAGTTTACAACGGAGCACCCAATCCGAAGTGTCTTTCCATTATGGCCGGTGTACGGGCTGCCCATGCTCCTGCTGCGTTGGTTATGGATAGGGAACGGGAACGACGGCGAGATACCGCCCATTGCCGTATTCTGGGCCCTTAGGGTGCTCATGTTCATCATCAGCTTCGTTTTAGAAGACTGGGCAATCTATGAGCTAGTCCAATCAACGCGACACAGGCGCGTCGCCGTCCTTCTGGTCGCCTCGTCATACGTCACATGGACATACCAGACACATACGTTTTCCAACTCCGTCGAGACTCTGGTTGTCGCATGGTGCTTGGTCCTGATCGAGCGCATTGTCGAGAGCCCGGTGCGCAGACCCCTCCCTTGCCCTGGTATGAACAGAGAGACTGACAACAGTTACAGCAACGAAGCTCATTTCTCGCCTCCACAGTCCTCGGATTCGTCGCAGTTTTCGGCGTATTCAACCGCATTACCTTCCCTGCCTTCTTATTGATACCCGGGCTTCGACTATTGCCCTACTATTCAAAGAAGTGAGCCCCCTTTTTTTACTCCTGGAGTTACGCCTGATGCTGACATCTTGAAGCCTTTGGTCATTTGCCGTCTTGGTACTGGCCGGACTATGCACGACCGCGCTTGCCATTACGCTCGATACTGCATTCTATACACCACACTCGATCTCATGGTCGGATCTGGTGTTCCACCCCGTGTTTACACCCCTAAACAACCTGATGTACAACATCTCGCCTTCTAATCTAGCCCACCACGGCCTACACCCTTGGTACCAGCACCTGCTGGTCAATCTCCCACAGCTGCTCGGCCCCGCAGCCCTCCTCCTTGCCCGACCCGCCATCTCCCTGCGGTTGTACTCGGCGATCTCGGGCATCGTCGTTCTTTCTCTCTTCCAGCACCAAGAGGCGCGCTTCCTACTGCCAACCATCCCGCTCATTCTCTCCTCTATCCGTCTCCCGAAGCGTCAGTCTCTTCTCCGAGCGTGGGTTGTCGCCTGGGTTGTCTTCAATCTCGCCTTTGGGACACTGATGGGCATTTATCACCAAGGTGGCATAGTGCCTGCGCAGGTTTTTATGAGCAAGCAGCCCGATGCGACCCAGGCGATTTGGTGGAAAACATACATGCCACCAGTTTGGCTTCTTAACGGAAAAAACGAGGTGTTAGAGACCAGGGATGTCATGGGAATACCAGGGGAGGAGCTCTTCGATATGCTCAACAGGCTCGCGACATGTGACACCCCAGCAGATCGGAGAAATAACGAGTATTTAAAAGAGAAAAATGGGACATATCTAATTGCGCCAACATCGGCCGCTTGGTTAGATCCTTACCTACAAAATAAGGGGCTGGAGGGGTTGAGGTTTCGCGAGGTTTGGCGGTATCGGAGGCATTTGAACTTGGACGATCTAGACTTTGGGGAGGATGGCGTTTGGAATACCCTGGCGAGAGTGGTGGGAAGGAGAGGACTTGCGATCTGGAGGGTCACCAAGAGCTGCCCCAGGTGAGGGCGGCATGGGCGGATTTTTGCTTTGAGATAGAAAAGATACCTAATCTACGCTGGTTTACACCTACACATATATGCATTTTCTACGGTCAGTGTTTTTGTGACGGTGACGAAATTGTTTGTCAGTGTTCAAGGAGCACCACGAGAAAGTGCAAGTGGTCCCGTCTTCGAAAAATCAAGACGGCTCAGGTCAAGCTCGGCGTCTGAGGATGCTGGTATCAGACACTTGAACGAAAACATCGGGAAATCAACTTGGAGAATATCTCGCTCTGACATTCGATACTATGTACCTTCCGAGCAGGATGACTCGTGCTAACCGCCAGATATTGCTCCAAAGAAAAAAAAGTATTGTTGTTGTGTTGTTGTTGGTCTTGATCCCGACACCCACGCCACCAACTCCTTGATCGATGGGTGCCCAGAACCCACCCTCCAAACCCTTACGAATCGTACCCACAATTATAGCATGACATGCGTTGAGGTGAAGCCCAACCCATCTAAACACGACCACTCGATCCCTTCCAACCAGCCGCTGCAAGGTAACATATAGAAGCCCTGAGAGATGGTTGACACGCCTCCAATAAAGAAAAAAACACCCAGATGGCCTTCGTCTCGTCATACGGGCTCGGACTCCAACCAACAGGAATGGTATAGTACTCGTACCAAACGTTGAATCGACAACATGGAACCCAAGAGCCTAGACATCCGACGCATCGAGATAAACCGACAAAAGAATTGCTGATGAACGAATGTTGAGTGCAGTCCGCGCCGGATGGTAGCCTTCCATGATGAAGTATGCTCGCTTGCCCGCCGAAAAGGAAATGAACAAACCACAAGAATTCTATCCATGTCTGGCGCGCCAAATGCTGAGGTGAGCAAACGACAATGGACTGTGAACCATACATCCGATGATGCCTGCCTTTCCCTTTCCCCAGAAGAAACAAACGCCAGGAACCTAAAGTGAATTGCTGACAACAGCCGTTCCGTTGCCTCGATAGCATGCACAAATCCACCCTCGTCGTCCATTGGGTAATCATTACCATGCCCGCCACCGGAACCTCTTGACGCCCACATAACCCAGTGGAAGAAAATCAGAAAATCAGAAATATCTGCGCCCCTATTTATTGAACAGAGCTTTGGATATATCGTAATCCACGGCCAAACGCAAGTTATAACAAGATACTCTAACAGCGGCATGATTAGCCCTGGTAGTTCGACTGAGGGGGTGTTCCCAGAGTCGATGCCGGGCCGATCTTCAACATGCGACGAAGGCTGTCCTCCATCTGCGCCAACTCCGGCTTGTTTTGGTTTGCGGCCACTGTCACAGCTGGGGCCGTCGGGATCTGCTGCGGTGTCGCTTTGAACTGGTCAACGTTGAAAGCTTCTGCCACTGGCGCTGGCGCGGACGTCGACTTGGGTTGGTTCGAAGCCACAGAAATACCCAGAAACCTCTTCAACTCCGCGCTGAGGTCTTCATTGACTTGATGCTGGAATTGTGGAGGGGTTGCCTTCGGGGCTGGTTCGATTTGCTTCTCCGTGGAACGGCCCGCCGCGCGGATGCGATCGTTGTACGGAGTGGAGAATGCAGGCCCCATCGGTCTGCCAGGAGTCCCATCGAGCTCACTGGTGGAGATCCCAGTCGACGTGTTTCGCTGCATGGCTGGTCTTCTGCGATACGAAGATACGCCATTAGGAAGCGTTCTCGGTTCCTGCGGCGACCTGGGCACCACTGGGGGGGAGAAGGGGCCGGGGTTCGTGGACAGCACATTCGCGGAACTAGCACGACGAGCTCTTTCCTTCTCGGCACGATCGGCACGGAAGAAAACGTCCAGAGGAGACTCCTCCCGGGTGATGCTTCCGAGCAGCGGACGGTGCTGGGGTGTGGGCGCCTCAGAATCAGTGGCCGGGGGCGACGGCTCCTCGCTGGTCCGTTGGGCGACATTGATTCCCGGAGAATCAAGTGCCTTTGCAAGGAAGCTCGGTATAGGCAGTGATGAGGGCGCTGGCGAAGCGTGGAACGTGGCTCCGGCGAACGCGGTTGCTGTCGTTTTTGATGCACCACTTTGCGGCGGCGTCGTGCGGCCCACTTTGAACGGCCCGGGTGACGTTGCCGCTTGTTTCGGACGAGGCTTATTTGCTGATCGCGTTTTTGACTTGCCGTTGTTGGGTTGCGAGTTAGGTGCTGCGCTGGCGGCACTGGCTTTCTGTGGAGTGTAAGGGCTCACGAAATCCATGGGGAATGGGACCTCGGTCGGCATGTCGTTCTCCGAGGCATACGTCTTGCGCGCGGGCGAGTTCATGGCATTTCGATTGCCGCGGCGCCGGCCAGGGGTGCCTCTGTGGAAGTTTGGTGGGTGTTGTTGTTGCATCATGGCTCGAGACCGCAACCTGGCCGGTTGTGGGCAATGAGGACGTGGCTCGGAAGGGAGAAGAGAGTTGTGCGCAGTTGGGAAGGAGAGACCTTATGGTTAGCAGTGGGGTTGTGGCAGTCTCGATCGATCGGTTGCTTCAGGTTTGCCTGCTTTGTCTGGGTTGAGGCCCACGGCTATGAGGTCGGCGCGTGGGGGGACGGAATGCGACAGAGCCTGATGGGTCTGCGAATTGCGCTGCCGACGCTGGAGGGCCTGCTGCGAGTGTGCGGCGGTTAAAATTACTTGAATGGCAGATACTGGAGTGGATTGTGTTTTCGCGGTGCATGTTGCTTCCCAAAACACCTTTTTTGTTTATTTTGTTGGTTTGCGAGAGAGGTAGGAAAGAGAATGACGATGGAGGCTAGCCTGAACCAAGGGGAGATGGCCCCGCTTATCAACACCGGCATGGGCTCCCGCCCAACAAGCTCAGACCAGCTCTCGTGGCGGTGCAACTGTAAGCCCCGCTTTGCCTGCCCGCCAACCCAGGTGCTTATCGCGTTCCAGTGGCGGGGCTAATCGAACTTCAACGGCGACCAGGCTGCGACTGCCCACCGCTTTGGACCGATTGATGTCACCAACGAGACGGGGAAGCTATTGCTGTCGGATCCTCTTAGTCCCCAGGTTGGGCCCTAGTGAATGTCCAGACGTTTTTACTTTTTACTGGTAAGCATTTTGTGGTCATTGAGTTTGCTCTTTCCATGGAAAGACCCAAAGCTAACTGTGCTGGCTGCCTGGTGCAGAGAGTACCCTCCAGGCCAACATAAATCGCCAACGCTTCACGCCGTTACTTCCAACCTCATCTTCGCAAAGCTTTCCACCACCACATCGACTACGTAAACCCGACCACGCGACAGAATACAGTCAATCGAAAATACACTGACTCGGCTGATCAGTTAACATGGCCGACGTTGATATGACCGATGCGCCCGCTTCGGCCCCCGTCGCCAAGAAGAAGGGAAACGCTGCTGCCGACGCCGACGGCAAGAGCGAGGGCAAGAAGCGATTCGAAGTGAAGAAGGTAACATATCCTCCGATGCTAGTCTCAGTGTGCTGCGTTCAATAACATATTTTAGTGGAACGCCGTCGCCCTCTGGGCTTGGGACATCGTGGTTGACAACTGTGCGATTTGCCGTAACCATATTATGGATCTCTGTAGGCTCATCGGAACATACCCCTATATGATAGTCTTCTAACGCAGATCAAAAGGCATCGAATGCCAGGCCAACCAAGCGTCTGCGACTAGTGAGGAATGCACAGTCGCTTGGGGGATTTGCAACGTTCGTCTACCCATCTCTACATGCCTTTGGATTATGCTGACCGCATCGTAGCATGCCTTCCACTTCCACTGCATCTCAAGGTGGCTGAAAGCCCGCCAGGTCTGTCCGCTTGACAACCGCGACTGGGAGTTCCAGAAATACGGACGATGAAAAGTGACAGAGCTGGTGGATGGGATCTCCACACAGTTCAGGAGGCCATCTCTGGAAATGAGATGGCTTCCAATCCGGGGCCCCAAGGTCATGGTTTAGATGGGATTGCGGCATACGGGCGGTCTTCGTTTCGTGGCATCCATAATATCATAGCGTCCCAATATCTAACAAACTGACTCTGCTGCTACCAAACCATTCTACGTCGCCTTCTCCCCTATGACCAGATTTACTGGCTGTGTTGAGATTCCCCCGCCTACTGGCAGCCACTTGACAGGATTTTTGTTGAAGAATGGCCACGGCGGAACTACGGCGACGAAAGTGAGTGCGGTGCCCCCAAGGCCAATCCAAACGGCGAGTTTGATGTCCTGAAGGAAATAGCCGACGAGGAAGGCAACGACCTATATACCATTAGAGAAGTTCGTCATAAGAAGGGAAATCAGAGCAAGTGGACCTACACCGACGACAGACAGGGCGAGGTTAGCTAGAAGCTCGGCAAGCTTTTGCCCTTCGAAGTCCTGGAACTAGGTCAGCAGCTTCTCTCTGCCAAGCGGGAATGAAACCAACAATTTGCCCTTCGAAGACATCTCGGACTTGGTCTAGAATTTGCTCGGCCATTGTTACAGTAGAGACGCGGTCGGTTGGTGTTTGAAGATCGCTTTGATAATAAGAGTGTCCAGACAAATGGTCGCTACTCCAAGCAGAGCAGTCCCAACGTGGCTTCTGGGGGAGAGTTGGAGATCCCAGGTACCTTGCTCTTGACGCTAAACAAGATTATCTGTCCAATCACACACGGTTAAAGCCCCACATTTAGGGGTAGACAGGTTCAAGTGGGTGCGTCGAAGCTCATACAAGAATATCTGTATCTCTCAGATGTCATCATCGTTGCATTCCTCTAAACTTCTTCTATTAGTACTGAATCTTTAACAAAATTATGTTAAAGACCACCTTACTTTGCATAGACACCACGAGGTTACTATCTTAACTTCTTCTGGATTGATTCCAGCGGACCTCACATTTTCGGTGTCTGGATGAATTTGGGATGTCGCCGTTTATTGCGCAAGTCTTGGCGTAGTCTTGACAGCAGCATCAGAACCCCTGCTCTGAGGCTGAACCCGCAAGAAGCCAGTGACGGGACAGGGCATCATGCATGCGGGAGCATCGCAGCTTGTCAAGTATGGAGAAATTCCGATCGTGGATGAAAACGTTTCCTGGTCACATCGTTTTGCGAAGCACTTGTAGAGGTTTCAGCCTCGAACTTAAGGCAACAGGCCGCTTCTTCCGTTCGCCACCTGGTCTGGACCTTGAATACCCGCCCGGAACGCCCTGGCATCGTATCGATGACTAAAGCCGCGCCCGCGCTAATCGCCAAACTTTTCTTTGAGCTGTATTCGGCCCCTCTCTCAACATCCAACGTCCATCATCTGCACTCGGGACGGGACCGAACTGCAATAGGCTCAGCAAATCATCCAAACTTTTCGTGAGACCACCTTAGCAACTGTACTCTTGTCGCACTCGAGCCCCAAATTTGGTTGCACGACATCTTACCTCGTACCCAGAAAGGAGGCGTTATCTCTTGTCTCTTGCCCTTGGGTCGCGCAGGACGTCATTTCAGAGACATTGTCCAGCTTCGGCGAGGAAAGCATCCTCTCAAGACCACCTCCCACCAAGCTACGGAACACACGTTGCACCTTCCAACTATCATACGTTTCTATCCTTCGCTCCCAAACTGATTTCTTCCCTTCCGCCGACAAGTCGTTGCCTTTCTCAAGATCAGCGCATGCGACATTGACTTGCGCTGTTCTCCACTCGCCAACTACTTACCTCAGAACACATCAATTATATTCTCGAAACCATCAAGTTGGCGGGCCCTAACCGCGAACCGATCACGGCCGACCGTTCGCTCCGAGGCCCCGAATTCTGGGTCTATTCAGGAGTGAACAAGAAGCCTCCCTAACTGGTTTCACACCACGACCAGATTCTATCACATCCCGCCGTCGTCCAATCTCACTTCGAGAGCACCTCGTGCTCGTTACCGGTTGTCTCTCCGAACGGACCTCGTTGCGGACGGCTGATGGCCGTTCGCTGCCTCCCGCTGGTGTTTTTACTCTAATTACATCAACTCAATATGGGCTAAGGCCTCGTCGCGAGCTCACAGGGCTGCTTTAGACCCGGCAGTTTAGTCACGGCATTTCAAGTCTGAGGAGCTGATATATCAGCACGGAAAAGGCTCCTATCGACACTTCCACTCACCGCATTGCCAACATGTCCGACCACGAGGAGGTGGGCGGCAATTCGGGGTACTCTACCCCTGTCCCCGAACTTGATGACCACCGCAACCAGTCTGCGTCCGTCAGACCCGACCGCGCCCGTCGAGGCACCTTCGATTCACTCTATGGCTCCCAACAGCTCGCCAACCCGCACCTGACCATCAAGGTCCGAGATTTTGAAGAGGCCGTCGAAGATGACGACGACCAGGAGGCCTCGCCTAGCATGCGGCGCACCCGGCGGCCAACCGTTGAGTCGACGAGCGAGTCCCGAGCAGTGTCACCGCCTAATTCTGTCAAGGCTTTTGCCGAAGCTCGGCGGAGGGAGCGCGACCTATCATTCTCTGAACCAAAGGCCGATCGTAAAGCGGAAGAGCCAGAGCTCCATCGGACCACGTCAGCTTTGAGTCGCCATAGTTACCGAAGCAAGCCGCACACCATTGCAGACGACGCCGCCAGTCTCGCTACGAACAAGTCGGCCGAGGAAGATGTCTGCTTCCCCCTGCAAGATGACCGCAAGGATGGCAACCTCTATATCGATTTTGACTACCTGGAGAACTTCATACAATCAGAGAATGAAGCCCGCCAGTCTGCGCGCCGTCCGTCTGTGACTCGCGTGTTCACCGATCTGCGACCAGAGTCAGTTGTGTCGGAGGATTCACGCCCTCCAATGGTTACCATCGATGGCGATATTCTAGACCTGCCGTTCACCCACAAGGAGCAAACCGAAGAGGAGGATGATCAAAAATCCATTCCGCCAGCTCCGCAGCCCGTTGACCCAAGCCGCGTGAGCTTCTTTTCCTCCGCTTGGGAGTCAACAATCCACGCAGCAGACCTTGAAGGACTGATCCTTCCTGGAGAAGACATCAGGGGGTTGTTTACCTTTCCGAAGGGCGAGGCAGACGGAGTGTGGTGGCTGAACATGAATAATCCATCAGAGGAGGAGGTCCGCGCCGTTTGCAAGGCCTTCGGCATCCACCCACTGACAATTGAGGATATCATTACCCAGGAGACGCGTGAGAAGATCGAGCTCTTTCCGTCATACTATTTCGCCTGCTTCCGGTCTTTTTACCTCGATTTTGACGAGGAAACGAAGGAAAAGGAGTATGTGCCCTTCAACATCTATGTGGTCGTGTTCCGCGAGGGTACGCTGAGTTTCAGCTACGCCAGCAATTCTCACGCATCTCATGTGAGGAAGAGGATCACAATGTTGAGGGACTACGTTGCTCTGAGCAGCGATTGGATTTGCTACGCATTGATGTAAGCTTTTGCCCGCCTACCATTTGCTATGATTGGTTCTGACCAGCGATACCTAGCGACGACATCGTTGATTCCTTTGCCCCTGAGATTGGGAAGCTTGAGCACGAGACCGACCAGATCGAGGACGAAGTGTTTATCGCCCGCACGGACGACATGGCTCAGTTCCTGCGCAAGATCGGATACGCACGCAAGAATGTTATGGCCTTAATGCGTCTCCTCGGTGGAAAGGCCGACGTTCTCAAGGGCTTTACCAAAAGATGCAACGAAAACTACAAGGTCACGCCTCGCATGGATATTGGGTTGTATCTGGGTGACATTCAGGATCACGTTGTCACCATGATGACCAACTTGGGTCATTTCGAGAAGATGCTTTCACGTGCCCATAGCAATTATCTGGCACAAATCTCGATCGACGGTATTGCTCAGGGTACCAGCACCAATCGTGTCCTCAGCAAGATCACCCTGCTCGCGTCTATCATCGTCCCACTCAACGTGGTGACTGGTCTCTTTGGCATGAACGTCAATGTGCCTTGGAAAGACGGCGAAGACCTGACTGCTTTCTTTGGGATCCTGGGTTCGTTGCTTGCGTTTTGCTTTATTGCATTAACCGTGGCAAGGCGTTGTCGGTGGGTTTGAGTGGGAAGTCAATAGAGTGGAGGTTTTTTGATATTTGAGCGTGGGTATGGGCTCTCATGGTTTTCGTTTCTTCTGACGAGCGATGCGCGAATTGTATAGCAATGGACCTATATATGGGATAGGTAACTCGGCTGCTTTCGTGTAGTTTTAGAGGTAGATTGCGCGATAGATGTTACGAGAGAAACTCTAGAGTGCTCCCTGTCGACTTCCTCGGGGTTCCCACAAAACGGAGCAATCCAAACTTTCCCTTTGCTGTGTCTCTTAAGCGTCAAAATATTTTACAGAACCGTCACATTAGCCTTTAGATATACGAAGAATATCCATTCTATGACATCCTCATACAGAGGTTAGCAAGTGGGTAATAGAGGATACAGACCATACAATCCGGCTGTTGGGGTTGACCTGCCCCTTCCCCCACAAATGCTTAGACCAAAAGGCCCAATGCCTTCAGAAAGACATACAAGGCCTCTGATTAATGCTAGAAGACTTCCGGTTTTTATTTCCCGGCTCCTCAAGAGAGTGAATTGACATTTCAGTCCAGAATCCGTGAAAAATGCCAGTCGAGTGTCAACACCCACCGAGACCCTGGGGCTCCGCTGATTGGCCGCTCACCGCCCGAAATATTTCCCAGCACAACCCAGTCCAAGCGAGCCAGCTCAAGCTCCCCAACCGCGAAAAGTCCCCAAACGACAAGTCGACAACAACCTAGCCCGCTTCAGCCCAACTTCCCAGTGCGCGGCGCTATTTAATACCTTTGAGAACAAAATGGATTCCTCTACAGTCCAGCAGTCCGACCTCGACCGGCTCAACGACAAGGACAAGCAGGAGCTCCGCACATTTATCGATCACGAGTCGAAGAAGACGAGGATCCAAGCTCGTATGTGTTTGTTGTCCTTCGCTGGACAGCCAAGTTTTAGGATAGAGCAAAGGAGTTTGTGCTGACTGGTCGGTTTTTTTTTGTTTCTAGAGAGCCACAACTTGACCGATATCTGCTGGAAAAAGTGCGTCACTGGAGCTGTGAAGAGCAATGCGCTTGACAAAGGAGAACAGAGCTGTTTGGCCAATTGTGTCGACCGATTTTTCGACGTCAATCTTGCGACGATGAGACATATCCAGAATATGCGGCCTTCTTCATGAGTTGAGAACATGCGGTTGGGCGGTTGGCAGAGGGGGAGCCTCGATACTAGCAATGAAGCGAGGATCTGTACGAATAGATGTTGGGAATATTCAGGTATAAGGTGCCTGGGCTGGTTGACTATTCACATGGTTGGGAATAGAGCATTACGAGCACATAGGGGACGAATACTTTCACGTTGACAACAACACTTGGGTCTGGGCAAGCACAACGGGAGAGCGCAGTCATATCAAATGAGAGGGCAGGATGGTGGATTAAATTCATTCCCGTGTCATGAGCCAATATCCCAGGTATCAAGACGCCAAACGAAAATGCAACCCGTATCCCATCCTCAATGCCAACTTTTTTGTTCCTATCCCATAGCCGCTTAAACGAGGCCGAGCTTGGTGGCAGCAATGTCGAGAGCATCGACATCGGCTGTGAGGCGGGCAAAGGCCTTCTTGGTGCCGTCAGGGCTGTGAAATTGTTAGTCAAAATCGAACCGATGCCGCAAAATCAAGAAAACATGCCGGATGAGGGTGTTGATCTTGACGGTGTCAATGTCATAGAGCTTCTTCAAGGCGATCTTGATCTGGGCCTTGTTGGCCTTGGTGTCGACGATGAAGACAAGGGTGTTCTGCTCCTCGATCTTCTTGAGGGCACCCTCGGTGTTGAGGGGGTGGACGATGACCTTGTGCTCATCGAGACGGGGCTCGTGGGGGATCGACTTGCGGGGGTACTTGGGAGCCCGGGACAGCTGGAGGGTCTTGGGGCGGTGGAAGGTCGTCGAAGTGCGGACTTTGGTCTTCTTGTGGGCGTGCACCTGGGGAGAGGTCAGCGACGGCTTCAACATAGTGGTGAAAATGCAAACTTACACCCTTGAGGGCAGCCTGGGCGGCCTTCTTGGCCTGGGCGCCTTTGGGGGCCTTGGAGGCACCGCCTGTCGAAAACAAGTCTTAGTAAAAGCATTCGCCTGAACAAGATGAGGTGGACAGAATCTTGTTCAAACTCGCAAAATCTGCTGCTGCTTTGCTGCATCCCCCCGCCGCCATTGCGGCGACGGCGAGGTTCCGCATCGAGCCAGGAGAGTCGAGGATGATCTCAAGAGTCCATCGTGGGCAATTGTTATGTACCTTTCTTAACGTCCTTGGGGGCCATTGCTCCGGTTTGCTGTCGTCGTTAGTGGGCGGAGAAATCGGATTGTCGTGATGTCGCAAAGGGAAAGGAAAAAAAGTGTGGAGGATTTTGGATAAATCGTCAAAGTGTGCGTTGTGGGGATCTGTGGCTGCAGTGCCATGATTGGCTGTGGGTTGAACTGCGGCAAGTGGACTGTGCGGCTGGTGATAGCTCACCGCCTCCGGGCTCACCTTTCTGCCGGATCTAATAGGCGGACAGCTTTTGGACCTCAATGGGTCACTTTCTCAACCTCCAGTCAACCAGATGAGGGTTCTCACTGACTCCGATCACAAGGGCCCCGACTGATATGAACTAAAGCCAACCCCGAACACGATGGCCGCAAAGAGTAAAAAACCCCTGAAGAGTTTGAAAGCAGGTCGCCCTCCAACAGTTCAGCGGCCAAAATCGATCTCGAGGACGGCGACAAAAGCTCTCATCAACAGGCACCATTTGTTGGAGAAACGAAAGCGGCAGGCCATTGCGAAAGGCGACAAGGCGGATGAAGCGGCAATCAATGCCGAGATTGAGGCTCTAGGCGGCCTCGAGCATTACCAGCAAGCAAGCCTCCAAGGTCAGCGTCATGACAGGGGTGGTGACAGCTCTCGGATACTGATGGACTGGTTAAAACCATGTTTATCTTCCATGGAGAACACGGTCGATGAGAAGCTTCGAATGCTCGAGGTTGGCGCTCTCAGCACTGAAAACGCCTGCTCACAAAGCGGATATTTTGATATTCAGCGGATCGACCTCAACAGCCAAGGGGAGGGTATACTCCAGCAGGATTTCATGGAGCGGCCACTTCCGAAAGACAATTCGGAACGGTTCGACATCATCAGCCTCTCTCTGGTTCTCAACTTCGTTCCAGACCCAAAAGGAAGGGGTGATATGCTTCGGAGAACAGCAGCGTTTCTCCACAATCCAGGACGGTATATCGCTTCGCCGCTGCTGAAGCCCAACTTTCCAAGCCTGTTTCTCGTTCTTCCAGCACCATGCGTGACCAATTCACGTTACTTGGATGAAGAAAGGCTGGTCGCCATCATGGCTGCACTCGGATATTCCCGGAACCAGTCCAAGACGACGCAACGACTAGTCTACTCGTTATGGAGAAAGGATACTGATCGCACCGCTAGACAATCGTTCGTGAAGAAGGAGCTGCGGCCTGGGTCTTTTCGGAACAACTTTGCGATCATCCTGAAATGAACGGGTCACGAGTCCGGGACGATTGGTCAAGCTGGTATGTGATGATACCTCACAACCGACACGACGTACCACGCCGCAGATTTCCGAACTCACGGACGACGTGGTGATCACAGTACGGGAGCTGCGGGCCACCTGTGGATTGATCTCAATCCCCTGACAACTGCCCCTTGGGGTGCCATGGTGGCAAGGGGCACTTTGGGTTGGGTGCTTCAAGAGAAACACAGACACATTCTCCATCCCCAAGGCTGGGTCCGTCCACCCAACTCAGCTGACGAGCGCATGGTACTCGTGGCACCTTACAAGATGTCCACTAGGTGTTGTCACTAGGAACCGCCTGTGCGGTTTCATCGTGGTTGATTCCGAAGAAAGACGGTGATGTGACCAATTCCCACGTCGATACCGCCGTTACCGCGTCACAGCATGTCTTTCTCGAAGGTATCCATGGCTCGGATTGGGCATCTCAGGGAAATCCGGCCGAGGGGTAAAGTGCCTGGCTAATTGCCGTCCATCGCTGGCGATCAAGGGTCCACAACGCAGTGCCGTATCGCTGCAAACACGCCATTGAGAGGGTCATGCGCCTCGTGTGCTTGCTAGTGGGGGTTTCTTTCGGCGTCTTCAGTCCAGGCGGCCGGTTCAGCAACGGACTTGACGGCTCCAAAACTAGTCTATCACAGCCGTTTATCGGCGCGCGAAACAGATCGCCTAGAATGTCTATCAGAGGCGGTGAAACACTTGATAGGAGATCGGCCCTTAGTTGCTATCGAACTATCTTCTGGTGTAACATGGTGTTGTTCCTGCTGTGCGCCAAGTCGCTAAGCTTGTCACGGACGGGCCCTCGATGCACATGGAGAAGATTGTATCTATCAATGGCTATCGCTATCAAGATAGTCTAGATTATACTGGCGCAGCCACGGAACAGGGCTCCTTCTTTGGGCCCTCAGGTTCCCGGTCTCACGCAAATAACGTCACCGTCAATAGTTTCCCCTGAGCCGTCGATATTACTGACCCCAGCTCCGAACTGATGGTCGGAGCGTCGACAAGCATCCTCCAAAGCCGATAGCTCCCGTTCACCCCCTTTTCCTTCGCATCAAAAATCAAAACCCGGTGACGGACACCTTACCCAAACTGCCAGCATCAGAGAGTCCATGACAAACATGGCGCATCAATTCCGCAGCGTTAGCATATGCAGCGTATCCTTGGCACGTGTGCACGGACAGTATTGGTGTTTCCCGTCCCTCAGCCCCAGCTGCTGCTCAATGCGCATGCCGATCACGCTGGCGAGTTGCGAGGTCCCGAACCGGGAATGCCGAACGGAGAACACACACTAACCGTTGTTTGCTCTTCCCCGGGATGAGTGATGAGGGAACGGCAAGAAGAAGAAAGCAATCTCCCACAACCAGGCACCACGATTCGTTGGATGGGGTTTCGGGCGCAAACCCGTGATGGGTGATGTGGGTGGGATTGGGACAAGGAGGGGAAATCAGATGACGCCAAATTGGGGGGAACGACATGGAGGGAAAACGCGGGGGAGGTTGACCAGGAGAAAAGCGAACAAGCGCAAGCCACCAACACCGCTGGTGCTTCTTTTCCCCAGATTTCGTTCCTTTTTCGTGACGAGGGGGCCCGGCGCCGCCAAAACACCACCAGACCTGATAGGAAGCTAGGTCCGGTCTTGGCGTCATTCACCCGTCACTCAATTGCTTTTGGCTACTAGCTTTGGTCAAACCTTCCACCATGTGCCGACGCCGCAGCGTCGCCCGTAGGACATGTCACTTTGCTTGGGACGGTTGCTGTTACGACGACAATCCTCACGTGCTGATGATGCGGCCTATCGGAGCCCAAAAGGGGAGAGGGGCTTCAGGGGCAGCTGTCCTCGGTTTTCCGTCTTTGGTCGCTGATCCCAAGCACACAGTACACTAAGGTTGCCGCTGATCCGTGCGGAGGGATGGCAAAAGCAACAAGACGCCGGGTTACAGCCGGTTTGTGATGAGCAGAGGTGATGTTGAATCACAGACCCAGCCACACGGTGCCCGAGTTTGGTCCTGCCGTTTTGTCACTCTGGAAGCTTCTCAGAACACACAACACAATGTCGCATTCCGTTTTGCACAACGTCACCGTCCGATATCCGGTGTCTGCTGCCACCCTCGCAATCGCCCGGGGAGGCGGCGCCGGGCCAATGTCTATTCGGCGTGACTACTAAGCCTCCGCATCATGCTCGCGATGCATGTCGTGGCTCCTATCTAGAGTACACGCAGTGTAGCGCGTAGCCGGGTGGAGCTGGCCGGATCCACGTCGCCACTCAGTTGACGGCCAAGCCATCGGAGCAAGCTATAGCTCTTCGAAGCTCTTGATGACCTTGTGCTGCTTCCGGGTCTCCTCCGATAAGTCAGCATTGCCGGGACGCTCCACAATGAAGCTCTGCATGCCGGCCTGCTTGGCTGCTTCGACCTCCTTCACGTTGTCACTGAGGAACAGCCACTCATGTGCCGGGTGGTCCGCATGGCTAGACGCTATCTTGCCGTAGCTGCTCGACTCCGTCTTGGGGCCGGCATTGACCGTGTCAAAGTAGTCAGTAATCACGGGCATCAGGTCGGACGGGTCTCCGTTGGTGTGAGCAAAAAGGAGTTTCTGCGCAGCCACTGAGCCGCTCGAGTAGATGATGATGCGGACTCCATCTTTCGTCCACGCAGAGAACTTGGGGGCGACATCCGGGAAGAGAGGGGCTTTCAGCTCTCCGGTGTGGTAGCCCGTCTCCCAAAGATAGCCCTGGAGACTCTTCAAATAGGAAATCTTGACGTCGCGCCTTATGAGGTCCTTGACGTGCTCTAGGAGGGCAGACTGAGAGACTGCGTGCTCTGCCGGGAAGGCATCTCTGTACTTTGCAAACTTTGGCTCATCCCACTGCGTCTGCACAGTACGCGAGAGTGCCTCAAGAGCGTATGGAAACTGGCCATTATGTTAGCCCTGACTTTTAATTTTCGATGCCACCCGCTCTTGTCCAGGCAGACTCAGGGGCTGGCCGAATGCTCAACAAAACAAACGCCTCTGCCCCGGCACCACCGTCATGCCGGCATCATGGTCACACCACGTCGGGAGCTGGCCAGCGATTGAATGGATTGAGGAGGGGCAGATCAGGCGTTGAGTGGCTGGCGGGATGCGGCCATGAGCAGGTCCGGCAGAGTGCATGCTACGAGGAGCAAAGATGGAGTGGGAGAGGAGGAGATCTGTCTTACCAGCACGTCCTTGACGAATGATATCGGACACACGGTGCCCTCTGGCAGGCAAACATATTAGCCAACTCGCCCAGGCTAATGCAGAGGGAAGAGGCCTCGAAGGGGCTGGCAGAGCAAGAGCACTGTACCAATGTCGAGGAGCACCACCTTGGGTGAGGCTGCCATTGCTCCTCTTTCTCCTCCTGCCACTTCTCGCTGTGTGTCAGTGGCTGGTAGGGGGGATGTCTTGGCTGCACGGCTCACAATCCCCGAACGAGCAAGGCGGTGATGCTGATGGTAGAGATTTTTCAAGACTGCTTTCCTGGGGTAGATGCCGAACCGAGAAGCAGTTGACTGCGAACCATTCAGCGGTCAACGGTTCGTCAGATAATGGGCTGGGTTGGGCGGAGCTGAGTGCGGCGGGGTCACGCAGAATACTGGAAAAATTTTAGGCGGTTGGTCTCGTCTTACGAAGAAAAATTTTCGGCATCACGAAAGTCGATTTGACGGCGGCGGCAGCATCATCGACAAGCCAAGAACGTCCGAGATTAGCAGTCCTGCGGCCTCCCTTTTTTTTCGATCTCGGGGTTGGGGTTGGGTGGACTCGCAGGACCTTGGGATTTGAGAAAGGCGGTCAGTCCAGCGCCATTCCTCAATCAGACGCTGTTTTTCGACTTCATCCACACCAACGCGACCACACCTGCAGCAGCTATGCATACCGGATGCATACTGCGTAGTCGAGGGTGGATTCTGTGGAGAGGGAGCACAGGTCAAGCAGGAAGGTAGGTCTGAAAAGCACGATGGCTTGGGACGGCTCCTTCCAGCCCTGTTTTTGCAGTCGGATGGAAGCTGCTGGCCGCCGTGGTGGCCGGCAAGGTGTTCGTTGGTGATCCACCGACCCACGCGGGGCGCCTACGGGAGACACGCCGCGAACTTCGTTCCAGCTCATCAATGCACCATCGCGACGCGAGCAAACAATCCCACAAGCCTTCAATCGCGATGCCGATTGTCGTCTGGTGGTGGCATCCATTTCAGGTCAAGTGGCGAGCAGCTCAACCCCGCGTGCAGCGGCAAAATCAGTCGTGGTTCATGCGGCAACGCACACATCACAAGAAGGGAGGCGGGGTCCTTCTTCTGCGACACTCACCGACTGGACAATTCTTGTTGAGCAAAACAAGACGGCGCGGTGATTGGCAACCATACTGTGCCACGGCGACGGCGCTTTTCGACTTCCCCTCACAGGTGTCTGTATCTCTCACAGGCTGACGGTTGCATGAGAGACCGGCCAGCCAGCTCCAGCGCCGATCTGTCCGTGAGGCACTTTGTGATGGCAGACCAATTGTTTACTCTCATCCTTCTCCCACTACCTCAACATTCTGCGGGTGATCGACTGAAAATATACAACCTATTGACATCACCCACTTAACGCATACAGGGTCGGGCATTAACAGATTGGCATATACCGTGTCGCAGAGATAGACAGACGAGGCGAAGGAAACAGCCATATTGAGCCTGTTGTATTGTAATCGCCACACCACGATAACACAGCCTGGAGACTGGCTGCCTCTCTCATGCGTTCTTCCGGAGGTCTTCTTCGCCATCGCAACACGGTTGAGATCAGTGGCATGTTTCCAGCCAAGAGGTTGCGAAACGGACCCTGCCGGAGGGTCCTCCCCACGTCGCAAACCAGGCGATTCTGGTCCGGGTTCACTCCCGCAGTGAAGCTGCTTCTCCTTTTGCTCGATCGTCCACATCCGACCTGGTAAACAATGCAAAACGCATCCGAAGACCCAGCGCCGTCGCAATTACAGATCAATCGCACCCTGCATTCCTGAAGAGCACGCAGTGACGAAAGAGACACAAATCCTGCGACAGCAACCGACATGCCGGCAGGTCCTCGACACCCGACATTCCATCACCATCAAGGTCAACGCCTTCTCTCAACCGTCACTGGCCTCCTCGGCTATAGTAGCGCCAGGAAGCTCCTGCAGCTCGATTAAGCAGGTGGAGCGGAAGAGTGGACGGATGAGCGTTGGAGATGTGAGGGAATGAGAGCGCGGCCAGACGCGAACCATTTCTGGGACGCGAGACGAGTCCGACCTATCGACGCACGCAATATAGAGCGCCTGACCGCCTCGTCGACTGGCAGCGGGCGGTAAAAGATGCTCTGGACACTGCAACCTTCCTGCAGGCCTTGGTATTAACAGGCACTGTATCTGATGGCCTTGTTGACGCTGGCTTCCATCTGTGTAGGGCGGGACGAGCCAATGAAGCCGACCGATAAATTTGTTTCGAGACCAAGACGAACCAAAGAGGTGGGTGGCAAATTACTCCCGTGCCCCGTCGCGGGCCAAGCTCGCTTTGCATCTAGTAGTATTCCTATTACCCTTCTGCCATCCTTCAACTGGCTGGGCTTGTTGGTGGTGGGTGGCTCTGAGTGCCTGATGGACGATGCGGCCTAGGGCCGGCACGCCCAGCATGAACATGTGCCGTGAAGGGCCAACGATGGGAGCAGTTTCATAATCCTTCCCAGCCGAAACTCTTCGAGCGCGCGCGCAGTTGCAGAAGGGGCGCTGCATTCTGGCCTGAGGCAGCGACACTCTAACAATATCTTGATTTTCCATTTGGTCGAAAGTCTTAGCTTGCGAGAGGCGGGACTTGCCACAGCCCGAGCCGGCAACGGCTTTGGCGGATCTGCAAAGATGGAGTGATCATTCGGGTTCAAGGAGACTCACAAGACAGAGAAATGTCATCGCCGTCACCAGGTCGGTGCCCCGAGTCTTTGTTTCACCTTTCTTCGGCATTTGAATCGGACCAGCGCGGTCTCACGATGACATGACCCTCTTTTGTGCTTGTCTCCTGGGTCTGACCATCAAGCCATGGAATTGCGTGCTTGTCAATCAGATGAGAAGGGGAGTCCGCTGAAATGGGACGACGGTAGCCCCAAGAGAACCCTTCTCTGTACGAAACACACGAGAGGCCCATGTCCCATCGCGCCTGTTTGAATGCCCGTCCGGATGTCTCCCTGAGACCAGCTTGAGCTGTACAACATTCCACTTGCCAACCGATACGCTTGGAGAACCGTGGAAAAGTGTGGGGTGAGCTTTCCCGAGCCAATCAGAGCGCATGACGTGACCGTTTTGGACCCTCTGCTTGCTGGAACCGTTGAACTTGCTCAAAACGAGGCGTGACATCAAAGACAACATCATGGTCCACAATTTCCGTCGCAGTTCCGCAATGGGTCCCTTCGTCGGCGCGGTCGGTAGCGTCAACTGCCGACCGATAGACGCAATTCGCACGTTGATGTTTGCAGAAGCTCGAAATCGACGAGCGAGAGAGCGAACAGTTTATCATGCACAGAATTGCATTGCACCACCCTCGTGGCCGCCTTTGGACCTCAGGAACCTTTCTGGGTTCGCCAATTGCTATTTTAGCGGTCAGCCCAGCAACTGCTTCATCGCCTGATAGGTCAAATGCAGCGCGAAAGGAGTGCATATCAGCCCGGACCAATCGAGACGCCTAACGGTGACAGAGTCCCAACTGTCCTCCAGGTGAAACCAGAAGACGCTGGAATCGGCCAACAATCCCAGAATCGGGGGTTGCTCTCGTAAGGGCGACGGGGTCTGAAGAGCTCTGGCGCTGGCGCTGAAAGGGCGAGAGAATTCGGGATCTTGGGACTGCGAATAATCTCCGGTCGCCCGTCACGAGGATCTCCCTCAAGCAAGCCTGGTCCTGCTCCATGGCAGCCAACACGCAATCGTGTCCACTACACTCCAGCGAACCCGACTGTCCACAGGCGCCCGCTGACGCGCGCCCTGGGGGGCGCTTCCACTCACTCTCGTGGAGCCGGCCAAAATTGGGACGGGGCGTCAGATCGGCCTTTGGGACCTCGATGCACCACCTGGCTCGACAGACGGGGTGCGGGTGGGGCATCGCAGGATGGATGAACGTGGCTTCACGAGGGCTGTCGAGGCTGGCTGCAAGATGGGGTACCTGGCGCTGTGATGCAACGGTACCCAACTTTGATGTTCCTTATTCATGCTGAATGGGCCAGCATGGTACCAGACAGATATGAGATGGCGGTGTAGCTTGCTAATCACGGCCGCTGGTCTGAACGGAGACGGGCTCCGTTGCCAATGGCCGGTTCCTGGCAGCAGCCAGCGTTTTCTGCCTCCCGGCAGCGAGCCCTTGAAAGTCTGGGGCCGGAGATGGCCTGCAGGCCCAGCCAGTGAAGCGCAGAGTGAAATGACGCTAGGGGACAGTGCTAGCGAGTGGTACGTACCGAAGGCGCGATGCACAAAGCGGTGTGTTTTGTTGCGTGGCAGCCCTGGGGGAATTCCATTCGTCGTCATTCTCATTGTGGGGGCAACGCAGGGTTGCCAGACAGTGCCAATTGAATTCCTGCGCACAGTTGTCTCTTTGCTTGTCGCGCGCAAGTCACCCAGTGCTCGCCCCCCGATTGTCGACTTGACGATCATCGACCCATGCCATTTCTGTGGCAGCTGCGAGTGACCACACTGGCCAGCCCGTTGTGGGCTAGGCCATTCCCATCCAGGCATGGCGCTCGCTCAGCCCGCTTTGATGACAAGCCCAGAGCCAGCCAGGCAGGCCCTCGTGCTCGTCCAGTCAGCGATTCGGTCGCCTTCCAACTTGTGCTTGCGTCTTCCATAACCCATTCTGCCCCCCATCCCGCCCGCACTCATTGACCTCTCCTTCCACCACCCTATCTCACACATCTCTCCACCGTCTCTTCTCTGCCATCCGCTCCCCCAGCCGTATAACATCGCTGTCATCGTCGTTGTTCGCCTCCAAGCTCCTCACTGGCCTTTTTGACTAAAGGTTCTCCCGCAAAGCGACAACTTCTAGCGTTGCGATATCGATTGGTCTTGAGCTGCCTAGCCCACGCCGCCGATAGTCCCGCCCGTCCCTTATCTGTCTCACGCGCCTACATCACAAAGCGACTTCCAAGACAGTACTGCACTCGGACGACGAAGCGACTGTTTATCTCGAGCTCCTGGCATTGAATACTCTCCGCCTCTCCCCAACGAGACCAGCCATAATAAACAAGCTACCCCCGGCTCGGGACTCGGCTGTGACTCCTCGGTCTCTCCCACGACCGTCCTCGCTCCCGATCGCCGCCATCCCTTGCCACCTCCGACCGGTCTCCACCACATCGTGTGTCACACGCTTCGTTTGTTGAACAAGGGGGGTTGAAGAGTCATCTCTTCTCCCACCTGTTCCCTCGAGCCAGCTATACTCCCGCATGTTATCAACGACAGCTAGCCAGGTGTTCCAATAGCTTGCAGCTTGTTCTGGTTTGCTGTCTACCACCTGGTCACACTTGTCTCCCTGACGCCGTCCTCCGCCTGCTCTCCCGAGGAACACAGCTGTGACCTCCAGCTTCTCGACGGCGGATTCGCCCAACTCCTCCCCGACCGAGCCTCGAAGATTGTTGGTTAACCACGAACCGACCTCTTCCGGCTCCTCCACGACAGCTCGCCCGCCGACTGTCCGCTAAACAACTCCACCTACCAATACCACTCATTCATTTTTCGATATCGCTTCGATGTCATAACGACCTTTCCTTATTTCACCAGGACCGCCCGACGGACCCCTTCTTGACGACCCTCTGAGCACTTTCCCTTTGTTCGAATATCTCAAAAATACCCACCACCGATGAGCCTCAGACATTGAAACGACTTGGAGTTACTTGTGTGTGTTTTCTTTACCGTTGTTCGGTCCTGTACATCCTCACCTCTCTGTTTGCTTCCCCCCTTTTGGAACCGCTCCGCCGCGTCGCGTCTTCTGTTGCATCCGCCGTGTACAAAGTCGAAAAGTTGTCTCGATAAGACCTGGACGTTGATCGATATAGACTGGTTTCGGGGACAGGAAAAAGCTCAGCCAGATCTGTATAACCAGCCACGACACCCCTAATTTCCTCGCCTGTTCGAATTTCGCCTTCACTTCAAAATGGAATGCCTTCGGGACACCTTCAACGACGGCGTCGTTCTGGGCAGCCGATACCAGACCGTTGCTCCGCTTAACCATGGCTCCTTTGGCATGGTTTTCATAGCCCGAGATCTCCGCACCAATCAGAATGTGGCCATCAAGTGCTTGACCAAGAGAGGGGCCGCCAACGACGCTGGATTTGAATTTGCCATTGACGACAAGTCCGAGGAGCTGGTCCTTCACCGACGCCTGGGTGCGCACCCCAACATTGTGAACCTCATTGACTCATTCGAGACGGATGCCCACATCTACTTGGTTCTCGAGTACTGCCAACAAGGTGATCTCTATGAGGCTATCAGGATCGGCCATGGCCCGCTGGAGACGGAACACGTGAGACGCTTCATGCTGGAACTCGTCGATGCCGTCTCCTACATTCACTCGAAGGGCGTCTACCATCGGGACATCAAACCGGAAAACATCTTCCTCACCGAGTCGGGCTCTGTGAAGCTCGGTGATTTTGGCCTTGCTACGACCGACAACTGGACCTACGAGACCACTGTTGGAAGCGATCGCTACATGTCCCCCGAGCAGTACGATTCTGCTGGCGCTGGATACTCGCCCGCCCAGGCCGATATCTGGGCTATCGGTGTCTGCCTGTTGAACATCCTTTTCTCCCGCAACCCATTCACCACCCCGACCGAGGACGACCCGCTTTTCCTCGACTTCTCACGCGACAAGCAGTCGTTGTTCGATGTCTTCCCGTCCATGTCCCAAGACACGTACGAGGTCATCGTCCAATGCATGAACCTCGACCCCAAGAGACGGTCGCTCGTGGGGGCCCGCGAGGCTCTGGAACGCGTCGTCAGCTTCACCACTCTCGACGAGGCTCTCGATGATTTCTGCTCAACCAACCGCCGCGTTGTGGCGAGCTCAAACCGCGAGCCATTGCGCACTCCGTCCGTCCAGAGCCCCCAGCCCGACACGGGCGCCTTCCCGTGGGCCAAGGCTCTACAGGCAAGCCCTCAGAAACCCATCCGCCAGCTCAGCGCTATTCCCGACGACGAGAGCTACACCGAGGACTTGTTCTCCAAATCTGGTACAACCACGGACTGGATGTCGGGGAGCGCGCTCACGCCTTCAATCTCCTCGATGCTCGACTCCAGCTTGGGCGCATCAATGCAGTCGCTCAACATGCCCTCCAGCTTCAGGCCCAAGCTGCCTAACTGGTCTGCCAATGTTTCCCCTATGGCTGGCTCGCTCCCCATCAACATGTCCAAGAGTCGCAACCCATCGGCCATGTCGATGGTGTTCGGCCGCAAGGAGCCTGTATCAAAGAGCTGGAGCGATCTTTGGGACGAGGAGATCGAAGAGCAGGAGCAAGCACGCCAGATGCAGTCCTTGAAGGAGATGAACTCGAGAACTTGGAGCCATGACAGTCAGGTGGTGGTCCCAGCACCCGTTGACGACGACAACACTCCCCGTCTTGGCTTGTCACCCGCCACCAGGACAGCGAGTGTCCATGCCGATCACGATATCCCACCCACCGATATGGCCCTTGGTGCCAACATCGACGATGATCTGACGGCCGATGGCTTCTTTTTTCACGAGCTCCCCCCTCCCAAGCCTGAACACACGGCGCATTCACCCAGCCCCAAGCGCAGCAACGTCGATAAGTGGGCCGTTCTGGGTGAACGTCGTCGTGCCTTCACTGGTAGCTCATCACAGGCTCCTGATTTGGGTACGCGGGAGGAACGGCCCGTCGCTAGCGGCGTCGGCTCGGGTTCACTGGGTAACAGCCATGGCGCTTTTGACTTTCACGGAAACTCTCACCACAATACTTATTACGTCACTGGACAACATCATCACTCTCCTACACATCATTCATCAGCCACTGGGAAGTGGATCCATCAGGCCAACAGAGAACGGGTCAAGGAATGCCCTCGCAGCAAGGGACGCGATCGAGATTGGAATTGGAACTTCGACTGGCGTAAGGAGAAGCGCCACGCCTTTGGCGATGTCGAGTGGGTTGGTGGCTGGCAAGAGACCCGCTCCTAGGCGAGCTGGGCGTCTCGAGTGCCGGTGTACCACTTGTAGTTGGCTATCATCATCTGTCGACACCATGATCCTTCATTAAAGGTTTTGTTTTTGTTTTTTTGGCGCAGGACATTGCTGACCCTTGCTGGTTTCTTTTAATCTTGTTCTTTTTTCATATTCGTCTCGCGGCTTGTGCGGGAATTTGTCAGTTCACGCCACAAGACGGTGAGATATCATCTGTCGGTTACATAGCATAGCATGGGCTTTTTTTTTGTATAGACGAACGAAACGAAACATGGCACTTGGGGCGGAAAGTCACCGAGAGAAACTGGACATTGGGAGGGATTGGATTTTGTTCACGGCACTCAACCGCGGGGTCAGCATTGTTTCTATTCGATCATGGTTGTTCAAGGATGATGATGTAGGCTCAGCTCGCTTTCTGTGTATTAGATATTCTCCACCAGACTATCGAGGAATACCAGAAGTTACCCACTCGAACAAGTTTCCAAATCGGGCAATGTGACAATTAGCAGTGTTGAACAACACAAGTGACATGTAACGCCTTGTGCGCCAGAGTACCAACCAGAGACATCCCCAGGAGCGAAGACAGGCGTTACCATGCACCAAAGCGCGCAAGATAAACCGTTGAGTCCCGACTAAAATTGGCCCGGTTACGCCGAGCACATACACAGAAGGTGGCAGATTCGGATGTACGTACGCATCGTTCAGACCCAACGACTGGAGAGGCAGGATAAACAAGCAGCGGACGAGGGTGATGGAGTGATGGAGGGGATGGAACGTGGCCGTCTACAAGAGCACAGGAAGTCGGGCACACATGTTTCACTCCCAGCAGGTTCAGGGTAGGCTGGTTTGCCGTCGGCAATGACAATGCCTGCCTGCCTGCCTGCATGCTGAACCGTTTGAACCAGTACGAGCGAGACGATATGGTTATCCCGTGACTGATCCGGTCGCTTTTTTTCCCTTGCAGATGAACTGGATGAGGTGCAACCATTCTGGATGTGACACATACATACACGCATATGTATGGTATTGTACAGGACACATTGCGGATAGGGGAGGGGACAGACGGACAGGCCGTAACAACACACCAAGGCAGGTCAGACGTGATGGTTGGTTCATTTTCAAGGTAACTATAATGGCAGAATGGGAGAGAGAGAGAGAGAGAGAGAGAGAGAGAAGCAAGCATCTCTAATTACCCTCGTGGTCCCCCATAGAGCGATGTTATCATGGTATTAGTTTGTATCTGTCTTACGAGAGAGAAACGCGTGATGGAAGAAGTTAAAAAAAATCATGCTACGTTCACAGGTTTTGCTCCGGGTTGCCATGCAAATTATGCCATAATCGTGATTGTGTGTGTGTCTCGTGTCTGTTGGATCGTTTCGTTGCTGATTTTTGCCATTGCGATTACCATTGCGTGCGCGGTGCGATGCGATGCGATGCGATGCGAAAAAGGGAGGGAAAGCAAAGAAAGCCGAAAGCCAACCGAGTCCGCAGCGGTTATGCCAGTTGCAACAACAACAACAACAACAACAACAAAGCGCCCCAGGTCGAGTCGTTCCATCAGAGAGGGCAGAAATCCCGACGAAAACAACGCCCAACGCTTTCACGACTCGCTGTCGAATCACCAGATGTTCTTTCAATCAGTCGGCATCCGAGGCGGTACCCGCCAGCCAGCGAGCGCTTCCGCAAATCCTCGGGGACTCTACAAATCCGGTGTCTCGGCTCCAATCAAGCTCTTGGGCAGGAATGCCCAAACGGTCCCGACAACGGAGAGAACGGTAGAAATCACCATGACGGTGGTGGCAGCTATCCTCTCTCTGGTCGAGATTTCGTGGGCAAAGAGCTTGAGGTAAAATGCGAGAGGTAGTCTAAGAGTGGCGCGTCAGTGGTGGGTGGTCAAGACGTGAGGATGGGCTGCAGCAGAGGTCTCCACTGAGAATGCCAGCAAAAACCGCAGAGCCTGGGTGCAGAGATGGACGTACGTGACACAGATGGTAAAGCAAAGCGCGCTCCCCATAAAAGCCATGATGCTGTCAAAGGCTGGGAACACGATCGCTATTACCAGGAACACAATGACAACAATGACACGAATGGCAATCCTTAGAACGCCTCGGAAGTATGCAGACCGGCCCACAAGGCCCGAGTTGTCTGCGACAGTTTGCTGGTGCAACCCAAACAGAACCTCAATGGTGGAGATAATCGGCCGAGCGTTCAGGGGGATCTTGGTGAGAGGGATGATGGCGATGAATAGCGTCATCAACACCGTCAGGGCACGGGGATAGCTGCTCTCCATCAAAATATTGGAGGTGATCTCGTCGCGAACGTCGTCGCCGAACATCAGAAGCCCAGCAACAGCAGTGGTAGCGTCCAAGATGTACTGGTAGCCCGTCAGTATCCACTTGACATCTCCGGTGGCTTTTAACTTACCGTAAAGGAGAATGAGATCTTCAAGGCCTGGTTGTATCGGTAAGGGTGTCTCATGTCTCGATAAATCTAATCAAGTAAGTTTGAAGTCCGTCCGACGATTCAACTCAGGGTCAGACTCACGTTTGGAAACACACTATGTCCACCCCTGTTCACCCGTCAGCTTTCTTCATTCATCATTAACCGAGACAATAGCACTAACCATGGAGACATGAGCAAACCGAAGGACAGGGGCAGGGTAAGCCAGTTCTCGGGGAACAGGTATGTCTTGGCCGGTTCGATGAGAGAACCAGGAGCGGTGGGCTTGATGAAGCCATCAAGCAAAAGAATAAGGACAACTATGGTTCTTGCGTCAGCGTCCCACCCACGACACCGATGGTGTTCGGACTTACTGCTAAGACATGAGAAGATGCCGATAATGCTGGTAACACTCAACAACCGCAAAGGGAGAAAGTTTAGGGGTATCAATATGATGGAGCAGAAAACCTTCCAGCCGGTCAACGTCAGGAGGCCAGGGAACAGCAGGTGCAAAGAATCAGCAAAAAGCACAATGAGGGCGACGCAAGCCGCGAGCAGCTCAAGCGTAAAGAGGATACTCGTCGCAATGCGCGCGTTCCGTCCAAACGAAATGAAGGCCAGGTCAGAAAAGGTGATCAAGGTTGGGTCGAGGTCCATGCATTTGGCAAGCAGCTTCGCAGTATACGCCGTCAATGTTGCGCAACCAAACAAAGCGACCATACCGCAGAGCCAGCCCGCATATTTGATGCCCATGGGCAAACTGAGCAGCCCAACGCCAATCAAGACACTGTTTCAATGTGTTAGTGAGAGCGACCACTGCGAGAACGTCCACGAAGAGACTCACTTGATCGAGTTGAACACAGTCTGCGGAAGAGTGGACTGGCCCTCGACAGCCAGGACGATCTTACCGTCCTGCTCAACCTCCTTGACCAGAATCGGGGCAACCTCGCCATCGGGAATATTCCCACCAGCCTCCTGCTGTTGTTGCCAGTTTGCCGCGATCTGAGCCATAGACGTCCGGCTCATATTTGAGCGAATAGTGCCATAGTCCACGGCCGATCCATAGCTTCCAATGATCTCGGGCGTTGCCAGGTGCGGCGGAATCGCGAATATGGATCCCGTCGTGGTACCCGCACTGCCGACCCTGAACAGCCCGGTGAGCTCATCGCCCAGTGCTTTTGCCTCGCGCTCTCGGAAATCGCTGGTATGCGCCTGGGCTGGCTGGCTGGTCCCCGGCTCGGGGCTTGCCTCTGGACCATTTCCTTCGCTGGGAGAGGAAGCCGCCTCGAAGTGCTGACGCAACAACGACGACCTCACGGTGGGATAATCGGCCGCTTCCACATCGATTCTTCTGACAGGCAGCCCTTCGACTGGGGCTTGATCTGGCGCAAAGACAAAAGACGGTCTTTGGGGTATGACCTCAGCGAAGCCGGCAGCGCGCTGCCAACTCCGGGTGAAGGAGCGGATACTGTTGACACCACCGATATCGGTCAGGCCGGCGAGGCGGTTTGTGATGGAGGATCTGCAAGCGGAGGGGTCAGTTACAGGGTGCATCACTATGGGGCGGGGTGAGGAAGTTGACCTTCGCCGCCTCAGTTGCGGCCACTCGCCATCGTCGGCTCCGGAATCATAACTGCGGCCCAGCAGCGATTCGTCCTCGAACTGCACACTCCGGTTGCCGAGCGAGGTGACGCTACCAGTCCTGCCGGGGGATCTGGCGCCGCGTTCGTACTGGTCCCATGTCGATGGGTTTCTCGAGGTCATGATGCGACTCTCGGGAGAGCAGCCAACAAAAACGACAACAAGGATATGACGGATGAGGACGACACAAGTGAGAGAATGAATCCCTGATCAAGGATGTAAACAGATTGAAAACAGAAGGTCCGTGAAAACTCAGGCCCCTTGCACTCGCTCTTGACGCCGCCGCGGGGCTCGCCGAGCGCGTCAATAGTTTCGAGCAGGGGATGCCTGGTTGCTGACCTAGGTGGAGGTGGATCAACGGTGGGGAGGGAATCCAGATGTTGGAAATGTCCTGGCAAAGAGTGGTCCAGAGTCTAGGTAGAGAAAATGTTGTTTTCGTCACTCGTTGCAAAGAGAGAATCGTATAGAGGGTGGCCAACGGAATCGGCAAGCCAGGCAGGAAGGAGAAAGACGAATGGGGAAGAAGGGTGATGGACTCAAGGCAGACGACATCATCACCCTCCATCAAATCGACAGGGAGCTTGGCGGGGACAGACCCGACATGTGGAGCCCACCTCGGCGTCCAGACCCTTTTGCTACTCTGCTGGACTCATGGCCGGCCAACAATCGAACTACTGGCCCCTTGGGAGCAGCTCAGTGCGACGTCCCTATCGCGCTAAATTGATGCGAATCAGTCATCAGAAACGACTTGCCAAATACCATGACTAGCTTATCGCGGGCGGCATCGGTGATGCGCAATCGAGATCGATACGGGGCAATGTGCAGCTGTGATTGGCCAATGGGTGGCTCATGCTTGGAGGTTTGCGGGGTGGGAAGGTGCAGCTCCCATCGGCGCCGGGAACTAGAGATTCGCGTAGTCTCTCTGTCCTTGTGACGGCTCAAAGATCGACTCACGTCTGTACTAACTCTCTCTAGCCTTATCAGAAACCGCAAGTTTCTCTAACTTCCTCGGAAAAGAGCGAATCCCCTATCTAGCTGTCGCCATTACGGCTGCGACAAAATCGAATCCTCTGCTCATGTGAGCAAGCAAACCTGAAGGCTCGGCTGACTCCACATACTCTATGCAAGCTGCATGCAACCCGCAAAGGGAACGGCCTCAGCCTGCTCACCTCGACCCACGGCGGCATGGCGAATCAATATCCTCCCGTTCAAACACCCCAATGACATCTTGGCTCCCGCCTCTAATCGACGAGATTCGGCGAGCACACGAAGAGCTCGAGGTACTGCCGGCGTCGGATCAAGGACCAAGGTTGCACAACCTATGATGCCATTTCGTGCCTGAAGCACCGCCATCAGCTCACTTCGTTGTCACGATTGCGTGTGCGCTTCCTTGTCATTGCGAGTTATCGTGGATCAATACAACGCTGCGGCTCACCCGATGCCTACTGATCTCAACCCGGACAAATCACAATGGGTAGTGTCGTATTAGTATCATACTACCTCGGAGTATTTCTAGGGAGGACTTCTACACCTCGGTTCTTGCTCACTGACTAGGTTCCTGCCACCATTTTTTTATGTCCATCTTTTCTGCAAACTCATAGACATTTGGGGTCCCGCCAGAAAGGCGTAGAAGTTGCCGCTCGTACGGTCCCAGCGGTTCCTCCAGCAGCGATGTTTGTGGCGGTGCGTGTTTCTTGGAGCCGTGAAACTCCCAGACCCAGCGGTATCCTCTTTCTGTCACCAGTTGCAGAGGGCGCTGGTTCTCGATTGCGTCGTCGAGCACTGTTTGTGTGCTTGCCAGGTTGAACCAGTTGTGAAATGTCGTCTGGCCACTCTCGTCTTTGGCTAGGTTGGCGACCCCCTTGCCTCCCAACGGCTCCCAGGTCTTCACCGACGGGGGAATAGGGTCGGGAAATTCTCCAACCGTTTTCCTCAGACGCCAATGTCCCTTCAAGGCAGGGGCATCCCATACGGATTCGTCATTGAGCCCAAGGCCCTTGAGAGCCAGCCGTGTACGGACCGAGCTGTGTATGCGTTCACCCGTGTCCTCAAGGAATGCCGCCGTCGGTCGACCGGAATTCGGGTCTACTTTTTTGTATAAACCGGGGGTACGAAGATTGTAGCCCGACATTTTGAACATGAATCCTTCAGACCCGAGAATGGCCCCAAGGCTCCACGGACGGACCGGCTTGTTGTTTGAATAGATCGGATCGATGGCCCATTGGTCGACATGAGGTGTGATTTTGTTGAACAGCCCGCAGCACGCTCCAGAGCCCGACTCGGGTTCGTCGTCGTCGGCCTCGGGGTCTTCAGAAGTTGTCGGAGGCGGTAGTGCGGGTTTAGGTTTGGGATTCTTGGCCAACTCGCGGTATGATTGAGCGAGCCGTGTAAAGAGGCGATTTATGGTTGCTTCATCAAACTCAACACCAACCGAGGCGAGCTGATCCATCATCCCTATACAAGTAAGTCGAATTTGATCGCCCGAGTTTTACGAGAACTCACAAGCAAGTGACATGTTGGCAACACCCTGATCCTGCCACCCACCTCCTACGTTGCCGTGGTTTCCTGGAAACCATACTTGGCGGAGATCTGTTTCTCCTCGGTTGGCAGCTGTCCGCTCCCACAAGGTAGGACTAAAAGGGAGACGGTGCTCGTCGAGTGCCAAGGCTTGGAATGCGTATTCAACTCGATCTGAGATGGTGGTATTGAAGAAGCGAAACTCCTTTGTCGACTGGTTGAGACCTATTTTTGCAAGCAATGTGGTGTTGGGAATTCCAAGGCTTCCGACTGTGTCCTACACGGCTTGGGAAAGTTTAGTGCCCTTATCAACACAGGGGTGACGGGGCAACAGTACCAACTGCTTTGACCTTGATCATCTTTCCCTTGCCACCCGTCTCGTTTACCCTGGTCAGGCGTTTCTATCCCCGTCAGCCGCGGTTTTGTCTAAGCGCCAAGGATACCCACATCAAGAAGTCGTTGTCGATATTGGTCTGGCGCATTCTCTCCCCGGGGCTTGTCGGGAAAGGGGATATTAGGGAAGGGGTCTTCGTAGTCCACGGTGCGCCAGTTTTGCATGTCCTTGTAGATCGGGTAGAAGAACTCCAGTCCTTCACGAGTGAGCAACCCCAAGTGTGCCACCATCCCAGCAACTGATCTCGCGGTGAAAGCCCCTCTAGTAGGTTAAAGAGTTATCTGCGCTGCTCGGGTCCTCGATGTCACGGGTATTGCCTACCTCGAGAAGCCGATCAAAATGATTTCATCCCCGTCGCAGTAGTTTGCACACAGGAAAGAGTACGCGGACCGCACGTTCTGTGGCACGGTTAGCCAAAGACCTCGAGGCACAGGACCTGGAATACTCCCTCTGAGACACCCCGTCCAAAGGCACCGCCGGTGAAAAGGTCAGACATGGTACCGGCAGTTCCGAGACCGGATTGGTACTCGATGATTTGGATAGTGCCATCGGTGCAAATGCGCCGGAGGGAACGAGATAATCGGGTGACGTTGGAGGGAGGCTGTAGTTTGCTAACGGGATTCCAGATGGTCGGTTTGGAGTATCCCGTATCTCTGTGCGGCAGTCTGTCAATATGGTGATGAAGAGGCAGGTTGGACCCCACGAACGAGTTCATCCATGTGCCATCACAACACATCACGATTCTTTTCTTCTGTGATAGCGCCATCGTGGTCTAGAGAATGGTGTCGTTTTTCGGTACTGATGTATTTAAGTCTATCGGCGATGATCCCCAGGAGAAGTGTTGAGATGGAGGGCTTGGTGGCTGGAATAGGGGGACGGGCCAGGCTGCCAGGCAATAGATCTCATTGATGGGTTGTCTAGTAGTTACCAATGCCGTAGGAAGTGTCAAATTCTCTTGGCTCGTTGAAAGATTTGGAACTGCAGTTACAGTATGGCATGGAAGCCGCACCGGGCTCTCTCGCACGCTCCTTCCCGCTTTGTGATTGGGTAAGTGGCCAATGCCCCATCCACGGTGAACTCTTACCCGTTAAAACGATGAAGGCTTATGATCAACTCACCCCATTTGTCGACAAGCCTGAGGACCAGAGGTCAAGTGGGTGGTTTTATTTCCGATGAGAGACCCAACCTCCGCGGAGATTCAGGGCCAGGGCAAGCCACCAGCAGTTCGAGTGAGGGGCCACAAAGCTCCCAAGTCAATTCTGGCAGTTAGTCATACCTGCCTGCCGTAGTGAATATTCAATCCAGGAACGAGAGAGATCAACCCAGAAGGTAAGGCAGACCCCGACTGGTCTTCAACCCACAGTAGTCATGTGCTACCCCAGACGCATGCAAGCCATGTCAGCACTACCAACCTTCCTCCCTTCCCGACGGGCATATCATCTCCCCTTACCCTCAAATAAGCTTAAATCCCGCCCAAGTCCCCATCCAAGACCAACCCTCGGATATGTCATCGACCACCAATGGAACCATCAAACGATCGCGACACATCAACAGACTCCCCACCCCTCTCCCACCAACGATGCCTCACCCTCGCCAAATCCCTCTACCCAACCTCCACTTTCACCCCAACGCTCACCCAAGGCTACTGCTCTTACACCCTCCTCCTCACGGGTAACCTCACGGACAACCAAACCACCATCCTCCAATTCCGGCCCCTCAACCACCGAATCGACCTATCAATCGCCCACCTCGCCCACACCATCCACGGTCCTCACGCGCCGGTCACCACCCTCGTCGCCACCACCCCCTCGGACAAAATAAACATCTACACCCACTCCCTCATCCCCGGCGTCCCCGTCCTCACTCTCATCCAACCAAACCAAACGAATACCAGCCCCCGGTTCACACCCGCCCTCCTAACCTCCTTTGCCAAGCATCTCTCCTTGGCCTTGTCGTGTCCGCTCCCTCCACTCCCACCCCGTAAGATAGGGTCATCCCTATTTCAGCGTCTCACACGCCTAAGCACGACCCTCCCGCCTCGATTCCGACCCGTTGCGGTTGAGTTGTTGGCCAACTTACCCGATATTGTGTCTCTGCCTTGGGTTCTCACACATGGGGATTTCGTGCCCGGGAACATCATGCTTTGTCCCGACTCTTATCAGTTCACGGGACTATTGGACTGGGGCGAGGCTGAGTATTTGCCTTTTGGGATGGGGCTTTACGGGTTGGAGGAGTTGCTTGGTCGGAGTGTTAGTAGGGACGGAGATGGAGGGAGGTATCCGCCGCCTGGGAGTGAGTTTGTTTACTATGGAGATGAGGGCCGACTCAGGGGCTTATTCTGGGAGGAGTTAGGGGAGTTGGTGCCGCGGGTGAAGAATGATGCGGGATTTAGACGGAGGGTGGAGATGGCGGGTGAGTTGGGGGTGTTGTTATGGCATGGTTTTGCGTTTGATGAGGGGCTGTTGGATCGGGTTGTTGATGGGGAGAGGGATCTCGAGGAGGTACAGAGGTTGGAGGTCATGCTTTTGGGGAGGAGGGGGTTATTAACTTAGAGGATCACGGTTGTTGGTTAAGTGTAATCAAGGCCCCTCACGAGGCTATTTTGTCTATCCCGGCTAGCTATGTTTGCTAGCTGACTGGATATCTAGTTCAGGGGTTGCCAACCAACCCTTCCAGTACTGCAACCAACTTTTATCTGGCTCCCTTATAGCCATCATATACACGACATGCCGTCTCTAGCATTCGAGATACCCCATTAGGTACGTTGCTTTCTGATATCGCTCGGGGCCCTCGCTCTCGATATAGGGGTGTGGAAGTAGTCGGATAGGTACACCTAAACCTTGAGGATCTTCTCCAGCTCCGCAACAACCGCATCCCCAACCTCCTTTGTGCCGGCAGAACCGGCAAGCTCCTTGGTCCGCACACCGCTGTCAAGAGCCGCCTTGACGGCAGCCTCGACGGCATCGGCGTCCCTGGGGAGATTGAGGGAGTAGCGGAGCATCATGGCAACCGACAGGATGGTTCCTATAGGGTTAACAACACCCTTGCCGGAGATATCTGGGGCCGAGCCTTGTATTTTATGTCAGCCGCACATGGCTCGGACTCGCCGGTGTGATCAAGACTCACCGTGAATGGGCTCGTAAATGCCATTGCACTTGCCCTTGCCATCAGGAATGCCGCTCAAGCTGGCGCTTGGCAGGAGACCAATGCTGCCGGGAATGACTGACGCCTCGTCGCTGATAATGTCACCGAACAGGTTGCTGGTCATGACAACGCCGTTCAAGCCCCGGGGGTTCTTGACCATGATCATGGCGGCGCTGTCGATCAGCTGGTGCTCAAGCTGCAGCTGGGGGAACTCCTTCTCAAAGACCTCGGTCACCACCTTGCGCCAGAGACGGCTCGTCGCCAACACGTTGGCCTTGTCCAAACTCGTCACCTTGGCCGGGGGGTCCTGAGCCAGAGCGAGGAAGCCGCTCAAGCGGGCAATGCGTTCGATCTCTGGGCGCGAGTAGGGTTCGGTGTCGAGAGCGAAGCCGGAGCCGTCATCCTCCTTGCGGTCGCCAAAGTAGATGCCACCCGTCAGCTCGCGAACAACTGTGAAGTTTGTGCCGCGGCACACCTCGGGCCTGAGGGGAGAGAAATCGACGAGGGCCTCGGAGGCGAAGCTGCACGGGCGCAGGTTGCCGTAGGCGCCCATCTCCTTGCGGAGCTTGAGGATTCCCTGCTCGGGACGGACGGGAGACCCAGGGCCCCACTCCGGGCCGCCGATCGCGCCGAGGAGGACGGCATCGGCGTTCTTGGCAGCCTCGAGGGCCTCGTCGGTCAAGGGAATGCCGTGCGCTTGGATAGAGGCCTGCATTTATGCTTGGTCAGAGAAAACCATCCCATGAAATTTCCCGACAGGGAGGAAGCTTGACTTACCCCGCCGAGGAGGTGGTTCTGAAGGTTGAATTTCCCGGCCGTTGGGCTGAAAGTCTCGAGGGTTTGGAGAACCTGTAGCAAGGGGTGGAATTATTTGGTAAGTTAGTTATTCTTAACTCTCCTATCATTTTTGTCGTGCACCCTTCTGTTGTAACGTTTGCCGCATCACCGGGACACTCTTGTGCAGCGGCAATACATATCTTTGTGCTGTGTCGCGTGGGGTAGTGATGGCAGGAGCTACCAGCAACGGCTCGGAACTACCGCGGGGAGCTGGGCAAATGCTGGAAAGGAAATTTCTCGTCCAACACACACCTTGATAGCCTCTGTAACAACCTATGATCCCCAGAACGGGTTGTTAGTTTGTGTTCCGCTTTCTCTATTGTCCGGACCAATCTAATTGGCATTTTCAGATGCAATCACGTACCTCGGGACCGCAGTGGTCGCCACCAAAGACGACAATGTTGTGGGTTGCCATGATGTCAGCTGGCGGGTGCCCCTCCTTGAACCTTGGGTAGTTGTGTTGTTTGGTGGAAACCGTGAAAAGCCAAGTCAAAGGCGCCGGGAGAAGGCGTCAAAAAGGGTTGACTTGATTAATTTTTGAGGAAAGCGCCGTAAGAGTTTGGGCAAGAGAAAAAAGGAGAGGAATATGCAATCAGTCCCCCGCGTTCCTCCAATTTTGAGTTCCAGAGCTTTCGCACCCCGCATTCCGAAGTCGGCGACCTCCAGAGATGGGCCGAGGGAGCAACGGTCACCGAGGGCCGGTCCGTCAAGGTAGCCAGGACCGGCGCAGTTGTCTCGGGTCTGAGACGAGAATGCACACCGCCGATACTTAGTCCATGTGAATCAATCAAAACGGGAAAGCTGCGATTGACGTATCAAATCCGCTGCCTCGATTGATTGTACCGCTGCTAACCATGCACCCAGCCCAAAGCGACAATTCCTGGCCGAGACAACTCTTGCACAGAGCACAGCCAAAGACTGTATGGTAGTGGCTTTCTACTTCCCTTGGCCCGTCATCTATCCGCACGAGTTCTACGTCATTATGCACAGTCAGTGTGGAAATAGTGTTTGTTTGTATGTACCAGCCGAAGTGCTTCCGAACTTTGGTTTTATTTTTTTTTTCCTGGTTTCCGTCAATCCAGATGTGTCAATAGCACTGGTCGCTGGTCGGGTATCATGTGCACGCGGAGTATCTTCAAGGGAAGATGTCCGGTTGCCCCGCGGTATCTGTACTGCTACGCGTTGTTTCTCTCCGCCCCTGATCTATCCAATGTTGACGCGCCGCCTGGTACCCACCCCAACCGGCAGGGGAAACCGAATTACTGGCTTCTTTCGCATGACATGACGACGAAACACGACATGTTGTCTTCTCAACATCGAAGGGTTCGTCCCGATTCTTCAGCGAAAGGACCTGAAGGACTTGTGGGCAAGCGGCGAAGACCCCCGGGGTCCCATTGCGCCCATAATTTGGCCGTTGTCTCGTATCCTCCCTCCTCGCATGTTGGGTGTGTTTGCGCAAAAGGCGCAGATATAGATCCCAGACAGCGTTTGCTCTGTCACGTTGACGCATTGCCCGTGAAGGTAATTGTCACAAGCCTCACTGTCATATTTTGTGGTTAGTACACCAAGTCCTCAACTAAGAACAGCAAGAGGAAAAAAGACGAACCATTGAACCATGAAGCCATCTCCGCGCCGGCCTTCATTTCTGTTACATACACATCGAATTGATCTTGTCCTAGAACCAGTCGACGGCGTGGGCAACGAAGTGTCAGTCATTGTTGTTGGCGACGCCGGATCATAACTGCTAGCGAACCTAGCAGGTCCGGGCCCGTTTCCAACTGACACAAAACGTCTCGCTTTTACGGTTGACATTTGTCCCCGTCGGTTTTCACGCAGCTTCCTGAGCTCGCTTGCCGCGTCGCCTGAAGCTTTCGCGGTCGGGGTCAGGTCATTGATTGTGGTTTCCGTGTCGCTATCCCCGTCATCCTGCGGACCCCGGGATGTGGCGTATGACGATGAGCTTCGCTCGCTAACGCTACGCCGTGAACCGTGGAAGGGATGGGCAGTCGTTGGCTTGCGAGGGTCGGGTAACGCAAACGATGTGTTTCTGCTGGGGATGATGATAGGCTCATCATCTGTTGACGACTCATCATCTTCTTCAGACGAATGCCAGTTACGGTGGCGGGTCATTGACTGGGAACTATGGCGCTTGCGAACCGTTGCCGGCGGATCGTCGTCCACGATAACCGTCGTCGTTGTTTCTACTCGAGCCCGGCCGTTTGCATCGATCAAAAACCTAGCTTCTGTTCTGGTCCGCGGACCCGTCGTCTCAGGGATAGACGAGAGGCTAGGTAGGCGCTGGTGCTGGCTTTTAAGTGGCGAGGACCTCCCACTTGGTCTGTTGGGTTGGGATACGATTGGGCGGCCGCCGAATCCGGAGTTCATCATTTGTGATTGAGGTCGGGGAGCGGGGGCCAGTGTTGGCAGAGATGCTCGTTTTGTGGCCGTTTTGCCTCGGCTCTCACTAAAGCTACGAGAAAGCCCAGGGCGAGCCGACAACTTGATGGGAGAGGTTGCCAGCGTTCGATCGGTTCTTTTAGGGGCAATGTCTCTCTCGCTGGCCGACCGACGAAGTTCACCACGGACTGGAGCTTTGGGCATCAGAGACCGCCTTGGTTGTTGGCCGTCTTGATGCCCTGGTGCTGTCACATTTGGCACTTGCATCGACGTACTGAAGGACATGTCCATGCTGGAAGATGGCGGACGGCTAAAAAGAAGCCCCGGGTTGACGCCGCCACCATTGTTGACGATGCCAAACGGATCTTCCATCGGTGGTGGAAACGAGGTCGCAAACACGGATTGCTCCGCCGCCGAAGTACCAAGCGCCTGCATCGAAGGCTGGGAAACCATCGCATGCTCCCCATTGCCAACCTGATGGTCCTGGCCCATACCTCCCGTCTGTTGCAGCAGCTGTTGGTTTGCCCTCGCCCAGTCGGCAGGACTCAACGGCTGGGCCGCCGAGTTGGGAGCGTGGAAAGGGTTGCTGCCATTGACGCCAAAGTCAATATCCATGCCGTTGTCCCAGAAGCCTTGTCCGGTGGCTGGTGCGGAAAGGGGGTAGCTGAACATGTCACCCTGAGCGGTTACGTAGGTGCCCATGCCCGGCTGTTGAAAGTCTGGCTGGCCGAAGCCCTGATCATTTTGCATCTCGTTGCAGTCAAGCTTGGGAGCAAGCTTGCGCTCTCCCTTGTGGGCCGAGGGAGGAGGTGTGGCCGTCTGTCCTTGGGAGTCCTGGCCGGCGGTGCCGCGGCGTACCTTTTTGACGGACGGGCCTGCGGTTCCCGGCTCCTTATCGCTATGGGCACTGGACCGGCGGTCCAGACCAGGTGTGGCCAAGAGACCTGCCGAGGACTTGAGTTGTTTGGATGGCTCAACTGGGGGCAAGGGATTTGGCGAGAAGTGGTTCACATGGGATGCGACCTCTGCAGCAATGCTCTCGGCGGACAGTTGTCGCTTGTGGCTACCAACAAAAGGTGTCGACGATGCGAAATCGGGAAAAGTAGCCTGCGAAGCTCTCAGGTTGCCTGGGGTAGCGTTGAAGACGGAGTACTCCTCGGCAAAGCGAGGGGTCCACCCGCTCGAGTCGTCGAAGCGGCCGCTCTGGTTGTGCTTAGGGGTCTCGAAGACGGGGCTCGGGAAGATGGCAGACGTGGGTGTTTGTTTAGGCGTGGGCGGCTGAGCGTTTGGGTGATCACCAAAGCTGTGGGGTGTTTGCGATCAGCAAAATGTCTAGAAGGCGGGAAAAATAACAGACGAAAAGGCCCGGGACCGACTGGGTACCTGGGTTTACTAGTGGACGGAGAAAGAAGACGTGAAGCGAACCTGGAAGCCGGCTGATCCCCGCTCATAGCAGATTCAGTTCTCTAACTCTCATATATCCCAGGCCAGACCATGACGTTGCGCAGTGGACACCAGCTGCTTTTGTTCCGGCCGTTCAGAACTGTCGAGCCGTGCGAAGCTCGCAATATCGAGAACGGGTCGACAAGCCGATTTGGGCAACTCACGGGAGAGGCACGGCAAACAGGCGGGTTCGTCAACGTTTCAAGCTAAGGATACTGACGGTTGGAGGGCTGTATTATGTGCCTATTACTAAGGAATTGTCGACGGTTCGAACGGGTTTCGTGGCAGCAATGGTCATTAAGCTAGGTGGAGGTGTCGTTGTTAGCATGCGGGCATTCCTCTAGAGACACTGGATCCCAGGCAACGAGCGGCACCCAGGGATGATAGATGGGGAAAAAAGGGGAAAGGGAGGGGTTCATCTACCGGTGAGAGCATTACCCGACGAGGGAAGAAAACAGGGCGTGCAATCGCCAAAACGAAAATAACAATGAACTGTCCCAGGGTGTCCGTGAGAGGGGGCCGCGAGGGAATATAAGGATATCTTTCCAGTTCCTTGCCAAGGCTGAAATAACGGTTGAAAAAAAAAGGGCTTCTGTAGTGTACCGTTTACGGGTCTGTGCAAGCCTGGCTGACCTGGTTGCGAGTGGGCAACAAGCGCTAGGCTCGAGCACGGTTCCCCCTGTAAGTGTTATGCCGACTTAGCGGGGCACCGGAGTGCGACGGTGAGGTGCGGACAGGAAGACAGATAGAGGGCGGAACCAAGCGCCGTGTGGTCTATGTTCCTGGCGTGCGAGGTATATGCTGAGCGACGATATGACAAGACAGTTGCGAGGTTGTGGGAGCAGGCGCTGCACGGAAATCAGCCAGCCAGCCAGACCTATCTGCGCTTCGTTGCGAGGTGAGAGTGTGACCGGGGGCGGCTAAGGAACCAAGCGGAGGTTGCTTTCAACTGGCAGGCCTTCCCTCAAGGCACCGAGGCGGGGAATACATATGCGATATCATCCAACGTGAGGACGAAAACCAAGGACTGTTTGATTTCCCTGTGTTACGATGCTCGGATACTCTCAAGGGAGTGTCGACAGGTCGAAATGCCGGCGCCGTCCCCCTGCCTGCTGCGTCCCAAAAAGTGAGTCTCTCCGCAACAGGAATGCTCTGAGAGCCCGTCGATCCACCGCTCTTTGACAGCTGGACCAGCGGCCAAAGGGAAGATACAGATGCTCCACAAGTTCCCCTACGGGATGCAGCTCCAAGCAGCTTGAGATGCCCGCTGCAACGCCGGCCCGAAACGTCGTGTCCCCGGCGTGTGGTTTTTGAACACTGGCGCGAGACAGTGATGCCAGGGCCAGTCGGTTGAGGTCCTCGCCAGCTCCAAAGCAAGCTTGCCTCGTGGGGTGGTTGCGTGCTTGATGCTGCTCCCGCTTCTGAAAGCTCCGCATGCAAAAGATGTGCCTGAGTTCAGAGGCCAACAGTCAGAACCATTGGCTGAGAGGCACAGGAGTGCCTGAGACGACTCTCTGCACGTCTGATGACTCAAAGCTGACCCCTTGTCAACATGTAGCCGACAGCAGCGAGCACTGCGAAAGCCCGCGGGATGGCAGCCCGTCGTTCTTGGCACCCGGGGTCGGGGACGATACGTCTCCCATTGTCCTTGGCCTGGTATGGCCTGCTCAAGTCTTGCGATAGTTCACGGCATATTCTGGCTGCAATTCTTCTCCGGGGGATTTTGGTCGCGGATTTGGGCCGTCTGTGGACCGTGAGCCGCCAAAAGCTGGGGAAAGGTCTGACCCAGGTCGCAGCTGCCCTGTTGATGTTACCACGTTGACTTCTCTACAACCCCGAGGTTGCAGCGCACTGCTCTGGACAAGCATTCTCGGGACGGACGACACCACGATACATAAAAAACCTCAGCTATCCAGTTAGCAACACTCAGTGGTTGCTCACCCAACGACGATCCTCTGTTTCCAATGTCCGAGTAGCCGCCGCGTGGAGTTTACCTCTGATCTAGCTCTCTTCTCAGTTGGAGGCACTAAGGCAAGTGCGAACGCGGGCTTACTGCGGATGCGACAGACGTCCACGGGCACATAGGGGCTGCATCGCAGCTCAGCAAATCGCCCCATCTCCAGCCTCCTTTCGACGGCTGCGAGCGAACGGGAGTCCGCGACGACAGACAGTGGGGCGTAGGACCTGACGCCTCACAGCTTGGACAATATACAATGCAGCGAGCGAAATTGAGGAGCTGCCCCTGGAACTCGCAAAGTGACGTGTCTATCCACTGCCGATAGATGAACCTCACTTTGATGGGCTCCAAGAGCTGGGGACGGCGACACTTTTCATTAGCTCGTTGGCAACCCGTCTTTGCGGTTCCTGCGTCAAAGCAACGCACGATGCCGCCCGATGTGCATGGCACAGAGACCGGAAGCGCTGAGAAGCATCATTGGTCTCGTCTCCCAGTGTTGAAGGCTTCTAGACAACACCGCAACCGAAGCCGATGGGTGCGAAAACACACATCTCCCCGCGCCTCGCCCCGTGCGCAATCCCGGTACTGTCTCTTGTCCATCAACTCCTGAGCAGCACGTCGTCAGCAGGAGTCTCGATTCTCCAAGTTGCCGTCTGGACACAGGGACGGAACCAAGGTGATTGGTTGATGGAGGTCTGGAGAAAAGCCGGGGCAGTTTAATTTCCAGGTTCCGGAACCTTCAAACTTTCGGTTCTGCAGTCGGCTGCACAACGCAAGACCCAAACATCCGACGTTGAGATGACAGGACGGCGCCAGAGTCCGCCTCCTGGATATGTACAGACACCAGAGTTGGGACCAGGATATAAGTGTATCCACCAGTTGATCTCAAGATGCGCTCTCTCGGTCCAGTGTTCTGTCGATGAATGGCTGAAGAGCTCCCATCGCAGACGGCCGTGCGCTCTTCCCTCGGGTAATCGAACCAATGGACAGCGGGGCGGCCCAAGGACCACGAAAGCTGCCCCTCACCTTCCTCCTCCGGCGCAAACCTTCCCCGACCTCACCTCACCGGCCCCATTGAGCCGTGAATTCTGCTCGGCGGCTCGGCGGCACAGCCTTTTGGACTGCGCGGCAAGAAATCGCCACGCGTAAATCTGGGGGACGACACTTATGGTTGGAAGTGCTGTGAGCCGCTGAAACGAGACCCAACCCCTTACTGATGTCAATTGTGAAGATCGCGGCCACCAAAAGTGACCAACATCGTCTGTCGGTCGCGGATAGGCCGCCACGGAGTTCCCACCCGAGCTGAAAAGCTGCAAGCACTTTAGCATCCCTGCCATGTGGCTCCGTAGGGCAGCCGAGGATTCGAGAATATTGCTTTTCCCCCATGGGTGTTGCGCGAAAAAGCGAAAAAAGAAACCACTCCCGCCACAAAAGCACGTCATGGGGGCAGAGATCGCATGAATCTCGTGGAATTAGCTTCTAGACTCCAACCAAACGGGACGGCGGCTGTCTTCTCATTCCGCCATCTCCGAACTTTGTAACTCACGACAGGACAGAAGAGAGAATGTCGAGACGAGGACCGGTGAGTGGGCAGGAGACGGGAGATATCTCCTCCAACCGCCGGAGTGACAAATATGCAGTACATGGCGAAAACCAAGCACCCCACGTATAATCCCCGAACCGGTGTGTGCTCGCACACATGTTTGGACACACTCTCATTCATCAAATCCGCTCTCCTTTGCTTCTAAGCATGCAAGCAAACAAGCGAGTACAGGACTAAGCATCATGCCATCCCAAGTTCAACAAGGACCATGCCTTCTGCGATGCGGATCGCGGTGTGCGGATCTTTGTTCGCCGTTCGCTTCCGTCGTCAAGGTTGTCCTGGTCCCTGCCTGCACCTGTCCTTGTAGGGGGAAAAAAAACATCCTGTTGTGTGTGTCTCCGAGATTCCCGGGTCGCAGCTCTGACTCTCTACCGAACTCGGGGTTGGAAGATCATGTCTGTGTGCGTCTGTCTGTCTGTGTTGGCGGAGTGGTTTTTCGTCTCCTTGCTTCGTCGTTTGTATGGGTCGGGCGCTTCTTGCCGCAGCGTTGGTGCGGATCATCAAACGTAGTCGGTACCACTCTGTGCGAGGAGGCTGGTCAACCAACACCCCCCCTCGCCGGAAGATGTTTCACGATTTCCTCCTCACGATACCAGTCGCATCATGAGATATTATTAGGTTTAGCGTAAGGCTCTCACTCACTCGCTCAGGTACATACTAGACGTGTTTCTTTTTCATCCTCTCTGTTGTGGGGGAGGGAGTCGACAGGGGATGAAATGACTCCACTGCAACAGAGCTGAGATGGAGAGAACGGACATGAGGCTGAGGTGGAAGGTCGCATCGGGATGCCATGTTTACCAGAAAAGCGAAACGAGATGGAATATTGAGTTTCCGAGTTTAGATCGAATTGTGCGTTGCTGCCTTGCGCTGGAAAAATACCCAACTTCTCGGCATTTAGATCTGGTGTAAACATGGTCCCCTGAAGTTGAGGTTGTAGAGGAAGTCAGTCACGCAATGGAAACAACCGGGTTTTACGGCAAATTCATTTTCATTCCATTGACTATCTACTCGCCAATCTGGTTCATTCCCAACTGTCGCTTGAACCCCATTTGAAGCTCTCCTCCCAAAATTCGTCCCAGGTTTGCTTTCCTCCTCTCGAAAGCCCTTCCATTTCCAGTCCCATCCTAGGGGTATCAACGGTCCGTTAAAAGGGGGGATGACGCTACCTAAGCTATCCTATTGTTCGTAAAAAGGAATGTCGTGACAATGAAATAGGTTTTCGAAAATGAACCAAGAGATAAGGTAAGGTAGTGGCGATTTTGTTTCATGGGAGAACGAAAGGCAAAAAAAAAAGGTAAAAAGCAGGAAAGAAAAAACAACCAAAATCAAATAGACGAAGTGAATGAAGAATATGCAAGAAAAATAGTCAAAGAAAGGGGGCAAAACAATAAAACGAGGGGAACAGGGGAAGACAAACAAGGTTTCTGGTATCTTGAGAACGTTATGAAGAGTCGCTTTTTCCAATGCCATTAGATTATCCTCTTCGCACTGCGTACTTTCCGTCCACCCCATGATGGCACCTTCCCCTCCACAGCCAACCCGCGAACATCCAAGCAGCCAGCCAGCCAGCACATTTCCGGATCCCATTCTATTAGCCAACTCCAAGCATTCCGGTGTCGGGAATCATTACGTCAAGTGTCATCACGCGTTTCGATCCGGGAAAAGGGAACCGTTCGAGCAAAATCAGATCATGTTCGGATAACCGTCCATGTTGGTGATCACCGGCCGCGGCTGTGGCGGGGGCTGTGGTGGTGCCGACGTCACTTGCATATGGAATTGAGGATGAGGATGCGGGTGAGGATGCTGATGATGCTGATGCTGGTATTGGTGCTGGTGCTGATGGGGCTCGTGTGAAAGGTGCTGGTAATGCTCGTGGGGTTGATGCTGGTGTTGCGGCATCTGGGGCGGCTGTGGTTGCTGCTGAGACTGCTGCTGAGGTTGCTGCTGCTGCTGCTGCTGCTGCTGCTGCTGCTGTTGTTGTTGCGATTGAGGCTGCTGTTGCGCCTGGGACTGTAGAGGCTGTTGCGGCGCTTGTAATTGCTGGGGACTCGGTGTTTGCTGCCCGTTGGACGGCTGAGGCGTGGTTTGAGCTTGAGCTTGAGCTTGCGCCTGAATCTGAGCCTGAGCGGGAGTGGGAGTGTTTGCAACAGACGCAGCTGGGGTCATCTGAGGTGTCAGAGGCTCCGTTTTTGGCTTGGCCATGGTTGCCGCGGCAAGATTCCTCGTGTGACTGCTCTCTCTTCGGCGTTTGGGAGCGTCCTTGATCTTAGGGTGTGTGTGGCACTGCGAAACGGTTAGTACAGTGGTAATGAAACCGACTCTTTGCAACCGACCTTGTATGCGTGTCTGAACCAGGTGGTTCCCTTCTTCTTGCTGCTAACAAGCGCGATCCACTCATTACAACTACCGCAAAGCCCCTCCCAAACGTCGGGGTTGCCGTCCATCCGCCTCGTCTCTTGCGGCTCCTGGAAAGGATTCCCGGTTGCCGCACTAATACCATGCGTAAAGCTCTTGTCATACCAGAAAGCAGAGTTCTTTAGGACCAACCACCGCCCAGGCTTACAAATTCCACACCAACCCTCGCGCTTGTTTCCGTGACCGCGGACCCATCTCGGGGTGTACAGATCGCCATCAAATCGCAGCTCTTGCTCGTGGGGAACGAGGTCTTGGTCGGTAGGATTCATGTCCTCCGGTGGAGGGGGAATCTGCTCCTCATGAAGAGAGGCATACAGATCTGGGGGATCAGACAGATCGGTATAATGGCTGTGAAGAGAGTGGGGATCCGCATTGCTCTGGAGCATCCGGAAGAGACCATGGGAGAGCAATGGAGGAGGTGCCTCGTAGTGATGGGCATCTGGGTGAAATGCGTGTGAAGGTAATTGAGAGGGCAAGAGCATGCTGTTGCGGTACGGGGCGTTGCTGAGAAGATAAGGATGCTGTTGTGCTGCCTGCAAATTGCCATAGTTGAGAGGAAGCTGACCGTGACCGATTGTGGGCGACGAGTGGCGGGACGACATTCGAGCGTGCGCGTTGAAAGGGTCGTGGGGATGATACACGAACGGCGACGGGCGACGATTGGGAGTCGTGCCATATGAGCCCGTGGACCATCGCTTGTTCCTTGCGCCCTCTACGCTGTACGGAGCCGCGCGCATTCCTGGCCGTGGCGACGGCGAGGCGCGGCCCCTGCTCTGCGTTCGGACCAGCTCAGACCGGCTCTGGGGCGTCATCCGAGGCGAGGCCACCGGTGACAGTTGTGTGGACGACATCAACGAGTTTCGGTTCGAGGGTGGTGGGTATTCGGACGAAAAGGACGGCGCGTCAGAAAGAGCAGCCGAGAAATCCTCATACGATGGCATGTCCGAAAGGCCACCCGATGTCGACACGGTGAAGGATGAGCCTGACATTCTGCGGGGATTGAGGCCATTGTCGAACGGTAATGAGTCGCCGTCCATGGGCGGTCCGGAGTAGCGAAGGTCGAGGATAGGGATTGCCTCGTCGGTGGTGTATGCCTGTCCGATCGCGCCCATCTCGTTGTCCAACCCAGGTATCTCGTACGTCTCCTCACACGGCTTCTGCGCCCAGGTGTCTGACAACATGGTTAGCCCGCCGCCGATAGTGCCGGCCTGGCTGAAGCACTCACTGCCCTCCATCGTGGTCGCGGGGTAGAAATCTTGGTGGACTGAGAGGGGACGGGATGACATGGTGTCGCTCGGGGTCTGCTGCATTTGTATCGACGACGAGTCCCAGGCTGGGACACCCTCGAATCCCTCCCCTATGCTGTACGAGAAGCCCTCGTGGATGGTGGCGGGCCGCGGCCTCATGCCTTGAGTAGCGGGCGTGGTCCACACTCCCTGGGGCGCCGACATCGACTCGGTTTTTGCTGGAAGGCCGCCGGCGTTCATGGTGACGATGGGGGCTGGCCGCGGCGGCGGGACGTCTCTCCTGAACTTGTTATTGGGGCTGTTGAAGGCGAAGGAGGGGATCTGTATTTGCTGCCGTCTATAATATCTATGTAAGTCCTGCGTTCCTGGTTCACGGTGTCTAGGAACTGGGGCTGGCGTACAGTTGGGCTTGACTTGAGTCCATTGCCATGAACGAGTATACAAGGAGTGTGTGTGGTTAATCTATTATTGACCGGAAACTGGACACGCCCGTGGGAGGTTAGCATGAATTCTTGGGCGGAAAGGAGCCCTGGTGGTTCAGCGTCCCGTCCGACGGCTCCACCACGATCGTGCGTGTGTCAAGAGCCAGTTCAGGCCGTCTCACAACTTACAAGCAACTGTAACGCGCTCGGTGGTCTGGTCTGGTCTGGTCCCTGGCGGTTGCCGGTGTGTGTATCTCTGAGCGAGAGAAGCGTGCGGCGGTATGGAGTGAGTGAGTGCGTGGATATCCGGATTGACCCTCGGCAAAGTATCTCTCGTGTCTCGGTGAAACGTCAAGGAACGTGGGAGCCTCACAAAGGCGAGGCCAGTCTATGATGGCTGATAGTTGGCAAGTTTAGGGGGGCGTGTGCGAGACGGTTAAGGACTGGCGAGGCCTCGGGTATACTGGGAAAAAAGGAGCGTGGTGAGTTGGATGAAAGCCAACTCGTTAGACTGGTCGTTCACACTGGTGTCCCGGGAGGAGGGCGAGGGGGTGGAAGAGAGCCAGCTCTTGGTATATTATAGACCAGAGACCGATATCAGGATGGAGAACAGCGTGCTAGTGAGAGAGCGGGCGGGCTCGGAAAAAGGAGTGACTTCTAGCAACGAGGACGGCGAGCTAGTGTAGACTTGGGGGTGGTGGGACGACGCGAAGGGAGCAAAAGAGGCCCGGATGGCGGGGCGGTGCAGGACCCCGGGGGTATAAAAGAAAAGTAGGGCAGTAGTTGCCGACCACGAAGAGCCACATCCTGGGGTGAGGGCTAACGCTCAGCACGGTCAAGTTCGGAACGTCGGTAGGAGCTAAGCCGGATTCCTTGATACAAACCTGACTGCGTCTGTGGACAGCAAGGACATGTGGTGTGCGAGAATGGTGCTTGGCCTGCTCGAAGGGGACGAGGTACAAGGATCATGAGGGAGGGCCGGGGTTGGGAGGATTGGCGGGCGATGACAAGGGGAGACAGGAAAGCCCGCCCAGGGTAGCATCTGCCCATCGATGACGGGGCAGGTAGCGGGCGTGAGGGCGTGAGCGAGACGTGGGCGAACCAGGGACTGGGCTGAGAATGTCTTTTTGGGAACAAGGGGAGCCAGGGTAAAACACCGATCACAGGGATCACAAGGCTCCCCAGATGCCCAAGTCTGACCCTAACCAACCCCTGCCAGGCCTGGACGCCGCAGCGAATATGGGGCCGTGGAGCCCGGGAGCCACAGTTGGCACGGCAGAAACGGCTCCAACGGGCGGTATGGGAATGAACGGATGGCCGATGTGAGAAAACGAGGAAAAAAAAAGAAGAAAAAAAGGCCACCGGGGCGTGGCGAGACAAGAGACAACAGAGCGAGAGAAAGACAAATCTGAAGCTATGCCCTACCGGGACGCGGCGGCGCGGGACCTAGGCCGTGGGTGCTCGACCGACTGGGCCGAGTGGGAGCGTGTGCACTGGAGGAGGTGGCTTGTCTCAGCTCCATGCCTCGACGAGTCTCCAAGTGGCAACCGTTAGCCCCGATGACATGAACACCGTCGGGACACCCGGACACTTCAACAGTGTGCTCGAGAAGATTCACAGTCTGTGAAAACGGCTGGGGTGCCGCCACACCACCGTCCATGGACCTTGGCCAGTTGCCGCACCAAACAAACGACGATGCTGCGGTTGGACGGGCATCTAAATCTAGACTCAGCAACATGTCAGTAGGCTAGAACAGACAACCTGGCACAATCAGCAAACTTTCTGCACGGTAAATCCGTTGTAGGTTATTTCAGAGGGTCGCAGCGAAGGTGGTAAACTTGCCCAAGACCCCGCGGCGAAGATCATGTTTGGCAGCACCGCATCTTACGTCGGGCGTTGTTTTGACTTTTCAGATCCGGATCTCAGTTCGCGGGCCTCCTGCTACGCACTGCCAGCCATCTCAGAATGGAGACGTCGATCCAGTCCCAGCCGGCCACAGCACCGTGTTTCCTGGGTAGGGGACGGCACAGCGAGGGGAACTTTCGGCTCCCATCCCCATCTGCACCCGCGCTGCCTCACGATCATCCACTCAAGATGGGAGACTCCTGCGAGCGGACGGGCACAGTTGCGTACTCTTTTGTAAGCTGCCAGTCAGAGGCGTCTCGTCTTTTACCCGCTGCACGCGGCGTAGGTCCTCAGAGGATATGGGTGTGCGGCTTTGGCCAAGCAGGGAAAGGTGAGCACCGTTCCTGCGGCTCTGAATGGCCGGTGGGACGGGTCTGGTGGCGGCAGGGAACTCAGGAACAGCCGAAAGACTGACTGGCAGCCAGCCTCACCACAGGCACAGGCCCGTGATGGATGGTGGCAAGCTGTCGCGTCTTGGCCATGGTTGCTCGAATCCGGAGACTTCATCAGGATTACACGCTGCACACCACAGTTTTGCTCCGATGAACGACACCCTAACAGAGGCGCGGGAAGCGGTGCGTCGCAGCAATTGGTAGCTGCAAGCGGCACTGCAGTGCTGGCGCGGTTGGGCGAGTGGTGTTCTGTCGGCAGTGGGCAAGGTGTCAGGTGTTGTCGTTCAAAAAAAGACGCGACTGTTTGACATCAACCCCGCGGTGGGCCTGGCACCCGTCGCGATTGGTGACTTGGCTGAGGTAAGCATCTGCAGGGGCGCTGCGACTGCGGGTGTGGAGGCTGCGAGGCAGCTGGGATTCGCGAGCGACAGGGGTCTTAACTCCAGGCATGTCTCAGAATTGTCGCAGAAGGTCCCATGTCGCGCGTGTGGCCTCCACCTTGCACCCCTCCACTTGTCGCAATCCTTGGCAAGATCCAGATGCCCGCCCACCTCCGATCCAACTCCCCGAGTCGATGGGCATGAGACGTGATACGAAGGAATCGACGATCCATCGAAACCTAGAACCTCGGACCATTCATTTCACTAGGCTACTCCTGGCGTGTTTCTCGACTCTTCTTCCTCTACTACGCTGCGCTGCCCACGGCCCATCGTCTCCAAACACCTGATCGACTGCATCCTCGCCGCTTCGCCTCGCTCCAAAATGATTTCTGTTTCCCGATGCAGCCGCTACCAACGGTTCGACGGTTCCGCACCCAACTCGACTAACCGACTTGCTAGCTGCCCGCTCGGCCGGCTGCTGTTCATGCTGTCCGTCCTGGTGGCTCTCATTTGCTCACTCTAGCCCCTCACCTCTACGATGAGTGGCGTTCGCACTCTATATGATGCCGTCTTAAGCCCTCTGTCGCTGTGGGGCATGACGGACTGCCAATATTGCAGTCATCTTATAAGGCTGCACTAGCTGCTAGCTGCTCTCGCAAGGGGAAACCGAACCGGCGCAGAAGCCGAGAGATGTAACCTGTTGACGAGTACAGCAAGGGCCTAGGTTGGTCGCGGGGTAAACTTGGTCGGTCGAGTCTCTTGGTCCTGAAGTCTGTGCCTTGTTGGGGTCAGCGAGAGTCGGTCCGGTACCTGCGTTCCCATCTATCCCATCCCATCCCATCCCATCCCATCCCGCGCCTGTCTCTTCGCCCGCCAGCCGATGGTATCCCGCTCGCCCCGGCTTGCACTCCCGTCAGCTTCAGCATCAGGTCGCCACTAGTAGCGGCGCATCAACACAGCGCCGCACTCCCACCAACGATGAGATCGAGTCGTCATCCAACTGTGCCTCCCAACCCCCGATCCTACCCTTCCAATTCCCCCGCGCTCAGACGCTTCTGTTTCTTCGACAGATGTTCTATGAGATGTTCTGTGGGGCAGCTTTCCGGCGAGGCCGTGAGCAAGGATTTGGCCGGCCTGGTCCCCGAACGCACCCCGAATGCATAACAACGTCCGCCGTTTTGGGAAATTATATCGCCTTTAGCCGTCACCCAGCCGGGCTATAGCTCGGCTCTTATGAAAATCTACAAGGCCAATGGTGATGCAATCCCTCCCTCGAGCCCGCCGGGGCGGCGCAAACGGTGAAGCCTACTGGCGGTCGAGGCAGCCTAGCCAGCACACGCTTCTGGCAAGGCCAGCGATCGAAGACGACGGATCTGCACGCATGCGGCAGAGGACGAGGGATCCATGGACGTCCAGAAGAGGGGAACAGCTGACGCGCGCGTCCAGGCACTCACTCGTGCCGTGGACGCGTAAATTGATTTGCATCACAGGTGACGACAAAAGACCTTAACGGCAGCCTTCTAACAGCCTGCAGGTGCTCCACAACATGTTGGACTGCAGTGGTTTTACCTAAGGTGAGTCTGGTTCAGCTCTTATCAGCAGTGTCTGATGTTGAGAGTGCCGCTGCTGCCCACCTGTCCGTCCCGCCCCGTATTCTTAATATAGGCCAGCTGAGTTATTGGACTGGTCGACTACCTTCCTCTTCCCCCAGCTAGCTGAGGATCGGTGTACGTCAACGGAAAGCCGGGACCGAAAGGCTTCGCTGGATGCCAAACAACCGCTTCCCCATTAGCTCTGTCGCCGCTTTCGCCAGCCCACCTGGCCTTGCGAACTGCAAGAACGGATGCCACCATTTCATCCACACCATCCACCTTCCTACACTGGCACGATGGTTGCGAACAAAGTCACATCAGCTCATATGAGCTACCCGTGCTGTTTTCCTGATATGCCGAGCCACACGGCTCTTGCTGGCAATGCTACGAGCTCCTTTTTACATTTTCTCACAGGGGAGAAATGTTGCCTGGGACGATTCCGCATGAGGCGGCGCTGGGGGTCCCATGTAAGGTCCGGCAACGATGCTGACTTATCCCGAAATATTATACCGATTGCTAACAGCTCAACTTGCATCCTTGCTCTCGCCTCGCCTGCCCTCTTGGCTAAGAGACAAGCAGACAAGAGCGCGCCAACTACTCACTGCTGTCATATTTTATTGGGGTGATAGCTTCCGTTGGTATTGCTTCAGTTTGCGCTTCAGTCGTTGTGGTCCCGCGGCTTTGAGACAGCTCGGTGACAAGGCTGACTCGACGGAATTGACAAATCGTATCGGGCTTACACCGAGCCGGGGCTCTCATTCCTTCCCACAAGCTCGGGCTGACACTTTACCTGAGGATCGTCCTCCCAGCCCCGCCGCGAAGGTACATGAGAATGACGAATGTGCAAATCCTTGCCTTTCCACTAAATTTCCGGCTGCGCACGCCGATTCCATGGGACGGGTATCTCTGTGTGGGAGCGGGGATACCTGGTGACCGGAGTGAATGCTCACCGTCACTCCACGTGAATCGAAATCCCTCACCGCAGCCCTCCCCTACGGGCCGGAATCCCGATGCAGTCTGACAGCCTGAGAAGCTGGACTTGTAACAAGCCACATTCAGTTGTTCTGTGGTAATCATTCGTTGTTGGTTGTGGCTACATCGCTTTGCAAAACCATCAAGTGAGTGACAGGAAAACTCGATCGCTTACCGCCATCGTTTGGCGTTGGAACTCGTTCTACCCGTCAGGACCATGGCTTCACGTAATGCTCTCACACTAAACTATACAACATCTCTAACTACATGAGAAACACCTAGGATGCCGTAGGGTACAAAGAGCTACCACAGCACCCTTCGTGAGGGAGCCCAAGCGGGCCTCATCGCTGTGGTGTCGTACCAGGGAACGCTTGAACGACCAAGTGCACCAACCAACAGACTTTCGTGGAGCGAAGAAGAACTGGGCCTCTTACTTCATCAACCCCTATCACAGTAAGCCCAACTCGCCACCAAGTTGTCGACTTTCCTCAACGCAAGACAGCTTTGTGAGCTATCACTTCCCGTCACCGTTGATCCTCTTCCACACCTCGCTCTCCGCTTCTGACAACTTCTTCCCCGCTGCCTGAGCCCATTTCATGGCCGATCCCCATACCCCATCTTCCTCACGAGTAGGCACATTCTCGTGGTAGCCCGCTTGGTAGCTGCTGCTGTTCTGTTGATACCCACCAGCCGCACCGGGAATGTACCCAGGCATTGTCTGGCTCGGCGCTGTTGACGTTGCTGTCCCCTGTTGGCGATACCCGGCTACCGGCGTGGGCATGCCCATCTGCGGTGGTAGTGGGGGGTACCGTGGTGCGGCTGTTGGCTCCGGGGGTGCTGGAGGGCGATACGCCTCACCGGCTTTTGGCGGGGGTGGAAGTGTCGATGCAGTTGCTGTAGCCGTTGGCAGGCGCGGGATAGCGCCGGGCTGTGGCGGCGGGGGTCCATCGGAGGGGAGTTGTTGTGTTGGTGTGGGTTGAGCCGGAGCGTAGCGCGAGGCGGGTGTTGGATCGGGGGTCTCTGTTTGAGGGGTCACGCCTGAAGCCTTTGCGGCGTTGATGGGGGAAGAGGTGTAAACTGGGACTGGAGGCATGGTTTAGACTGTCCCGGGGTGGGGGGGGGGTTACTTTGGAGGCGAAGGTGTGCGCTTGTTGAATACGCAGAAGTTTGTTGGCGACGAATACCGACGATGATGACAGTCAACGGTGAGCAGAACACGTATCGAAGCTCTATGAATATGTGTCGCTATCGTCTTTATACTTGAAGAAAGGAAAACATTGCCAGGTGTCGTTTCATTCTCCCTCGTAATGAGTCGCAAGGGTCGACGTCATCGCCAGGTGGCAAGGCTAACGCCAGCCGCCAAGTCGAAACTCACCTCAACCAGCATGCACAAGGATGCCAGGATGGCTGGCGAAGGCGATGTACCGGGAGATGGTGAAAACGAATAAAGAGTTACAAAAACATGAGTATACAGCACCAGGAAAAGAAAATGCAAAAATGCAAAAATCTAGCGCCGAGCACTATCTCCCATGTCGTGGGTCTACCCTCGGGGGTAATGGGAGAGAATGGTCGACGGTTACATAAACCCAACTGAAAGGGTTTAAATTCGATGGGTCAGGACACCAACAGGAATCGAACCCGACGCCTACTCCGCCGGGTTAGAGCAGGACTACGATGCTACGGATCTGTCATATAACCTTCCTCTAACGCGTCGGGGGTTACCACTGCGCCATCCAGTCAGAGCTGTCTAGTTGTGCTTTCGTTGCAGACCGATGGCCGGCAGTGAGTTATAAACCCCACGAGTGGTCCATGCTTTGGGGCGTTTTTTTACACGTGCTTTGGTCTCGACATACCTTCAAGGTAGTGAAGAAGTTCCCAAATATTCCAAGATACTCACTTGGATGCATATCTCGCAGTTTGTTCCAGACCTTCATCACTCAAGCTGTAATCGGAGATTTCAGTTGCTCAGATGAAGCCAGCATGCGAGGCTGTCAGCGAAGTCCGGAATTTACCGTGGTTCCTTCCCCGGAAGCTGCGAAAGGGCTAAGCCTAGACTGGAATGGCTTGGTTGTCAATTGAAGCTCTTGACAGGGGGGCCCTCTGGATCGTCCCCGCGAACGTCTTCTGAAGCGCCTCACGGGGATTGCAGTTCCCCAATTTTCTCGGGCCGCCAGTCAAAGGCTACGGTGCGCGCACAATTCGAAGGCACCGACTAAAAGTTTACAACCACACGGACCAAACCTCTCGCAACGTGCAGTCCCCATCATATCACTGGTGTCGCCAATTTCAAAACTCGATTGCGCCAGATGCAAAACTTCCTGCCAAGCCCCCAGCTACGATCCTCAGCTGTCGCGTTCCGCACCACCGCGCGAACAACGATTGCCACCTCACCTGGGTGGTTTTAACAAACAAAATAACCGCCACTATCCGCTTCGGCGCCATCTTCGAATATGGTTGGAAAAGTTAGCGAGCGCGTTCTCCTTCGGGAAGGTTCGTGATGCTCTGCCGCAACCAAGTTGACAGTTGAGAAAGGGCAGAGCTGACTCCCTTTTTAGGACTGGAGCGTACGGACAATGGCATGAAGCAAACGAGCTGGCCCGATGTGGTTCCTATCAATCAGAAGAATTACTACACGTAGGACTCCCCACGAGCCCAAACGCGCCGGCGACTGACTGTAGATGGTGGTTGACAGCGATTACATGAAACGCGATGATCAGATTCTTTCGTTGAGGCTACAAGGTGAAGCAAATAGGGATAGGCTGGTGCAGAACGCTAAGGACCGCGACCGCTTCCTGAGCAATACCAATGGCGACATCACCATGTCGATGGACGACCTCCAGGGCGAGGATGGTCCGCCCCCCTCTACGACCTTCCTCGACCCATCCAAGATCATCGTGATTCACCCCGGCAGCCAGAATCTCCGAATCGGGTTCGCTAGCGATGCGCTACCAAAGACGATTAGTACCGTTCTTGCCACCAAGTATACCCAGACCGAGTCGGAGATGTACGAGGCTCTCCCCCGCCGGCAGTTCGAAGCAAGGACGACAGAGCTACAGTATGGCGAGGAGTGGTCCAAGAAATACCAGAAGATGTGCAATGACCTCAAAATCGATATGAGGGCTAACAAACGCAAGGTGCTGCCAAACTCAAAGGATTTGGTCGTTAACTTCAACCGCAGAACCGAATCCGAAAAAATCTCCCAGCACAATGACCCGTTGCAGGTGGAATGGACCGAGATCAAGGACGAGAACAGCGACTCGGCGTCCTCGGTGTTTATTGGACAGCAGGCGCTGCGTGTTCCAGACGACTCGGTTCCTAAATACAAGCTTTGGTGGCCAATCCGGCACGGGTGGCTGAATGAAGACGACTATCAGACCAAGACCCAGCTCTTCAACGATCTCGAGACCCTTCTAGACCGAGCTATTCGATGGGAATTGGGGATCAAGCGAAGTGCCGACTTGAAGCAGTACAGCTGCGTCTTCGTGATTCCAGACCTCTACGACAAGAAATACGTCGAGCTCATCCTGGACCTGTGTGTGGAGACGTTCGACTTCAGCAGGATATCATTCATCCAGGAGAGTATGGCGGCCACTTTCGGCGCTGGCTACACGCAGGCTTGTGTGGTCGATGTCGGGGCACAGAAGACATCGATCGCATGCGTGGAGGACGGCTTGTGCATCGAAGATTCCCGAATCAACATCAAATATGGCGGTAACGACGTCACCGAGACATTCGTCAAAATGATGCTCTACGATAACTTCCCCTACCAAGAAATCAACCTTCGTCGGCGATACGACTTTTTGCTCGCGGAAGAGCTGAAGATCAAATACTGCACCCTTTCTCAGGCGAATATTTCGGTCCAGAACTCTGACTTTTACGTGCGCGCCCCCAACCAGGACACATTCAAATACCAGTTCAAGTTCTACGACGAGGTTATTCTCTCTCCCATGGGCTTCTACGACCCATCCATCTTCGACAACAGCACGAAGCTTCGTGGCCGACGGAAGCTTGTAGATCGGTCCTACAATGCATACGATGTCGACGTGCCTGATGATCCGAGTTCGGCGGCGCAGCTCGCTATCTTGGCTCTTATCCAGCCCTCTGTCACGGCCAACACCGTCACCTTCAACAGCGGCGGCACTCTCAACGACGTTGCCACACCAAGCAAGGAGAAGTCGCAACCATTCAACTTCATCGCGCGTGCAGACGTAGCGGGCACACCAGGCACATCCAACGCCCCCTCCCCAGCCCCCGAGGGCGCCAACACGCCCGTCCCGCCTCCCTACATATTTGGATCCCGCGATGGAATCAACGGCGGGAGTCCCGCACCCAGCGGCCGAAATGGCGGTACCCCGGCACCGCCAAACAGCTCTTTCGTGAACGGTTCTGCGGGCGCGCAACCCGGCACGCTTGAGAGTCTCCAGCGCACACAGAAGCTGCTCGCAGTGGAGAGGGATACCGTCCTACCGCTCGCACCGCTGGATATTGCAATCATGACGTCGATACAAAATGCCGCCAAGGGCGACGATAAGAAGGTCCGCGAGCTTCTGGGTAGTATCATGGTAATTGGCGGTGGATCCAAGGTGCCACACTTTGCACCGTTCCTAGAGGAGAAGCTCAAGCTACGGAGGCCAGACCTTGCTGACAGGATTCTGGTGAGCCCCAGCGCCAGGGAGATGGACGAACAGGTGGTTGTTTGGAAGGGTGCGAGTGTGTTTGCCAAGCTGTCCACGAACGATTCGTGGATTACAAACTTTGAGTACCGGATGCTGGGATCACGGGTGATTTACCACAAGGCACTGTGGCAGTATTGAGACTTGGGAGATGGATGGATGGATGATTGGAGTTCAAGGCGTTGTATTGTGCATGTGGGTCTTGGGGCTGGACATGCACGTTGATCACTACAAGACTAGCGGGAAATATGTTGAGGAATATTTTGCTTTTATACAAACAAGCGATCAATGAGAAACCTAAGTTAGGTAAGAGAAGCAGCAGGGTAGTTGAATATGGCACGGATTCAGGTCAAGACACGATGGCCCACTCGGTAGGCAGCTGGACGGTGGGGATGCTAACGGGGCCCCATCTAGCGGGACGATCCCCCTAATGTGTCTGCGGTAACAACACGCTATTGGCTGGCAACGTGGTGGTGGGAACCCCCACCGACGACATCGTGCAGCCAAGGCCTCCAAGTGAGGGGTGCCGAGAGGAGGGGTCCGTTTCTTGGTGCGACGACAGCTCCATTGCTCCATATGCTTTCGAAGTCTGGGCTGTCCGTTTTTCTTGGGGGAGGGGAGGCTGAGTAGGGCAATTCCTCCGTCTGGGCAGCGAGTGAGAAAGCTGACACCGACGGGAAGTTTGGTTGTGAGCGTCGCACGAGGCAGTCGTACCATCTGACATCATTCCGTACATATCGTTGTGATTGTTTACACAAGGTGAATACCAGTACCTAGGTAAGGCACCGATTCAGGCATCAGTTTCGCTCTGAGGGTTAAAGTTGTGTTCATCCACCTTCAGCTAACTAATATCGCTCAGCTCCCAACTCCTTCTCTGGGACGACGCTTGGAGACGTTAGTCGTGGCCGTGACGTGTGTTACCTACCTCGAAACAACTAAGCCATGGCGACCCCGGCACTACCCCCGGCAAACGAGCTGCCCCCGACCCACGACGCTCCTCACCAAGCAGGCGGCGGCGTGAGCGGAGAGGTCCGCAGCGTAAGGACACTGAACGCGACACTGCTGTCCTACCTCAAGGCGCTCTACAGCGCCCACGTTACACCGGGCGGCTCGTGGACACCCGACGATGCGACTTCCTTCCTCAGGCGGCAGGGCGAGGAGGATATCAAGAAGATAGCACCCAAGGCCTGGGGATTCAACGACTTTGTCAAGTACATGACCTCGCCTGTCACCAACATCGTCTCCCCGCCGCACGAACGCCACGAAGACCTCTCGTGGCCGCTATCGAGCTACTTTATCAGTTCCAGTCACAACACCTATCTCACGGGTAACCAGCTCTATAGCGATTCCAGCGCCGATGCCTACAAGAATGTGCTTCTCAGAGGGTGTCGGTGTATCGAGATTGATGTTTGGGACGGAGACGACTCGGACTCGGACACGTCTGTGTCCAGCAGCGACGAGGATGATCCGGCAAAGTACGAGAAGAGGAAGAAGACGGTTGAGAGGGTGAAGGAGAAGGGGCCCTCTGGGCTCGTTAGTCGGCTCGAGAAGACATCGCTGGGGAAAAAGTTGACGGGCAAATATGTGGGCGAGAAGAAGACCGATGAGAAGAGCACCGCGGCCACGGGTGGTACGCCCTTAGAGAAAAAGAAGAGCGCCGGGTCTACCTCACCTTCCAAATTAGGGGCGAAGAAGACCAACTCGCCCCATGAGCCACGTGTCTTTCATGGATACACGCTTACCAAGGACATTTTGTTCCGGGATGTTTGCACCTCGATTCGGGATCACGGCTTCAAAGCCTCAAACGCCCCCGTCATTGTCAGTCTGGAGGTGCACTGCAGCGCCGAGCAGCAGCAAGCCATGGTTGATATCATGCAGGAGGTTTGGAAAGACTACCTGCTTCCAACGCCCGACGACGATGCGCAGAGCTTGCCTGCCCCAGGGGACCTGCTCAACAAGATCCTCGTCAAGGTCAAGTACGCTCCTCCCCACAAGCAGGACACCGGCACACCTCCGAGTGAGGAGGAGGTAGCTCTTGCAGCCAAGGCATCTCCCAAAAAGGATGCTGCGGCTCCCAAGCCGTCGAAGATCATCCAGGCGTTGAGCAAGCTCGGGATATACACGCGTGGCGTCTCCTTCAAGAGTCTGGCACAGCCCGAGGCGAGCATGCCGACGCATATCTTTTCATTGTCGGAGAATGGCGTGCAAGAGGTCCACCAGAAGAGCGCTAGGGAGCTCTTCGATCACAACAAGAAATACTTGATGCGTGCGTACCCTTCCGGGCTACGCATCGGGTCGTCCAACCTCGACCCGGCCCCGTTTTGGCGCAAGGGCATCCAGATTGTGGCCCTCAACTGGCAGAACTGGGACGAGGGAATGATGCTCAACGAGGGCATGTTTGCCGGCACCGGCGGCTATGTCCTCAAGCCTGAGGGTGAGTTTCCCTTTTCACGTCGCCTGCTATCATCTCACCGACCATAAACACAGGTTACCGTTCCGAAAGGCCTGCTCCTACTCCCGCCGCAGCCAACCCGCAAGCCAGCGCAGTCACGCACTACAACATGGACCTCACAATCGAGGTGTTCGCCGCGCAGTCACTCCCGCTCCCCATCGGTGACCCTGACCCGAAGGGGTTCAAGCCATACCTTAAGGTCGAGGTCCACGTTGAGGAGCCCGGCGAGCGTCACGGCAGTGATATTCCTGCCGACGGCAAGGAGAAGGAGGGCGAGTACAAGGCCAAGACCAAGTCACACAGGGGCTGCGATCCCGACTTCAAGAGACAGGTGCTCAAATTTGAGCAGATTCCTGGAGTCGTGCCGGAGCTGTCATTTGTACGCTTCTTGGTGAGGGACGAGGAGATCGGACGCGATTCACTGGCTGCATGGGCATGCGTGAGACTGGATCGATTGAGGGAGGGGTGGAGGTTTATCCATCTGCTCGACGCCGAGGGGATGGAGACGGAAAGTGTGGTCTTGGTCAAGGTCAGCAAGAAGTTGACATTGTAGGGTTGTGTGCTGGCTGTGTTTTGTTCTGCATTTGCATTCTCATAGCGTTGCGTCAAGGAACTTGTTGTCTTTGTCTTGCCATGATTGCCACGCTTGCCTGCCGGGGAGCCAAAATCCTTATCTTATCGTCAAGCAGAGACATCATCGTGGCTGGTGCGGCCCACCCAAAATTGCCGGCGCAGATATCGCGTCGCAAGACCATTGTGCTCCAGGCTTCCGGTCACATCAACAACGCAAACAACGACCACGAACGATGAGCAAACCAACCTTCTCCTTTGGACTCAAAAAGTCCCTCCCTCCCAAAGCGCTCCCTCCAAAACGAAAACCCACCACCTTTGGCGGCAATGACTCGGCCTCGGACGGCGAAGACGGGCGATCCGGCGGCGCAAAAGCCATCACCATCTCCGAGCTCGACTTGGACGCCCCCATATCAAACGAACCCTCCTCCTCCTCCTCCTCCAAACCCAGCCAAAAACCCAAACACACCCGTAATCGCGCGCCATCCCCCCCTTCGCGGCAGCAAAAACAAAAACAAAAACCCTCCCAACCCTCATCCTCAAATCCCTTTGGCGACCTCTCCTCCGCCCTGACCTCAAAAAAATACGCCTCTGCCGCCGCCGAAACCGATCCCTCCATCTACGACTACGATGGCGTCTACGACTCCCTCAAAGCCGCCTCGCGCCTCAAGCAGGAAGCCGCCAAGGAGGACAACCGTCCACGCTACTTTGAGGCGCTGCAGAAGGCGGCCGAGCAGCGCGAAAGGGACCGGCAGATCGCCGAGGAGAAGCGGCTGAAGCGCGAGCGCGATGCTGAGGGCGACGAGTTTGCCGACAAGGAAAAGTTTGTGACCGAGGCGTATAAACGGCAGCAGGAGGAGAACAGGCGGCTGGAGGAGGAGGAGAAGAGGAAAGAGGAAGAGGAGCAAAAGAAGAATAAGAACAGGGGCATGGCGGATTTTTACAAGAAGATGCTTGATAGCAGGGAGGAGGAGCATATGCGGGCTGTCAAGGCGGTCGAAGAGGGGATCAAGGTGGAGGTTGGGGAGGATGAAATAACCGTCGAGCAGCAGGCGCGGGAGATCAATGCGGCCGGAGGCAACGTGTTGGTCAATGACGATGGGGAGGTTGTGGATAAGAGGCAGTTGTTGAAGGGGGGCCTGAATGTGGGCGCAAAGAAGATGGCCGAGGTCGAAAGGGAGAGGGTGAAGAGGGAGGAAAGCGGGAGGACAGCAGCGGTGCAGAGCAAGGGCGTGTTTAACATCAAGGGGGGGAAGAATGCTATGAGAGAGAGGCAGACGAGGATGTTGGAGGCACAGTTGGAGGAAACGCTCAAGAGGTCAAGAGAGGAGGAAGAAAAGGAGCGTGCCAAGGTCGAGATGGTGGCCAAGAGCAGGAAGACAGAGGCGGATATCTCCAGCGCAAAGGAGAGGTACCTCGCAAGAAGGCGGGCGGCCGAGGAGGCCAAGGAAAAGGAACAGGCGGTGGGTTAGATAGAGCGCTATGCAAAGATACCCGGGCGCCATACAGCATCGCCCTTCTTCCAACTCCGTGCATCGCTCCCGCAACGAGCCGATGCAAAGACCCAACACCTTCCTGTATCTGTATCGTACATGATTCGTGACATATCCCAGGCCCTCCGAACTCCGTCCTCCGTTATAGTACAGGCCGAATGTCGGTCTTATGTCGCAAAGGAGCCGGAATCGGCCTGTAACCTCCGCAGGAGCGCTGCGTTGACCGAATTCCAGGCGGCAATGTACTTCTCCATGCACTGGGTCACGCACGTGGTCTCGCTGCTCGACATGCTATTGCCGGGCTTGGGTATGCATTTCTCGAAACAGTGCTCGTTGACTTTCTGTAGGTACTCGCATCAGCATTGCGGGAGCTCTCCAGAGCAGCCTCACAGAATTGCAGTACCTGGAAGAGCTGCTGGGAATTGGCTTTGCTGGACTCGAGGAGCACCTGCTGGATGATGGCCTTCTTGACAGATTCGGAGTCCATCGTTTCGGTGGGATCGGGTTGCGGATGGTGTCGGTGTTCCAGAGCGGGCAAAGTGCCAATCGATGATGATTGAAAAAGTTCCCTGTGGCGCATACAAAGTAGTCGGACCGGATGAGGCTGATGCTGGCGGGAGCTTTTGGTCTCCAAAGCGTTAAGCTTGTGGAGTCAGCACTCCTGACAGGGGTAGCTCAGCAAAAACCCGACAGGGAGGCTTGGAGAAGACCCCAGCTTTTTTTGCCGCACAGGCCCCCCCTGGAACCCGAAAAGGCCAGCTAAATGGGAAGACGTTGCTAGCGACCGAACACGACTTCCATTCTGGTCCCCGATGTGCGAAGCATCACATCTCGGCGCAGCTCCGAACCCCTAAATTCCACGCTCTTTCGCAACTTTTCGACTTTTCTTCAGCTTCCATTTTCTTCTTCCTTTCTCCAACCTGCGAAGCTTTACGTTCGTCTTCTTCGATTCCCGCGGCCGAGGGCGAAAGCGAGTGGCGTTGGCCCCGAAGAAATCATGTTGCTGACGTCGACACTGTCGGCCTTGTGGCTGGCCACCTTCGCTTGGGGTGCGGTGCAGACAGATGAGGATGGGACAGTCAAGAGCATAGGGGTAGGAACACTCCGCATGCGCCCGGTCGTCAAGGCATAGCGCTAACTTTGGTGTTTAGCTGCGAACACATACCCTCGTACAGGTGCGCGAGTCTTCCAATCGAGACCTATGACACGGGCGATACTGATGCTAGTAACGTGTAGCCGTACTTGGACTCTGACATGCAAAGTCGGTGGTATGACTTCGGTGGTGACACAATTGTTCGCACAGATCAGTATGGATAACGTGGCGCGCCTTGTAGGTTGGGCACGGTTCTAACAATGTGTGCCTAGATATATCCGCTTGACGTCCGACCACCCATCACAAAATGGGTGGCTCTTCTCGAGGGTGCCCCTGACTGCGACCAACTGGGAGATTGAGGTGGAATACAAGATCCACGGCAAGAACCAGCTTTACGGCGATGGCTTCGCCATGTGGCTCACCAAGGAGCGCGCGAAGCAGGGCCCAGTGTTTGGTAGCGCCGACAACTTTGAGGGCCTCGGCATCTTTTTCGACACCTACAAGAACAACCGACCGGGTGTCGTTTTCCCTTACGTCATGGCCATGGTTGGCGACGGCAAGACTTCGTACGATAAGGATACGGATGGAAAGAGCACGGAATTCGCGGGCTGCTCGGCCAGAGGCATCCGAACTGCCACCGTGCCGACCAAGCTTCGCTTGACCTATTTCCAGGACAAGTACCTGAAGCTGGAGCTGCAATACAAGTCCGAGGGCGAGTGGACTCTGTGCTTTGAGACCAACGAGCCACCTGCCATTCCCCAGGTTGCCTACCTTGGCTTCAGCGCCGAGACGGGAGAGCTCAGCGACAATCACGATATCATCTCGGTCAACGCCAAGAACCTGTACACGACGCAGCCAACCGGAAAATCGACCCCCGGAAGCGGCAGGGGTAAGAAGGCAGCGGTTGCCAAGGAGGGAGGCAGCTGGACGTGGTTTTTCTTCAAGATCTTCCTCTTCTTCGGCGCCATCGGCACTGCCTACGTGGGTTACACGGCCTGGAGGACGAACCAGAACAAGCGGCACCGGTATTAGGATGGAGATCCCGAAACGGATGGGAAAATGAGCGATATGACGACGGAAAAAGATATTCGTACATATAATCTTCTGCATGGCGCGGAAAGGCATGAAATATTCATCTCCTTTGTTTTGTGGCAAGAGGTTGAGAGCTAACGGGGGCTGACATTGTTGGCTCCACGCGAGGTGAAACGAGTTCCCCATGTATCAATAAAGCTCTTCAGAGAGTGGTTGAAAGGGGTTTGGCGTCTATACCTCCACCTGCTTTAGTTGCTTCAGTTATGACGTTTGGGTCAATGAGAGGTTTTTTCTGTGTTCGATTCAGGCGCCATTCGTAGTTGAGCTAGGCAAAGGAGGCCGAGATGAAGCTTGGGCCAAAGAGAAAAAAGGTTGTCCATGTCAATCCATGGAAGACCAAGACTCAGCTGCCACGATTTAGCCATTGGCAAAGTTTGGACATGAGAAAGCGCTCAGAGCCGTCTTCCCATAATGCCAAACGGGACAACGGCTATCCTTTCATCCATGATAGTGTGGATAGAGACTTGGCATCTGTCCTCTGGCTTCCGCTCCCAGGACTTGAACTATTATTTTGCGAACAGCAATTTGTTCGCGCTCCGTCCGATCCTCCAAAGGAACGAAGAATCTGCTCGGGCGTCCTGAGCGCAGACGACATTGTCCAACCACGCGCTTTTGACGACATCCCCGATCGCCAATGGCTTATCTCAACCACCACCACAGGACTGATGTTCGATCCACCACTCGCGAGTCGCTATGACGCTGCACCACGCAAAAGCTCCGCCCTCGGCAAGGCCACATCCCTGTCCGTTGGAAAACCCCGCCATGACACAAACCCCTCGTTTAGTTGAACACTGGGAGCTGGGGATCCACGATCTGCCACGAGCCCACCGCGGCCGATTGCATAGCTGTTGGACGAGAAGGTGCAATTTTGCCGTCCTTGAATCAATTGACTCGCATAGTGATTGTGAGGTCTCTTGGGTTCTTGGAACCGGCTTTGAACTGCCGCAAAGTGTCATGGAGGCTGGGATCCCCATCGCGATTCGCAACGAGACAAAGCGCCGATGCCCCTCAAGCAACTTGGAACCTGATGCGGCGCCGCAAGCCTCACTCAAGCTGCGCAAGACAAGGGCAGACCTTGCCCCACTTTGACAGCCCACGACCATGGTCATCTTGAGGTTCCCCTCCTCCCATCTCTCTGAAAACCGAGCCAAAGCTGCCCTACCCAGCCAGTCCACTACGGCGCATCCCGTCCTCTACCTGCTATCCTGGCCCTCCTTTGCAGCTACCTTGCTCTCGCCGTCACTCCCGCCTCTTGCTCCAACTCGAACAGCGTAACGGGCTCCTGCATCCCGTCGGTCTCAGTCACATCTGGCTTTCGACGCTGTTCCAGTCTCGGCGTTAACCATAGCGAACCTGCGGAACAGCTAGAGCGAGCAACCTAAGCTGCAAGCCGCATCCCCCATCTGTTCCTAAGCCGAGCGCCGCCGCGATCGTCCGATTCCTAGAAGAAAAAGCAACCTGCAAGGGAGAGAGAGACCTACAAAAGCTCCGCTACCCGCCCAGAATCGCCGGCCAGGCGCTCCTTGCTACACTGGCTGCATCCGAGAATCCATACCTCCGTGACGCCCCTGACGACGCACAAAGTTATTTCGTCTTTGTGCTACCGCTGTGAAGCCAACTGTTGGTAGAAGCCCGTACCTTTAGACTTTGCCCGTCATATACACCTCAAACATTGCCCCTGCGCCGCTTCCTGAACCCCGCGCGCCGCATCGCTCCTCCCCACCAAACGATCATCGGCCTTCAAAAGGCTTCGGACACATCCTCCCGGGTACCAACCGGTCGACCTCGTTTTGCAGTCGCGCTTCAAGCAAACAACGCGCCAGCGCCCCTCCGCCTTCCGCCGCCCGCCGTGCCACTTCACATCGCCGTGCCGAACCCCTCCGACTGGCGCCACATGCTAATTGGCCTGTCAATTGATTGCCGTGCAACCTCCTTCGCAGCCGCTGCTCCGTCTCCCATTCCCGGTCGTGCTTGTCCAATTAGACGGTCCCGGCCTTTGCTCGGCTGTCACCACCACAGGCGCGCCTGATGCCTATGCCGAGTTTAGGGTTCTTGAAGAAGAAGAAGACAAGGGAGGAGAAACCCGATCTAGCATCACCCAGCAACCCCACGAGTCCCGTTACGCCTACCACAGCCAAGGGTTTCGAGCAGACCGTCATTCCCCTGGCGCCGTCCATATCCACTGTGTCCCAGGCACCTTCCGTCTCGACCACGATCAGCAAGCAAGACACCCAGCCCGGGGTGCCTGATCAATCCACCATGAATTCCCTGCCGATCCAGCAGCCGCCTTTCATCCCGCAACACACACCTTCGCCAGGGACCGACGTTGCTCAGAACTATCCGCACATCTCCAACTTAATCAACCCTCCACAGCCCCCACAGGATGACGGTAGTGCTGGTTACTTGCAAGCTCAGGTAGGGGCTCACGGGTTCGTACCTCAGTCAGCTACACCCGGCGGGCAGACCGGTATACCGCAGCAAGACGCCACCATGGAGTATCAACAGCCGTTGCCGCAGCTCGCGTCCGGGCAGTTTGCTCAGCAACAACACCAACCACAACACCAGCAGCAAGGCCAAGCTCAAGCCCCCCAAGACCAGGTTCGGGTCACCAAGGGAAAGTACTCGCTTGCCGACTTCGAGATACTTCGGACGTTGGGGACGGGCAGTTTTGGCAGAGTCCATCTCGTCCAGTCGAGGCACAATCAACGGTTCTACGCCGTCAAGGTGCTGAAAAAGGCGCAAGTGGTCAAGATGAAGCAAGTCGAGCACACGAACGACGAGAGGAAAATGCTAGGCGAAGTGAAGCACCCTTTCCTGATCACGCTCTGGGGCACGTTTCAGGATTCGAGAAACCTGTACATGGTTATGGATTTCGTTGAGGGCGGAGAGCTCTTTTCGCTCCTGAGGAAGTCAGGGGTAAGAAAACACAACACCTGTTTGATTTCATCCGAGTTGACAACGTTTAGCGCTTCCCTAATCCGGTGGCCAAGTTTTACGCCGCCGAAGTTACGCTTGCCTTGGAATATCTGCATTCGAGGAACATCATATACCGAGATCTCAAGCCTGAGAATTTGCTTCTCGACCGACACGGCCATCTCAAGATCACCGACTTTGGCTTCGCCAAGCGAGTGCCGGACAAGACATGGACGCTCTGCGGCACACCTGATTACCTGGCGCCCGAGGTCGTTTCCAACAAGGGTTACAACAAATCAGTCGACTGGTGGTCATTAGGAATTCTCATATACGAGATGCTCTGCGGGTACACTCCGTTCTGGGATGGTGGCTCACCCATGAAGATTTACGAAAACATCCTCCGGGGCAAGGTCAAGTATCCAGCTTACATTCACCCTGACGCAAAAGACTTGTTGGAGAAGCTCATTACACCCGACCTTACGAAGAGACTGGGGAACTTGTTTCGCGGTTCACAGGATGTCCGGGAGCATCCGTGGTTCTCCGAGGTCACCTGGGAGCGGTTGGGCCGGAAAGACATTGACGCGCCCTACACGCCACCAGTCAAGGCTGGAGCAGGCGACGCAAGTCAATTTGACAGGTATCCCGAGGAAACAGAGCGATATGGCCAAACAGGCCATGATGAGTAAGTCTCCCTCGCTTCCGGGCTTTCGCCGGTCCAGCCCACTGACTTTCGTGCCTAGATACGGGCACCTCTTTGTCGATTTCTGAGGTCTCTGGTCAACAAGCACCTCAAAGTGGATGCTTACGTGTATTATGGAAGTTGGGGCGTTAAGGATTGGTTGTCGATAGCCAATAGGCATGCCCAAAATTGTGGCTCCAGCTGCTTTGGTTTCCCGGTGAAGCGCAATGTGCCAGCACATGGGAGACGGAAGCCAGACGAATGTCTTGTTGAGGCATAGGTGTTCTGGAAAGGTCGACGGTCTTTGTCTGTCTGGCTGGTGATATGGACGATAACAACAAACGTTGTGGGCTCCGAACAGACAACGAAGTAATGATGGAACGGGATTGATTTGTTGGGATTGGGGGCGACAGGCCAGGGGCGGATTGAACAAAAAAACCGAGACCGCTCTTTGGATGATCAGAATGCCTATGAATCAATACCTATACGAGACCAGGTATATTCTCTCTCTTTCGTTGATTTCCAGCTCCAATATCTGGTGACTGTGGCCTCTTGTCTGCTGATCCTCCTGCTTCCGCAAGACAACAGCAAGGTTCCTGGCTTCCCCAAGAGGACTAGCGCCAATCTGGGCCCGACCTCCCGCGCTCCCACCTCCTCCGCTGCCCCCCACGATCCACGAATGAGATTGGGGTGTTAGCCAAGCAAGCTGTGACCGGGGTGGTTGGAGAAGCGAACGGGCCAGGGAAGGCGGGGACTCTTTTTTTTTTTTTGGACAGTCCAGCGGGCAAGCAGCTTGCCGCGCGAAAGCTTGGGGCGTGTGAGCTTCCCTCTCGGCACCGACGACGGCTGGGACATGAGACTTTGCCAAACCATCTGTTTCTCACTTTCAAAAGCTGGGAAACGCCGAACCTTTTTTTTTTTTTTTTGTCGTTGTTATTTCACTTGATCAAGATTATAGTGAATCAATATCATTTGGGCGATTGGATTGATTGATTTGAGCGGCAGCTTTGTTTATTGTTGTTTTGGGTTTGGGGGGGGTTGGTCGTGCCGTTGATACAGTCTGCAGTTGACCAGGTCCGGGCTGGTAGGTGCAGAGTATCAGACTGAGGAAAAGAGCTGGTGCGAAGCAAGTTTGAGAAAGTGAGGTGGCTGTAAGGTGAGAGGTGGAGAGAGAAAGAAAGAAAGAAAGAGATGGACGATTACATGTTTCGGTCCTATGTCAAGGACTGTACTTGTGTTACGGAGGCGACGAGTTATTTGGAGATTTTGAATTACTCTGTGAGTTTCTCCTTTGTTTTTTTGTTTTTTTCTTTGTTTTGGGGGAAAGAAATGATGGGGTTGGTTTGGGTGGGAAGAGGGAGGTGGATGTGAATGTGGACGGACGGATGGATAAGAGGAAGATGGACGCGGATTGACCGGATGGACGCATGGAGAGGGAGCTGGACGTGGATGAGATGAAGCTAATGGCCGCTTAGGATCCCGCCCTCAATGCACTCGAGGAGCATCGGTTTCGGTTGGATGAGTTGCCGGATGAGTTTAATAACTTTTTGCATCGGAGGGTAAGTTTGGCGCTTTGAGTGGGTGGTTGGCCTTGAGCTGATGGGTGGTTTTAGGGGGCGTTTGCGCCGCCAAAGTTGAAGAATGGGAAGAAGTTGGTCAGCGGGATGAGGTTGATGTGAGTTGTCTTTTGAGTGTCGGGATGTGGTTTGTTGACGTCTTCTCTAGTCTTCAGCAGAATGCCCAGCATCCTGAGACGTTTTCGCCGAGATACCTCTCGCTGACGCATACGAGCTACGAGGAGATGGTTCGGACCCTGCGCCTCCCATTTCGTGCGATTGAAAGCACGAGTGTGGTTGGGCCTTTCTTTTGGGCGGCTTTTGATCAGGATGACGATGATCCTCGCTTGCGTATGGACCTTGGCAAAGAGGGGGAGATGCTTTTGCTAACTGGTGTCTAGAAATCGTCTTTCGCAAGTCTGATGTACGGAAAAAGGGTCGCACGCGTGGTTGGGAGGTTATGCTTTCGCACTCTTTCCAAACGGGCATCACGACGGGCTATGCCAAGGGAACAGAGTCCTCGGAGCTGACAGCGTGTATCGACCATTTGAAGGCATGCGCCTTGCAGGTGATGCATCCGATGCTTCTTCCCATCATCATTCTGAGCCACGACTTGTCGGCAAAGAACGACCAGAAACAGCGCGAGGCACGCGAATGGCTGCGCAAGTTGGAGCATGCCGTCAGCATGCGTGACGAGGTCCTGCCCGAGGAGAGTCGCTACATCAAGGATACCATGGTCGACTTGGATCAGATCAACCGCGATCTTGTCGAGTGTCACTCTCAGGTGCTCTGGAAGCGGCCGCAGGCGTACCAGGAGATCATCGTCAGCATGAGTAAAGCCATGACAGGCTTCTGGGACATGGCTGGACCCAATCCGGATTATGGCGGAAAGGGTGGTGAGGTGGATAAGTTGCACCGCAGCATGGAGTCGAGGCTTGAGTTTTACCAGGCGAAACTGAAGGGCATCGAGAACTATGCCCATACGACGTTGGAACGGTTGCAAATCCAACGTGCAGCGGTAAGTAACTCTCCGGCTCGCGATTTGGGCGGCAGAAACTGACAGTTCAAGCTATACAATATCATTGCCCAGAAGGAATCCAAACTCGGCCTCCAAATGGCTGGTGAGCAACGACGTCTCGCCCACGCCGCTAAGCGCGACAGCACATCCATGAAGACACTCTCCCTGCTCGGTGCCATATTCCTACCAGCAACGTACCTGGCCTCGGTATTCAGCATGACATTCTTCAATTTTCAGGACCAAAACAACGACAACAACAACAACAACGGCGAGCAGGAGAAGGTGGTGTCCCAAGATCTCTGGATCTACTTCGCCATCACCATACCCATCACCCTTTTCGTAGTCCTCTTCTGGCGTTGGTGGGATCAGAGACGCGAGAAGCGTTATGAGCGCGAAGATGCCGACATCGAAGCCGGTATCGAGAAGATGGAGCAGATTATCATGGAAAACATGCGGAAGCGAACCATGAACAAGGCTCGCACCTGGGGCACGGACCCGCGGTCTCCCACTTGGATCAGCGAAGGGGCCAAATCATTGACGAACTAGCAGCTCGCGCAGGGAGAGGCATATTGTTGCCCATGTTGTTGGCATTTGTTGCTTTTTACATTCTTTATCTTTCCGGCGTTTTCCGTTTCTTTGGAATGACTACGACGGACGACTTGATGACTTACGATTATGACGATGTATAGACCATTGCCGATACCATGCTTTGGCTTGTTTGTTGTATATCCGTATTGAGTTGGTTTTGATCAAGATAATATACCCAGCGGATCGTTATTTCCCGTATCGTCGCCCGTCTAGTAATCTAGATAATCATAAAGTATTTGGGACGCAGCGTTTTTCTACATCGCCCATCAGCTCGCCTAGCAGTCGTTACTCGATTACATCGTGCGCAGGAGTGGTGATTTTCGAACCATTCACCCTCCTCTTGTGTCATAAAACTACAGATGGTGTACAGACAAATATTATCTTACACATACACGCCCACATTTCGGGTATCTATCTACGCATATACTACGTACACAAACTTACACAAGTGCCTGCCCCATAAACATGCTCTCCTTGACCTCGGCCACCACATCCCTCCTGTCATTCTTGCCCACCAACACAACACCCCTACCACGTCTCCCCATCCGTCCTGCTCTTCCCAGCCGATGGATAAAGTCGATGGTGGTATGCGGCACATCATACAAAACAACATGACGCACAGCGAGCGTATCGATACCTCTGGACGCCAGATCCGTCGCCACAATGACTTTGGTATTCGGCAAGTATCTCGCGCGTCCGCGGCGCGCCTCCTCGGCTGCGCTCTTGGGGACGCGCAACGGCTCGCTCGACGTAAACGAGGCGAGCATCTCCGACTGCCGGTGCTCGGGCGTATCGCGGTGCAGTGCGACGGCGTCAATACCCTTGGACACCAGGTAGTCGGCCACCTCCTGCGTGGTCTCACGCTCGTTGACAAAAACCATGATGCGCTTGACGTCTACCTCGTCCTTTGCATCGCCGCCAAACTCGTGCTTGGCTGCGCTGCGGCCGATCGAGTAGATGGCGTCGGCGCAGGCGAGGAGCTTGTTGTTGCGGTAGGGGTCTTTGGAGACGTCGATGACGCCGAGTTGCACGCGGCGGGGGATGGCGTGGAGGTTGGGCGTCGTGATGCGCGTGATCTTGGGGAAGCGCTCGGCCATGTAGCTGTCGAGGCGGCGGGGGATGGTGGCAGAGCAGAGGACCAGCTGCTTGAGGGTTGGCATGGCACGGTCGACGATGGCGGTGGTGACGGGCGCGAAGGACCGGTCGAGCAGGGAGTCGGCTTCGTCGATGACCAGATGAGTTACGCGAGAAAGAACATAGGGATCCGCCTCGGCGATGCTGGCCAGGAGATGTGGGGTTGCGACAACTAGGTCTACGCCGAGAGGATTGTACAAGTTGCGCCGGATGCGAAGGGCATCGAGGTTGGCTGATACTCGCCGGGCCTTGAAGCGTGCGGCGTGGGAAATGGCCTTGGCCACGGCGCCGACCTGGTCGACGAGCTCTGCTGTCGGAACAAGCACGACAACGCGAGGCCGAGCAGTGTTGGGGTGTGGTTCGAACTTCTCGATCCAGCTCGACACGGGCTTGTCGCCGTGGTGAGCCTTTTCCGCTTCCAGGCGCTTGTTGTAAGCCACAGCAGCTTCGTCATCTGCCTCGGCACGCTTGAGTGCGTCGATGGCGGGAAGGAGGTAGGCCAGTGTCTTGCCGGAGCCAGTTTCGGCAGCTAGGAGAAACTCCCGTCGGCCCTCCGCTACAACGGTTTCTTTCCCCGACTTCCCCCCAATTTTCTGCCCTAGAAGTGCCGGAATCGCCAGTCTCTGAACGGGAGTCGGCTTGATATCCACCATTCCCTCAAGAACCTCCGCCGAAACAGCCTCCTTGACGACCGGCAGCAGATTAAACTGGTCAAAGGACTGTACCTGAGCCAGCTTCTCCTTTAGATTTGTGCGCGAGCCATACCCGATGGTCGCCAGAGAGCGCTGCATGTTCAACGCCTTGAATGACTTCTTCCCATCTCTTCTCTTCTTGTCCTTGTCCTTATCGTCGTCCTGTCTCCTCGCTCCCGTCGTCGGAGTGGCGTCACGGGTCTTCGCAGCCGCCAGCCGCTCCGGGGGAGCAATGTTAGCAACTGTCCGGTTCATGGCGGCAAACGGCCCGTCTGGTTTGTTTTTCGGTCTCCTAGGCGTGGTGCCGTCCCGTGGCGGCGGTGATCGTGCGACTCGGTCTGAAAGGACCATTCGCGAAGGGGCCGCTCGTCGCTCTCGCCGCGTCGCATATGTCCTCTGTTGCATCACCGACAGGCCTGGCTCGAGGCCCGCTCTTACCGGCGGCGTGCCTGCCGAGCGGCATATCAAGCAGACCGAGTCCCGTGCTGTTTTCCACATGATTCCGGACGTTGGCGGGGCAGACAGTAGTGACCAAGTCAATCATGACCCATTGTCAAAATTTTGGCTGGAGATCCAGGGGACACATACTGCCCCCACCCACCGCCTCTTTGACCCCTGCTAGTATGGTATCCTGGCGGCCGGCAAGACCTTGGCAGCCCACGCTTAAATTGACCCTCAAGGTTCTCAACAGCTTGGCTGCTTGGGAATGAATGACGATCATTATTCAGGAGCATCGGTACGCATTAATTGAAGAGAATACAGTCTTGTTTTGCCCTCACTGAACGGCCCATCGTTTTGATTTTTGCGCTTGTCCCTCACGTGAACAGAATGTCCTTTCCTCCAAACTTGCAATTTCCAGGGCCAGCGGTTGTCTTGCTCAGGGCGTTCCTCATTACAAAACCGAACGCTCACCATTATCAGCAAACCTCCACCACCCAACTCCCATAAAAATAACACCTGCTGTTAGCAGCCTACAACAACAAGTCAACCCATATACTGACGAAAGGGGCTGGTGGCAATAATTGGCAGTCGGCAAGCACGGGTCTTACGTCTTTCGTTTGCCACCGCACAACTTGATGAGGCCCCCAATCCAGTCCACAAACAAAACCCTGAAGAAGGCCTTGAGCCAGCCGTCTTCATGTTTGATGGGTGGAGGACCCGAGCTCGGTGTGCCGACTTGCTCATCGCCGGCCCCGCCTCGCATTCTCAACTGGCTTGGATCACCAGCGCCAGTATTCAGTCCAGTTGCTGAAGCTTGTCCATCAACATGGGCCCCACCATTCGAGCGGTCTTCGGTGTCACCATCAATAACCGCTGTTGTCTTGTCCGCCCCGTGGGAGTCTTCGACATTAGCCCTCTCAAACGAATGAGATGAAGACGCCTCGTCGCCGTCATCACTCATCTGTAGGCTTTTGTCGATGCCATCCAACGGTTCCAACGGTGGCGCGGAAGTTACACGCTGGGGGCCGGCACGGGGAGACACATCCACTTCAGGAATAGGGAGGTCTCTGTTGAGCGTTTTCGGTGCTAGATAATCCTTGATCACCACACCTTCGTCTTCGTCACTACTAGTTGGTCTGAAAGCTGGTCGCTCTTGTGGGGTCGATACCAACACAACAGGCGAAATCTTGGTGTCATCCGCCGCGCTTGGCTCCTCGGCCTCGGCAATTGCTTGCAGCGATGCCACTGACGAATGCGATGAACTGATCGGGTTGCTGAGACGCCCAAGGGGATGAGGAACCACCGGGCTCACAGGCACTGGCGCCAAGAGGTCAGCGGATTCATCCCCTGTTCCCCGTCGCCCTTGTGCGACGAAGGGTGCAGGAGGGACCCCATCAAAGACAAGCTGGTCCTCTCCCAGGCTAGTTGAGATCCTGCGCACCGCTTCAATGATCTCGTCTCGATTTGAAGGGAAACGCTCCAGAGTCGGGTCGTTCATGTCGATATCATCGAGATCAGCTTCGGTATCCTCCAGGGCGCTGTTCTCGGGATGAGGCTCTGGCGGTACGGCGTGCTCTTGCAAATCCTCGTCGCCGGCGAACATACCGATAGCTTCGTGTGAGAAAAGCGACGCCCTATGCCTGCCAATCTCCTCGCTATCAAGAGAATCATCATCCCGACGCGAGCTCTCGAGGCCTAGAATATCCCTAGGTTCGACAGTTGGCTAATAAGTTTTAGCACTTAGCCCACCAGAAGGACAATGGGCCCTACCTCTGCGCTGTCGAGATCTTGTGCAGTATCGGCAACCTCGGCGGCGGTATTGGCCACTTCGGCAATTGGCGTAGATGTCAATCGACGGTATCCGATCTTGCCAGCCAGATCATCGGGAATCGGGGTCTCTGGCTTCTCCTTGTCAATGAATGCGGCAGAATCGGCGACCTCAGCTGCCACTTTGGCATAAGTCGGTGTACTTGTTCCTGAATTCGAAGCAACGAGGCGCTTGGCAAGTCCTTCCGGAATGTTGCGGTCGGGATTCGGTCGCGAATAGCTTGCAAATACCGTCTTAGGGGAAACGGGATTATCGTAATCGGGCGACCTCGGAATTCTCTGACTTTCACCTGAAAACAGCTTTCCCGGCTGCCTGTGAACAGTTAACGCCGCTCGACGTTACAAGCATTGCTAGACTTACGTATCGAGGTCCTGAAGCTCGAGTTCGTGATTCAAATTACCGGCGCTGTCTTCAACGGTAGGTAGGCCCTCGTGGAGAACCCACCAATCTCCGTCACCAATACGGAACTTGTACTGGATCTTGGAACCCGGCTTGCCGGTCACCTCCTTCACAAATGTATGCTCTCCATCACTATCAACAGTGTAGTCCATCTCATGTGTGACCCATGGCGGGTTCGAGAACGTTCCCGCCACGTAGATTGGCGGCTGGGTTCCCGGCTTCTCGTAGATGATTGTGGCAGTGCCTTTGGACGAAGCCATGGTGACAAGTTGGTGTGGGAGAACCAATGTTCGTGGCACGTAAGTATCGAAACATGTATTCGATATTCGTAGCCTGCTTCTGAGCGATGCTGGCCAGCGTGGGGCTGTTCAACAACTCCTCGGGCTGATGAGGCAAGGAAGTCAGCACTGGGGACGAGTTACCTTCCTCAGAAGAGCGGACCAACGTCAGCGAGGACGGTGGAAGGCGGACAAACTTACTCTAGGGTAGTACGCTCAATGTTAGGCCACCAACCCTGATAAGGAATTCGATCGCGGGGGATGGTTCCACGGCCGAGAGTGCAATACGGGTGGAAGGGCAAGATCAATTGACCATGGTTTGCGAGGTAGGAGAACAATGACGGGCAGTGAGGGGCAATTAGGGAGCCGATAAGACAGGGATTGGGGCACTTGCCAACGTCTGCCCAGCTTGCCCAGTTGACAGCAGAGCTTTGTGTCCGTTTATCCACATTAGAAATGGGATAATAGGTGGTGCACTGGTGAACGAGGAAGGTCTACCCCCATGCAAAGCATTGCAGGACTCTCCTGTTCTGAATTTTCTTTTTCCTCATTGCGCCTGAAAAAAAAAGTGGCGAGCTCCTCCATATATCGATGTCGATGAGCCCATGATGAGGTAGCACTTACACCGAGCTTCGCACTTGCTTTGCCAGGAGCTCTCGTCTTGGCCCTAGCGGCAGCCGTTGGAGACCGATCCATTTCCCCGCATTTTTGTCGTCACCAGCTGCCCGGGGTTCCCTGTAGGCAGTGGATCCTGGCGGACTGAAGTCTCACCCCACCAACCCAGTGACAGGACCAGGCTGTTTCATTCACTGAATGGACCCAATGGATACGCACCTAGATTGGGTTTAAAGCGCAGACAAATGAGTGCAAAGGCCTTTAATTCACTAAGACCCTCTTCTACTAACTTTACCGCGCTCATCAACTTGCGGCTGCAAGAAGTCACGTTCAACACCTTCCATACACATACCACCCGTGCTGGGTGCAGGCCCTCTGTTTGTCACAATCTCAGAAACCCCACCAAAAAAAAAAATCCTTCGACTGTTCGGTCTGGTAAGTTTGTATCTGGAATTGCAAACTGACTGTCCTAACAACTCAGAAAGAGCAAGAGGAGTCCAGATCGCGTTCGAACAAGGCGCTGGGCCGTTGGGGAAAAGCGGTCAGAGGCGGCAGAACTCAATTGCCTGCCGGAACCCAAAGGGTACTTTCTGCGATCTCCAACCCAGCGCATCTGTCAGGCTCCTACCGACCGACCCAAAAACGACAACACAACAACGCGACGATAAGGCCCTCCAACCGTTTCACTGACGGCTGCAAAGCGTGTTACTATTTGTACCATTCGCTACCATGTCTTATCCTCCGGAAACGATCCAAATCAAGCGCAAACGTGGCGCTGATGATGGCCCCGTTGACTTTCTCCGTTCGTCGCATCCACCAAACATACCCCTTCCCATGTTGTTTGGCATGCTGACAGTTAACACTCCAGAGGTTGAGGGAGCCAAGCGATCCCGCAGCTCGTCAGGCGATGCCATCTGGGTCTACCAGCGTGCAGGAACAGTCAAACGTGCCCCTTCAGTTCCCGATCGACCCGTATCGATTCCCGAGATCCGAGCAACTAAAGAGGGCGACGAGCGCCGCCCCATCAAGTCCCTTCGCCGTCCTACCACCAGAAACGACAACTCTCCAGCGCCGAAACCAGTAGAGGGGGTGACCCCTGCCGTTCTCATAAGTGACGACTTGACCAATCGGAAGATCCGCCGATTCCACTTGTCAAAGCCCGACTCGTCAGAACTGACGGCTACGCAAAGCATCAAGAGGAAGCGTGGCGCCCCCGCATTGTTCGTTGAGCGCAGCACCAAGAAGCAAAGGGAACATGGATACACGGAGCCAAAGAGCCCTGCCCCTGTCAAGGAGCAGCTTACAACGACTCCCAACCAGCCCGCGATCACCACTGCTACCCAACAAGAGACCAAAACGGCCACGTCGGTACTTAAACGCCCCGGCGTCCACGCCCGCACCAAGTCATCCAAGCCGGCCCTTCCGCCCTCACTTGTCAATCGCAGCGCCGAGACTACTATGGACGAGCTTGCCCGCGATATGGCCGCTTACACCCTCGCACAAATCAGCAGCGACCTGACCAAGATGGATGCCGCAAACAGACCCAAGACGAAGCTGCGCTACAAGCCAAAGGCGCCTGTTGCGCGGTGGGCCGAGCGACACCCAGAATACGTGGCCGAGCAGGAGCGGGCAAAGACTATCGCCGTCGACTCAGTCATGCACGACATCGATTCCTCAACGGATGAGGAAGACTATGTGGTTGAGACGTACGAGCGAGTCCCTGCGAGCCGTCTGCGCGACCAAGTAGTGCCTCCTGATCGGGTGGGGTTGCTGGTGTTCGACACTGAGCCAGATAGAATCGACTTCTTTTTTGGGAACGAGGAAGAGAGCGAGGACGAGTTGCTGGACGACGACGAGGATGAGAATGGTATGTTGACCTATAATCCCGGACGTGTTGGATATCTGCTAACCGAAAGTAGCCGAGAATTATTACACGGCCGATTATCCTGACGAGGATCTCGACTGGGACGACCAGTTTGACAGGAACCCGTACCAGTACGCCCACGGAGACGTTGATGATTTCTCAGGCGACGAGGATGATGGCAACAGTGAATTTGGCGACGACCATTGGGAGAGGATTGAGAAAATGAAAGATGCTGTGTCGTAGTGGGTTCGAGCGAATGTGGGATTAGGGCAGTGTAGCTGCCAGTTACTGGATGCCAAGCGTGCGACTATTGTATACATACATGTAAATAAGGAGGAACAGGCACAGCAGAGCTGTTGGCCCATCGAGGCCGTGTCAGAAGCGCAGAGAAGCAAAAATGGCATTTGCGTCGGCTATGCCGCTGTGTCTCCTACAGACTAATACCGAGAAGTGTGCCACCTGAACTCGAAATCAAGGGGAATATTCACCCTTTCGGACCTCACAGAATATCCCGGTATTCCGGGTATAGAAACAGCGATCATACTCTTTGTATTTTCTGTGTAGTGTGTGAGTATTGTTTGGGTGTATCCGCACATCTGTTCACCGCTTATTACGTCATATCGGTCGTATAAGGTTAGAACACTTAACGCCTTGTGGAAAACTCTTTATTATTCCTCACAACACAATAACACCCAACATTTTATCTCAAAGAACTGTAGCCTACTTTTTTCCACACACGCAACCCTAACTCCTACAACCAACTACCAAAAGGGCACATCTTCACAACATCACCGCGACCTACATCCGTGATACAGTCAACAAGTACGTATTACGCAATCATAGTATATATATATAGCTGAAGAGAAGGATGGCATCTTTGATTTTAGCACAGATATCTTTGCATCTGCAATGCAAAGTAGCTAGAGCTAGATCCGATGCGTCAGGCCTATGTTGAATCAATTCCAACGTAGAATACTACTACAGGTAGGAGATTCACTAAGCGTCTCGCTGCGGTAGTGGTGTTGTGCTTGTGCTTGGGCACACGTAGAATTCAATCGCGAAAGCGGCGCATGTACTGCGAGCCGCCGTGGGCGCTGATCTGGATCATTTGCTTTGGGTTCCAGGAGGCTTGGATTTACTAGGGCGCATTGTGAGACGGTATCGACGGTGCGGATGCGCTCTCCAGGTGGTTTTGATAGCGAACAGCAACACTTGATTGCAGAACAAGACCAAGGTGGTGGTTGTCGAAGCATCTACCTACGTAATCATACTCCTACTGCTAGACCCAAGGCAACAGGTCCGGACGCGCAGAAACGAAAAGGAACCAAGACGGCAACCAAGAGCAAAACACTGCAGGTACAGTACGCTTGCCCTTCCAAGCCAGTACCCGAGGACGGATAGGAGACGCAGTAGCGCCAGCAACCCTCTGAAATGGGGTCCCTGGGTACTGAAATCACTTGCCTCCCAAAGGTTTGCCCGGGACCGGAGTGGGAGTAGGGGTCGGAGCGGGAGTAGGGGTCGGAGCGGGAGTTGGAGGCGGAGGTGTGAAAGGCCGCGCATCGGTGGGAACAAGAGTAGCGACGCTGGCATGCGGCCAGACGAGGCCGTTGCATTCCAAGTCCACGATCTGCGAGTGCTGGATCTGGGTTCCCACGGCTTTGATCTTGGCGCCGCTCTGCAGTCCCCCCTGTGGCGCCGTGATCATGAACTTGGGAGTGGGGTGGTTCGTGTTTCGCGGGGGTCAGGGCGGGCATCGGTTGAAGCGATTCCCCTTCTGTCATGGACTGGGGAATCGTGATTTCGTACTCCGCCCTCTCGATCCAGAACCGGGAAGACGTTCGCGCGGCTCGAGCATTGGCGGATGGCGATGTGATGAGCCTGGTGTCGACGGCTGGAGTGTCGGTCTCGGTAGGAGGAGGGGCCAATTCGCCGTGCAGGAATGAGATGTTGGTGGTTCCGCCGGCGGTGAGCTTCCCGGCACTGGGGGGACTCGGATCCGTCAAGACTTCAAAAGTGTGATGTGCTCGACAACATTCAAGCCGCCGGTAGCATTGGCGAGGACGATGTTGGGGTTCATGATGATCTCCTTTGTGATGGTTCCGCTAGCGCCGAACAGACTGAGGTTGTCCGGCTCCCTGAATGGTTTTTTCTTGGTCAAGTCCAACGCCTTGTCGAGAACGGTCACACGCTGTTTCGTCGGGTCTTGCATGGAACACGGCTTGGTATTGAGAACGAAATTGTCGAACTTTGGCTTCCCCTTGACACCCCCGGAATCCGTGTCTGTGTTCTTGGCGGGGACTGGGCCCTGGGCGTTGATTGTGGTGCCGTGAGGAATGGATGCCATCCGGACGATGCCCTCCACGCGGTCGTGGTTCGCCGCGGGGACGTAAAGGAACATGCCGGGCTCGAATTTCAGGCCACTACCAAAAGTGCTTGAAAGCCTACTGCCGTCTCCTTTGTCCGTGTTGGTGACATTTTGGACGGTCTGGAGGTAGGTCAGGCCGGTGACTGTAATGTTGGCCTGGTCCCTGAAGCCACGGCTCAGAACATCGCCGAGCGTTGGGCCGAATGTCCATTGCTCCGTCGTGAGCTGCGCAATCAGAGTGTTGTCGTTGGGTCCGTGAATAGGATGTGAACCGAATATCTCTTTGGGCTCAAGGGCTGATGGAGCCCGTGGAGCCCGTGGAGCCCAGAGCATGTCGAACCCGTTACCTTACCGGACCAAGCGCCCTTGAAGTGCGAAAGCGGGAATTTGAGTGGAGGTTTGGGGCCACCTGACGGGCCTCCTGGGTGTTCCAGCTGATTCGACAGCTGCCCTTCACCCGGTCCATGGTTGAACAGGAACCCCTTCGTGTCAAGGCCGGGAGCCGGGTTGGTCATGTTCAGAGGCGGGATCGTCACCCCGCTTGCAGTGTTCTGGCCGATACTTAGACCCACGTTGGCAACGCGATGTGTAGGTAGTAAAGGGGGTAGATGGGGAAAGGCTGAATCAATGGCAAGCTGATGGAAGGGCTACAGAGTGGCAAATGGGAGTAGGTAAGCACGGTACAAGGTGGACGTCGATGAGTCCTGCGAGTCACCGAAGGGCCTTGAGTTTTTATACGCTATGAGTTCCGATATCCAACAGACCGCGTCCTTGGACAATCGGAGGAGGTATCGGAGGCTTTGGCTTGAACGATGTCGCAACCAGAGGAGGTGGGCAAATGGGGGGATTCCTTAATCCTCAGCAATGTTGCGGTAAAAGTCTCGTACAGCCGCACCTCAGCTAGCAGTGCCACGTTTTCTTTTCTGATGGTTGAGCTGGTGGCAAAACTAAGCGGGTTAAAGCGATCGCTTCTCCTAGGCCCTTACGTCAAGTAAAGACAAATAATAAAATGGACTTAGGCGCCCATCAGCCGGAGAAGGTAAACTTGTGAGAGTTTAATATCTTCCCATTTTCTCCACTTCCTCTTCTTCTTCCTCTTCCTCCTCTTCCTCGTCCTGGTCGTGGTCACGGTCGCTTTCAGAGTCCTCGTCGGACCAAATTCCATTCTCAAACTCATCATCATCATCACTCTCATCAGGAAAGCTACTTTCCTCAATATCTTCCATCATTGACCTATCTTCCTCTGTCCACTCGCGACAGCGTTGCAGGTAGTCTGCAGCAACAGAGTGGCCTTCCCTCGACGCCAGGAAAACGGATCGGACGTACTGACGCCGTCCATTCCCCGTTGTTTTGGCCCCGTGCTGTAGAAGAAGCTCAATCATGTCGATCCTCCCGTGCTCTGCAGCACCTTCCAACGCCGTCCGGCCGTAATAGGAGGCCCGTCTCGCGTTCGGGTCTGCCCCGAGATCGAGCAGTTGCTTTGCGATGCCCAGGTGGCCCTTGGTCGCAGCTATCTGGAGGGCAGTGGCGCCGAGGGATCTATAAGCTGGCGCGTTGATATTAGCACCCGCCTCCAGGAGGATCTGCATCATATCGAGTTTGGCACATTCAACTGCGTTTTGAAACGCCGTGCGACGGGAGGCGTTGTCGTCAATCTTTAAGCCTACTGTCATGAGTAGACGCAAAAATTCTACATCCCCATGCGAAACTGCGGCGGAAAGCGGGCAATAACCCCAGTTCCCGACGCGCCGGACGGTCTCCGATGAAAGAAGCGCATAGTTGGTGAGGAGCCTTGCGAGTTCTGTGTTTCCCGTCTCCGCTAGGACGTAAAATGTATTCCAGTCTGGCCTAAAGCCATGGTCTAGTAGCTGACGGATGGCGTGTTCGTCTTGATTCCACACTGCCGAGGCGAGTGGGGAGCCCTCCAAAACAGACCCTCGCCAAAACGGCTGCGAGAGGCGAAAGTCTCCTCCGGGTCCCCAATACTTCGAGGGTAAGACACCTTGGTTAGAGGGCGGTAGGTATCTTAACAGAAGCTGTAGAAGGTGTGAGCTCTTCGCCGTCACCGCCATGGCAACAGCGGTAGCTTCTAGGGGCTGCGGCGGGGTTTGCGATGGCCGTCTGCGAAGGAGAGCACCGATATACTCTGGTTCCCTTACGGTTGCGATTGCAGCACAGAGAGCGCCCGCCTCATACAGCCCTGGGTGCCACTCGTCAACCATCGCCATGATAGCAGAGTCTCCCGACAGTACCGCGGCCTCAAGGATCCCAATCTCTGAAGCGTGAGCTGTTGTTGTTGTTGATGCTGCACCATAAGATAGAAGTTGTCCCACAAACTCGATGCCGAGGCGCATAGCAGAGACCAGCTCACCACCTTTAAGTAAGGCACCGGCGCTCAGCAAAGCAGTCACCATCTCCATGCGGGGCGATATAGGTTTTCCTTCCAGTTGTGACAAAACCAGTTGGAGTGGAGTTTTACCAGAGTCATCTGCCTGATTCGGGTTACCCCCTCTAGCCAGTGCTGCACACAAGAGCTCCTTGTTCGTATGCTTGGCTGCCACCGATACTTCATGTCCGGTTAGCTGTGCACCTAGCTGAATCAACTTGAGCGCAGAAAACAACTTCATCTGTTGAAGAGCTAAATCGAGGGGTGTCGCGATGTCGATGGCTAGTGAACGGATATCATACGTTCTGCACATGAGATGTTGACTCGTGGTATAAACATTCGGTGTCTTGTATTTTGAATCCACTTCAGCCCCGTGGGAAACAAGCAGGTCGATGATATCTTCGTGGCCACCAAAGCTGGCAAGGTGAAGGGGAGACGGCTTCTCAAGGGGTGTATATTTGACGCGAGCCCCAAGTTGAAGGAGCAATTCACACGTCGATTTTTTTCCGTGCCGTGCAGCCGCTTGGAGCGGCGTTACGCCGTTGCCGTTTGGGGTGTGGATGACGTTCTGGGAAAGCCCATTGAAGTGCCGAATGGCCTCGTCATTTCCCGCAGCAGCGGCGACAACGGCGTCATCTGCGAGCAGTTTCGTGATAGGGACCGAAGGAAATCTCAAGCACAGTGTCTGAGTGAGATATTTGACTAGCTGCAAAGACATGCTGCGCTTCATCGCGGAGGCCGCGGCCTCTCCTAACGGCGTCAACCTCAGGTATAGAGGGTCGCACGGACTCCGGATTGTTCGAAGGTCGGCTCCGTGCTCTATTAGGGTCCGAACGAGGTCTGGATTCCCCGTACGAACTGCTATGTGAAGTGGATAGTGCCCATCGCGGGTAGGTAGGTTGACTCTCGCGCCGAACTTGAGTAGCAGGTGAACATTTTCCGGTTCGCTCGACGTTAAAGCTAACCCAAGCGACGTTATGCCTGAGCCGCGTGGTTCAAAGTTTGGGTCCGCACCAGCATCTAAATGGAACGTCGGTTAGCTCCGTTTGATGAAGGGCTTAGGACAATGATCCCATGTAGACTGAATACCACATACCGATGAGCAGCTGCACCAGATACCCCTTACCAGCCGATAGTGAGTGCTGAAGCGGGGACATGGGCTCTCCTCCAACCCACAGTGAAGTTTCCGGTTTATAGCCTGCCGATAACAGCCATCTGACTATACACATTGGTACCCATTTGTCGTATATATTTTTTTCGGCACACATATCTTCCCATTCCTCCTCTGAAAGATCTTCCATCATGTCATCATTACTCCATGGATCCCGTTCTATCACTCGACGAAAGGCTGCGTGAAAGAGCTTCTCCATAAATGCTGAGATGGTGATGTTGTTAGCGAATGATCTGAGGTCAAGTTTCCCATCCATGGCGCCGATCTGGCGAATACCAGCTACGGTCCGATTCCACGTATCGTCATCGTCAAGATCGCCGAGGTTATTGGAGGCACTAAAGATGGAGAGCATGATGGACTCGCGGCTCAGTTCAGGCTCCGTGCTGTTGGCCATAATCTCGGCACGCATAACGTGTTCCCCAGGATAGGACTCGGGCATGGTGATACCAATGGTAGAAGCAAGCTTAGACAAGCTTAGAGATTGGCCCTTGAGCTCTCTGCGCAGAAAGGAGGAAACTAATGATGTTGATGTGGCACGACGCTCAGTGCTTGTATCGCTATCACCGTGCGGCTGGCTGGCTCGAAGACGGGATGGTGAGAAATCTAACAGGTGTCGGAATGAGAAGTTTTAGAGATTCAACGGAAGGGAAAACACCAACATTGGGCGAAGGATGACTGAAACCGCAACCAGGGAAGGGTTACCGGCCAAACAAATTCCATAGAGAATGGCTGCGGAGTGCAGATGGACAGATTGGCATCGGCGGGAGACTGTGGACTTGCCGCTACGAGCACGTGTCAGTAAATTACTGGGTTCACGTAGCAGCGCTGAAAGGGGGTCGGACTCACGAAGTGCAGAGGTCAGCCCCCGATGGCGATATGTCTCCTTTTCCACCGTCGACGTCTTCATCCTCTTGCCGCAGAATATGACCTCGCTATCTTTACCGTCTCGCTTCCTTTTGCCGACTCTGTTCTCAATGTAAAGCCAAGTCCCCTCGTCAGCATTCTTCTTAAAATTCCATAGCTTCAGTCGATATTCCAGCTGGGCCTTTCTGGAAGAGTATCAGCTCCCAATCGTCAGAGATCAACACGGGAGAAGCGGCACTGACGTGACAGAGAGTCCCAGGTCGTTCACCGCCTTCAGAAGGTCCTTCTGGGATTTTTCTTCAACGAGATACAAGCGTCGGATCTCAGCCTTGTGCTGGTTCCACGCATCTTCGGTAGGAGCCTGTCGTGACGGCGCCATACCTATTCCAGTCGGAATTGTGTGTATTGTGAAGTTTAAAAAGTCAAGGGAATTGGGGAGAAGTGTGAGGTGAAAGAGGGGGAAACCTAGCGACAAGCTTGAAGGGGGTGACAAGGTTGTTGCACGCCCCTCCGCTTCGCACTGAGGCTGAGGTTGGTTGTTGCTTGACCGCTCCCCGTTCGACGATTGGCTGCCACCAGAATCCGAAGCCCCAAAAACACCTTCCAGTTCCGATCCCTGTTCGTTAGGTATTCGTGATTGGCCAACTCCAAAATCTGACCCTGCCGCAGCAGATGTTGGGGCCGTGACAACGCCGCCGGAGGAGTCTCAGATCTGATGGCGGGGAGGGGGCAACTCTTCCATCCAAGGAGTGGTGCGAGTCGGCAGTGGAACAGAGCAGGCCAAAGATCAGATGCAGACGGCTAACGCCTACCTATCCGATTCGGCGCCCGCCTGGCAGTTAGGACAAGCGTCCTTCGGCCGGGGCAAGGCTCCTGGCGACCTGGCTGCAAGGTGTGCTCTGCGACTGGCTCTGGCCTGAATCTGAATGCATACTCTACAACGTGGGCAACAGGAAGCGGAGACCTTGCTCGCCGGCTCGTTCCCAGTGGGCCTTTCCAGAATCTGAAAAGTTACATTCCAAGAGGTTGCCCTTGAGCCCGAAAACGCCGATGGGTAACTCATGGTTGGTACGTACAAAATTGCCGCTCAAATAAATTTCGATCTGTGGCATCTTACCATATCTCACGGAGTCTTGCCTTGTTCATCTGCTGAGGAGGTTCTCTCTAACTCTTCCCTCTTCTCCCTTGCTGCTGATCCTAGACTTGTCGTCCTAGTCTTCTTGCTCACAGTTCTTACTCCGCCACCAGCCTATTACGACCCTTCGCAAACCCGCTCTTAATTCATCTCAGCGGAGACGAGGTTACGCGTCTAGCCATGGACGTGAGCCTCGAAGCGATTGTGGCCATCGTCACTCTTGTGGTTGGTCTTCCGCCAACCGTATTCATAATCGTGAAATGGATTCAAAGGCGGCGACGCCGAGGCGCCCGACGAGATCATGGTATGTTGACCAGCTATCTCTATTGAGGAGGAGAGAGCCCCTGTGTTGACAAGAAAGAAACTGGATGGGAAATGGCGCCAAACCCGTACCAGGCCAGACCACACCACGTTATCAACGCCACCTTGAGCTTTGAACTTGTTGAAGCTGTCAGCGGCAATCTGCGTCGTCTCCATCAACACGGGGACGAACGTGAAACTTATACGACGGGTCCTCCACTACCATCTCGATCCCATCATTTCAACTTCCCCTCTGCCGCCGTGGGACGACTCGCCTTATGACCCAGGGAACAACTATCGCCTGAAAAAAAAAACCATGGCCTGGCTCAAGTGATCATAAATGGGCTGGCTGTTGGACATGGAGGCGCGAAGTTGAGAAGGCAGTCAACCGCATCCTGATACTGCTAGAGGGGTATCCGCACCGCCGTTGGCAAATATTGTAGTAGTTGGTATAAGAGAGTGCACATAATCTTGGTTCTCCCAGTCTCTCTGCGTATTCCTTTCCTTTGCTCCACCGATCACACTTGTCGTGAGAAACCCTGGACTATGTTAGAGCGGTGCCATCGCCAATGTCATGATGGATGAGGAGATGGTGAGAATTATCTAGCGAGTCTCTTATCCAGCACCCCAGTAGGCGGGGAGCAACGAAGCTAGGCATCGGCAACAGGAGCTTGAGGCCCATAAAGCCTAACGAGAATCTTGCTTGCGCAAAGAAGGAAATCGGCCTTGGAGGCAGGGGTCTGATTGAGCGGGGTGGGCCAGCGCACGGGTCAAACTCGACCAGTCAAAACGGCAGCTCCGACAGCAACACAGGAATTCCAGGGAAGGACTCACCTTGGCTCAGGAGACAAGACACAACCAACAGCTCATGACCATGTTCAAGAACACAGAACAATGCCTGCAGCATTGATTCCTGCTAAAACCTTATTTTAGACACTAGTATTTCGTCTACACGCACAGTTATCCATCGCCCAGCATCACCCTCAAGGTATCTATCAGCCCCATTGGCCAATTCCCTTTGTATACCTGCCCGTCTCCGCAATTTTTGCCGCCTCAACCGGCATCTCTCTTACACCTCTCATATTCCAACCTCACTCACCACATCTCACCTCATACCAACAAAACTCAACATCACCAACGCAAAATGCCGCCCCCAGAACTAACCCTCATCGTCGCCGCAACCCGCGAAATGGGCATCGGCCTCAACGGAACCCTCCCCTGGACGGGCCTCAAAAAGGAAATGGCCTATTTCGCCCGCGTCACAAAACGTCTTTCGCCTTCTGTTTGTTTCCCTTTTTTTTTCTTTTTTTTTTGGGGGGGGGGGCGGGTTTCTCTCATTCCATACCATCCAAACTCACTGACGACACCCGTATTAGTCCCCACCTCACTCCCTCAACGCAGTAATAATGGGCCGCGCAACATGGGACTCGATCCCGACGCGTTTCCGCCCGCTCAAGGGCCGGCTCAACGTTGTGATTTCACGGAGCATCGCGACGCCGCCGACGAAGCCAGCGGACTATGAAAAGGAGCCCGTTATGGCTGGGTCGCTGGAGCAGGCGGTTGAGTTTTTGGGCGCGACAAAGGACGTCGGACGGGTGTTTGTGATTGGGGGTGCGCAGATCTACGGCGCTGCGCTGGGGCTGAAGGAGACGAAGCGGGTTTTGCTGACGAGGGTGCTGGGTCAGTTTGAGTGTGATACTTTTTTCCCGCTGGTTCTTGGGGAGGGTGTTAAGGGGTGGAAGAGGGTGGATGGGGATGAGTGGGTTGGGGAGCGGTTGGACGAGGTTGAGGAGGCGGGGACTAGGTGGGGGGTTGAGATGTGGGAGAGGGAGAGGGATGGAGAGGGGGACTCTTGAGTGGTTTGATGCAATTTGGGTAGGGTCTATCTGGAGGGACAAGGATGCATCTATGGGCGTTGGTTTTACGTGGGAATTTGGGGTTGTGGTACAATTTTGGTACAGCTATGATATGGTACATTTTACGGGGTGGTAGGAACCGGGGTGTCAACGCCGCGGAGTTCCTCTCCGGCGATTGCTGCAAAGAGGCCCTTTGCTTCGGTATCAATGCCGATAGAGGCCAGGAAGGGGAGAAAGTCGTCGTCGGGGAGGCTGTCTAGGTCTTTGAGACATCGTCTCATGAAGCCCACCACCCCTGCCAAGGCGACCACGTCCACGTCCTCGCGTCCTTTGTATAGGTTCCTCCAAACGGCACTCGCCAGCACGGCGTCTCCTTTTACGAGCCCCTCATCGTATGCTAGTAGCAGACCGCGCCATTGGACGAAGAGGTCTTTAAGATATCGTTGGCGAATGCTGCTCGATGTGAGCTCGTGCGCGACGCCCATCTTCGCCTCGGCTGCGTGGAAGAAATGATCCAGCAGCTGTTTATGCCATTCTTTGTAGGTTGCCTCTTCGCAGGCGCGCAGTCTTGCCACGATCAGATACATGTGCAGCATGCTGACATGGGCCCAGGTGCTAAAGGTGGGTGGGAGACCAAAGGCTGTCGCGCGAGACCAGTTAGTTCACGAAGACAGCAACCAACGTAGGGAGACAAACGTACCGTTATGCCATATTGAATCTCCGGAGCCGAGCTCCTCGCCTTCCTCTGTGTGCTTCAGCGCGCCCGACCTGCGGGCGGCCTGGTCGATGGTGTAATCGGCCTGGGCGCAGATCAGCTGGCACAGCCGATCGGTTCCATTGTAGATTGAATATGCGGCGACAATGCCACCGCCTGGTCGGAGTTTCTGTGCGGACACAACCCGCGCTATACTGAGCTTCTTGGCTGGTGTTGCCTTTGCTGTGGTGGGTGGTGGTGGTGTGACAGCGTCTGGGTGTGATTTTGTTGGAGGGGCCGTGGCCAACCGCCGCACTGGCGCAGTATGTCTGGTTATGAAGAGTGCTGGGCGGAGAGATGGAGCGGTGCGGCGGGAGAGAAGCCCGAGGGCGGAGTGGCATGTTCGGCAGGCCATTGTTGCGATCGGGAGCTGTGGGAGCTCAGTGTCGGACAAGGGAGCTCAGAGCTGGAGCTCGAAGCGGACGTCATGGAGTCGCGGTCCAAAAATTCGGGACGTGTTCGATAAGGATTGATAAGAAGACAGGGGTTAGGGTTAGGCCCAACCTGTCGTGCTTGCCGTGTAAGTCGTCGGCCATGGCAGGGACAACGAAAGATTGTGGCCTCCCGAAAATAAATTCATTGACAGACCATCCTTGGATATCAATAAAATGGCGTTTTTATTTATCAAACAACCCTTGTGCGGGATGGCGGAACCTAAAGCAATCCGGAAATCTGCGTGGACACCAATCTACAGTCGAAGTAGTGCGAACCACGGGGTGGCTACCCATCCTCTGTCGTTCCCCCACCGCCCAAGGTCACCGTGCGACATTTAGATCAGGAAGGTGACTCTTAAAGGGGCAATAATATATGATGGGAACGGATTATTATGCAAAAATGGCAAAAGCTCAGGTCCCAGGCCGACCCTTGAAACTGGTGACCACGCCACCTAGTAGGAATCGAACCTGGGACCTTACGAAGACCGTATGCGCGGTTTCTGGCTGGCTGTGTGAGCAAGGCGATGCTCACTACCACTCGGCCAAGACGTCCTTCTTGGTGAGTCCAACTTGACAGAACCTCCCCTCCAGGCACTTATATGGTTCCCGCGTGTTCCAACAGCCCCACAACAACCACAACACCGCCCACATAGAAATAGCTGACTGAGGGTATTTTAGCTGGTCAATAACGGATTGGTGGCTTTTTATTCTGGGTGTCGATTCGAGGGTACTTGGCTGTTTGCTGACTGCAAGACACTCTTCGCCTTCTGCTGAGAGGTAGTCATTTTGAGACTGGCTAAGGTGGACTGGCTTTGCGTGGTAACACCTCCAAGCATCCTGCAGTTCTTGTGCCTTTAGGTTTGCGAACGCATAATGTTACCAGAGAAATAACCTCATGTGCTTACTTGAGAAGTCTGGGTATCGTAATCTAGCGGGACCTTTTGCGTCGTACTTGGTTGAAAAGATCCTGCAATTCCCAGTTCCTTCACCCACAAGACGAACTCTCACCTCTCATTCTAGAACGGATAGTTCTCTGCCCCAGTCGTTCACAACTTGCTCGTTAACCTCAAGATGAAATCCCAGATTCTCCTCTCCGCTAGCTCTCTTCTCCCATTCACAGTCACAGCCGTGTCCATCATGACCGAAAACCGCAACACAGATGACTGGTGAGTACTTTCTCTCTCGACACTAGCCATTCTCGAAGGCACGCTGACAAGTACCGGCTCGGCAACAACGGCGTAAACGCCATATCCCAATCCACTGTCGATCTGGGACGTTGCTACAAGTTCGACGACACAACCCAGGCCTTCAACCGGGACACTTCTGGCCTGAAAATTCCCGAGTGTGAGGATACCCTTCGCTACCTAGTTCCTCACAATGTATTCGCACGCGGCGTCCTAGCTAATGTGAAGTCGATACCGGCACCGAGGACGGCTGCTTTGGTGGCGTTTGGCTCATCCAGACATCGGGAACATGCTTAGAGAACGGCGACTACTGGCACTACACTTCGAATCAAGGATCGTAGCGCACTGGCTTCCGATGGGCTGGGTGGGGTTGATATTGCTTCCATGTTACACTGAGTCGTACACCTGATTTGGACCTACTCCAAAGCCGCAAAGACAAGAGACGCATTCGTTCCTCCAAATCCAAAGCTATTGGACAGAGCAACCCTGACCTTCTTCTCCTGTGCCTCGTGCGGAACGAAATTGAAGTTTCCCTCGACATTTGGATTATCTAGATTAATGGTCGGAGGCATGACACCCTGGTCAAGTTAGAAGGGCCTGTCTTGAGAAATGGCAAAACGTACCTCGGAAATGGTTAATACCGAGAAGAGTGCCTCGAGAGCCCCCGCAGCTCCGAGGAGATGGCCCACGGCACCCTTGGTACTGCTCACGGCGATTTTGGACTCGTTGTCCACCCCATGCTCGCCCATCATCAATGTCTTGATCGCCTGCGCTTCGGCAACATCCCCAGCTACTGTCCCTGTTGCGTGGGCATTGATATAATCCACCTCTGCCGGCCTAAGCTTCGCGTTCGCCAACGCCCTCTTCATGGCCAAGAATGCACCCGATCCGTCTGGCGGAGGTTTCGTAACGTGGTACGCATCACCGCTCAAGCCGTAGCCCTTCACCTCCGCTAGGATGCGGGCACCCCTCGCTTTGGCATGCTCCAGTTCCTCGAGCACCAAAACAGCTGCTCCCTCGGATACCACAAAGCCCGATCTGTCCCGATCAAACGGCCTACACCAGGTCTCAGCCTGTCCGGGGTCTCCTTTGGCTAGCGACCTTGCACTGGAAAAGCCAGCAAAGGTCAAGGGGTGGATGCACGCCTCGGCGCCACCAGCAACCATGACATCGGCATCACCAAACGCAATGAAGCGCGAGGCGTCGCCGATGGAATGAGCGCCTGTGGTGCAGGCCGTTGTGGCAGCGTGGTTGGGTCCGCGGAAGCCATACCGCATGGCAATGTTGCCAGCCGCAAGGTTGATGAGGATCTTGGGGACGAAGTAGGGAGAGACCTTGGCATAGCCCTGGAAGAAAATAACGAATGAGAATGCACACTTCATGGGTAAGGGGCCACTAGACCCTTACATACATTGACTCCTTTTTGGAAATCTCTACTTATGCCGTAGAGTTCGTGCAGATTGCCGATTCCGCTTCCCATGCATACTCCGGTGGCATCAAGCTGCTCGGGAGTCGTGGGCTTCCATCCGGCCTGTGCGAGGGCCATCTCGGTTGCGGCGACAGCATACTGGGAGAAGAGCGATGTGTTGCGCTGCTCGGAAACATTGACCCAATCCGAGGGGTCCCATGTTTTCTTTTGGTGTTCTCCGTCTGATGTTAGTGTGACTGGTCGAGATATTTTCCATTGTCGGGGCTTCCATTGTGGCGGTGGGCTATCGTCAATGGGCGACACGACGCCGGCCGCAACGGAACGCCCGAACCGTTCCGGGAGGCTCTGAATGCCCGATAGTCCCAACAAAAGGTGGTCCCATGTCTCTTTAACGCCGACGCCTAGAGGCGTCACGGCGCCGAGGCCGGTCACGACAACTCGTCGCATAGCTCAGGACATGTCGGGGTTGGAGGCATTGATGAGATGGAAGAAAATCAGCCAAGACACAGCGCTGAAGAAATGACGTTGAGCGCTGCAAAGGACTGCCCCGCCGGTTCAGGCTTAGCGCAGACTAGCGTTTCAGGGGATCGTCCCGGCGCTGGCGGGGTGGGCCCAGACGTCCAGGGTCTTGGATTCGTGATGCACGTCCCAATCGAGACGCCACCTGGCTTGAATCCGCCATCCCGTCTTGTCACTGCTGGGCATTCATCTCACAATCAACCATCGATCTCGTCTCGATACAATTAGGAGTGAACTGCATCTCATATATATAACTCACTATTCAAACCCCAAAACAGTAACGGTGAGGCAATCCCGCAAGCTTCATTGTCCTTGGCGAAATTCAAACTGACATGAAAGAAAGATACAAAACAACCAATTCTTCGTATATATCCAACATCTACATCTCACTCAACCCCAAATGAGGTGACAGCCTCCCCTCCACCACTCCCACAGGGGCACACCGCCCAGAACCTCTCCCACAATGCCCCATCCATCCACCTCAACCCCCGACACCGCGCCCTTCCTCCCCAAATCCCCCACCTTCACGTCCTCTCAAGATGAAGAGGACCCCTACGCCTCAGACTCTGAAAACTCCCTCCTCCTCGACCCTAACCTCCCCACATCCCATGAGGAGCGCCACTCCCTCACCCGCTCGATCCCATTGGATCCTTTGGACCCCCTCAAAGACGAAGCACCCGAAGAAGTCGAAGACAGTCCCTACCCCGAAGTCCGCGCGGCCGTCCGCCCAACCGACGACCCCTCGCTACCATGCAACACGGTACGCGCCTGGACCATTGGTCTCTCGCTCATCTTCCTCGGCGCGTCGATGAACACGCTCTTCTCGCTCCGGTCGCCCTCCATCTCCCTCGGCGCGCTCATCGCCCAGGTCATCGCCTGGCCCATCGGCCACGGCTGGGCGCGCGTCATGCCCGACCGCCAATTCACCACGTTTGGCATCACGTGGAGCCTGAACCCGGGCCCGTTCAACATCAAAGAGCACGCCATCATCGTCGTCATGGCGAGCGTTTCGTTCTCGGTCGCGTACGCGACGGATATCATCCTCGCGCAGGTCGTGTTTTACAAACAGGATTTTGGCATCTTGTTTCAGCTGCTCCTGACGATCTCCACGCAAAGTCTGGGGTACGGCATCGCGGGTATGATGCGGCGGTTTCTCGTGTACCCGGCCGCCATGATTTGGCCGGGCAATTTGGTGTCTGTTACGCTCATGAATGCCATGTATGAGGAAGGGGAGAAGAGGGAACCGGGCATCGGGATTGGGGGAAACATGCCGAGGTATCGGTGGTTTGCCGTCGTGACGGGTGGCGCGTTTGTGTATTATTTTGTTCCCGGGTTTTTGGCCCAGTTTTTGAGCTCGTTTGCGTTTATGACGTGGCTGGCGCCCAATAGCCCTGTGGTGAACCAGTTGTTTGGCTTCTCGACGGGGCTGTCGTTGATTCCGGTTACGTTTGACTGGACGCAGATTTCGGGGTATATTGGGTCGCCTTTGGTGCCGCCTTGGTTGGTGACCTTGGGATTGCTTGTGGAGGGGTGTGGTTTGCTAACTGGGCTGGTAGGCATGCCATTGCGAATACCATGATTGGAGTCGTGGTGTTTTTTATCTTCCTCGCCTCGATTCTGCATTATACCGGGGCGTGGTATTCGCAGTTTTTGCCCATGAGCGATTCGAGTACGTATGATAATACGGGCAGGCATTACAATGTCTCGCGGGTGCTTACCCCTGAGTTTACGCTGGATGAGGAGGCGTATGCAAAGTACTCGCCCTTATTTCTCAGGTATGTTGTGTAGCGCGGCTCGGGTACTACGGTGGTTTGGTTACTGACGGGTTGTATTTGCTTAGTACGACGTTTGCGATATCCTACGGGTTGTCGTTTGCGGCCATTACGGCGCTGGTCGTGTACACGTACCTGCACCACGGCAAGATGATTGTGCGGCAGTACAAGAGCAGCGTGAACGAAAAGGCCGACATCCACATGAAGCTGATGCGGCGGTACAAAGAGGCGCCGACGTGGTGGTACATGTCGCTCTTTGGCGTCATGCTTGCTCTCGGCTTCATCACCATCCTCGGGTGGCCGACGAACCTCACGTGGTGGGGATTCCTTCTCGCCGTCCTCATCTCGTTTGGGTTTGCGCTGCCCATCGGCATCATCCAGGCCGTCACCAACACGCAAATTGGGCTCAACGTGCTAACCGAGTTTATATTTGGCTACATCCAGCCGGGCAGGCCGCTGGCCCTGATGATGTGCGTCTTGGACCCCAACGCACCACCACCACCATCACAACATGGGCATTTAGTGCTGACATGAACCCTGCAGATTCAAGACGTTTGGATACATAACCATGTCGCAGGCCCTGACGTTTGTGTCGGACCTCAAGTTCGGCCACTACATGAAGATTCCCCCACGCACCATGTTCATGGCCCAGGTTGTGGCCACCACCTTCTCGTGCTTCATCCAGATCATCACGCTCAACTATGCCCTCAAGAATATCCCGGGCGTGTGCACTCCCACGCAGCCCGAGCACTTTACCTGCCCCGGTGGGCGTGTGTTCTTCTCTGGTATGCTACCCCTTTTCGTTGTGACATGTGATCATTCAGGGCTGACCCCGCCTCCACAGCGTCAGTCATCTGGGGCCTTATCGGGCCGGCCCGCATGTTTTCCCCAGGCCAAATCTACTCGGGGCTCTTCATCTTTTTCATTCTTGGCGCTGTTACACCACTTGTCATTTACTGGTATGCAAAGCGCTACCCCAGATCGCCGGCGCGCTTCCTTATGGCGCCGCTTATCTTTGGCGGCGCTGGATCCATCCCGCCGGCGACGCCACTCAACTATCTCTCGTGGGGCATTGTCGGGTACGTGTTCCAGTACCGAATACGGCACAGGCACTTTGCCTGGTGGAGTCGGCTCAACTTTTTGACGAGCTCGGGGCTGGATCTGGGACTGGCACTGAGCACGCTCGTCATCTTTTTCGCCTTTACGCTGAATAACATCAACCCGCCGTCGTGGTGGGGGAACGACGTGGTCATGAGCACCATGGACTACAAAGGGACTGCCGTCCAGCAGATGTTGCAGGAGGGTGGAACATTTGGGCCGCCCAGCTGGTAGGGCTGGCTGGCTGATAGCATGCATGGTTTCGGTCTTGACAGGGAAATTTCGGCGTTGGGGTTTGCTTTGAGTCGGAGTACGGTATCACAATATCGAGGGCTGGGGAAGAAACCAAAGTCGTGGCACAATGGGAATTTCATCATGATGACGCGATCGATGAAACACAAAAAGAAGAGAGATGGTCAAATTGCCATGTGTGTATACGGTCTGTTTGTGCGTATATACGCCCTTTGCAACAATCCCTCTGTGTTGACGGGCCCATCACCCGGTGCCATACTCCCTCATCAAATCTCACACCGTCCAGCCGTCCATCCATCCATCCATCCATCCATCCTAGCAGTGTCCCCCTGTCCTGCCTCTCTGACCGCCCATCATTGAGAATCGAAAAACAGAACTTAGAATCCGTGTCCGATACCGCCGCCAACAAATCGAACTAACGGAGCCAAGAAATCTTCCAGAAAACCGACAATCACGCCATTTTCCCGAGCCATGCATATTCTTGGCAAAAAGCAACACCGGAGAAGAAGAAAGGCTCAAGCCACCAACCCACCCACCCCTTGGACTGGACTTGGACACTCGCGCTCACATGATGGTGCCTTATCAACCCCCTGTCAAGAGGTGCATATATATACATGGTGCCAAAACTTCCCACCCAACGAGCCCAGACTTCACGTCTGCATCGACCGGCATACAGCACGTCGAGCCAACTGCCGACTGGATGGACAGGAATTGTACGTCCTATCGTGGCAAACTGGGATTGTCGAAGTTACACACCACCTTTTCAACTCGTAGCTTTCAGCTTGCACGACAATCCTAGAAAGAGAGAAATAAAAATCGTGATTTTGCACAAATTGAACTCAAACTGATGGGGGAAAAAAAAAGATGAATCCGCTCAATGAGATGAGTATTGTAACAAGCCCTACCTGAATGACTGACTGACTGACTGACCCTCGGTAGGTACTAGCCAGCCCTGTGACCTGCCCCCAAAAACTCAACGACGAACACCGTAAATTATTCACCAGATCGCATCTTCCAAGCCATACTAAACCCAATCTAGTCTCCGTCATGAGTAACGCAGCCAACACAAACCAGTCATCTAGTTTCAATCCCGGTCTTATTTTTTACTGGAAAACACAAGAATAGAAACTAGGTAAAGCTGCGCAAAGGATTACCGGGTTGGGGATACCAAGCTTTGTGCTGCTCGCTGTCCTTCATTGCGCGGAGTAGGTTACTAGTAACCAGCGAGAAGGCGCCTGTGCAGTGAGTGCCCGTTCTTTGCTTTTTATCTTCTGTCCTGCGTAGCCACCCATCCAATGCCACAAATTTCCAAGAGCATCGTAGAGTAGGCACACACCGCATTCATCGCTCTTCTGTAGCGTCTGTGTCCATCTGTGTCTGTGTCTTCGCCCCGCCTTTTGGCTTATGCCCGCCTTCAGGGGGGGTCGATCGACCTTTCGATTCGCCCTTTTCAACTACACACACACACGCACAGACACACAGACACACACACTCACACACTCACACACACTCGCACCAAGAAGAGTGAAACGAAAGCAGCTTTGGGGGGGGGGGGGGGCGGCGCCCCC